>OU565271.1:21531643-22131643 GCA_913789895.3 Seladonia tumulorum
TATTCCGTGGAGAAGCCGATACCCGTACCGGTCAAAGTACCCGTCGACAGACCGGTACCGGTACACGTGACCAGACCAATCGCTTACCCGGTCGAAAAACCCGTACCCTACCCCGTAAAAGTACCTGTCCCCATTCCAGATCACGAGGGAGTCTCCGCGATCGAATCTTCTGCGGTCGAGTACCATGAATTCGCGCGATGAATCGTTCAAATTCCAGCGCGATGGGGCAACACGTGATTCCTTGCGATCGGTCCATGCCAGATGATCTAGCTGCTGGGATTGCTATCGGAGATATAATACATATGCATTATAGTAGGTTCTCGCTGGTTGCGCCACCGATCCGATGCCCGTTCTTTACGCGAACATTTTGTTATTTCTGCGCATCGGCTGCGATTCGATGTCGGGAGAATTTCCATTCCGATTCTGAGCACCGAGCGAGTACCTACCTACTGTACTGATACCGATACTGCATACCGATGTATGCAGGCGTTTTACAGTGTTCTCTGATCGACGACGCGGTGGTTGTTAATTGTTGTTCGCTGCGATCGTCGGTTATAGACTGCCGCATTTTATGCACCCATGATAAGAATGGAGAAGCGAAATATCGACTAAAGACACCAGAAGCATCTATTTATTAAAACCATTAAGCGAAGATATATGTACATATTCACTTGTGACCCTTGTCCCCTACAATCGATGCAGGAAATTTTTGCACAACGATCCACAGTCTAGTCATTTACTTAGCTTGTAAGATATCGATAAAAAAGTCCTTCTGTCCTACATCCTGGACGTTTCCTAGGATCTTGTAGATTTTCCTGGGCACGTCTGCGTGTGTCCAATCGTAGAATGCAGTTTTTATTCGCTAAAGTACCTAGCAACGCCATCTGAGCGGCGTTGAAGCCAGCAATTCCGTTGCAGCTATAGTCTCACGGTGAAATGCATCTGTACAGAGAATTGCAGCGAACTGCAGCCAGTATCGACTGCGAAAGTTCTCGTTCTAGTGTGTGAGAACTCCGCGAGAGGTTGTGCGACGTGGAAATAAATGCCTTTCGCGGAAATCGAAAGGAACCATTGTTTCCTGTAATTTAATTCGTCGCACCGCTTCGATCCGTTCTTGAGAAAGCTCTGATCAAGGGACGTCTAATATGGCGATGATCGAAAGGAAAACTCATAGGACACTGTATAGAAACCCGATGTTCCCGGAATGTGCAATTCAGATTGACGAGCACGGCGAAATCGGAGAGCCACATTCCAATCACGTTTCTCCTCGACCCGGTCGTAATTGCGTCGCGACAGATCGTTCCGTAATTGATTCTGGCAAGACAGACGCATCAGGGCGACGTGTCTTCCAGCCTTGATCCTGACTTTCTACATAATCGATCCTGGCTCTCGAGAACGCGGGCAACCAATTTTTTAACGCGATTTCAGCTATTAACACGAATTTAGATTACATCGACCAGTCCAGTCCATGAATGCAGTTTATTTCCTTGTTGGAGAATCAAATACAGATTTAGGTGCTCCATGGAGATTCAAAATAAATAATTTAGTAATCGTACCAGCTTCGTTCAAATTGCGTTTCTAGAGAAAATTAAAATTGTTTTATCAGACTTCTGATGGTTGAAGGGAAATTTTTTAGAAAATTATGAATACCAGGATCTACGACCCCACGACTCTGGAACGATGATGTTGTAATTAATAATGCATAGCAAAGAGAGATATGAATTTTACTCGGTATAGGAGTCGCGCGACGCCGCTTATGCGAGCGTTGAAATCTCTTGTAGCCTAACCAAACACGCTATCACTGTACAATTTTTTCGGGCCTTGTACACCTTACCCACTTTCTATTGACACTGTTACTCTCCCACAATTTCAAACAGTCGGATGGAATTAATAAATTATAAGGTTATAATTTATAACCTTTGATATTCTCGCAACTATGGAAAAATTTCCCTTGATATATTTCTTGTTTTTATCTTTACGAGTCGAATATTTACGGCACAGCTTCCCACGAGACCCACGCCAGTATCACGTTTGTTACTTAATAATGCAACAAATTTATTCCACTCGCGGAACCTGGTTCTTCGGCTTTTTTCCCCTCGAAACCGTGTCACTGTGCAAATAGAAAACCGCGAACTGGATGTAACAGTTTCTGACCGGACTGGCGAACTCTAGGAAGAAAGTGGTAGCTTCGAAAATGGCAAAACCGCCGGAGAGAACTTTTACACCGGTTTCGTTTTCACTGAACTTACACGAGAAACTGGATGGCTCCCGGATGATCGATGAGGAATTGGATCAACCGATGCTACGCGAGAAGATTTCATGGTCGCGCCACGTTGTTCGATGTTTATTTCCTAACTGGGAACAAATTGTCACGGAGAAACACAAGACTTCTATCTTGGCAGGCGATTCGTTCGCGATTCCGCGAAGGAACCTTCGGATTGTTTCCGAACAAACGTTTCCCACGAAAAACGCGTCCCTGTGGTGGTGCGAGGTCCGCCCGGTTTTACGATCGCCTATGGAAAGTGGCCATTCGCTTTCATCTGTCAAACGTACACAGCGTCGCCGTTCCAGCAGACTTTTCATGAAATTAATGGACTAGAACCAACCGGCAACCGATGGTTGTCCCGTGAAATATACATAAACGCGATTATCTCCGGTTTTCCTGAGTTCATGGACACCTGGAGATGTCGAAACCCTGAAGCCCGACCGCTTCTTCTTCGAATTCCTCAACCGATTCCTGAACTCGATCCTCTAATTTCAGTTCTGCGATTTAACTTTGTTTCGTTCGTGGTTACCAAGCATCCACGTTTACGAAATAAAAAGATAATTAAAAATCCATCGAATTAAAAAAAGAGGCCGATTATTTCTAGGGAGAGAATATTTTATAATTCGAAGCAAAATTACATTAGTTCGAATAATTTAAGGGAGAGACAAATATTTATTTCCTTCTAAAGATAATAAAAAATTTTGATTTTGGTTGTTTTTATTCTGGTGATTAGCGTATCGCGGTATGCGTTGATTGCTCAACAAAAGCCATAAGTTCCTCCAGCGCGCGGCGGTTCGACGGACCGCGTGAAACTAGAAGTTTCTGTTTTACGAGTCGAATAATGAATGGTCCAGGTTGTCGCTTCCGTGGTGGAGAGCCTTAAACCAATTATCCGTGAAAAACAATGACCGTTCGGTTGACCGTGGATAATTGTCGCGAAGTAGACAGCACAGGCCTATAAAGCTCCGGAGCTGGTTGAACAGGCGAAAGTCGTCCACCGTATATAAATAATCCTGGTGCACTTATCCGTTTGGTTTCAGTGCATCTTGATCCATCGTCTGGCAACATCTCGCCATGGGACGCCTGGTAGGTACCATAACATTTCACCCTACACCCTTCGATTTCATTCTCTACTTCGCCCTTCAAACTCTGCTTTCTCAAATCCAGCAAACACTCTTGGACAATCGAAGACTACGGTAGACTCAAAAATACTTTCATGGCTACCGAATCCCATCAATCTATTACTACAGTTATACTACTATTTTGCAATATTTTTATTTCATTAGTATCAGGTTCACTTAAAATTTCTGATAGGGCTTCCGTCCCCATTTAGGGCTAGATTTAATTATTCCTCCGATTAGAAACGTTCAATTCGACTCTCCAACTAGATCATTAGACTACAAAGATCCCCTAATTGTTTCTTAACATCTTTCTCTGCTACCCACCATCAGCAACCCAGCATAATCGTCTTCCTCTGCCTCTCAATCACCCTATCTTGCGCCGCAACGCGCAAAGAGGACCTAGAAAGGGCAGCTGAGCTGGCAGTAGAGAAGGCAGCGGAAAGGGCGGCAGAAAGGGCCGTGGAAAAGGCCCTGGAAAGTGGGAATTCGACCACAGAGTCGAAAACAGTTCGCGATTCGTACTCGAGCGTCCGGAAACCAGCACAGCGAGAGAACTCGAGGGGTAACGAGAGATTCGCTGGCCTCTTTTCGTCTTCTGCGGACGACGTGGATCAAGAAGATGACACCGACGATTGGCGGAGGTTCCCTAAACGTCACAGGTCGAAACCATTCGGCTGGAGGAGCAAAAGCGACGATGACTGGAGAAGGTACCCTAGGAGCGACTGGGTGGCCGAGGCTCCGTGGGAGAAGCCTAAGGTGGTGACTATAGAAAAGAAGGTTCCAGTGCCTGTCACCGTCGAGAAGAAGGTCCCCTATCCCGTGTACAGGCATGTTGGCGACCGTTTATTTTTACACGAGATATTTAATTGTTCCATATGAAATGTCTGATTTCTAACGGTAACACGTTAAACGAACTTTTTCCTAAATAAATCTGGTTCAGCGAAGCAAGCGCGCCATCGCAATCCAATAACCAACGTAAAATTTCAGACACGTGCCCTACGAAGTGAAGGTCCCAGTGCCGCAGCCCTACACGGTCGAGAAAAAAGTGCCCTACCCGGTGAAGGTGTACGTCAACGTTCCCGTTGAGGTCCCAGAGCCCTACACAGTGGAGAAGCAGGTGCCTTACGAGGTCAAGGTCGACCGGCCAGTGCCGTACAAAGTGGAGGTCCCGGTCCCTCAGCCGTACACCGTTGAAAAGAAGATACCAGTCGAAGTTAAAGTACCTATTCCCGAGCCCTACATGGTCGACAAGCACGTGCCCTACGAGGTGAAGGTCCCGGTGAAGGTACCAGAGCCCTACGAGGTCGAGAAGAAGGTCCCAGTGCCTGTCAAGGTCGTCGTTCATCGACCTTACCCAGTCCCTGTACCTAAACCCTATTCTGTGGAGGTTGCCAAGCCTTATCCAGTCCCTGTAGCCAAACCCTATCCCGTCAAGGTCAAGGTCCCGGTTGAAACACCCTATCCTGTGCCTATAGAGAGACCTGTGCCTGTTCCTGTTGAGGTAATCGAACCTGAACCTTACACCGTTGAGAAGCCTGTCGAGGTAGAAGTGAGGAGACCGTACCCTGTGCCGGTTAAGGTTCAAGTAGACAGGCCCTACGAGGTTCTGATGCCTAAACCGGTGCCCGTTCCTGTGGAAAAACCTTTCCCCTATTGGGTCCAGGTGCCGGTGCCTCTGGAGCAGGATTGGAACGGGATTGGCAACCAAGAGATTTACAAGAGGAAGGATTCCAATGCTGATAAGAAGCCTGGGGACAGTGATAAGAAGAGGATGATCAGCAGGCCTCGTAGGAGGCCCGCAAGGACCCGTCAGGAAGGGATCTAGATTTTTTATAGAGACTCGGAATGGAGCGTGAAAGACGAGGATGAATGTTTCAGCGTTTATGTAGCAGTTGCATGATCGAATAAAGAGGTGGCATGTAATTTGTAAAGTGGGCTGTAATATCGAAAGAGTGTTTCATTTTCTCTCGGCTTGTAGATTTTGGTGATTGGACTGCGGAATTAAAAGTGCGCACCAATTAACCTTTGCACATCATTCGGGAAATTTAGTTTTACAGAGTCCAAACTGAATTCGGGAGGCCCTCGCGAGTCCTGAATCAATCACCATTAAAAACTCCTCTGATCTAACAGACCTATAGTTATAAAACTAGTTATAAAATTGTAGCACAATTAACACTCGATTCAGGAAAAGATTTAGCCCTCAACTAGCGTACAATGTACACGAACCGTTCACGTTAAATTATTGTGTACATTCCAGCAACAGAAAATAAAGATCCGCATCCGACCAATTAGATAATTTCTGCGACGACCATTAAGGAAACCCTATCGGAAGCAATATAATTCCACTCGACCGTCTGTAATCATCTCGTCGATCGATCGATTCTAAATCATAGCTGGCAACAGCGGTTTCCGCGTGACAAAAATAAATCCTGCGCATACCTAGGTAAGCTGTCTGACACGTCCTTATTAACTCACCGATCGGTGATTAAGCGAGCGGTCGTCGGATTGCCGTGCATTTCCCACGAGCCGATACACAACCGTTCGCTCAGTTTCGCGAAGAATTGCAGCGAGTTGCGAGGAAGCGAAGCGGCTTCGAATTAATGGCCTCACGGTCAAGAATTCCTCGCGCGTTCTGCGTACGCGACCGGAAAAAATCAAATCCGCCGGCTTTCCCTGATCTTAGGAAGAGCAGAGCTCGCGGTTGATCGATTATCCGAGGATCGACCGGCTCGAAGGCCATTCGTTTCACCGTCATTCGCAGCTTCCGGCCTTCCTGAGTGATTTAAAATGGGATGCTCCGTGCAACTGCCGCGGAAAATTGATTTTTTCATTGTATTATTTATAATATATTTCAGAAGCGTGAAACTTTTCAAACTTTTCGGTATAACCGAATATAAAATTTGTTTACTAGTTTTTGTACGTATCTTTGTATCTATGAAATAATAAATTTCTATAGCCGATAGTTTTCTAGAAAAAAAATGTTAAATTGATTCAAGCCGATTATCCGATCGCGAACGAATGCGAGCTCGAGATGAAAAAATCTGGTTTCTCGGATTGGCATCGACTCGATTATTCATCGGCCGGGGAAACGACAAGTCCCGACTTCCTGCCTCGAGGATCCTTTTCATCGCCGATTGAAATATCGCGGGCTGGCTGGAACGATCGCTACTCTCACTGGTGTTCGCCGCTTTCTCACGTTCAATAACTCCGCAACGATAATAATCATCCTCGAAACAGGTGTTCCATACGGCTAAACGATCGCTTATCCTCCGGATCCCGTGGATTCATAAATATTCGATCGTACAATTAAATTTCGACGCGACCTTTTAACGAGCTTTCCATCGAATCCGTATCGTAGCTCGCATCTATGCACTGCGCTGCGCTGGGCCGCGTTCTCCGCGGATAATGGATGCAGCAGCGGAACAATTAACGTAAACGACTACGTTAGAGCGATCTGCATAATCGGATGTGTTACGGCACCCAGATGGAATTCTGTGCCGTAATTACTCGTGGTACAGGTGCTAACGATCGATCGGAGCAGGTCGGAAACCAGTCCAATATTCGAGCGGGGCATTCCTCCGGCGACAAAAAACGTAACGACTCCGAACGAAAACTGTGTTCACGGTGAGTATCGTTCCGGTGAGAACCGAGCTTAATCCATCCGGGCAATTAACGTCCGTCGACGCGTTGCCGCGGATCTACGCGATCGATCTCGTGCGCGGTTTCATCCGACACGGCAGATCGTATATCCGAGCGCGTTCCCCTACCACGCGAGGCTCTCCCTACTTCTCTTTCACTCTCCGGTTTTCGTTTTCTTCCAACACCCTCCCACCAGGACTCTCTTCCTTCCTCTAGCGCTCTTTGTCGGACCAAAGGACTCTCGGTCGCGGACGAGAGGATCCGGGACTGGAAACGTCGTGGTCACGCGCGCCAAGTCCTTCCGTGGGGACCGGATACGGTGGGGGAAATAGTCCTGGCGAGAAACTATGAAATATAGAAGGATCCGAGAGAGAGAGAGAGAGAGAGAGAGAGAGCAGCCCCGGGGCCCTGAGTGCGCAGGGTGCTCAGAATTTGTACAACGGCGTAGAATCCGATTTTTCAAAACCCATTCGAATTGTTATGAACAGGGACGGAACATAGTATCTTGCAAGTAATTCTGTATTATGTTATGTGTTATATAAAATTGTACAAGAGGGGGCCCTCGCCACAGCGGAGATCCAAGGCTCTAATAAATAATAAATAATAACACTAATATGTTCATGTTATTGATAAGCGATTCATCGCCAACGACAAGCGAACGTGTCAAAAAAAAGAAAAACGAACGGGATGAAAAAAGGACGAGCAGTCTCGTCAGGTCCGACATCGGAGAAGGACATATTAACAAATTACATACTGTCTGCTTTAATCCCGGCCATTCGTTAAAAATTTTCTAGCTTGCGGTACCTTTACGTAACCCAGAGACTAATAACACCAAGAAAACGTCCGACGCCAGTCCCGAATGAAAACAATGCTAAGATACGAAGTGATGCAACTGGAAACGTGCTGGATCGATTCCTCATCCGAATAGGGATCCATTAGCCGATCAATGTAACAACAACGCTTCGGTCCGTATCGAGCGCTCGGCGTTCCGACGCGTGAGCAACTCGCTGCGGGCTTCCGCCAGCAAAAGCCAGCCAGGCGGTTTCCCTTTCACCCTGGAAGAGGATTCGGGCGTCGTCTACGCCAGTGGGCCCGGTTATGGAACGAACGTGGACGCGGGGCACACACAGCGAGGCACAACGGATCCAGAAAAATGCAACAGCGTCGCGAGCGTGTTGATCGAACGGCCAAGACGCCTGTACAGGCACGCCGTGTGTTTCACTTTTCCGCGAACGTACACACAGGGGGGCTAGCTAGCTAGCTCGCTCGCTCGCTCGCTCGCCCGCGATGAACCGACGGGGGAAAGCGGACTATAAAATCGGTGGCGTCTTGGGGGGAAGTATCCAGTAAAGTCTGGACTTCGACCAGATATCGGAGTGCCTCTCTGACATGAAAATTTTGGTGAGTACCGACTCCGATTCGAAGGAACCCCTGAAACCTCGTCCTGCCGACTCGGTTCCGTGCGAGACACTTTTGCGAGCAACGCGATTCACTCGGCAGAGTATTAGGAAATTGGTACACGTTGTCGGAAGGTAGCTGTGACCACGCCAAGATCAAGTTCCTTACGGCAGGAATTTCTGGGACAATAGCTGAGGTTTTTGACGATTTCGTTCAAGCTAGCCCCTGGCTAGACTCCTCATATTCTTGTGTATCGCTCTGACTTTTATACTATTTTTCTTCCTCGAATTCATGTAAACAGACAGTTGAAACTAGTGCTATTAGGATCTAGATATATAATCCTGCGACTGCAACTCTAAAGTAACGGTACAAGTCCTGGGAAGTTCGAGTCGACACGCTACACGCTGGTTATTTAATAAATTCTGACAATCTGTGAATCATAGTTTATGAATTTCTTAATAGATCTTTCGATAGCATTAACGATTTTAGTCGAGAACAGGCTACACCCAAGAATGTAAATCAACCATTTCTTTAGGGGATCATTATCTAAATACTCGAACAGAGCCATTGAGACTTCTATCGATGTTGCAATAACCTGACAATGACTTAGTCTTCCTGATATTGTTTATAGTTTTCTTCCATTCTAGAGAGAAAGTATAACAATGAACGAAAGTGTGTCGCGCGTTGATGACCTCTTCTCCGAAGCATTAATCGAATTCTCATAAACGGAGTATCAAGCCCAATTGAAAAATTGTTGAATATAGGAAACGCTAGAGCCTAACGCGATTTCTTGCAGGTTCCCTTGTTATTCCTGGGCCTGCTGGCCGCAGGACACTGCGAGTCCGAGACCCCGAAGTCAGCGGATTCGAAGGAAGAGTCGAATGTCGAGAAAAAGCAGGAGAAACGCGGTCTCGGTGGCTTGGAAGGCAGCTACGAGGGCGGTGATTATGGTGGTGGCGGTGAAGAATACGGTGGCGGAGGCGGTGGTGGCGGCGATTACGGTGGAGGATACGGAGGTGGATACGGAGGCGGGTACGGCGGCGGGTATGGCGGCGGCGGCGGTGGTGGCGGCGGGTATGGCGGCGGCAGCGGGTATGGCGGCGGCGGCGGTGGCGGCGGGTACGAAGAGGGCCACGGCAAAGTGAAAATAGTCACGATCGAGAAGAGCGTGAAGGTTCCGTACCCGGTCGAGAAGAAGATTCACTACCCGGTGGAGAAGGAGATACCGTATCCGGTCAAAGTAGCCGTTCCTCAGCCGTACCCGGTAGAGAAGAAGATACCCGTGCCGGTGAAGGTGTTGGTTAAAGTACCCGTCCATATACCACAACCGTACCCAGTTGAGAAGAAGATTCCATATCCGGTGCAAGTACCAGTGGAGCGACCGGTTCCCTACAAGGTCTACGTGCCTCAGCCGTACCCGGTGGAGAAGAAGATTCCGTACCCGGTGAAAGTACCGGTCCCACAGCCTTACCCGATCGAAAAGCCTGTTCCGTACCCAGTGAAGGTCTTGGAACACGTACCGCAACCGTTCCCAGTGGAGAAACCGGTCCCGTACCCGGTGAACGTACCCGTCGAGCGACCGTACCCGGTCCACGTATCAAAACCGTACCCGGTTCCGGTCGAGAAACACGTTCCGGTACCTGTGGAGAAGCCGGTGCCCTACCCGGTGAAGGTCCACGTGGAGAGGCCGGTCGGTGTACCCGTTGAGAAGCCGGTGCCCGTCGAAGTCAAGGTGCCCGTACCCGCCCCGTACCCAGTCGAGAAGCATGTACCCGTCCCGGTCGAGCATCCGGTGCCGTACGCGGTCAAAGTGCCGGTAGAGCGGCCCGTAGCCGTTTCCGTCGCGAAACCCGTACCCGTACCCGTTGCCAAACCCGTACCTTACCCGGTCAAAGTACCCGTGCCCGTTCACATCCACAGCGAACACGGCGGCGGAGGGGGCGGAGGCGGGTACGAGGGTGATTACGGGGGCTCCAGTTACGGAGATCATTCTTTTTAAATACCCGCGAAGGTTCGCTCGACGGGTACCCGACCGTGCTGGCCTACGTAGGGCCTCCTCCTTCGCTCCTGACGCAGCCGGAGGACGTATTCGTTCGCATGATCGTATACTCGAAGACAATCGCTGCATTGGGAAACACCGGGCGAGACGAACGATCTGCCGCCGATCCTCGATCCTCGGCGATCCGTCGACCGGCGAATTAGATGCTAGTACCTTTTTGATACATTTTGATACCTGAGTACCTAAGAACCACTGTATACATGTACCGTACAAAGATCCGGTGTGACTCGCGGCGCGACGAGCACACCCATGTACCATTGTGTCTTTCGCTTCTTTCTAATAAAACCAAAGAGCAAAATCCAGAATAGTCTCTGCTGAACACCTGCGTCCATAGGTCCTCGGCTCGAAACCCCCTTCTGTGCCCTATCTCAATCCTGGAACTCTATCCTAAACTTCGTCTCGATCCCGATCCTGATCGACCACAGGAGTTTCGTTCGTGGATTACTGTTCTCTTGGGTCGAATCAAGGCCGCGAATCGCAGCCGTTTCGTCGTTGTTTCGTAACGATTCCGCACAGTCACCGCGGCTCGCTGAATAGAGCCCATTAAACGCGGAACCGATATCATCTTCGATCGCGCTTTCCGCGATGTTACAGCGACGTTACGCCCGTGACCAGCCGGCTTCCCGGGAAAATTCGAAAGTAAAGTAACGCGCGCGATCCGTGGCGCGCCGGTTCCCTCGAATCCGCAAACGCGGAAGCACGGCTCCGCCGTAATTAGCGCAACAAAAAACCTGGCCGGCAATTAACCGCCGACAGGGGAGAGAGGATCACTTTCATCCGATTCGCGCACACGTAACGCATCCGACCCGATCTTATCGGGCCACCCGAAAAATTCGACGTCTTCGACTTTGGGAGAAAGCTTACTTCTCCCTTGCTGGCCAACGGTGGAAAGGAATGGCGTAATCTGGAGTGCTTATGTCATTTACCGACGAAATTCGGCAGCGCTTATGTCATTTATGGACGACATTCGGCAGTGCAATTTCATTTCACATGAAAGTAGTATCGCTCAGCGAGAGGTACATCGATGTTCAGAAATGTTCAGTAATTTATGGACGAAATTCGGGAGTATAATTTTATTACAAATGAAAACCACATGGCTGAGCGAGAGGTACATTTAGACCCCTGAGTGTAACTAAAACAAAATATGCGGAAAATATAAATTTTTGTTCCAAAGAAATCGGAACTACCTTCGTCTGCATCATAATCTGCACAAATCGCTAAATTTCTCATTTTTTAAGAAATTGTCGACGTTCGAACACTAATTTCGCTAGAAAAACATAGCAAGTTTAATCCTCTAAGTCGCTTCGTGCCCTTTCACGCAGCACTATGCACAGAATTAGAAACTGTCTGGGTAAAACCAGGATCAATTTCTCGATCAAGCCTGCAACCTAGAAATACTCCCACATTCTTAGCACCGATAGAAATATTCAAAGTCGCTTGACCATTTTATGGCTATCGCGGAAAATCAATTGGAAAATCATGGTACGCGATCAACGATCCATAACGTTGAATATTCCAAGTGAAACAGCTATTTCCTCGTATCCGCTGAATATTCCTTCGAGCCTTCTCAAGATTCTTTATCAAGATCACTATAAAAGCAGATGAATGTACTCACCGGATGTAGGGTATGTTCGCGGGGATGTGGTATTTGGATCCAGGATCGAAATCGTCTTCGGATCTAAGCACGGGGGGTTTGATCCCAGCATATTGCTCCATCAGACGATGCCAATGGCAATTATATTCCTCTCTGTTGACATAACCGCGGAACACGTCCCACCTCCATCTGTCCATGGCTATACTGAATGGCAGCATCACCAATTTATCCATCGCTAGGCTGAATAAATAATTAATGTCCGCTGTCGACTCGTCGATGTACTTATTCCCTAATCCCAGAGTCTGCAAATGCTTAGGCGTGGCGACGCTTAGGGCAACTGCCTGGCCCACTGCCTCGTGGAAACCTGCGTCACAATAACCGCCAATTAGAACAAATTGGTACAAATTTTCTCAAAGTTTCTTTCTCGCGTCGCGTAATTAATTGTAACGACTTGATAAAAAAATTCGAATATTTCAAAAGTTGACGTTGTGGAAGAGTCCGAATATTATTGCGCGTGTCTGCGTAGGTTTGAAAACGATCGAGTTCGAACTAAATAAATAAATAGATAGAACGATAGAACCGGGTCCAGGGTCTCGGCTACTTCGGCTAAAAACCGCGTTCGAGTCGCCGTTACATAATCCCAAATGGAATCCGATCGATTATATCACGGATCCTGGTAGTAAAAAGCAATGAAGCGTGGTTGAATTAGTGGACAGCCGCAAGAAATGCGTAAAATCGCCTGGGCTACGTTCGCTACATTTGTATCTGTCAGTCCTCGCGGCATCGAACGGGGAAAGTAATCGCTAATTAAACGGACGAATTAGATCGGACTCGCGGAAGCAGCAGGCAGGCAATCTCAGCCTAAGCTCTTTCACGCCTGATGGGTGAAACATGTGGCAGGCATCGCCTGCGCTGAGAGCAAGTCGCTGAAAACCCGATGCTCGTGTAACTTCGATCAGTCCGTTTCGAAACGGCACAGCAAGAAAACCAGAACTCTGTCGTAATTGCTGTCCTGAAGACCGTAGGTAAGAAAAAATGATCTATCGCGAAAGAGCGACTGGATTAGCATCTGTCCGTGTGCATAATCGCTTTCTTTTCTTGCAAGGATTCTGAGAAAAAAAACGGTATTGAAAGTTTCTTGCGATAAATTCGAGTTCAGAGAACGTACAGCAACCGGCTGCAAGAATTTCATTAACCTCTTAGCTGTGTTGCTTTTTATAGTGGATTCTAAGAATTTTTAAATGTTTTTATCAACCACTCTACACTTTCTTTGTTTATTTGCTTTACTTCGTTCTCGATTGAAAATATAATAAATTTATAATTTTAAATAACAAGTAAATGTTCAGCATTTAATGCGAATTGTTCATTTTATTCGAAAAGAAAGTAGAAACGCCGATTAACGTTAAACTGGCTGTTACAAGCACCGAAAGTGCCTGGCACAGCGCATTGCCTGATAAAGAGAACGCTAAACAATGCTTGAAAACAATTTATTCGATCAATTCCCATGAAACGATCGTTCCAACAGCGATCGTTATAATATCGACGGTACAAAAGCCAAACGTTTGACACGCGATGGTATGTTTAGCATAACTATAAACGTGTTAGCGACAATTCGAAAGATTTGTAGTTGCAGTAAGCGGATAAAGGCCGGCAGTTTAATTGTTCTATGGTGCCGGACGGCGTCTGGGACCGTTTTCGCGGTCCCAGACGAGAGAAATGCACCGTTTACGGCGTTCCATAAAGCGCGGACGGCAAGGTCGGATGCACCGCTCGGAGATTTGTTCTCCTGGTTTGCAAACTGCGTCCGAGGCGAACGACCGGCGGCCGGCGCGGAACGGTGAAAGCGCGATTATACCATAATAAAAATATTTTAACGATCTCCCGTACGGCCTGTCGAGAGTGCTCGCACATCCAGCTCGTACATGCCGCGCGCGAATCCACCTGGAGCGTGTCGCTCTCGCTCTCACTCTCGCTTTCATGCTATTACTCGTAAAAGTCTCGCGGCTCGGACCGCCTACCGGAAGTCGGACGGGTATGGTTACGCAACCGGCGCGAACGTCGTACGTCGTTTCTTTCGCGTGCCCACTGCTGCGTTTTGTCCCTATGTTTCCATCAATCCAGGTGTCTTCCTTTTAATAAACCGCTTTCTGATTTACACACGCGCGCGCACACACACTGTCCCCCAATTAATTCTCCTGGCTTGGGCGATTGTTAGTCAATATCCTGACACTGTTCAACAAGTCCGCGTTCTTTAACGTGCAACCATTCGTCTAGCTCCGTAAAAATAGTCGACACAGTTCTGCTGGATAATTCATTTTTCAAGATTCAAGACAACTGTCAGAAAATGTCGTTTTGTCATAATTTATCTATTTTCCTGGCACGCTGAAAGTTGTTACAGGCCAGATGAGATGTTAACGAAATGTTTTAATCGATGCCATTTTTTGGTAAATTAATTTTCAAGGATGTCGAACACATCGGATACTAGAGGGAATTACATCTAAAAAATTTTGGAATTTCTTGTCTTCGGAAGTGGTGTATATCTTCTACAAATTTTGTTCTTTTCAAGCAAAAAAATTCGTGGCTGTTGCTGAATATGTAGTCTAATAAGACCCAGTAAATTTTTTTTTAAATCTCTACAGGTTTTCCTACAAAAAATTCCCAACCCCTAAGTCTCACAGCAAGCCCTTAAAACAAATATTACAAGAAAGCAATAGTTTCATGTACCACATTTTAATCGACGATCCAGCAGATTTTCTTATTGAAACGATAAATATCCTCGGGAAGAATCGCAGACAGTGTTTCACGCTCTCATACCGCGGCCAATATATTCGCAACGAAACAAGAAAAAGGCTCGATCGAAAAAGAAACTTAATTTGATTTTATTACAAGTCCGCGTTAGCCGTAAACAATCGGAATGCCTTGCGCGTGTTCCTGGCTCCAACATCCCGTGAAAATTGATCGGTTATCTCTCGATCGTAGTTTCACCGGTGCGGCGTCGTCGTATTAACGTATTTATCACGCGGAGCCGACGCACCGGAAGAGTTAATTAAATCCGAAGAAGCAGGAAGCGGGGATTTAAAAATGGTCGCGTACCTGGATTAGCTCCGTCCCTGAATTCCCGGGCATGCCCGCTGTACCGTAAGAAGTACTGAATGTGGGCCATCTCGTGGTGCACCGTGATCAAGTCCTTCATGGTGACCTTGGTACACATCTTGATCCTGCGCGCGAGAACCAGAGCCAATTAAAACGACCATTCGGAGAGGAGTGGAGAGGGGCAGGCAATTATCTCGTCGTCTCGCGTGCAGAGACTCGAGTAATTCATGGTGTTACCTGTAATCTATGCGGTTGCAGAAGTCCCAGGCGGAAGCTTGGCAGATCAGAGGCCGGTCGCCGGGGTCGATGATTATGCTACCGCCCCAGAATTCCGGTGGCAGCACGCTCAGGTTCAAGGACAGGTAAAACTCCTCTGCTATCCTGAACATCTCGAGCGGCGTGTATCCCTGTCATCGTGCACGTCAACGTTAACAACCCTCGCGACAATTTCAGATTCAACGTTCGGGCCAGTTAAAAACTATATTTCTGTTTTTTTAACACTAGATTTACGGAGCATTAAAAACGACTACTTTACATATTACTATATAAAAATAACGTGAATTTTTTTAGTATACCCAAGGAAATCAATTTGTGAAATAATTCCTAGTGGATGCATCTTTACAATCTCAATATTCGTAAATTAACACTTTGACTGCCAAGTTGGAAACCTCAAAAATTCCATCAAATTAACGTGTTATTTAATGAAATAAAAATTGAAAAAAATTATATGTATGATATCGAGTAGTCCTCCAACTTTCTGGCATTTTACAGATCCTTAAAAAATTTGATACAATTAACATATTAGCGTAAAAATTCATTTTAAAATTTGGACAAATAATTCCGTCACCCACATATGGGTGACACGGCAATCAACGTGTTAAAAATGTTCGAATCCGTCATTTTAACAAGTCCAGTAAATCTAGTGTTAAGATGCTTTTCTACGAATTTTCATATTGTTTTCTCCAGAGTCGAATAGAAAATGCGAAGATAAATTCTTGAATATCGCAGCAGTTGATGAAGAGAAAGGCAGTGAAATACATGTAGTGGAATTGAACATGACGAATTAATTAGATGGCTTTTGCGTGTGCGGATTTCGCCGATTAATAATCCCAAGGGTTCAAAGTTCCGTGTCGGTGCGTAATAAATTCCCCGCTCACAATGAACAATAAAGAGAAAGAAACAAGCGAGCGAAGCGTTTCAGCATTTCTCGAATCTTCTTCCCCTCGTCCTCGTCCGCTGCTTTCGAATAGTTATAACAACATTGTAACGCGTTACTTTCGATTCCGCTAGGGGAACAATGGTTATAAAGCGAGCCGCATTCGTTAGTCCGTCGAAGCCCTGTTCTCATGTTAACGATTATATAATTTTGCTCTCTGTTACCTGCTGTTGCATTTCCTGCGTCGCGTCCAGGTAAACCTTTCCTGGGTATGGCAGTGTCGCGTCGATTATGTTGGCCCAGCTCTGGCCCCACACGTTCCCTAGAAAAATCCAATTGATGTACAATTAAAAATTCGCTGGGAAATATTTTCTTTAAAGATCCAATTTTTCCGTGTTAAAAATCGACAGCAAATATTTTCTAGATTAAAGATTCAGATTGCATTTTTACCGAGAATGTGAGCCGGAAGTGGAGCATGAGCGCCGATCTTCTCAGGCCCATACAGGTCCCTCAGCTTCCTTCTGACATACGCATGCAATTCCTCGTATAGTGGTCTTATCATTTCCCATACTTGTTCAACGTCCTCCTGGAAGTTTGGACTCTCATAGGGGAACATCCAATATTCAGCCGCGTCCGTGAAATCTGTGAGAAAAATCATTCTCTGCATCTTTTTGCTAATTGTAAGCAATCTAAAATTGAATAGATCGCTTCCCGAGACAGTATCCTGTATTTCTAATTATTAGCAAGTGGCGTGGCGAAATTAAATAGTCCAACAATAGCTTAGCCACTAGACTAAGAAATAATCTGCTAGAACTATACAGGGTGTTTGGTAACTGGTGGGTCCAGCGAAAAGGGGATGATTCTACATGAAAGAATAAGTCGAAAATATAGAATAATATTTGTTCATCCGAAGTTTCGTTATCGAGAAAATCGAGTTTGAAATACAGCGAATACGCATGCTATTCGATAGGAATTGTCTGACGCGTCTGATCATGACCAACCAAATCTACTTGCTGCATATACTAAAG
This sequence comes from Seladonia tumulorum, assembly GCA_913789895.3. Taxonomy (NCBI): domain Eukaryota; kingdom Metazoa; phylum Arthropoda; class Insecta; order Hymenoptera; family Halictidae; genus Seladonia; species Seladonia tumulorum. Next base: position 21,548,998 of record OU565271.1, read on the forward strand.
CACACAAACCTGACAGATCTTCAAAGTAGATTTTCTCGAAAACAAAGCCTCAAACGAAAAATGTTTATTCTATATTTTCGTCTTATTCTTTCATGTAGAATCACCCCCTTTTCGCTTGCACCACCAGTTACCAAACACCCTGTATAAAGTCCAGTGAATTAAATACTGGATTTCAATTAATCTTCTATGAAAGAAGTCCATTCAATTATAATTTGCAATCTCATTTAGTGCTGTTATCAGCTGGTCTAGAAAAATGAACTTCTTGAATCTCCTCCCAAGTATCAACTATTGACTAAATAAAATCTGTGTTAACTCTAGGAGTAAAGTAATATTTAGTCTAGGAAGTCCACGGAATTCGATTTTTAAGCATTTGCAATTACACCTAGCAAAGTAAAATCTAGTCGAAATTTGACGCAACCCTCGGACCATGATGAAACGTACTGTTCAACCTCGCGGCTTCGTTGTTCAAGGTGACAAGCTGCTGATAAAGATCCTTAATCCTCATCCCGCTGCGTCTCCTCCACTCGGTCCATACGTACTGCAACTCGTCCCAGTTCCTGCTCCTCGCCATGATTTGCGAGATATCTGCGAAATAGACGTTTCCCTCTAGGTGACCAAGAATGCTGTCTCAATTTCCACCAGACCGCAAACCATCGACCATTCACGCGTCCAAGAAGACGTCGAACGAAATGTATTTTCGCTGGGGATCCGAGGGGAACGAGCTCACGTTCGAGCAGCTTTCACGTTGATCGCCCGATCAATTTGTCTCGCAGACGGTTTCTTGCGACACGTGTGATCTAAGCACCGCTCGGAGCGAGTTACCGCAGAGCGATTACGGGTCGAATCGACTGTTTCTCGATTCAATACCGCGGGAGGCCACGGAAGCCACCGCGCGTCCACTTTTTTTTCTTTTTCTTTTTTCAGTTCATTAGGCTCAGTCGTAATGAGATCGAGTTACGGAACACCGATACGGAACCGAATGGGTTTACACTCGGAAAATCGATTTCCTACCAGACAGCTGTCTGGAAGCACGCCTAATCGGTCGTTATGCGTCATTCAAGGTGCAACCGGACGGACAAAAATGGAAAATTAACCTGATTAAAGCTTCTCTGTCATAACTAGGCAAGAACAAATGTGCGGGAGTAATTGAAAACATTAGAAGAATTTAGGAATACTGTTATAGAGTATTTTCATACCGGTTAGACGTACCGAGAAAGAAAATGAATTTCTATTTCGCTTTCCGGGCTGTTGATTGATGAGCCTAGAGAACAATGGCCGGTAAACTATCGAACGCAAAAAAGAAATTATCCTGGAACTACCGATCGGTGGTTTTAAGCAAATATTCGTGAAATTAGCATCGAAATCGCTAGGTTGAATAGATCGCGAACGAAGATAACACAGCGGAGGATCCGGCGCGTTGGCTCCGATGCATTTTCATGAACGCGTTTCAACGTAGAATTCCGGTCCGATCTAGCATCGCGATCGGAGAGAGAGAGGCGCTTTCTTGCGCGTAACAGTCGAACGCGATAATTTCCCCATGAAAATCGGATTGTTACGTTTTGGTCACGAGGATCCAGGTGGAGGAACGCGTCGATCGTTACCTGGGTACAGACGCAGTCCGCACCGGAACGGGTCGTTGTACGCGCAAATGCTAGCCTCGTTGTAGACCGCCAGCATGTCGTTGATCACACGATTGTACTGGAACACACAGAATCGCATAACGATAGTTTACGATCGTTTCCGTAACAGGGCAAAAAGGATCCGCGAAGTCTGCTCGCTTCCTGCACGCACGCTAGCCGTTCTTTTCTCATTATCGCTTCCGTGTGCGTTCGTCCGAGGGAATGTGTTCTCGAAACGAAACGCCGTGGCACTTTTTATGCACGTTTCTTGCGATACGGAGGTTCGTAGATATCGATAGCAGCGAAACGGAAACTCGAAGTCGCTGCACAACCGGTAATAATTATTCATTTCGCGTTTTCCCGCGCGAACGCGCCGAGACTCGAACGCGTGGAAAGCAGTATCAACGATCTCTTGCAGGTGTGATTAATCGTGAGCGTAAGTTAAATTTTGAATTTTTATTTTCGTCCTAGGTGACATCGGGGTACCGTGATGACGACGCAGTAGCTTTTCTGACGTTTACACTGCCATGTAAAATTATTTCGCATTTTCCTTTCGGAGACTTCAACGCGTGGAAAGCGGTGCGCGTATCGATAGATCTCTTCGGGTGCGATTTATCATGTGAATAAAAATCATTTTCTCGATGGTAGGAATTGAATGGACTTCTAAAAACCAATGATCTATTGATCATTTCCACAATGGCAAGTTCAATGGTTAACACGTTGACTGCCATGTCACCCAGATGTGGGTGACGGTATTATTTGTCCAGGTTTTAAAATGAATTTTTACACGTTAATATATTCATTGTGCCAAATTTGATTGGGATCTGTAAAATGCAAGAAAGTTGGAAGACTACTCGATATCGCACATATAATTATTTTCAATTTTTATTTCATTAAATAACTTACTTTGGTTTCATGGAATTTTTTAGGGTTCTGGTTTGGCAGTCAAAGTGTTAAACAAAGAAACGATAGTTGGAAAAATCCGTTAAAAGAAATGATTATAACCATTCTCAATGCAACGAATTCCTTTCACCGTTCACGGTATGTATCCATATTGATACAAATTAGATTAAATTGACGCGGATTACGGCAAGGTTCTTGTTACGTTAATTTTATCTGTCTTTCGTTACACTTTCGCGAGCATTCCTGATTGAAAATTCACGCGATCGAAGCAGCAAAGAGTGCGGAAAGTCGCCGGCGCGTGACACGGTAAATATAAACAAGAAATTGTCTAATTTATGAGAGCACTTTCAGCGTGCAGTTTACAGGTGTTCGTATGATATTCGAACGTCATCGTTACCCTGTCCAGCTGGTCCGGCGGAAGTGCAGAAGGCCCCACCACCGACAAGTATCTCAGACGTCGTCTGGTCAACGGATCTCGAATGTTGTTCACGTCGATCCTCGAGATCAATTGCCAAGCCTGGTTCTGGAAGTCCGCGTAGATCCTCTGCGCCTCCAACTAAAAATCGAACGCTCGCGTCATAACGCTGATTTACTCGTGGCGAAGCTCCGGGATTGCTATATAGGTCGGAAACAAGTTCCACTGGGGTAAAGGCAATCAGCTGTTAGGCGAGCACCGGTGCGGAACAGGTTGCAAATCGTCGAACGACGGGTTTACCGTTGCCGATAAAACGTATCTACGTTTCTTCCTCGAGATAGAAGCCCGGGGAAAGGAAGTGCTTTGGAAAGTGCAAGGAACACCGCAACACGGTAACATATAGAAATACTTTCCATATCGTTGAAAGATTTTCTCAAGAAATGAGAATAATTGTCGGTATCGTTGTCCGAACGTCTCGAACGTCGTTCGATGGATCGAACGATTCAGAAACATAGGAAGCGTAAAGTGCTAATCACGGCTTTCAGTTGACAACACCAGCTGAATATTTAATCGAAGGTGATTCACACAAACTGCAATTTAACTCTCGGCTGTGTCATTAGATGTTGGACTCGGTGATGCTCCGTTTCGTCAAGGCTGTCGCACTGGAATATCTTGAAAAAATTTACAAACACGCTTCAAGGTGCGCAGTTTAAGGTAGTAAAATTGGAATATTAGAAACAAGTCAAGGGAACTGCATATTTGGAATTATCCTGCAGCATGGAAACGGAAATCGGTATGCAGAAAATTTTAATGGGCTCGTAAGAGACCTCGAGGTACCATTATTGGGTACCATTATTAAATTATTTTTTTTCAAACTGAAATACATTTTTTTTATTGCTAATACTTATTAATAACTTGTTATATGACTGTAAGTGATATAAAATATATTAAAAATTACTGTTAAACAAATTTCTTTGCGCATTAGTTATTTTTTCACAATGCAGTAATTGTGACTGCTTTCAGGCAATATAGGTATATACTAAGCTCCCGTCTTTCTAGTGTTAATATTGCTAAGGAATCTTTAACCAGTTCTGAAATTATTTATTTAAGATTATCAAGAAGGTACCCGTTAAGGGATGTTATTGGGATGAGGTTTATGGTGAAACGAGGCTGGATAAACGCGATATTAAGTAACGCGAAGGAATCCGCGAAGGGTGGGGTGTCTTACGGAACGAAAAAGGCAGAAACGAGGCACAACGATTGTCATTAGCATCACGCGACCCGCTCCGCGGATTTCGCGTTGAAGGCTGAAAATTTCCGTTCTCGTCGGACGGCTGGATACGCTCGGTTACAAAATCGTTCGGGACGTCGTCACAATGGCACTAGCTGGGAACATTTCCCGCGGAGGTGTTCGGCCTCTTCGCGGACAATGATAAAGGCCGAGCCGAGACGGAGAAATCCAGCTCGCACGCGAAATCGCGATTCCTGGAGGATAGATCCGCGACGTTCGACGGTCCCACGGGCCGATTCGTAGAGGAGGTCGAGGTCTCGCCATCGGGACACGACAAACAACATTTACGACGTCACGGCAACAATAAAGCAACGTTTGTTCACCCCTCGGCCCATCCCGATCGACATTTTTGCGCTCGAACATAACTACAATCTGAAGCTCGAAGGATTAGGCCAGTTTCAACTATTTAAAGTTAACCGTTATTCGACGAGCCAGGTGTGTTTTCGGAGAAAACTGTAGTGATATAACATGTGGGCCATTTTTTCGGCTATCGCGACCCACAGCACAGATGCGGGCATTTCGACCAACGATTACGATAGGAACCACTCTGTTGCTTCGTGCACCGATGGAATTACAATAAGAAAGAATAAATTTCATACTGACCGCCTGCAGCTGAGTGTATTCGTTCACGTCCGTTTCGTATTGCCACTGTGCAGCGACGTTCGCGCTGCATCTTTCTGTCCCCAGGAAGTCTAGCCTGGCTAGAACATCCTCAAGATCGGACTCTGTGGCTGGATATGCTCTGCCATTGTTGTTTCTGGGGTCTGTTTGCAGAGGAGGCAGGTCCAATTGACCGGAAGTCAGGGAGAATAATGCCGAAAGAAGCAGCAAGATTGACATTGTCTGAAAGAAACGATTTCGATCGTTGGATCAACGTGTTTCATAATTTTTACATCATTTTTGCTTCCCGACAATTTTACAATTGAAAATAATTTCATTAGATTGCTTCTACATACTGAACACAGAAAAAGAAACGTGACGCAATTTTCAATTTATAAATAAATCTGACAGCGAACAATTTCCTAGGGTCTGTGCACTCTGGTGCTGATCGAGAGGAGAAACGATCGAAGTTTGGCAGCGATGTTGCTTAGATAATGTTAAGAGGAACGGTTGGAAGAAACTACGGGCCACTTAGTATAACGAGAACACCGGTCAACTTAACAACCGAGGCAATTACCGGGGCTCCAACCGAGAGAGGAGCAATATTGTTTTCATAAATCATGCCACGGCTTCGCGAGCAATGGGTTTACGTGCAATTCATTTGTTGACTTCACGGTCACGTGTTACGTCTTCGCCGTTACGTATGTGTATTTCCTCGCTGCATGAGAGGCTATTCATGCGCGGCAGTAGGTCATCCGCGATCGCCACGAGATCCTGCGACCTTGAACACGTTCGATAGTCGACTCCTGATCGCGATACACGTGAAACAGAGGCGTGAGAAACGATGGTTTACGTACGGTTATTCGCGAGAGCGTCACGCCCTGCGGCTACCCTCTCGAGCAAAATTCAAGGCGAATCAGCAGGTTAGCGTCATTTACAAATAGGTATTGCAGAAAAGGTGCGTATTAAATGTTTATCGCTCTGGGAAGTGCGAGAGATCCGCTCAATTTAAAATTTTCACTCGCGGAGAGAACCAACCCCTTAGGAATCCATCGTCGAGTAAAATTCAAGGCGAAAGAGGAAGCTGGAATTATTTATAAATATAGCATGAGGTCTATATTAAATTCCAATCGCACCGAGAAACACGAAAGATTTGTATTAATTTCCTCCCAATGATTATGGGTCACATCTATTAGCTACTCCGATCTTCTATCTCATTATGTTATCTTGCACAATCTCTCCGAAGATATAAGAACGATCGAGGACAATGCTAGAAGAAACTGGATCAACTGTAATTCAAGGAAGTCCGTAGAAATTGTAGACGACATAAAAGATCCACTCGGTTAATAATTCGTCTACCAACCACCCTCGAAGCAATTCCTAAAGGCTCGTAAGAAGCTCACGGATCTCTTCAACAACCCTTGGAACTCTGAAGATTCACACCGAAGAGGAACGAGCTCACATTACAAACGAATTCACCGGTCCATTGATATCAGTCCCTTCAGCGTTGCGCCTTTCGCGCTTCGTCCACGCACTTTCACCCCATCGAGGATCCTCGAAGACCCCTTTTCCTCCGAATCGCCAATTCACCGGAAGTCACCTCGAGTCAGTCGAAACACGACGATCGTTCAAAGAGGGTGACTTACGAATCCTCTAAAGCCCAGGTTGGCCCCGAAGAATCGTCGAACGGGCTCCGCCATCGGATGGTGCTGGATCCTCGATCCTGGATCGATCCCAGCGGGTGTCGACGATGCACGACGAAACGCGACGACGAGTGACGAGCTACCGTATCGTTCTGGAGTCGCTAAAAGCCTCGTGGCTGACGGCAAGTGTACATTTATCCCTGCGAAGCAGTTCGAACGCGACCACGAGGAGGTCATCCGTAGCGAGAGGTGGGGGCACGTGCTCACCTCGGTGTCGTCGCTGCTTTGACAAAGTACCGCCGCGTGGGAGGACCTTAAAGGGAAGGGAAACGCCTGGAAAATCACAACGAAAAGGCCCATTCGAATCACCATGTCTGACCTCGCGGAGACAATCGATCTCAATGAACGAGGAACCTAATCTCTGGGGGTTGGAGAACAATGAGTGTAAATTTGATTAAACGACATTGATAAGCATCCCTTCCAGCAGTTGGTTTATCAAGTTCAAGCTATCGCAGATAAGTGTCAAGAAATTAATTATATTTTGGTCTAGAAAATATTTATATATTTTGGAATAGAAAATTAATGAGAAAATTCTAGTGGGTTCTCTTCGTGTTCGAGAAGGGCAAGCTAAAGACACGAAATGAGAAATAGGTCGCCGAGTAGGCGAATCGAGGGCCATCCACCCATTGCGAAACTCAAACTCTCACGTTGACAAGAGTCGCGCTCGTCGCAGACCCTCTGAATGAGCTTCATTGTCTCCTAGCGAACGTACACCTCGTTTACATCTTCTAACGGTTTACTAATTTTCCGCTTGGTCTCGAAAACTGACCCAGATTAAGTAATCCCCCTCTCCGGGAAATTGATCTCGGTAATAAATCATCCCCTAAATTTCCCATTCAATCTCAAGCTCCTATCAAGAGCCATTCTATCTCAAGAAAAATTGAAAACTACCATTTTTTCTTGGCAAAAAAATAAATGAAGTAGGTAGAGGACGGATTAGCAAAGAAGAATGTTCAGAGATTAGGGGATGAAGTAGCAAACGTAGACCCTGCTGGGCAGTCAACACTTTCTCTACCGGAAGCCCAAGGCTTTTCCGTGACCGAGCAACAGAAGCTGAATAATTTTCTCTTAAGTAATAATTTAAGAAGTTTGTACAGTAATCGACATATATGTAACTGTCCCTTTTGAGACCTCATCTTTTCAAACCTTTGATTTAAAAAAAATTAAAAAATGGCCGGCGTCGTCAGATTTGCATGCAAGGCGATCAGAAATTCCGCGTGGGCAAAAAGAAAAAAGATATGACCGACGGGATGAGTAATCCACGTCCGTTCGACTAATTGCGTAATTATCTTTCAGAGGCAGCCTCATCGATGCTTCCTGCTCCGCCTAGGCCGGCCGAGTGTCCTGAGAATTCAAGCGCCATTGTGTCACCACAGTTCCTTTAATTCAATCCGTGATTCATAATTTTGCAAGTTTTAATCACCTGGGAATCTGGCGAATACGAAAATTGCACAGGTTGTCGGTGGTGATTGTTCGAACGAACCGCTGAACGATCATCTTGTTTCAATGATTCACGCTGCAACATTCGCGGCGGCGAAGTTGAAAAATCAACCGGCAAAGACGCCAGTCGTTGCTCGATATTTTTCTTGTCGAGTCGGCCGATATTTTTCATAGAATTCCGCGAGGGGACAACCGTGGGAAAGGGATCAGAGGAATCAAAGATCGATATGCACCGCGAAGACTCGTCCAAGGTGATCGCAGCGGTTTTCATCGATCGCGGAACACGCACGCGTTCGTAACTCTCGTAAGAGCGATGCATAACAACAGTGACTAAACGCGGCTCATTCATCGCGCTGGAAAATCATAAACAACCGCGCCCTGCGCTGACGGGGATAGTCTCACGATGATCTGGAACGCGTGCATACGTGACTGCACCGTGCATGATACTTTAAAGGGGCCTTGAGTCATTCCGGCAAACCTCCCATGCATTTTCCATAATGATTCCTGCAAAAATCGCCGCCTTTTCCGACAAAAATCTATTCTTCGGTTGTTGAAACTGTCGAGAAATCCATTTCTATTCAACTCTCGTTTCTTGCGTACATTTTTATTTTGCAGAAAGATCTACAATCTATTCTTATAGATTTAATGCTTTCATGACAAAAGTAAATAGGAGAAAGACAAACCAGTAAGAATTTTACATTATTCTCATGTTATTTTCAACCTGTTGGACTCGTGGAATTTTATTCCAGTTTGTCGTAATTTTCAGTACAATCGAATGTCATCCATTTTTCCAAACAAATGTACATGTTTACTCAAAGTAGGACACCTACAAGAATTTGTAAATTTCTCTTGACATGTTTTGTCTCAAGGAGTTATGATTCCAATAACCATAAAGCAACCAGTGAATCGTGATCAGTCCGTCTGTACGCAGCAACGTGGAACAGCATAATAGAATGCATTTGTGCATTTGCATGTCAAAGCGCAAACACTTAGCGAGAAGAGTTGAAGAGTAGAAGAAGAGTTCGCGTCGTAAGAAGAGTTGCCCAGGTTTGCGAAACGAGTAGTTAAAAACGACGAATTCGGAGGAGCAATTGCGTCGCACGACCGCCTCTAATTGACCCGTTCGTGGTACGACGGAATTGAATTAACACCGAGAAGGACACGGCGAATTCAGGTTTCAATGCCGCGCGTCGAAAGCCGAAGCCTCGTCTCCTACGCAATCGGTCTCGACGTTAAAAGCGCGCCCCGTGTTCTCCCAGCGAGCAACTTCGACAATGCTAATCCCATCGGGAGATAATGGGTGCACGGGTCCCACGTACCGGCCGCAATTCTGGGTTCAAGTACGCGAACGTTTACGCGGCTCAGCCGTGCGTTGCTTCGGCCTTTTTGCGAGCTGTTCCACGAGATAACGAAAACAACTGTCCCCAACAATCCTCGATCCCTTTCGATTCTTTCCCTTTGCGAAAATTATCAGAGATTTTCTATTTTAGAATCGAAAGCTCTGACCAGAAGTCGAAATTTGTTGTCTAATTTCTGCAATGCTTACTTTCTCTCGAAAATACTTGAAAACGCTACGGATTGAAACGTCTGTGAAATCATTGAAAAATTTTTTTCCTTCGCCGATTTAAAGATCGAAGCTTCCTCTTTACAACACGACCTCGAAACTTGATCCACGATTTTTTCCCACCGTTTTATCAGAGCAATAATATAAGGACTTCGAACGACAAAAATATCCCATGACATAGCCGAAAAAAAAATCGGAGACCAAGTTTTGAGGTCTCGTTGGAAAGAGGAAGCTTCGATCTTCGAATCCTTCGTGGATTAAGTCACGGGAAAAATTTGGCAATGTTTTCGGAGGCGTTTGAATTAGCATTATTTTAATTTCAACTCGAATATCTTTACAAAGGTTGCGGAACAATGGTTCGGCCCGCTTTTCGTGCGATCACAGAATTTCTGTTCTATGAAGCATTCAAGCCGAGTGACGCGAGACATCCTCCGAAGCACAATAAGCTTCCCTGGTGTATTCTCCTTTACACATTCATTTCTCTAATTTATTCGTTTTCATTCGGCGATTAAAATCGGATGACGCAAACCGGCCTTTTGTTTACAAAAGTTATTGTTCCCCCGGCAGAAAATATCGACTCACTTCCTCTACAGCTTTCTTCGGGCTCTCGGTATAATTGGAGAACGCTTCTGTTCGCGTGGCAATTTAGCAATTACGATTGGACGCGGTGAGAAGGAATCGCAAGGATACCAGAGATCCTGTTTTAAGTAGAATGCGAAGCGCCGTCGCCTGCGATTAATCGCGAAACAATAAACCCACGTGCAAACTCATTCTCCTGTAATAATTAGAACAGAACTCTCTTCGTCTTTTTACAGCGAATTTTCTACCTCGCGTGAAACTGGAGCGATTAGATCACAGTGATCTCTCGAAAGAGAAGAACACGACCGACCGCGTGTCACGTGACACGTTAATCAACAGTCTGCGGCCGCGAAAAAATTGCATGGAACTGTTCGGAACGGCATCTTTCAAATTTAATGACGCATGAAAAACCGTTCGAAACAAAAACTGTTCTGCTACCAGTTGCATCGTTCGAGTGCTCGGGTAATCGGCACGTAAGCGTAATTGCATGCTAGCAACCCTCAATCGTGGCGGTTGTTTTTTTTTTTTTCTTTTTAAATCGTGAGAGATTGTTGATGCATGAGTTACCGGCGCGGCGTTACCGCTGCGGCTCCGAGGTTTATTTAAATTGGAGTGGAATGCCGGTAGCAAGGCCAGTTAATAAATTCCTTTTGTCTCGATCGCGACCGGTAATGATCCACACAAAGAAATTCCAAATTGAATTTATCGCGATCCTGCCGCGATTCTCGCAATCGCGAAGGTGATGCATGTAATTCGAACGAGGAAGCTTACCTTTGCATGCGATGCGCTACGGAACAGGACTGTTTCTGGACAATTCATCGTTTCCAGGGAACGAGCCGAGTCACGAGCGATCTGTAACCCGAGACCAAGAGGCAATTTAACCGACTTGATCCTCGTTGACGCGCGAAAGATTAACCGCGATCGCTTTCAATCTGTTTCCCGAGCTGGTTCGTGGGAATTTGAATTATTTTTAGCCCTGCGACTTAACGAAGTGGCCAATAACACACCTACGAGGAACGAACTGCCCTATCTTTATCTTTTTCTACTTCCTAGTTGCAGCTCAGTTTCTTCTGCTAATTTCCTGTAGCCTCTCGCGTTTCAGCAGATATACTTCTTTAAAGGAACGCACAGAATTTTAATTACAAACATCCTGCAATATAAATCCTGTGTGTCAATTGGTAATTGTTTTACGTCCATTTTTGGTCTGAACGTATTACGTCCTGAAAAGACGTCTTTAAGACGTTTCATTTCTTGACGTTTCAGTCATTCTAAACTGCTAGAGAAAAGCTTTACAAACTGTAATTGATTATCAAACTGAATATTCCATCAACAAAGAAGTGCACAGAAAAGTAATACATAAAAGTAAATAGATAAATAAATAAATAAGTTAAATAAATAAATAAAGCATAAAATGTTAATGTTCGCGGATATGCTGAAAAACATTCTTTTAATTTATTTAAGACGTCTTTAAGACGTCTCTGTGCTATCTGGGAAGTAATAGGCGTGACGATTTTGCGTTGCATGTTTCGTTACATCGAACGAGGTGTCCCTTCTCGAAAGATTTTTGTACTTTTTGCCCGTCCGTTTACCTTTACCTTTATGTTCACCTTTTCTTTTCTCTACCCGCTTTATAACTCTGTCGATCATCAATAACAGGTAACGGATTACTAGGGTTAGGGAATTTTACCTGGGACGATTATCCTCGCGTAACACATTTCCGTCCCGTAACACATTTTCGTCCCATTTCCGTTGCATATTTCGTTACATCTTTTCTCAAATCACCCCCATCTCTAAAACACTTTCGTGTTAAAAACGAGTGTGTCGTAAGAATAAATAATCTGCATTGTCCGGAAGATTTATAATAAGATACTAATGTCAGGTTTGTTTCCTCGTAACCAAGTATGAAACTCCGATAAATCCCAAGGGTGCCCGCAGCTGTGCCAAGAACTTGCGGCGGTAATTGGCACCCCCCCCCCACGGTAATTGCGTCCCTTACCTTAGTCGCCAGATCGAGACGTGTTCTCCCACTCTAATTTCACTGTCGCGCACGTGTCGCAATGTCCCGTGATTACTCTCGGTACTGGCAGAGAGAGGGTAACTTTTCCCCCTGAATTCGTATGCTCCCTCCCCTTATCCGACGACTATGCTGCGGAACGAAAGAATGCGGGACACCTCTTCTTTCCTATTCTGCGTATCGCGCAACCGCACCGGTGCGCACACGAGTTTTCGGTGTTTAAGGCAGTTCTCTCTTGTATTACGCAGTCATTAACGGGATTGCGCATTGTCGCTCGTGTCAGCACGATTGTGCAATCGGCAACCTTCTACTTCCTCTACCTGTACAATCTCGAGAACGAACGAAATCGACGATTATGTTAATCCGGACCGATTGTTCATCCGATGGACCTTCGAGTTCTAGCTCGAGGTCAATGGGAAATTGCGAGGCGTGAAGAAAAATTATTTAATGTCCATGCGAGGCGCGCCCTAACGTGAATCAGTTCCCATTACTGAAAACTAATTACTCGACTGCGGATCTTTATGCAAAATAAAAATTGGCTGAGTCAATTGTAGTGTTTCTATTTTTTTACATCTATTGCAAGATAATTTATTTATTGAAAAATGAAATATAGAAACTTCTGTGGCAACCCTGGTACCGCTTTCTCTCACCCTCAGGGGTGCACGCACCCCAGATTAAGAACCGCACCGTCCTAGATGTATGGTTGTATAAGACGAATTTTGCAACGTTCGCGGCAATATATGTTTAAAGATTGAAAACCATTCAAAGGCTTGGTAGTTCCAGAAGTAATTGCAGTCACTAAAAATACCGATGCCAGGAATTCCATAACAAAAACTTCGTTAACAAAGAAATATTCATGAAAGCAGCAATGAATAACGTGAACTGCGGACGCGTCTGTTTAGATTCGCAGGAGGATCAAGCACGCGAGACAGCCTCGTGTTATCGGCGATCTACGGCTGACGATACAGAGCCAGTTAACGTAATTAGAAGAATTATTAATTGCCGATAGGATCGGCGAGAGAGGAAAGAGCGTTATTTACAATGAAGTCACAACAGTGCGTATCCTGTCGTGTTGCATAAGAAACTGAACTAGTGATAAAGAAGACAAGGCCGCATTTTATTTCCACTTATATCTCGAATGTGTGTTGCTAGCTTTACGATGGAACCTTTATGTTACGCCGGTCGTAAACTCCATTAGCGTCTCCATAAGTTAGCGAAGTATTTGCATATATAGAAAATTGTGATATCCCAGAACACAGGAATAATACATTTAATTAAGTGCCTGTTAGGTACTAGAAAGGGATAAATTAATCAAATAGGAGCTTACTTTTATTTAGAATTTACAGTCTACCAATTTCTCCTTTTAGTTATCTATATGTTTGCTTTAACATTTTGATTTTAATTTAAATTTCGCGCCATTCTGAAAATATAAAAATAGCGCCATTACACGTAGTGGCAAAACGCTCAAACTGCTAGCCAAATGATACCGACAGATGGTAATTGTCTTTAACCGACGAGATATATTGAAAGACTGCCAGCTAATTCTCTCTCAAACTATTTATTATTCGAAATAGTATGTCAAATGAAGGTTATCCTGGTTTTCAACATATTTCTGTTCCCACAGATCGATTCTTGGAACAATTAACTATAAAAAAAAAGTGTAAGGAAATAATGCTTGTTTTGGATTTTCAGCTCCACTGTCGTGCTGCGCCATCTAGCGGGCGATTGCTGAAACAAATTGGCTAGAAGTTTGAGCGTTTTGCCGCTGCACGGAATGGCGCTATTTTCAGATTTTCCGGAGCAAATGATTCTTGCCGAATTTCTCACGGTACCTTATGTCGAGAGCGGCAAGAATCATTTGTGGATGAATAAATGTTCTCATTTTTTCCCGAATTTTCCAATTTCCGGCCAACTTTTCCAAACTTTCTTTGCGTAAAACCCTAATTCGGACTACAACGAACATTAAAAAAAAAAAATTAGCCAAATCGATCCAGCCGTTCTCACGTGATGTCGTGACCAACGAACAGCATTTGATTTTTATTATATAGATTGAAACCGTTCGTCTTACGAATTCAAAATTCCTTCTGAACTTTTCAAAAGTTCCTATTTATAAATTTACTTTTCTTTTATTTTGTATATCGCGTCTAATTATTGTTAGTCTGTTTCAGATTATTTACTATAGATGAAAAAATTCATCATCGACCGAGGACAACGCGTTTTAAACAATTTAAAAATGTGATGTGAAAGTGCATTAGAATATCGTAGAAATTATACATGTTTATTGCGTTATTTTTGTGTTGCATTAAATACCTATTATTACAGTAACTGGTATAGTTAATTAATTAATGTTTTCATCCATGCAAGCCCACGAGTCATCACGTCCCGTTTTTTGTATTCTCGCCGTTTCCTAAAATCGTTAAAAAATAACAAACATATAAGCACAAAGATTAGTGTAACAATCCACAATAAAAATGGATCCTCTCTGGGATCCGGTATCCACCTCAAACTTGCGCGCCATCGCTCGCTGGAAATGATTAAATTTGCGTTTAGCTACATCCAGAGATTCCTTCTCCGCCGGTTCCAATAACAATTTCATCAAATTGTCGCTGTAAAGTGACGAGATGTCCATCTCTTTACAATACTCCTTGAAACCGGTCTTTAACTTTGAACACATTTCCTTCTGTTCCTTAAACAAACACCGAATCTCGTCCTGTGCCTGAGCAACCTCTTCCTCCAAATTCAACAGGGCTCTTTGATAACAGACAACATCACGATCGATGATTATCTCTGCTTCCGGTACAGGCTCCTTGTCGTCCTCCGGTTTCATCGTGTATCGAATTTGTTGATGCTTGCTGAGCTTGTCCTTTGCGTTCTCCAAAGTGCGCTTCACCTGCAAAACAAAAATTCCAAATTCATTGCACAGCTCTTGATTCTACGGGTGAAGTAAATTCGGCTCACCTGGAAGTACTTGTCGATCCAGTTCGTGAACTTCTGCTGAACCGTCGCCAAAGTCCTCGCGTTCTTATCCAGCATCTCTTTTATTCTCCCGAACTCTCTCTCGTCCTGCAGGAAACGCTCGAAAACTTGCCGGAGCTTTTACAGAAGCGCAAATTAAAATCACAATTAACTATCCAGTCTTTAATAATGAAATGACTTGATATTTAAGTGTTTCGTTGAAAATGAAGTAGCGAAACGTGAAGATTCTAGTTTTCGTATTATACTATATGCTAACCCTTAAAATATTGTAATTCTTAAGGACAGGCTCAGGAATAGTTAAGGACTTGTCGCCGCCCCAGTCATCCTCTTTGTCCTCGCATGGTCCCAGTGTCATCCCGACAGCTAAAAATTAATATTAATTATTCCATTGGTCTTAAATAGCTGTTTAAAAAATTAGAAAATCTCTTAACCAGTTTTAGCTATGCTTCCCACTTCCTCTATTGCAATCTCTTCAGTTCCCGTCACTGTCTCTTGAGCTCCCGAAGAATTCATACTCCTCTTTTGATTACGAATACGGCTATCAGTAGACAGCGCAGACTCCTGTCAACGCACGCCTATTTTAACAACGATCATTAATGAACCCATAAATCTTGAACGTATACAAATACTTTTGATAATTTAGTTGATACACCCGCGTCCACCATGTTCTTCGAAATGCTTTCGTACCTCTCCTTCAGCTGTTCAATCTCCGTCTCTTTGACCGTCAGTCTAGCGACTCATCGACGGTAGTTAATTAAGACAATAATTTGATAACAAAGATGAAAGTTCTAAAACAAATATTGCAACCTGTTGTACAGATCCTTGATACTCTTTAGCAACTGCTGAGCCTGCGCCGCATTGATCAACGTGAAATCATTGATGTTGCCATTCAAGTAGTTAACAACGCTCCGATTGATCTGCTCTAATCTCAGCCTCGAGATATTTATCGAAGCTTCCTGGTCCAGGAACAACTCGTTTATCGTCAGCTCCTTCTTCAAGGCGGCGACCTCGTTCCGAAGTCTATGCACTAGGTAATCCTTCTGATATTCCATGCTCTTCTTGACCTTGATCGGCTTCAACCTGGCGATGTTCCCGGTGAACCTCAGCGTCGACAACGTGACGTCCAGATCCTCTCTCGTGACTCGGACGTGGGATATAAAACTGATAAACCCAATTATCGTTGAGTCGAGGAACATAGTGGTTTGATTAATCTTTCAATCAATCACCGGATCACGGATGCAACGGGGAAATCGTCTCCGAGGATCTTCAACAAATTACTAGATCGTATCACATTGTAGGAGATCGGCCCTGCAGTGCGGAGTTGCGAGAAGAACTGTTCCAACTGGGATTTGCTCAAGTTAGCTGCGCCAAAGTCTGAAGCCGTTTTCCGGTTGCATGTTCTGCCTGCTGTTCCAATGCCAGCCATCTCCACAATGTGTATCTAGAAAAGGAAAGATCGGTTATAATAATTTGAATAATTAATATAGGCACAGTAATTGGGTCCCTTGCCGTATACAAGCTTAAGCAGTCTATGAAAATTAAAATTTTTCAGCCTAAATTACTTTAGCCTTGGTGAAGGCGTATCCCGAAGTGACCAAGCTAGCATTGGTAGCATGAACGGTGATCACAGCAGTAGCCAAATGCGAATCCGGATAAGTAGGTCCCTTCACGATGGATCTCCTGATCTCCCCCTCGAAGATCTTCCTTATAGCTTGCTCCTGGCTCTCCACATTCTCCACAGAGATCTCCTGCGGGAGCAGCAATTAAAACGTCGCGTTTTTCGTCCTGTGTCCCGAGGTGACGCACCTTAAACGGATCTCGATCGTTTATCCGAATCCTGTTCTCCGTTTCAGGCAACAACAGGTCTCTGGCGTCTTTCCCACGCAGCTCGACGAAGCTTATCTGGTACTGTATCCTGTTGACCTTCTTTCGGTTCGATTTCTCCAGAAACAGATCGTATAGAATCCTCGATACCAGACCTCTGTGCTGAGAAGAGGAACCGTGATCAGTGGGATCTGCGTTTATTCGGTTAATTGGTCAGTGGCAACTTCTCTGCGCTCAGAATCGTACTTCCCAGTTGTTTCTTAGACCGCTGAGCGTGAAACTTTTCCCGGAGCCCGTCTGGCCGTGGCCCAGCAGGACGCAGCTTATGCCGTCTAGAATCCTGAAAAGGATATACTAAATCACAGACAAGGATTCCCTTTGGAATTTGATTGGTTCCCCTATTTTTATATTTAGCCTACTACTACTAGTAGTAGCTACTACTCTCTACAGGGTAACTAAACTCTGTCTGGGCCCCTGATTCGGCAACCGCACTGATCAGTACAAACTGAGGAGTATAACTCGACCCTTATGCAGCCTGAGATCAAAAGTAGAGTTCTATTTGATGATAGACTTGATTTGGAGATCAAACAGTATCATCTTAGGTAGTAACTAGCTTGGGCATAGTGCCTGGAGACTTTGATAAAGGATTAAACTCTTGAATTAGGCTGATAGCACATAGGGGACTACGTAGAGTCTAGATTAATTATAATTAAGTTGTCTGAAGCCTCTACGTGCTTTTAATATTTCGGTTACGAGATATATCAATGTTCTCTTTGCGGACAGTTACCTTAAACCTAGAACCTAACCTTAAACCTTAAATCTATGTATGTAGAACCTATATGGAAATGAGGTTAAAGCTTTGAAAAAGTTTTAAAATAAGCGTCATCGTGTTTTAATTTACTTCGGGACTAGGTCCTTGCTAGAAACATGATACACCTCATCCTGCGAGGCATCAATAAAAATGCCATCCGTTTGGAAGCACCAATAAGACGGCTCTTTTATCACGGCGATTCTGTTTGGCTGCATCTCTTGAAGACATCGTACAAATATTTTCTAAAAAGAGGATCAAGACCAATCGTTCTTATAATTAATTCAATTAATCTCAAACTCGGACAATCAATTAATTACTTTGCACTCCGTGTCGACTCTCACGCACGTTTCGCAAGGTTTCTGTAAAGGCAGGACCCTGACGAAGATCTTGATGTTTTTCTCGCGAGTCTTCGCGTCATCGTAATCCGTCATGCTAATAACAATCGTCGGGTACAGTTAGACACGGTTCAGCAGAGCTTCTCGGGTTTAATTATTGTTTTGCATTCGTTGAATCGTGAAAAATCGGAAGAGGTTATTTGGTTATTTCTGTTTTGTGGAAGTTGCTCCCGGGTTTTCCGGTTCAGGCGCCATTTTCACGGAGTTTGTTGACATAATTGGCATTTCACAGACACTTTCAAGTCCCTGAAGCACGCAGCTCAACTACAGTGTGCTGTAAAAATATTCGACGCATGCTTTTGCATTGCACTTTAGTTGTATCGATTTAAATCGATAATTTTGCAATTATGATTCGGACGCCGTAAGGTTTCCAGAAATAAAAAAGCCGATATAATATATAGAATTATTATTGAAAATACAAAAACCTGCGTGGCTAATTCCTACTTACATCGAATACGCACTGTTTCATAATATACAGCATCTTACACTGAATACACGGTACAGATATTATATTCGTCGTCAGTGAAAAACCGCGGTAAATCTTAGTAAAGCGATAGCGATTGCTACCGAGTTGTTTCTTTCTATTATGTATGCCTTTTTATTTATTTTTTTTTTATTTTACCATAGTTCATACCAACCACACGTTGTGCTATCGAAAGATAAGCGCGATTCGAAAAGTTTCGCGGGAGAATTGTAAGCGTCGCAAGTAGCTGGAAAAAGTCTTTCAAATGAAGGAAGGATCGTTCAATTGACTCGAGGTTTCACGCCGAAATTACGAGCGATCCCTTATTTCGTCTCTCGTCGAAGCTTCTGTGTGTACTGGACGATACAAAATCATAGTTCGCGTCGTATAAAATCGCTGTCGCATATTCCAAGTGCATCGTCGATTATCACACCCCTAGCAGAAGGTACTCGCATTTTACACTGATTCACAGAAGTTTAATTAACTTTTTTTCTGAAGTATAATTAACTGAATTAAAATATAAGTCTAACATATACGCAATACAATGTTTCGCTTTTAATGTAGGCTCCCGACAATATGATCACGATCTTGATCGAATGCTTTCTGCCAGGGGTGGTGCCTAATAAATTCATACGATTAAAGACACACCAATGAAAGCAAACGATTATATCCAAATATGTCAATTCTTAATTTTTAACGAAAAATTATAAAATCAAATCAGAATCGTGACGATTCTTTGCACAATTTTATCGTACTCGACGACAGCGGCGTCGCAAACATAGAAAAAGAAAAAGAAAGAAACATCATTGAACAAGATAGAAAATCGTGAACGCGGTCATACATTGTAAATCATTTTCCAATAAACTCTCGCCTTATTGTACTTGTATATTACGAACAGATTTGAATTATTACTCCATTGAAAGAAGATACCATAAGCTCCATTGACTCTCTATGTAACATGTATCACACTCGAACAAAATTTGCCTACTCGTGCCCGCATTGAACGTCGATTTCAATGCAGTCGAATGTCTCTCTTCGCAATTCCTTTCTTTCCTAAATGATTACTCTCTCTGTCTCTCTCTCTCTCCCTGCCTCTTTAATCTCCTCCAATCGTTATACTCATCCATAGTAATTTCCTTTCACTTTTTCCCTCTCTCATAAACATTCTATATCTGTCCCCAACGTTCTCCTCTCCGTGTAACAATTAATAATTAATTATAGATAAATACTATCCAAGCTATACCTACATATAGACTATCGCAGATAGAAACGTATTTAGAAACGGTATAAAATGGACATGTTCCTTGTTGTATCAACAACGCGCTAGACTATAGTAATAAATCATATTAATCTTGTGTATGTTCGTGTACGTGTCTCTCTGTATACGTCTACGATGCTTTTCTTCTTCAACACGTTTCTCCTCCTTTCATTCTAAGCAAATGCAAATTGCGTACACGGCTTATGAGATAATAAAACGCGGTGCGTGTCCCGATGGGTCCACAACCGTTGGCTTTTAAGTTCTGTCTGTGGCAGGAAAGGGTTAAGACGAATAGTGCTAATATGAAAAATCAGATGAAGGAGGCTAATCGAAACTCGAGATGTATCAGTTTCTTGATTGTTGTCGGTTTTTACTGTGCTTTGTTTTTTTCTTCTTTAGAGAATGTTTTAGGCTCGATAGACTATCTTCGCTCTTCAGTCTTCTTTCTTTCGCAACTCGTTTCTGGAACAACCCGTCGCTCCGTTCCCCTTCCAACCATAAGCGCAACAATCCTTACACGTCCGCGGTCTTGACTGGCGAACTTCTTCACTCAATGGTCACGCTGGACGTTATGAATCCTCGCCTTGTCAGCCAGACTCTGCAAAATGCCCACAAATTTTGGTATAGTACTCTCAATCATTTAATATTCTCGTCTTCATTCGAACAGCTCCACATTTAAAACACTATGACCTTTTTTGGACCTCTAACCATTCTCCTTGAGTGTTTAGACGACTCTTGCTTATCTTTTAACTATAAGAATTCTTACTGCTGTAATTGTGAAGGCCATACGAATGATTCTAATGTGTTTGTACAAGTCTTGTGTTGGCTATGTTTTTGGAAGAGAATGGTTGGAGGGAAGCCCTGTGGAGCAACAGGAAACCAATGGAGTCCAATCATTTGAATGATTCTTTGAAGTTACAAAAATGCTTACCCCAAGCCAGCACCGACCAGCACGGACAGAATGTTTGTAATGAAAAGAGTGTAGAGGACCTCCTTTGAGAACAGACCAATCTTGCCGACCTTTGTGGTTCGGATGCTATAGGATTTCCTCTTGTTTGTTCCAAGAGGGTGCTTAAATTTCCAATCTCTGAAATGGAACAACAATATTGAGTAAATTGTCCTTGAAATACCGGGGAAAATGTAACTGTGGAAAAATGGAACGGTTTCCCATTGTGTTGGGCCCTTCCAAGGGGACCAGAATTTACTTTCTTTGGGTACATTTATATTATTTAAAAAATGGCTAAATATCCAAATTGAAATTGTACCTTTGCATTATGCTAAGAATTTTGGAGCAGTCTATAAAATAGATCATACTTTAAAGTAGAGCTCAGGAACTTAGGAAAAAGAGTTGCCACACAGATATTATGGCTTTACACTGTGCTAGGAAGTTTGTAGGAAACTGTGCAGTAGACCGTGCTATAAAGTACTCTGGAACTTGTGAGCTTGGTGAAATAATTCCCAAGCCGAAGTTATTATTTAGAATGGTTCAGACCACCTCGGAGAATTTCTGCACTTTACGCAGCTGTTCCAACAATTCCGGAGCAACTACAAAAAAGTATTCGTAAATATTCGCGATGCCAGAAAACTGAAACATTTTTCTTCCATCTTTGTTACTGTTTGCAATACTGACTCATTCTATATAAGACTACATCAATGTACACAACTATCATGCAACTATAGATGTTACAAATATAAGATTTGCTGGACTAGGTCAAACAGAAGCGTATTGACTCTGCCATTGCGCTTATCGCATTTCAAATAAAATGGAGATCTTGTTTATTTATTATTATGTACGCTACCAGTGTGCGTAATCTGATTATCGCTGTAAGTAGGACAATCTGCTCGGTGATTGTTCGAATAGCAAAGGATCTGCGCCAGGACGGCTATGCATATTTAAAATACGCACGAGAAAAAATAAAGGAACACTTTTAGGAGAGGAGGATCGCTTCTTAAACAAATATGTACAAGGCGGAGCATCGGAGTCAAAATACAAAAATATCTCGGTTATTTATAGCTGAAATAAATAATCATCTCTGCGCAAAGCAACGGGCGACAATTTTTCTGTGTACAATGGGTCTTTGAAAATTTGTTTAAAAATATGGGCCAATTTTGGAACACTTCGACGATCTCGAAAAGTAATTTTGATTTGAGAAATCTTTCTGTATCGTGAAACGTGCTTCTTAAAATAGCATTGCTTTGTCTCGAGCTGTTTTCTTCCCCTGACCATAAATAACAGAGACATTTAGGCATTCTGGCGGACCGTCTTGCACGTGTGTAGAACGGTTTGCATACTTCGGGGGCGCTTGGTCCGGACGCGAACTCCACTCGTAGATCCAGTCGGTGTTTTTGTCCAGAAACTCTGGTTCCTGCAACAACAAAATACAAGAGAACCAGTTAACACGACGATTCTATACACGTCAGCAGATGTATTTAAAATATTTAATTCTCTTATAAGGACTTTTAATCCACTGGTGAATAATAGATGGTAACATGAACACGTTGGTTCGTATTCCACTTGTATGAGTTTCATATGAATCACTGTAAAAACAATGAACTCATTGGAAAACTGCAATGACTAATGAAAAAGAATAATTTATTGGATGCTAGTCTGTGCGTTATTAACACATTAATTATCACGCAAATTTCATGCGTTTCGCACGTTGTATACAGGGTGTCCCAAAAATGTACTTCCGTGAAAGGGGTGATTCCTGAGGTAATTTGAAGTAAGCTTTTCCTTTCCTAAAATATTCTCCGCGCTTTGTTAAGGAATTATTAGCGAAAAACACGGACCAATCAGAGCGCGGCTACTGCGGAAGAATTCCGACTCCGCCCATGCCAATACCACGGTCAACGAGACTTGTGCTCCGATTGGTCCGCGTTCTTTCGTTAATAACTTCTTAACCAAGCCGCGCAGAACATTTTCGCAAAGGAAAAAGTTACTTCAAATGACCACAGGAATCGTCCCTTTCAAGGTACCACATTTTTGGGACACTCAGCATAGGCGACTATCGTCAAAGCAATTCAAAGAACGAGCTAATTTGGGATCCGAGGGAAACATGATTCGAACGGGACTCGTTTAAGTATAATCCTGCTGGCGAATCGGATCTCGAATCGTTTAAGTCGTCGAGCGAGCGGATCCCGTGTCGTCCAGTGAAACAGAAGATCCACACGCGTCTGAAATGAATTGAAAGTCACTGGGATCGGTTTACCGGTTTTGTGCGTGTAACACAAAGCTCGTGCGGGTTTTTCTGCTGGGCCGACGCCACGGGAAACCGACGCGCGACACGGATCGGTTTCCTACCGTCTGGAAGAATTCGATCGCGATCGAGAATCGACCGCCGATCGTTGCGCAACAGGATCGAGATCGCCACGTCCCATTCTTTGATCGACCGAGAAAAAACGAATCTTGTTTGCCAGAAATTCTTTTGGTAGACAACAATCTTGATGATTCACTCTTGCCAAGCGATCGGCCATACCGATCTCTTGTGGCTTTGAGTTTGAGAAGAAAATCGGCAAAGCAACAATCTGTTGCTGCAATTGCATTCGTAAAAGTTTCAAATAATATCCAACGCTTTCTAAGAATGTTCAGCACTAATTCCAGCAACAATTAGAAGTTCAATAACATTTGATATCTCGCCAATTCACAATTCATTATGCTCGGTATCTCGCGCGATAGTTAAACAAGTATACATATTATGATCTTCAATTATTTGTTCACGAAGAAGGATTACTATTTTCATTGTTATCTTGTTCACTGGAGAGAACGAAAAAAAAGAAAAAGGAAAAGTCGATTGCTCGATGATAAAAATGATCGCAGACGCAGCAGCTCGTGGCCGTGCTCTTATCTATGAATGACTATACCAGGGATGCCACGGCGTACGAGAGCCGTCCAAGGATAACTTCTATTGGCGATCGACCAATCGCGAGACACGATCGCAGTCTTGCTATCGTCGTACACGCGTCGCGCATCAACTACGCCGCGTTTGTTTGTAAACAATCGTCGGGGTCGCGGACACGCCTAAATTTATATTTCGCGCGTGAAAATTTTCTACCGCGTTCCATAACATTGTATTCTGGTCAATATATGATCTAGTAATTTTTATCATAAACACATCCAACAAAGAAGAACCTTGTGGTAACATTTTTTAATGAAATACATTGTTAAAAAACTGTTTGTTTTATCCCGTTTAAATAGATAAACGGCGATAGTTAGTAATTCCCCATTTACGTCGTACACGTGTTTAAATGGTAGACTGTGTCGTTAATTAAATTTATCAGGCAAATGTACTTGGAACGTCGAATAAATTGTTGCGTTCAGCAAATTAGCGCTCGCAGAACAAATCGATTATATTATAATTTAAAAGCCCCACGACGGCTCGACTTTTCTTTTCAACAGGGAGGAATCGTATTTGTTGGTATGTTATTTTTAGCGGTTGACATTTGCCTCGATTAGGCCAGCAACGCTTAGGGCTTATCGCTATCGTAGCTGCGATAACGTTCGCGAATTATCGACCGCACGGCCGACCAAAAATCCTAATTCGGTGCGCAAACACGCTGTCCGTGAACGGGTTTTTCTCTATTTGGACAGATTATTCGGCGTAAATGCGGTCACCGCGATACCGCATAATCGCGATAGTCCGGTTTACTCTCGTTTTTTTTTTTTTGTTCGGAAACAGTTCGGCTCGTTAAAAGCGACATCGTCATCGAATTTTTCCGTTTCCAGTTCCATTGTTTTCGCTGAAACGCGGGCGGCGATCATTTGTACACGTCGGGAAAGGCACTGCCAGCGCTCGTGGAACCTGAGATAATTATTTGTTCGATCGACTATGCATATTCGAGCCCACGGAAAACGAGCGAATCGGAAATAACTTTTAGTTTATCATTTTTTGCATGAACTCTCTGGTAACTTTAAAATTGCTTGAACCGTTGTCGACCTGGCCGTTCAACCATTTTTGTTTTTTAGTGCAAATATTATGGCTCATCGTAGCAATTTCATTCCCCGATCACGTCTTCGGCTAAAAAAATTGGCCTATTAGCAGATCTGAAGAATTCGTCGTGTTCCGCAATTATTCTCGGTTATCGTTATAAAATCTCGTCGCTCAAGGCTGCAGATAAACGCAGCAGCCGAATCAAACCAGTTCAGCGAGGTTTCCGCTGTGTTGACAAATTATTTAAGCCGTTCGCAGTCCCCGGGAACCATTCCGTTCCGTTTCGTTTCCCTCGTTGCGATTCCGTCCGTGGAGATGAACATTTGCATAGGCGACAGCGAGCTGCGCCGCTCGTTGCGCAGCTCGTTGCGAACGCGCTAAACGCCAAGCAAACGATTCAGCCGAATAGCTGCAACAATGCCGGGGGGATCCGCGGGATTATTTGCAGCGCCGTTACACGCTCGTTAACCACCGTCCAATTTATTTAAATCGTTTGCCAAGCCAACGGCGGCGTCGGCGGCGACGGAGACGCTCTATTTCGAGGAATAGCGTCCAGTTGGACTGAAACCACCGAGCAATCAAATTTTACCATGAATCAGTGGGGGCTTTCGTTGCTCAAAATTGCGCGAATTTGCGTCTCTTTCCTCGCAGATGCATGAATCATTTGCTACGACGCCTTGGAACCGTCAGTTTCTATGCATGTTTGTTATATTGATCTATTTTTGTGGCGTCGCGACGTATAGTTGACAGGCGATGAATCCTCCTGTGTTTCCCGTATGAAAAGTCACAGAGAGGGAAACTATATTTTGGTTAAATTTAAAATGTTTCTGCGCACCTTTTGCTCGCGAGAGCATTCTCCGATTTGCACAATCTTCGTGTGCAAGACAATAATATTTGCGTCAGAAACTCTTCCAGGTGTCTAATATAAAAACATCTGGCTCGGTTTCGAAACGTGCAATTCATTCAAAACGCAATTGCTCTTTCTTCTTTTCCGATCCTTGTAGTCGGTTACGACGTAAAATTGATCTGAAATTTTACTTTATTTACCGAGCCGCGGTTTTGCGAAAGCGCTAAGAAAGTTTTCTTGGAGGAAAATAGATGCGACAAGAACGTTTCTTGAGCTGGAAGCTGTGCAGATCATTTAATTGCAATGTACTTTTAATAAAGCATCAATGACCCAAGCGGACGGAAGACGTTGTCCGAACGAGACACAGGAAGCATTCGATGCTTCCGTTTGACTCACCCTCTCGATTTCGACCGACCGACTCGATTACGTATGCGAGAATGCGACGAAGGATCGATTTTCAAGGATATCTTTCGAACCACCGTCCCGCGATTGGCCTGAATACCGAGGAATGCTGCCCACGTGGCTGAATAATGAATTACGAATTGTATACGAATTGTAATAACGACACCTACACGTTGTGTATAAATTTTTCATTTGATTATTTACCAACTAACGGATGCTTTACCTTTGGTTTATTTTATAGTGCTTGTTTCGTGGCTGACGTTATCATGGAACCATTACTTTATAAGAATAACAATAATGTACTTGTTCAAATATTTAGAAATTTTTATTGTGATATAAGACCTAAGAAATAAATCTAATAAATCTAAATAAATTCCTCAGAAATGCATCTTGACAGTTGAAAAACTGTAGTTCTGGCGTTAAAAATTCTCCGGACTATTTGTGCTCAAGTTGTAAATATTCGTTATCGTATAATTGACTGCCATTGACCAAGAGGAGTACTTTATAATTAATTCTCATTTGTGTCGAATTGACTGTGGAAATAAATGGCCATTGTCGCGGTCAGAAATACACATGCGAAGAGACGCGCCCGTCGGCGCCGAATGCATTTAGAAATCGGGAACAATCACGCAGAGAGCTCGCCACTCGAGAGCGTCCATTAGCCTCGAATTATCCGGCTTTGTTTAATCTTGTCCCATCGAAAGATAGACATCAAAGACTGGTTTGGTAAGCCCGCATCACCTATGTTTTGAAACGCGTCGAAAGTGAATAAATTGTGACAAAAGAATGGCGTTGCCAAACAGATTTTATGTTTCAGTGTTCTACAATTCATACCTTTATCTTCATTGTATACAAACGAAATCCGCAATCATAAAACAATAGCAATCATATCCACCGAAAAGAAATCTTGTTAATCTAGTGTCCTCTCTCGTAAGGCACTCCCACGTTTATCGGAAAAGACGCTCGTCGAAGACAAATGTTCTTATCAATCGCTCGTTATCTATCTAACAAGTTTTATCGATTCCTGGTGGTCTCGACCTTTTATTCCCGCGCAATTAAATCGCAACTGAATTTTTCTCATTTCTAGATCCCTGTTTGGTAAACCGCTTTCGAAATCCGTTACGCTACGCGACCGTTTACCGAATCGGGCTTGGTTTGTCTATGTGTTCCACGGATTCTGTTTTTAACGCTTCTATCCTCCCACGCGGGCAGTAAAAAGGTCCACACGACGATTTTATCGCTGTCGGTGAAAAAAAAGAAACAACCATAAATTAGCGCGACAACTGTTTGAGGATCTAGGAGAGCCATTTTAGAACCAGATGAACGTCCTGCGCTCCAAATGCGGGAACCGTGTGGGAAAATCGGTAGCCAGATGTTAGGAGTGTTCTTCCGTTTAGGTCAATCTGGATTGCACGTAGACATTTCAAACATTTTTAACATTGAAGAATGTAAGGAGGACCGTATTCGGTATCATAGATCTCAACTTTTATAGTATATAAATAGAACTCAATTTTTGTTTCGTTAAATAGTTTGATTTAATCAATAAGTAAATGCAATAAAAAAATGTTATTCCCGCAGGAAACGTCTCGTTCCCGAAGGAATCGTCGACGTAAGCAGTATCCAGCGACGTGGAAAAATCGATCTAACTTTAGCGAACCGTGCGAGTCACTTTCTCATCGGTGACAATAACGCGTTCGAGGTATAAAAAGAGGTGATTAAGAACCGATCGAAGGAAACCAGGTCATGCACGTTTTGCCCACGGCGAATTGATTCGACACCGCGAGTTGTCCGATCCCTGGACAAGTCCGGATTGATCGGAACGGGGTTTTCTGTGTTGTTGCTCCCTTGCCCACGTGGGACTTTCGTCGTTCTCTTTTATCTCGCCGCAATTGATCACGCCGCACGCGCTGGGACGTCAAGCCAATCGAACTTGATCTTATTCCACGAAAATTCATTTATTGAGATTCCAATTGTCTCGGTGCAGTGGCGAATAAATTCCCACGGAAGCACATTTGTTAAACGCAAGCTTTTTGCACGCTAAAAATTACTAGTTCTTCTACGCACAAAAAAATTGATTAAACATTTCGTTTAACTAACACTACAGTCAATTCGAGACTTCAATAAGTACTTCTTCAGATTTTTCAAAGGTATAAAAAACCCACCGCGTTAGCAAAGAAATTATACTGCCGAGGGAAGGTTTTAAGATTCCATTAGGAACGAGAAGTGTGAACAGGAAGATGGAAAGGATTTGTTTCGCTTTCGAGGAAAATTGATTATCCCTCGTTATATTATAGTGCAACGATAAACGTGCGATAAAAGATAATTTGACTGGCGCTGGCGTTGTGCAGGAGCAATCGGCGAACGAGAAATCGGATGACACAGCTCCGAGCGCCTTGAAAACCGTCGTTTGTGCGAACCGGTTCACGGAAACGCCGACTCCTCGCTCGGATTACGCGGAAGTGGAACACGTTATGTTCACAACGTCGCGTAACAGGCAAAAGAGAAATTTTTATCGAGCGGTTTATTCCCCGTACACAGGGAAACACGCGGCGTACTTTCTACGTATTAAAGTGCTGTGTAAATTCAGAGCAACATTTCAAGATAGAACCTACAGCGGAGCGTACAGAACATTAATTAATTAAGGATCCCTGCACGGAAACCAGGATACCAAGAATAAGGTAGAAAGCGATTATTTTCCTAGAAAATTTACCGAAGAGGTTTAGCATATCGAAGTGCGATTCGACGGTGGCGACTCGAGTCAAGTGGAAGCCCCAAGCGGTACAAATTTTTGGGCCCTCACACTCAAGTTAGAAATAAAAGTTGCAAGAAAACTATAAACTTATTAACAAAAAATAAAGAGGGTCCTACGCTTTGTTTCTATGACATAAAGGACTTCGTGTCTGAAAATTGTTCACATTTTCTAATCCACTGAACTGCATTCGAGTACCGGGAATTGAATTAATTTCATTTGGCAGAAATTATCCATTTTCTCGTTCGAACGTGCTCGTCAACGAGAAAATAAAAGGCCCGACATCGAGCATACAGGTTCCCCAACTACGTTCAATTCGAAAACCTTGGAGAACTAGCACGAGTCGCAAGAACTGCGCAAAAGTAACACGTGGGACAAGAATCATCCAGTGGTTGAAATCGATGATACTTTAGAAAGGGACTCTTCCCGATTAGGTCAAGCGCCGACGCAATTAGATTCATCAATAACTAATTCGCCAGTTTCTTTTCACACGGGCAAAGACTATAGGCTTCCTATGCACTTTATAACGCGCGACGTGTGCATCGGCGTGTGCACACTTTGTAAAACATGCATCTGTTTCAGTATGACGGCGCATTACCGATTCTTTTTGGTTTGTCTCGAGGCTAGATGATTGAACCATCATCCGTGGAAACGATGATGCCGAATAATAATAAATTGGACTCTTTTTATTGAAACGTGTGACGAAACAGACTGCACGAAACTGATGTCATAAGATTAAATTGTTCTAATTGCCATCTTCACGAAAAATATAAGGATTCAAAACTGAATGGCGTGTATTCTGAAAATAACAGGATCGAATTTATTCCGATTCAGCGTAATTTCGGTAACTGTAAAATAAAAAACCGGTCGTCCGTTGACCGTGGTAGGTAGTAGTGTTGAAAATGTATTATTTCCCGACACGTGAAACCCAGAAACTATTCCACGAGTTACGTCAGAAAATTTCAATATCGGGCGCACCGTTTCGTAAAGCAACGATCCGATATTTCCATTTAAATGGCTCCGCGTCGTTTGCGCGAAGAGCGGTGTGTAAAGAACTGATTTCTGCAGCGAACAGAGTGCAATATTAATGCATCGCGACACGTTTCGCCGTGAATAGGAAAGGGCTGCTGGCTTTAGGCTTACGGTACTCGAGGTTGCTGCCGTGTAAACTGCCGGAGGCATTCTAAGAGACCGGCAATTATCGATGAGTCAGCTAAGAACTCGTTTATATCGACGAGCACAGGCGTGCGCGCGTCTCGAAACCCCAATGGCGTTTCGTCGCGAAATGAAATCGAACGATACGAAACGAAACGAAACGGAACGCGTGCTCTGTTGCGTGCTCGTTGGTTTGCTGTGCAGGCGCTCGCGCGCGCCTGTAGATCGTTCACCTGCGTGTTCGCGCGTCTCCGTTTCCCCGTTACGAGGGATCACGCGATCGCGAGCCAGCGAATCGGCTCGCGATTCTCATCGCCGCGCAAAAACCGGTCCTCCCGCGGAACGATTGCCGCGAACCACTTCGAGCGCACGCTCCGAGGAAACGCGCAGACGCTCCATCGGTCGCAATGTGCTCGCGTGGGATTATGATAATTCCCCTGTTATGCACGCTCCGCGCAAACGCACTCGCGCCGCGCCTCGGAAAACGCGATGCACCGTCTTCTTTCATTCCGCTGCAACCGTTGCGATCCACGAATCACGATTGTTCCTCGTTTGTAAAATCATCCGGGGGCCTAAATGCAGGGGAGCTTCCATGTAATAGACTTCGAGATGCCACGAAACTTTTATGAGTGCTATAGGTCCTAGGTGCAACAGCGTTGCGTTGCAATGAAACCTCGATTAAACGGAACTTAGGTTCGCTAAGACCTCCATGCAACACAAGCTAGTTGCAGTAGAACCTCGATGCAATGGAACCTCAATGCAAACGAACCTCGATTAAATGGAATTTATGTTCGCTAAGACCTCGATGCAGCAATAGCTAGGTGCAGTAGAACCTCGATGATGCAAAGGAACCTCGACTAAATGAAACTCAGGTTCGCTAAGACCTCGATGCAGCAAAAGCTAGGCGCAGTAGAACCTCGATGCAATGAACCACGACAACCTGAGGTCCCGTATGCAAAGAAGTCCGGATGCGACAATCTCCGCCGCCGCAGAGCCTCGATGAAAGTGAGCTAACCTAACGTTATAAATCTTGGATTGCGGACAACAACGCCGCGTTGCAACGCACTTGCGGGTAGAACCTACGTTGCAACAAGAGCTCGTCGCAAGCTTGATGATATCCGGAAAAGATTATATCAATCACGCTGCATAGCACACGGCCCGGCAACCGCGGAAAACAAGCCCCGTTTTATGCGTCGTCGAATCATTCTCGAATGATTCGAATCGTTCAGCTGGGTAGCGGGAAACGGTCGGCCGTTCCACTACGAGAGAGCTGGCCATCAAGGCCGTTCATTCGCATTGCTCGACAAACGGCGAGTAAGTAAGCGAGAGAGAGAGAGAGAGAGAGAGAGAGACCTCGTTCTGTTGTCCAAACGACGATCTGTTGTGGCGAACGGTACACGCGCGAAACGTTTGTGCTTGCTCCGCACACGCGCGATCAAAATAACCACGGTGCGAGAAAAACATCGCAACAGTGCGTCCCGTGTAGTTTAAGGAAGCGCAGAAACCTCCGGTACAAGATGTTCTATTTATAATGGTTTATCTAAGCGGTCGAACGCATCGCGGATTACTCGAAGACGGGTGGGGAGGGGCTGCGCTTTCCTCGGGGATCCGTGCTGCAACGTGTACTGCGTCGTACTGCACCATAGCGCACCATATATTGCGCTATACTGCATCGTATACTGCACCATACTGCAACTCGAAGATACGGAGACACAAATTTTGTCCATCTCTTGCAATCCCAACCCCCTACACGGCGAAATTTATTTAATTTTCTATGTTTCAAAAAATCCCAAATTCTTGGATATTCATGAATCTTTATGGAACAGTCCAGTAATTTTGTTGTTGCATTTGACTGACACCGACATTAATCTCTACAAGCCCAAAAACCACCCCTGAAACTCTTCCAATTTGTACCTAATGATTCATAGAGAGAGATCCGATTCAGTAGCTCCTCCTTTTGTCCGTCTTTTCCCGATGAAGCAACGCGCTCATGGAAAATCCTTAACGTCTCTCCTTCGCATTTCGTTATCACGAATTACTCATAGCGTTACGCAGATACAATTGTCTTTGTTGCTATTTCCGAGCACCGTCTCCAACAGATAAATCGGCCGATAACGGAGGATGATCGCGTGTCCCGCGACCGAGTCAACCTGCGCCGTCCGTGTTTAGTAAATACTATACTATTTGCCGAAGTTGTTACGCACTGTTTACACGGTCCACCTAAAGATAAGAGAGTTCCTCGGCATTTTCCGTGCGGCAACGTGACCAAAAGCGGGAGCCCACCGATTCCCCGCTTGGACAAATAATCCGCGTTAATCGCAAGCAAATAGTCATCGGTGATAAAGTTATATCGGAACCGCTCCCATTGATTCGCTTATCGCGTCCGGTTCCGCGACCATTTGTTTATTTTCGGGAAGATCGCGAGTACTACCCTTGCTAGCAAATATCCGATCGAAATCGTATACAGGGCGTCCCAAAAATGTTGTATTTCCTTGGAAGAGGTGATTCCTGACGCCATTTCAAGTAATTTTTTCCTTTGCGAAAATATTCTCCGCGGCTCTGTTAATGAGTTATTAACGAAAAACACGGACCAATCAAAGCGGCAAATACAGCAGGCGGATTCTGACTCGAGCCAATGCCAACGCCGCGTTCTGCGGGAGCTGTCGCCGAGACTGATTGGTCCGTGTTTTTCGTTAATAACTGCTTAACAAAGCCACAGAGAACATTTTCCTTTCAAAGAAGTGCGACATTTTTGGGACACCCTGCATACAATCATCGAAGAAACTATTTGTATTCAAAATGTTCTGCATATGCAAAAAGATTAAAATTATTTAAAAAATGAATTCCTCTAAGTGGCTTCTATGTCTTGCAACGGACGCACACAATTTTTATTTTGTACGAAATTCGGTGACTGGACCAACTGTTTTAGTCCCCGCAGATTTTAATCAAAATTCCGTTGGCACGAGTGTAACGATGCTAAAATTCATTTTCACGCACCCGAAAACGAATCGATCAGAGGGACAAAGGGACGATCTCCGTTGCCGAACAGGTGTCCCGTGACCCACAAATACGAAAGGGGCTGACTCGAGAAGTCAGCGAGCCGTGGACTTGGAAAGCTCGCCGACTATGTCGCTCGATAAAACCAGTTGCATGTCTCTCCGTGAAATTGAAGCGAAAATAGACCGGGGATGAATGGACGGACTCGATTTCGCTCGAGGAAACGGGCGAAATGGAAAACCCAGTCCCTCCCCCAAAGTCAAATGATCCTATTCTTGCCTCATACTTTATCTCATTCTACCACCCCTAGGAAAAAATGATTCAATTATAATTACGATCGCTGCGGATATTATGCATCTGTAGCAAAAACGGGTAAAACGGTAAGCAGCACAAACACGTTATTTTCATATGAAATTATTAACAGGAATAATAAATATTTCTTAGTGAAATAAATTTTTCAAATCGAGAGCATTTTATTTGCATCCAGTGTCGCAGAATGTCTCCCACGTATCGACCACGCTTCAAGCATCTATACGACTATTAGAAATCGATTATGGAACTGACCTTGTTGGAGCTGTAATTTATATAGACACCCTTGAGCTCGTCTTCGGTGGACAGTTCCGTGTTAGGGCTGTTCGGCGGGCTCTTTGGGCTGCAACAACAAGATTTCACACGGTTTACACAATTGCCACCACCTAGTGCATCACAAACAGCAATGCAAAAAATTCTCGACAGTCTTACTCATCGATAACTTTAATGACTTTGCATCGGTTGACCTCCGTGGATGATACGATACACGTTTCCACATTTTTACGCTTTTCTGTCGATCATTCGCACCGAACTGCGGAGATTACGCGAGCCTTGATTATCAGTGTTCCTGGGAGGCCCCAGAAATAAATGTTCAAAACTTTTATACCAATGTCCTGATTAAAATAGTCACGAGTAGACTGCGACTTTATGGCAAAAAGTAGCTGTGACTTGAAATGGTAAAAACATTGGAGGAATTAAAAACTGCTATATTAGAAAATAAATTCTTAATCGACTCCAGTCGGTTGTGATTCACATGGAAAATTTTGCATGAAAATCCAGTAATGAAGAATAGATTTAATTGAAAAATTTGGATACAGAATTTAGCTTTCTGTCAATCTCTGGATCAATTTCTTTTTTAATTGGAAATTTCGGGAGTTCATAGTAATTATTTGGTGTAAGTCGTTTTCAGGTATGGAAATCTCTATCGTCACAGTTTCTAGGCCCAGTATGAGATCTCGAACGGCGATGACCTCATCAAACATCTGCGTGCAAACCGAGAAACCGCGAACAACCGTCGTTCCTCATTCGCGAGAGGTTCCAAGAAGGATGAATCGAGTACGATAAACCTCGAGACAGAAGTTCGTTACCCCGATAATCTGAAAACTCGATCGTTCTACTAGAATAATTCAACGGTGACGCACGCGCTTCGCTTATTTGTCGTAACGTTGATGCACGCCTAATCACGCCTGACCTTGGAGGAACGCTATCGCCGAACGTACTGGGAAAAACTGTGGAAAGAACTGCGTCGCAAATCGCTACGTGTGCTTTCCTCGCGCGAGAAGACGATGCTTGAAATCGTCGACGAGTCCGAAGCAGTAGAGCCATCATTTGAGGCTGAAGTATGCTACAAAACGAAGAGGTTCTAAGTGGTTAAATGGGAGGATAAAGGTCTGGTTTGTAGATCATTCGACAGCACGATACCTGAACGTCGTCAGAGCAGCGCCGATATATTCATTCCATATTTAATGCATTCCATATTTAATAACCGTCCACGTCATTTTAACTTTCA
Source organism: Seladonia tumulorum (assembly GCA_913789895.3). Taxonomy (NCBI): domain Eukaryota; kingdom Metazoa; phylum Arthropoda; class Insecta; order Hymenoptera; family Halictidae; genus Seladonia; species Seladonia tumulorum. The sequence continues at coordinate 21,583,750 of OU565271.1, forward strand.
AGTAAACACATTTCGCTCGACTTAGAACAATTTTCCCTGTATTATGCATACGCGGAGATAGTGGGAATACTTGGAGACAAATGTTAGGTCATCTAGCAGAAATAGTATAAAACTACGATTTACAAATGAAAAAAGTTGAGAACCGCCACTATTTGTTCCAATGTAACTCCCTTAGAAGATATTAAAACAGTTTCAGGGACATTGAAAAACCAGCGAAGGAGGTTAAACGTCAGATGAGGGGAGGTAGCACGAATCGAAGGGAAAAAGTTACCCTCTCTCTCTACCGGTACCGGGTTAATCGCGTGACATTGTGACACATGCACGACAGAGATGGAATGCGTCACGTGACCGGCCCGTGAGGGAATAGCGCGGTAGAAGGGGAAATCAGAGTGGAGGAAAAAGTCTTGATCTGGCGACTATGGTCGTGAAACGGAAGGTAGAACAAGAAGAAAGTCACGTTCACGGGTGGTAAGAGAGCCGGTTTGTTTGCCCGTTCTGCCTTCGTTCTTTCTTCGGGCGGTCCTCGAAGCGAACCAACGCCCACGAGTACAAAGAGACCGGCCAGAAAAAGAACCCCCGGCCCGGAAACCCGGACACCGTGTGCCCTGTGCACTTCGGCATCTCTTCTGACTCATGCAACCATATTCTTTCTTTTTCCTCTGCGCAGCGACCGACGTTCGTCGGCTACACCAACAGAAACCAGCTTTCCAACGAACTGGCTCCGTGAACTCTCTCGGGCTGTTCGAGTAGGCCGATTTCATAATAGAGCCACTGTTATACGCTTCTCGGCCACTCCCCTCTGACAATCTCTGACCACCGATCGATTCGCCGTTCTCGAGGTCTCGGGTTCACTTTTCTTTAACGTTTTCTGTCCCGAAAACAAACGTTTCCGTCGGTCAGCCATGTCCGCTTTTAATGAGAATTGAAATTGCGTCGCTAACTGCAATTCGTGCCCGGACGATTTCGAATAGTTGGAAAAATTCACGTACTTTGCTGCATATTATCGAATCAGGGCAAAATCCCACAAGGAATCGGGCTTAATCGACTTAATGTTTACAATGTAAAATATTTCAACAAATTAGTTGTTAAAATCATTGAGTCATTTAGTTGTTAAAATGTAGGATGTTCGAAGGTATTAAATAAATTTTTTCAGATTTTTTAAAGATCTATTAAAAACTGCGTGGGACATGAAAGACCCACCTTCTCAGTTAGAGAATGCCGTGAAAACGTTTGCAGTCTAAGTTTATATTGACACTCTAGAACGATATAAAATTGTGCGAGCATAGTGTTTAAAACATGAACGACTTACGATAATTATAAAAGAACACAGAAATTATTGAATGTGTACCAGCTGGGCATCCAATTACCTCTAAGAGCTTCCCAATATTATTCTATTAAACTACATTACTGGGCTAAAAAGGAAAAGTGCTGACAATAGTGCTGCACTAAAACGACCTGAACGCATCCCCACCGACGGGAATGTGACAAGGGTTAGCCCTGCGTGCAGTGTTCAGGGGAAGAGGCGTTGGACAGGTTTTCTAAAAGCCGAAGTTCAACCGCAGGGTTTACATAATGGCTCGAGGGACGTCGAAGGCGTTTGCTTTTCTTATCCCGAGGATCTTCGAAGGATGAAACCTTTTTGACTGTTTTCCAAGGTGTGTGCAGGAAAAAGGATCTCTTACCTATCTCTCGGCGTGTCCCGGCGGGAAGAGGCCAACGAATGCCTCGCTGATGATTGCGTGGAATCCCTTTGTGCCTCCCTGAGAAGTCGCAGGTATTCCTCGCCGCCGCTGCTGAACGGCAACGGCGTTATCCTGTCAGGTACATGATTCAGTTCCACCCACGACTCTGCGAACAGAAACACGGGTCTCGGGTTATTCACGGTGCACAGGTAGAAGGGAAGCCATTACCCTGGAAGATCGTTAACTATAGAGCGAGGACACCTGAGTCATCAATTTTACGCTTTTCCATCAATCATTAATATTATTTATGTGGCTAACCCTGAAACACAATGCACGCGAAGCGTTGGAAAAATAACGACGGAAAAGCGGAGGCGCCTATCGAACGGTGTTTTTTTTTTATGCTCTTTATACGGTTCAGGGTTTTCCATTTTCCTGGTTAGTTTGAATTTCTTATTTGGTGCTCATGCGATAAACAAATGTGGCGCGATTCTTGAATAGCGGACGCAATTTGTAACAAAAATCAACAAAGAAAACACAAAATAGTGAAAATATCAGAAGATTTCAATAATTCTGTTATATAATTTCTAACTTAAACACGGGCTATTATTATCACGTGTGATTGGCACATGGTAAATGATAATTCTTTTGGGTCAGCACTTGTTTCGGTCAATGTCAGGATTACTTGCTGAAGAAGAATTTTTAGTAGTTGAGCAGGTCAGTAAATAGTTGCATTGGCTACTTTAAGAACATCATTTTTGAGCTTCTATTTGGAACAACACAATTATCGCAAGTTCTATGAATATACTACTGCCGGATAAAGTCTTTTTAACATCGGTCTTCGATAACACCTTGTTTACTTCGCTAGCAACGTTAATGGCAATCAGCTTGGTCCCCGGTCACGAACAACATTAGCTGCGACGTGAATTACAGTGACTCACAGGCATGATTAGGAAAAACAGATTCTACAATGTCTATAAAAAGAATAATTGTGTAAGCATTTCACTTTGAATGTCTAGATGTACACGGTACGATCGTGAACGAAATTCGAGCAACAGGATAAGATCCTGCGTCGAAAAAATCGAGAAACCGTGTCGATCCTGTTTGGTCATCACGGAGCAATACGATTGGATTAGGAGAGAAGTTCATGGGCAAGGTCCGTTAGATCTAACGTAGTAATTGCGGATCGTGCCGCGTCACCGAAGACTATACTCGATTGACCCCGGTGCGACGGAACAGAGAACCGATCTTCCGTGTAGGAACGTTGTATGATTGTCAATCGATCCGTGGAAGAATCAATCGCATTGTTCTCGAGGTTGTAGCTTCCAATGAATTGCCGATGAGAGAACAAGATCTCCCGAGGAGCCACAGTTTCAAGGAAAAAACAACTGTTTCCGGTTATTGTACGCTCGTGTATCCGCGGTGCAGAGATTATTGTCTAAGGGTGAATCGATCGATCGAATTACGAAAACGTAATGTCACGGAAGTTTACGATTCAAATGCGGCCACGTGCGGCTCGGTACCTGTTAATCGATCCGCAGCGTTCCTCGCATAGATTCGCATAAATTCGCATGCGGTTTCCTAGTAACGTGTAACACGGCACCGGTGTATTCGGTGATTCATCGCCGGTCTGCTGTATTTCCTATTTTAGCATCTAGGATCTTCTTGCAATCGTTTGTTCAATATTTTCGATGGAGACAGAATTCGTAGAAGAATCCTGAAGGAATTGTTGGAGTCTCGGATAAGTAAATAGTAGGAGCAATTGCGAGAAGATGGTTCTGGAAGTCCAAATGAAATGAGGGCTTCTAAGTACAGTGATTTTTCTATACATGTCGCCAAGGCCTGGATGATAAACGTCGCGGAGTTATCCCCACTACCGCGGAGGCCGAGGAGTGTAGTCGGCAAGACCCATGTCGTTGACATGTAGAGAGAGTTCAGTGTACTGCAGAAAATAGAGGACTCCTTTCAGTATACTTTCCGATGTGTAGGAGAACGTTTATCGAATTGTCGGTTTAATTGTTGAAGATTCCACACGTGTCGCACTTGATTTCTCCGAGAAGTACGCGAGCGATTCTCTTCTGCCTCCGATCAGCCGCGTTGCAAAAACGCTTTCCCTCTCTCCCGGATAACGCAATCATCGCATCTCGCAACAGTAACGAAACGAGCGCTGGAACCGTCATCGATCGGTCGGAAATCGAATCGGTCGATATGCTTTTTTTGTTGCGGACAGACACCGCGGAAGGAGGGACTCGGCTAATGACTGTCTTCGACGAGTCTCGCGAACTTGGGAAGCGGATACGAGGCGTATTACGTGACTCTCGGCACGATAGAATGATTTTTCTCTCTTTCCCTCGTGTATACGCTATTTTACTAATTAACCACGCGAATCAAACGCTTTATCGCGAGAGAGTTCGCGTTCCCGGAAGGACTGTGATAAAGAAGATGCAACCGCTGCGGCGCCACGCGAATCTGATCGTCTGATTTCCCCAATTGCACAACCTCTCGCGATCGATTTTCCGTTACTATGTTTTAGCTCCTTTCTATCGAATTACATGAAAAGGTTGAAATTATTCCGGACTTCGTACGGCTTTTAACATAATATTTAAACGAATTACGACTATAATTTACTATTAAAAAAATTGATCTATTGATCTCTCCCGCTTCTCTTCAGGCTTCGAGCGTCAAAGAATTTGCAATCAAAGGAGTTGATTACAAACTTTCGTACCTTCTTCAATTGATTCGTTTGTTTCGCTACTAGCAGATTATAGTTAATCGGGGATCTGTAATTAACGCCGGTCCGGTATCGAGTGCTTGAAAACGCGACCTTCGCACCGTGTAATTACGATTCTTCTTTGATCGAGTCCGCTTAATCGTGCCAATTATTTTTCAATTATTTTGGATTAATATATCTTTAATTTGGACCGCTTGACAAACAAAGTATGCTCACGGTGATTGCATTATTTGAAGAGTAATAAATCCTGACAAGGGATGTCTCTTCTTCCGAGAACGCGAGCCAATGTCGTTTAAACTTCATTGGTCGAGCGATGCGCTTCTTCTCGCATCCTGCTTTTTCTTCATCAGCTGCATCGAGGCTGTGCACTGACTTGCATTTTGATACTAGCTTTATGCTCGTGTTGTATATTTTGCAGGGAATGTTGATAGTGCTCGGGTGAAAAGAAATTTTCTTCTCTTCGGGAACGCTCTACGAAAATGATTTTCTTCTGCGTCCGTTGCATCGAGCACTGACTTGCACTTTGATGGACTAGCTTGTAATTTTGGTGAATATGTTGCAGAGAATGTGGATGCAATTTGGACGAGAAGAAATTTGTCGACACTCTCAGGAAATTAAATATGGAACAAATCTAAATTAACGCTTTTGATTAACACTTGATGAAACTAAAAAATTAACCTTTATCATAATACATCGAGTAGACTTTGACTAACACTTTATCAAACTAGAACACTAATTTTTATTATAATACATTGCGTAAAGTAAATGTCGTTAGGATTTGCATGGGATAAGAGGCTAACGAAAGTAATTCCTGGAATAAATTGTTAAATTATAAATTATTAACACTGTGTCTACGGAGCACTAAAAGTGAATATTTTACATCGCGTTGTACAAATAACGAAATTGTAATTATTTACATTTTCAGTCATTTTTATCGTTATATATGCTCAAATATGTCCTCGCACTCTCAATAATTGTAAATTCAAAAATGTCTAATGCGTCATTTCGACGGGTCTCGTAAATCTAGTGTTAAATAAATTGTTCCGATTTTGCACCAATTGTACGAGTACTGGTCTGGTTTATTGCAGTTATTTATCCACATTTCCGTTGACAAAGAGGCATAGTTCTCGTTGGTAATTTGCCCGAATCAATTCGACGCACTTGTCGAACGCGCGGATTAAGCAATTACACGTTCGCAGGCGGTTGAACCGTTCCAACGGCACAATTTCGGCCCGGTGAATTTAATTATCGAAGCCGAGGGAGGTAATGAGCGTACTCTAGCTGGCATCACCCGCTGCTTTGTAAGGCTCGTATCGAGCGTGCGACGAGGCGATAAGCCGCGATACACGGGCCACGACATAAAATACGTTGTGTGTATTGGCCACCTATCGCCGCAACGATAAATCACTCGACTCGCCTTCGGGGCAATCGATTCGTGTTTTGTTCTTTGTCGCCTAACGTCAAAGAGCTGTTCGCCGTTCACCACTAAATTAACCTTACACCTCAAAAATTTCTGAAATTAGAGCGACCCTCTACCACGCAGGTGCGACCTTAACTAACCTTCCGGTTTCTTATGGAGTTACCGTGATTAAACGTTCTTTGTCCCTGTATGCAAGATCTAAATTTTCTTCATCGGTTCTGCAAGTCGCAGGAACCGTACAAAAATCCTCTCCTTTTTCTCAAATCGTTTCAGTGAGTTCAAAATAACATAGACATTTTTAAATTCTTTCTATCGTTTAAAATGTCGTCAAGCTATTTTTGCCGTAAATGTATCAAATCGTTAAACGTCAATGCTTTTATTTCCCATGAAAGATCAGCGGAAAAGTATGTCGGTTCGCGACAAATAATACTCGCAATTAAATTTAGATTAAAGCCTCGACTGTGGTTGGACACGGTGCGATAAATTAAACGGCTCCGAACGCTATGAAAATGGTCGTGAAGGCGAATTGTCAGGGGAACGTCATCGACCTGGATCAAATACTCCATTGTCCCTATGTGCTCACCCGCGAAATGGTGAGGATAAACATGAAGAGGCTGCACCAATTAGCGATACTCTCAAACGTCATTCGGCAGCATCGCAGCTCCCTGGATTCGGCTCAAACGAAGAAAAAGAAAAGAGGAAGATGGAAGAATCAGAAGAAAGAGCCCGAATGTACTTGCTACTCGGTCGAAGAATAAAATCGATATTCTCTTCGAAACTATCGATCGGGAACTGTTCTTTGAATGACTCTGCTCCCTCCAATTTTTGCAAGAGTGTCTGCTCATCTCGAATTCCAGGCATCTCTGCAGTTAATGGTTCCACGCGGTAATCAAGCAGCCCGTAAACCCAGGGAGCCGGGAATGCAGTCGAAACAGGAGCGGGTAACGCATGAATGATAGAGTGGCATTAGCGAAACTAGTTTGCGAAGCGCGAAGTAGCCCGTCGCGATGGCTTTGTGAATTTATGGTCCCGATTCTTGCTAAATTAAAACGGGATAAGCGTATTAATTACGCCTGTGTCTGAGTTCGACTTTACACCGCGTGAAAATCGTGTGGATTACCGGCTAGAGCAAGCTGGGTGCAGCTGGAGCAACGAAGCCACGCCCACTCCGTGAATTATAACAGTCTTTTACTGCAGATAGAGCTCCCCTTCTCCCCTTCGTGACGAGTTTGTAATTTCAGTTTTTGTGCGATGTGTTTATTGCTGCGACTTTACAGTGAGCCAGAATTGAACGTTTCGATTGGTAGAGTAATGAGTCAACTGTGGGGCACTGCACTGACTCCCGGAGCAACGGAGCCACGCCTACTTGTCTACGACAAAACCGAATAAGTGAAATACAAAACTATGAAGGCATTGAAAGAATCAGGACTATTTTTACATTACTGTTGACTTATTAAAATTATCAAAAGAAGAAATACATTTTTCTTTAACTCTTGTTTACCGACAATTGACTTGCAGAATTTTTATTCTGCGTAAAGATCCGCAGTCTAATGATCACAGGGAGAACTCCACCCTATCCGACGTCACGTGGCCCTCAAGGGTCACGCAGGGGCATTTGTGCACCGATTGCTTTCTCTAATTTATGAAATACAAGGAAAGTTTTGTATCAGTAAAACTTGGTAGTAGAATCTATGAGGTAGTTGAGGCGAGTTTTCTACCTAACAGTGTGATAATATCGGCTGTTAGGGGAAGATAAAGAGGGGACATTGTCGCCGGGATGAACGCACGAAAATGACCAGGAAACGTCACGTGCCACGAAATCACGGTGGGTAGGTGGCCTTAATAAATTGAATTAAGGTCCGCCAACGGGCGTTACGGTTAAAAATAGACGCAAACGTGTCCCCCTTCTTCTCATCGGTCCGTCATTTCAATCTAACGTTCTCCTCGCCGGAGGCGTGATAGGCGACGATATAACAGAGCACACAACCATCAAAGGCTGTCCACCAGCAAGAATTATCTCTGCTAAAAATAGGAAGAATACTCGGCTTTGTCGCTGAAACAAATTGTATAAGGGGTAAAAAAAGAACTTGTTCTTTTTGACCAGCACTATCGCCTGGCAACACATTTATGTTAATTACAAGAAAAACTTTCAGGGATCGATTTCACCCCCTTGGAAGCGGATTTGGGCAGAAAATAAAATCGTGTAATATCTCCAAAGTTTCGTCATTTTTTGAACTTCTGAATTGAATTTTTTTTTGTTCTTAATTTTTTTAAGGAAAATGCCGTTTGAAAAGAGGAGAATGTAGAAAGAGCCCTCGAGGGCAACAGCGGTAATTGTCCTGTCCTAATGGCCGAGACGCAGGTGCAAGTTTTGAGTCTCGTCTGGCGAGCTCCTTACTTAGACAATAGTCGTGAGTTGAGTCACGTACGAAGTGGTAGGTGGTTGCCTAGCGATCCTGGCCTCAGGTCAACTTTGTCAGAGCGACGGTCGGTCCAAGGACTGACGTCAACTATACGTAGGCTCCTGAGGATCGTCACGTAAGCATAGACTCTGTTTATCACGGCTGCGCGGTGCGTGGCCCTCACTCCCGGAAGAGCAACATTCTTCAGGAAACGATAAACTTTTGCCGTATCGAGCGTCCGGTCCGACTCCGGAGGTAAAATTAGGCGACCTAAAGCAGGATCCTCGGGGGGACCATTTTTAATACTAACCCCTGTCGATAGAGTATGATAAAAAAAACTACACCGATGAAAATAGTAAAATGATTTTTGCCGCGTATATCGCGGCATTGGACCGTCGAGGGTTAATTTGGTTGGTACTTAGTCAATTACTGCAGTATTGTGCGAGTAAATTGGACCATATTCGAAAAAAAAATTCCGATCAAATGAAGAAACTTCGATCGGATGTTCGACGAAACAATTTCCAAGGGGGACAGACAAAGAGAAGATGGAAAGGATATTGACACGTGGGAGTTCCGGCGTTAGGGTATCGAACAATTGGGTCACTGTCCCGCGGTTCACTCGAACCACGGGTTCTAGTTACACGGATCCGAAGAAACGTGGCACCCGGCCAAGTTCAGGGACGCCGTTGTCCGACATTCGTGACTGTTCCGAGTATTGTCAATTTTCCAGCTGCATCTGCTCGGGAAAAATCATTAGGAGAGAGAGAGAGAGAGAGAGAGAGAGAGAAGAGGGAGAGAGAGAGAGCAAAGACATGATCAATGTCAGGGAATCGACCACGACGTTATCGAGTGACGCAACGTTTCCCTTCGTTATACAGCTGCAAGACAACAGGTATCGGCCGCATGTTGCTAACTGCGATCAATTATTTATTCGCAACAACAAAACAAGGTAAGAACAATGGAAAGTTGTTGGTCATCGTTACGCTTCGACTCGTGCACGTGCGGGGCAACAAACCAACGAATACTTTTTTTCAATTTATTGATGCACGAATAAAGCTGAAGAGTTGAAAAACATTCAATGGGCAAATTTTCTCATTCCAGGAGAAATCGACGGTGAAAATTGATTGGTAGTGGCAAGTAAGCTAATGGACAGACATAACGCTTGCTCGCAACTAGTAGAATTCAGACTCCCGTGAACAATAGTCAATGAAGACCTTCGGACAGCTAAAGGTTCCTTTCTTGCATCCACTTAGCATTTAAAAACATGCGCGTCTTCGTGTGCAAATGTTGCTATTCAACGCCGCGACTTTCAATTAGCATCGAGTCAAGCAACTTCATCCTTCAACAAGTTGCTGAACCACGTTACAACCATTTCTGGTTATTTAACAAACGAATTGCTGAACTGCGGATCTTCGTGCAAAATAAAAATGTTGTGCATCGATTGTAAGAAACAGGAGCCAGGTAAAAAGTTCGTTCTTCAATTAATAATTTTAGTAGCCATCGTGGTGGGGATAAGCTCGAGCGAACCGTCAATATTTACAATTTTATTGCGACATAAGATCACGCCTTTTTATTTCGAAATAAGAAAATCGCTACCCCTCTTCTTCTTCTTGATCCGAACTACGACGAAAGTCGTATGATTTTCTAACAATTTGTTGAAAGAAAATCTGTCTTTTGCTTTAGCGTTTAAATGCCGATAACTGGGGAACAGAATTTTATCTGAATTTAAAAGATTAATACGAACGTCATGGGGTCAATAATCGCAGTATGATCGATTAATTACATAGAATCACAAATTGTAAAAAAAGAGAACGGAAGCTATTCGCAGCTGATTCTAATGAACGGGACGATTATAGGAGGGAATCGGCCATAGCGGATTATTTATAGGACATAATGAAGTTATCGGTTATTCCAGCAGTGTCGACGCGTGGATTTCGCCGAGATTCAGATGTCAGTCGATGGTCGTGAACGTCTGGATGTGAAGACTCCCTAAAAATCGTAACCATGGTTACTTCAGGATGTTTAGCTTCTCGAGCTTCCGGCGAAGAAACATAAATAAAAGCTATTTTATCCGTCGGTCTTTCCCCCTATGCGGAAACAGTACTGCAGTGGAAGCAGTCGACAAGGCAGAAATATCATCACGTACACCTACGGGGTAATACCAATAAATTCCTAAGACTAAAACTTTTATTTTTGGCATTTTCTTGTCAAGATCTACAGAATTATATGAAAAAAGTTAAAAATTTCTGGGTTGCCAAGGTGAAGTTAAGCCTTTTATTGACTACAGGGCGTTCCCTATACCAATCGTGTGTTTTCGGGTATTTGGTTATCTAGGAAGGATTTACGTAAAATGAAAATTTCCCGATTTTGATCCGTCGGCCACACTTATCTCCCTTTATCAAGTGTATGGTACGCTTGTCCTCGCTCTTTTATCGAAACATGTCGGTTTTAGAATAGTGCCATTGGGGTATGGAAAGATAAACCCGAGAACAAAAGGCGGACATAAAGATTGCAGTATCGTAATACCGCTCCGGAAAAAGAAATTAAGCTCTGCAATGCGGCATTAATTGACCCGTTAACCGGGCGAGCGCAACACACTTGACTAACGTTGTGAAATTTGTAAAATTTCGCCAATCGATAGACCGCGGACCAAAATGAACAATTCTCCGGAGATCCGACAAGATATCTTCATCTTTCTGTTAATCTTTCAGCGTCTTAGCCGGTGCAACAGGTTCCGATTAATTCGCGTGTGATTAAGAAAACGAATTTGCATAAAGATCCGCGTAACAGTCGAAGGCTCCGAGCAATTGCCGCTCGACGAAATTCTGATAGTTAGGGTAGAAAATTTCGGATATATTCTCATCGATAAATCTTAAATCGGTAAATAAAATATCGTCGGTCACGGGTGACTGACACTGCGTTCGCTATCGTTTTCCTGTCACGTATCCCTGACCAACGCGGTATTCAATAATCTTACCACCGACTCGCGTCAGGTTAGAAAAACAGATGATCGCGCCAAAATTTTCGAAAGGACGCGCACGCTTTTTTTCACGCCACTTTCGACAGACGGATTATACGAATACGAAAAAGCATAGAGAACGCTATCTGGCAGAGTGGGAATCGTAGGTGTGCGAACGTCTACGACGCAAAAGAAAAAACGAGATCGCGTTTGTTTACGCGTCAGCTTCAGACACACGCGAAATGGCCGCTTTTCGTCTGACAGCTGCTCGGATCGATTCTTTGAAAAACAGGGTTTACTCACCGCCCAGGCTCTCGTCGGAGGTAAATTTCACCGTGGACGACATCGCAATGGCCGAAAGCACTCGCTCTCTCACTAGAACTGGACGCGCGGCACTTACTAGCAGTCAACGAACACTTTTCAACAACAACGCGATAAAACAGAGGCGACGCATCCGCGACGAGTCACCGTGATAAAATGCTCGGCGAGCCGGCTGAGCCTGCTTTGTTTTGACGAAACGTCAACACATAAACGTCACGACAGGACGACCAATGGCTGCACTCCCTCGCCTCTATGTAAATACACTGCTCGAGTCAAGTTCCCGTGTATTATTCCCGGGTGGGGCCCCTACATCCCCTCCACTCGATTTTCGCTAACAAAGGACGATGGTAGTGGCAGAGTCTGAGGTTTTCGCGTTTGTCACGGATGTCGCTGCAATCTGGCGGGAACGCGTTTGTATTTGAAACGAGCGTCCCTTCGGCGAACAATTTCATTATCTCTCATTTACATGCGAGCCCTTATAGATTTTCTTTCTGGGTAATTGCCTCGGTCAGCCATTTTACGCACAAAAGACTGTGTACATGCATTTTATGTAACAGTAAATTTATGAAGAATTTTTCAGAAAGACTGTATGCTTCTTCCCACAAAAGATATGCGGTCTTTTTAAAATAATTTTCTGATTGTGTTTCATGGAAGCCTACTGTAACGCTATTATTCCTATATTGAAGTACATGCTCCAAGGTAGTTTAAAGAAGATTAAAATAGTACAAATTCAATTTATAGACCTCACAGAACCAATCCGTGCGCTGCCTTTAATTAAAGTCAGTAGCCAGACATCTTAAGCGTCCTTTTGTTAATATACTATTTTCGAAGTGCATTATATAAAAACATGAGGTTATATGTTTTGCAAGTTACACAATAAATAACGGGACTTATGGGATGACCTGATATTTGAATTCCGCCATAATGCTAAGCGTCTCAGTTTCCTTGGTGATGGAGCAGAGTAGGGGAAACCCAATTTTCTCGTGGGTACAGCACGAAAGTAGGGAATGACGCCGATGACCGCGATGGTTCTCCTACCAATGACTACGTGACTCAGTCCACGTTCTTAAATTCATAAAATGACGCAGAAAATGATGCCCGCTGATGCTTGTAGCCGCACGTACGATGCGATTCCGAAAATCTGGTGAAGCAATCTTTGAATTCCCAGAAAATAACCCTATTTATGTGTATCCGTTTCATAATGGAACTCGTACGAACATAAAAACTTTATTGAAATCTGCAAATCGGAGTCTTGATTCTCTTCTTTTACGCACAACGTCATTGTTCTGTCGTTTCCCTTACTTTTCTAATTGTATGCGTATACGAGTGTAATCAGATACACGATAAATCTACGCGTTTACGCTATTTCCTGTTTTAATAATCATTTTACTCGACTGTAGTACCCTGCGTCGAATAACTTAGAACATCAGCAAATCGTTTGTCGAATTATTCTACGAAGGCAATCATGTAATTACCAACTTTCTCTCAGCCTTATAAAAATTGAAACATAATTACGCTAATATATTTTGTAATCAAGTTATCATATCGTCCGTTAATGTGACCGAAAGATTGCGACGCTTGTTCTTGACGTAGAGAAGTCATACGCGTAGAGAATATTAAGAGAGCAGAAGATTTTGATACTCGCTCATTATTTAATAATTAGAATGCACAGATCAAAATCAATATCTATCAACATTTTCGAGCACAAAGTGCATTGCTCTTTTTGCACATGGTGGCAGCACCGTCCCGGCATTACTCCAAGGGTTAATTTGTGTTGCACGACACGTATTTCACCCATGAACTGCGTAAATCGTGTTTTCTATCGCAAGTCGTCCGTAGACGCGTAGTTAAAAGGTATGTTTACGCTTCACGCTCGGAACAAGATCATTCTCGGCCGTAATAACAATAGATAGACGGTGCGATTAAGAATAAAAATTCGGAAATATCGGTTCGTCGGTGACTACAAAATAGATAGTTAAAAATGGTTGCCCTGCGACACACAGATCTGTCAAGCGACATTCACCCGTATCCGATCGCTGCGATGCGATAAACCTGATCGTTCAAAATTCTCGGTCGTTCGCGTATCCAACGATAAATTAATCGTAGACGCTGAATCTCGCAATTTCCACAGCGGGAACCGTAAATTCGTAGTTGCTGCTACCATATGCGTAAACGAAGCAATCGTGTATTTAAACGTTCAGTTTCGCGAATTTTCGTACGAACAGAAAGGTTCAAGGTTGTATGTATTGTATATTGTTTTCAGTACGTTTAAACCAGATACGTTACAGTGAGTCGATAAATCACCGATTTCTTCACGGATTACATGTTTTTGTATTGTACGTATCATTTATATTAATATATGTATACATATATGTATATATGTGAAAGAGAGAGAAAGATATATGTATGTATATATAATCTAATCTTCGAAAACAACATTTCTTCTCTGCTCGTATACGTTGTTTTCGGTACCGTGTATTTTGCTATAAGAAATCGAGCTCTTCAGCATATATATAGATAGCTTGTGCATAAAGAGGAATTAATTTGTATATAGACTAGTAGTTGTGCTTTCAGACATACTCGAAATAAAAATGAAGATACCAACCAGTGGCCCTGGGAGCGATTATGGCACGGAAACGGATATTATCACGTATATGGAAAATAACTTCGAGTCCGAACTTGATGTCCCAGAGGAGGAGAGCAGCGATTTTTCGGAGTATCTCTGGATGGAAAATGAGGAGGAATTCGACAAAGAGGTACAATATTTATGGTTCTGCTAGCATGAAAGCGTATAGAAGACAGAAATGTAAATACGTATTGATATAAATATTTTTGTGTGTCAGGTAATTCAACAATTAATGGAGGAAGAACTAACGGAAGAATGTTTAAAAGCAATGTGGGAGGACGAAAAACAACTCGAAAGAAACAGTATCGATAACGAAATTTGGCAACAACTCGATCGCCTAAGCCTTCCAGACGACATTGCCGAATGGGTATACATTGATATTTTCTTAATTAGTAGTATGTGGTGTATATTAAATTTAATTCGTGCAACATATACTTGCAGAGTACATTAAATCCAAACGCGGCTGAATTTGTACCAGCATTTAAGCCAGCAGTAACGTCTGTAAGTACACCGCCAGAAGTTACTGCGGAATCATCATAGAAGCCATACATTCCCCTCTTTAAAGTAAATAAAAATGGACTTTATGTATGGCTAAATATTTACCACCCACAGTAACGCAGTCGTATTAACTGGAACGTATTAAAAGTTAAACAACTGTGACTAAACGTACAAAGATATAACGAATGTCAAAGTGGATAATACGTAATGCTGTTATATGATAATCCAAGATTAATGAAATCAGTTGCATAACCATAAATTTGAGAAAAAAGGAAAAAAAATATGGAAAAGAATGCTATTCAAATTTTTATAGACAGAAAAATATTGCATAATATTATAAACATTTAATTTTACATATATATTTTTTTGGAGGTATAATTAACCACAACGTATATACATAAATCACTTGTTAAAAAAATTTGCAATTTATATTTCTTGCTTAACCGGGGACGATCATATACCGTGAAAAAGTTGGAGATAGATTTTGTTACTTTTGTCTTACGAAATATGTTATTTACACAAATTGAGGCAGCATATATAAAGGAAAATCATGTACCGACGAAGTCTCGAATGTTTAGTCGATTCGTATGCATCACATTCACTTTTGTATGAATTATGTTGTACATACGTACACCCGATTAATTATTGTATCCAAGACAAGCATATCCTTTTTAATTCTTTCAGAATGTTTCTTTTTATTAAGATCTGAAGGTTTTTATAATGTAGTATGCGTTTCTAGAGAAACACTTCTCCTAAGAGTTCCTTTTATAACACTTATTTTATACTGGTATACACCTTCCGTAGGATCACTGACATAAACTATGAACAATACATACCGCTCGTCATTAAGACGGCAAAATGAGATAATGCATTAAAAGAACTATATTGCATCCGATGCATATTCTGTTGCTGAAGCATACTTAATATGTCCTTATTATAATCGAACAACCTTTAACGATGATCTTGTATTGTAATTTGTTTTGTTTATTCGAGAGAGGGAGAAAAAAAAGTGAGAGAACAAACATCAATATCGTTATTTTGGTCCTCTATCAGCGTACATCTGAAAGACTTAAAAGATCTCAAATGAAAGTCTTATGCAGGCTGTGAAGGACTGTTTCTATGGCTCCTCTTAGAAATACCAAGAGCCGTATCGTTTACTTACTTTAATTATGTAATAAAAAATTTTTATGAAACGATACTTCAAAAGTGATTAGAATATGTATATGAAATGTAATATTTGAACACTTGTAAGTGGTGAATATACAAAATGATAATATAAAATTTAATATATAAATATATATATTATATATATACATATATATAATGTATATATAGATAGATAGATATATAGATATAAAATCAGCATACTTTTCATTGCAACATATTTCATTAGCAAATGTTTGAGCATTAACTTAACAAATCAAACATTTCCAGGACAAAAATTCTATATAGTCCGTAGTCTATTCTGCCACGTATTCACCACTTATGTGTACTATTTGGAAACACATACTTATGTACAAATTTCATTAACATTTTTTGCATTGTGAGATATATATATATATTTATATATATAAATATATATAAATATATATATATACTGTCAGGATTTTGTAAGATTGCATGTGGTAAATCTGTATTATTTAGTCACAACATACTTTAGTATGAACGCAGAAACTGTGATTATAAAGCAAATTAAATAGATTTATCAAATATATTATTCACAGTTAAGACACTTTACTGATTTCATAAACGCTTCGTATTATCTTGCTTTCGAATCTTTTTTTTCATAGTGTCTGATATACTAATTTGTGACTCCTCCTTGTGAAAAACGAGAAACGTTAAAAAAAGAATTGTACATGTAGCTTGTAACGGTATACGTTACGAATACTTATAATACATCGATTATGTAAAACAGTTCACTTGAAATTCAAGCAACTTTTTCATTTGGCACGTTTAACTTAGCACAGAGAGAGACTGTTTTCTAGATTTAGAACCATTTGCTTATCCAAATCGAAAAACTTAATTAATGATTATCGATTCATTACATATGATCAATGACATAGCATATTATGCTAATTAAAAGCAGCTACTTAGTTTGTATGCTTATACTTTTTGCAATAAAATCATGAAAAAAATGTCCTAATACGGAGCATATAATAATAGTTGTATTAACACGTATCTTGTAGTCATTGGATCTGTCAATTCAAATGACATGCAATATTTAAATCATATTATTAATATTTTTAATAGCATGTCTCGTGTATCACAGTACGAAACTTTTTTCTAGCAGTAGAAAAAGAAAAAAACGGATACTATAGTAAATTTGTCTGGTTACAATGTAATCAGTACATAAATGCCTTGTTGCATACAACTTTGAATTTTCGTGTACTCAGATTGTCGCAAAGTTGAATAATATTTCAAGATAAGAATCAATTTTCTAAATGATTTATTTTAATGGTACCTGTATTTATTTAGTAATAATATAATAATAATAGTTATCTAGGTTTTACGAAATAAGTAACTGCAATTGTCCCTTACATAATTATGTATATTGAAGGAAGAAAAAAAAACAAAACAAATAATGAAATTGTCAAAAAGAATTTGTTAATATAGATATAAAAATACTTTGTAATATTTAGATGGAAAGGACTCGAATAACGTGTTTTTATTTTCAATCAATTATTTATGTGGTTGTGCAGTATATTCATAATTTCAACTTTTACGTTGGAAGATAAAAAAGTACAAAATTTAAAATACACAAAAAAAAGAGAAGAATTTAATCCAAACGATAAGATAATCTCTTTCGATTAATGGTGACGTTTGTCTTTTATAATTGCCATTTGCAAGAACAATGCATGATGGATTAAGAATACTTCTATTTTTTAAGCGAGTTTGAATTACTATATTGTACCATTGCCATTAAATACTTGCATTTGCGATTCTCATCTCTTATCATTATTTCTGTATCATTTAGTATGTAAATGAAGCATATAAAATACAGATCTGTGTATTGTATTTTTTCCAAAATTTTCGCATTATCCTCTCCCCTCTTCTCCTTTATTATTTTATTTTTTATACGCGATCACGACACTCAGCTGCAGCGATGACGATTAAACGAATAGATAGTAATATACAAGGGAAATATATTTGTTAAAAGCATCACCTTATATTTGGCAACATATCAGTAACTACAATTTAATCGTATAATTATTTCTGTATAAATTAGTATTTGTTTTACAAAAGTAAAAAATTGATACCAATAAATATCTCGTGATGAAACAACCTGCAAAATTGCAAAATTTCACACTTTCTGCAAACGCTTTGACATACTCCGATAGGCAACACCTACTATAACAGCTACATTAATATAAATAAAATGATACACGTTATAATGTTGAGTGTAATTATATGTGTTACTGTTAAATATCGTGTAAAAAATCATTCAATATTTATATGGTACATAGGAAACAATGTACTGAGTGAAAGTACCTTAGGTCAAAAAGTCAATCGTTTTTGAGCTATAAACATTTTTGTATGTTAGCATCAAGATTAACTTACTGGTTTCCAGAACTGATTGACCTTTCGACCAATGTTTACTAAGGCTTTTTTACTTAGCACAGTGTGTCCTATGTACCATATAAATGTTGAACGGTCTCTTTTAACATCTTTTATGTTCATATTTTCATAGAGATGCAAATTTTACTGCAAAGCACATCGGTACAATTAATTTCGATCGATCAATGTTTTCGGGAAACACATACACGTCCAACGTAAAGCCAATAGTTAAAAAAAAAAGAAAAACAAAATTGTTAGTAAATTCATGATTATGCACGACTACATGATTATTAAAAGTATGAAATTGGTATCAGTTTTTTTACAATATTCTTATTGGCTATGTGTTTTACAAAATCATCGTAAACAAGATTTTCTCGAAAATGTGTACTCATATTTACTTATATACAATTGTTAAATACTTTGTTCTGCAGTCTCTTTATTCCAATGCAATACTGTTTTACTTCTTATTGCTTTTCTGTAAGTCTTCTCGACGAAGCTACTCGATAGAAGCTACTTTTCCCTTGCAATTGAAAAATTATTGCTCCCACGAGAGCACAACAATATTCGATAACGTCATAATTTTGCATTTAAATAATTTCTCGTGTTTGTCAACTCAAGAGAATATGTCGAACAAAGTATATGCAACATGAGTTAATATAGCTACAGCTGTATAGTTTAGAGAATATGTTAAAAAATAACGTTCTTTTTGCGTACAATTGGATCCAATTAGACTTGTAAATGAATCCGGTAGAAATTGTTAATGTAATTTTAGTCTGGAAGATGTTAAAAGCTGTACCTTAGCTGACTTTTGTATAAAAGCATAACAAAGTATGCAGCAGTATTATTGTCAAAGAATACATTACAATAAGAAACCGACATTAGTGTAACGTACCGGTAAACTTTCAAGGCCTATAATTATTGTTAAAATTACTTGAAGCAGTAACTTTTCTTGTCGAAGGTTTAAAGACATTTAAATTCTCCAAAAGATAGTCACTCTGTCGCTAAGAGGTGTTCGTCTCTCGGATACGTATAGTAAAGTGTTATTAATGGTTAAACAGTCTGAGAAATCAAAGTTTGCAACATTTCCGTTCGCGTATGCATAAGTCTTCTTCAATATTGTAACGTAAAAAAATATGTGGCCTTTGATAAGCTGTCGTGCATATATACTTAAATATACATACATCACTCATCGTTCAATATTATTTAGCAAAAGTCCAATAAAAATTGATGTATATAATAAAAAATTTATATTTGTATATCAATTGTACACATGATAATGAAAAAATTGGCATCCCTTCGATACTTAATTGATATTGTCGATTATTAATTAATATATTAGAGTCACATTTTGGATTGAAATTTTCACTTACAAAACAATATATTCGTAATTATTATCGATATTTGAGAGTAGTAAAACATTGTAAACGTCTCATTTAAGTAAGGTATAATTTACTTAAATACCCATATGTACTTCGAAGAGATTAAAACGCATCCTCTCTCTAATCAATATGAATATTATCAAACGGTATACCATCAAATCATAAAACACTCTTATATCCTATGAAATATAGTTGACACTTATTAGTTTGTATATGTATGATAATTCCAATCTAAATTTCATATATATTCTACAAAAAGAGATTAATTTTTTTGAGATCTAATTAAGTTCATCTGAAAATTGACATGGTCTTGCTTTTCTAAACGTTTATCAATCAATAATTACAAAGAATATTAACATTTACTTTACGCAAGATATTTTATTTTCAAATAGTTTCATTATATTTCTGTTCGGTATATTTTCCATTTCTATCACAATTTCAAACGTGAAATGAATTCTTCTTTATATCTTATCGTTCTTTAAAATCTCTCTAAATTGTTCCTTTTCTACCAGGTATTAAAACTATGTCAATACGCTATAATATGATTGTACACTGATGATATTTAAAATATGTTAGTAACAATTAATTCCGTCTCTTAACTTTCTACGAGATATCGTTTTGCAGAAAGAGTGTCTTTTTTATATTAAGGGGAGGAGGAATGCAGTTACGACATACCCGGCCTAACGATGACAGTCGGCCGTGTAGTGTGGGACTCGACCGGTCAGAAGGACCGGCAATATCCCCAAAACCTCCTCCCCCGGGACTCTCCCAAGTCCCTTCTCTTGCCTTCTGACCCAAAATATTGCATCTCCGGGGACCCGCTGTTCGCATTACACCCAGAGATGCTCGGTCTCAGCTTAACGCCACACCTGTTTTTCTTCTTCTGTTTCAGCAGAAAGAGTGTCTGTGTTTCATGATACACAAGAAATCGTTAATAAACACAGACATTAAGTCTTTGAACGCTGTAGTCAGTAGAAAATAAAACATCTTGCTCGAATCGCTCTCCAAAGGTGATGCTGCCTATAGATTTTATTTTTATGAAACTACTTACACGTGAGCGTTCAAACGCTTTCCGTAGGGCTCTGAAATTCTGAGAGTGCATGTATCGGATTTTGCACTTTTTTCTGCGAACCCTTACGTACTTTGGCTCTAACTTCTTCTGGTCTCTCGGGTCGTACCAGCGGTTTCTTCTCCGGTGCTTTCATTTTCCACACAACGATCGGTGACTAAACAAACAGAAAATCAATCAACGATTAATGGAAAATGCAAACGATCGATGCCCAGCATAGCTACATAAATACTCACATACTGTGCAATCCAATTGTTAGTTAGTAAACAAGTTTGAGTATTATTGTTAGTTGTATGCGAAAATCTACCGTGTATAATAATACAATGCTACTAATTGTAATATCTCCAGTGGATGAGCCAAAGAGTATTTAAGATTTACATCTTCTCTTTTGCCCGCCCACAACAGATATATCAACGATACTCACAGTTACTGTAGATTGTCGAGGATACTTTGTTGACGCAACATACGAAGCCTTAACAGTAAGAACCACCGCGTTCATCAAGTTCTTTGCTGCCTGGATGAGAGAAGTCGCGCTATCCAGTCCAGACACGATCAATTCCCCGCTAATGTTTTGTACATCCGCTTTAACTTTACTAGTTATATTCATTTGATGACAATACAATGCTATACGTTGCAGATACGCCAGGAGGTCCTTTTTGGTAGAACTCTCCGGGCATTGATCGGCAATTTGCCTAGTTAATTTATCTAATTTCGTTCCGGCTTCGGAAATCTTTTTGGCCGCGTTGATCACGTCCATGGTAGTCTTCAGAGGTCCACGACCTCTGGTGAAATCCGTCATCTCCATCATGATCATGCACATGTGCTTCGCCAGAACGATTATATCGTTTCCAGCATCGTCCCATTTGGCAACCTCTTTATCGAACTTCAACTTCTCACTCTTAAAGAACTCCACCTGTTGCAAGATCTTCTGCTTATCTTCCTCCGGCATCTTGCGCATGGCTTCGCGCGCAGTTGTTATGCCACTGATTTCTGGATACTCGTCGACGCCGTGCTCGCCGGTTTGAGCGCTCGATTTACTACGGGTTTCTAATGTATAGTGTTCGTCGAGCTCGACGTCCTCGGGATCTAAATCTTCGTCCGCCTAACAGAAAAATTATATCAGACCAACGCGACGAACGAGTCTCTGTTTAAATCTTAAGGCTAGGGTTACACGGGCGAGTGAAACTGCTGAACAGCTACCTACCCTCCAATTTCAATAAATTTAGAAATTAAATAGACCACCGACTTTATGCACTGATAGAAAAATTGAAGTAATCATATATAAAACTGAAAAGACGTTAAAAGAATTTGAGGACATTGTTCCATTGCTATTGACTTTTGAAGATGATCGAAATGCGAAGGCGTAAGGTTCAATATTAAATAAATGATCCTCTTTTTAGGACCGTCCAATTATTATTTCCAGTGTAGCTGTTCTGCAGCAGCATTTCACCCGCAGGCGTGTTAGTCCTTGATCTGAAACTTGAGGTGTTCTTACTCTATTCATCAATACAGCGCGTCTAATTTCACGGACTCCGTCATAAACTAATCTTGAAGCGTCTATAAAGTCATTCTCATCCACCTCTTTAGCAGGATTACTACCCAAAGCATCTACCGCGACTTCTACTCTCTGCGCAAATTTCGGCATTACTTGTTCTCTCAGAACTTTCACAGCTTCTAAAACTCGTTTGGTATAGATACAGGGCTCGTAGTTGTCCATCTCGGCCTGGACAACGTTACAGACCCTGGCCGATCGGCCGCGGATAGCGCCCGCAGTTCTATCTAAGGTGTCAGCATCGCCTTCTTGCAGTGCCAGCACGCATTTATTCACGTCCTCTAGGATATGATTCTCGGACACGGCCAAGAAATCGTCGATGGTAGTAATATCATCGACCGCTTCCGTTAATACTCTCACTTGATTCTCCCACGCCTGCCGGAATACTTCCATGTTGTCCAGAGCTACTTTGGACCTGTTACGAGCCGCCAATACCCTGGCCGCGTTAATTACTTGAGGGCACAAGTTACCAATTTGTGCTGCGGCATAGCGAACCATCTTTACGCCGTCCTCGTTGCCAGACATACTGCACACCAGATTAGCGACCTGATTGTATGAATTAAAATTTAATCAATTACATCAGAAATTGATTATGCAGATTCACATAATGTGTAATATTTAGAAATACGCAAGAATATTGCTTGCTAAGTAAAACGTTTACCTCCACTAATTTATTCGCATGTTCTGTGAAGACAAGCGCGTATTCCTCCACTTCTTTGTCACGACCGTTCCTCGCAGCTTCGATCAGAACCAGCAAGGGCACGCTTGTTTCCAAAAAGCTGTCCGATACGTGGTCTACTACGGCCTTTCTTAATTGTCTACGAAGATCCCGTGTTTTCCTGCACATGTGGTCAATTGCCCTCTCCAAGCCTTCGGATTGTTCTTTGACGCCCATCTGTTAAATTATATTTGAATTATAATGAACGATGTACAGAGATTAGCGCAATGCGGGTATCCAAATAAAATCTATGCTATTGTTTTACTAATTGATTATTAGAGTGCAACATATGGAAATATTTTAATTAATATGATTATCAGAGATTACATTATTTAGTATGTTTAATCAAAAATACTTTTCAATTCGTTTAGTATCAAATCATTAGGAAAAAAGCTATGTACACAAGCAAATCTAAAAAAGAATGCGTGAAATCATACAGTTGATGCAAAGTGTCACATAACATCGTTATATGTATTAACAAATAAATAAATGTATTTGGAATTTATGATCGACTTGAAATCAGTTCAAACTACATGTTTACTTCAATTGCAATGGCTAGCTACAGTCTGTCTAAGTTCAATAAGTCTCAAGTTACATCTTCAATATGCACTATGTGTCTACTCTATTATACTGAAACTATATTATATATCTACTTATATCTGAAACTATATTATATATCGTGGAAGTATGTCATATTTACAGTTGTGCAAATAACAAGTCATTTATAAAATTTATAGGCACTCCGCTGTTAGGAACGATTAAATTAGTGCTTTTTGTAAGACATTGTAGGAGAGTAGGAGCATTATTGTATGTGAGAGCTAGTACAGTGTTCAGCAATTAATGTTTTTTACTTGATTTATAGATTGTATGCAAGGAGAGTGCCAGAACACAAAGTTTTCATATTTACCCGTTTCCCACCCCGAGCAAGCTGTAACTGCAGTCATCAAAATAAAGAACAAATGAGTAGAATGAACATATTAAAATACAGATAAATCATTTTAAGCAAGTTTGTAAATACAACTGCGAAATGTAGAGTATACAAGAATGTATCTCACAAATGACAAATCAAGAAAAATCAAGAAAAATCATAGAGAAATTAATATAAACAACCAGTCTGTTCTGTGTGTGAATAGCTTGTATACGCGTATGGTCGAGTAGAGCTGTGCCAGAAATCGAAAACGTTGGATCAGGTAATGCAGAAATCACACGGGATCGGGACGCGCTCTCAAAAATTTCAAAATTCTCAAATATTCGAGAACCAGTTCCGATCTCGAATAAAATTCTCGATAGAATTAATTGTCCCAAATAATGTCTTCATTAACAGTCCCGATATTTTCGGGTTCTCGCATACCTCTAACAATCATTCCATTTTTGTATGAATTATTAATAGAATTCCCGGAATGCTTACATTATTCATATATTCACTGAGCAAATCTTGCAAGGCTTGCCTAACCGCGTTACATTCAGCAACGATGCGTTCTCTACGTTCATCTCTGGTACACGAGGAGTCTGCCATCAGTGCAGCACCACTGATAATGCTCTCCAGTCTTTCCTCGAGACTGGGTCTTGTGCGTACTTCGTTGTACGCTAGTGGAGACATGACCATTCTCTCGTCAAAGTCGTCTAACGCGGCAGCTAGTTCGCCGGGTCCTTCGTAAGGATGTTGACTATCAAGAGGAGTCTTTCCTTGTGCGACATCGTTGATGGTATTCACAGCTTCGCATACTTGCTTCAGAACGTAATCGCGATTCGCTTTTGCCGCGGCTAGTTCGGGATGCCGAACGTAAACTTTGGAAGCAGTGAGAAGCATAGTGGAGTGCTTCTTAAGCACAGCTCTAGCTGCAGCCAAGTCATCTCTCAACTGAGGATCTTTCAGCTCTTGCTGACGCTTGGCTGCTTGGTTCATTAGCTCTGATGCGTTTCTTCCGAATTGTTTGATGTTCTCTAACAGTTCTCCTTGCGAGGACGCATTCTTCAGCTTCTGTAAATCATCCTCCACCACGTGTAATGACTTCAGCAATAAATGCACGTCTACCATATCCGCTAGAATAAGTAGACGGGTCACTGCGGATAAAAGGTTTCTTGCAGCACGGACCATGTTGCCTCTTTTCAATGAGGAGCAAGGATCTTCAGAGAATTCCCTGTTCAGGTTTGCAACAATATGAATATATACTTACAAATGTGTATATGCTACAGGAATGAAGAAAAAGAATGGAAACAATACCTAGCAGCAATGCTCATTGCTGCACCAGTCTTCTTGACTTCTTCGACTGCACTTAACATCTCGGCAGTGATATCCGGGTTCTCGTAAGCGATTTGTTCACCTTTCTCGATGAAATTATTAGTCGCCTTTTCCACAGTTCCTACGAGAGCACTAGCTCTCTTTGACTTTCCTTTCTTCTTCTTGCTGGGGCCCTTTGTGTTCACAAGTGTGGTAACTTGTAGAACCAAGGGCTCCAATGTCTTCTCTACAGACATTGTACGAATTTCCAAATTCTTGGGATCCCATTTTAAAGTGATTGGACCAAAATGATCTGACATCTTTGTTGCATTATACGAGTTAACTCTGAAAGCAGAATGAATCTACAGAATATGTACATGCTTTCAATGGTTGTGAAATTACATGTGCCTTTGAATGTAGTACAGACAATTCAATTTATTTTTCCAATGTCTTTTTCATGTACATTATTTCGTTAATAGTTTTTTTGCCAAGACAGAATACAGATCAGAATTTCGTAACTACTGCGCCGCCATATTTGTATATATTCCGACATCGTCCAATGAGCGGAGCCGCCGGAAGGTTAAGGTTAGGTTCGTGAACGCTGCGCGACGCTGAGTACATACCAATATGGCGGCGCCCTTACCTGTCAAAAACGCTTGGAATCGCTCAAGTTTACACGCGTATAACTTTTGAACAAGTGAACTCCGCACTTTAAAACTTGCATTTTTGGAGATTTCTCGTTAAAATCTACAGGATTGAGTAAAAAAAATGCAAAATTTTGGGTTCCAAAAGATGAAGCTTAACCCTGCAATGGAGCTAGACAAGGCTCTTATCTAGTTTCAACTCTAATAAAAGCCTCGGTGCGGCGAGCCCGTTTCTGTTCAATTGATTTCTGCGCTTGCATAAACAGCGCCAGCCCTCTAATAACACTATGATGATTTATTCTTTATGGAATTAACAGCATTTATCGTTCACTTGCGAAACTCACTAAAAAGGCGTGAACCCGATATCGTCCGTGGTGCATGCGTTCAGGGAACATAAAGTTTCGGGGAATGCTCCGTTGGGTTTCTCGAGTTTTGACTTTGACACTTGCATACGGGAAAACCTATCGGCAGGAGGAAACAACAGATTCTTACCTTCACAAGACCATGGCTTCGAACCTATAGATTCGCGACGAAAACCCAAGTACTATTTCTAGAAGCTATCTCTAGAATGCCTGCCCACGGAATCACTCACATTGAAAAGCAAACACTTTAGCGTGTACACAATCCCGTATCATTCTGATGTATCATCCGTTAGTCATCGACACTTCATTCATGACGTCATGATTTCCGCCACAGTTGAAAAGTTAACGATAGCCAATCGAAACCGGTCTACGCCCGAAACTCGGAGCACGAATGTTACACTGGTTACAGCGATGCTCGCGGACGATTCCGGTACGGTATACGATACAGCTGGATACAGTGTATCGGATACACCGTTGACAACAATAGTTGTTGATCCTACATTCGTTTCTGTATAGCGCTGTCGAAAACAGCATTACCATCTGTGCTTGCGAGAATCTGACGCGAACAGCAACGCCACGATGTGGACGTGGCTATCTTACACCTCTCTGTCTTACATATTACTGTGTAATTGAATTTTTTTAATTTCTATCCCCTAATTTCATCGACTTTGTTACACTGATCATAATGTTCATGCAACTCTGATATTAATAGAGATGTTATACTGGGAGAAATAGTCGCAATCTATGAAGAAACAGTCTTGGAAAATTCTATTTTGCTCGCTTTTTCGCTCCTTTATCGCCAGGATAAAAATGATTATCTGCGCCCTCAAGCAGATTTCTTTAGAAACTACAACTGTATTTTTTCAATTTTTAAATTAATAGTTTTGAACAATTTTATATTTTATTTTATACGTTCTTATGCTTGTGCACAGCTAATGATTGAAATATATATTGCTTGGAATTTTTTTTTATTACTATATTCATTGTGTATGCGACATAAGGATTTGATTCTATAAATTCTATTCTCTATGCATTACAATTTCAAAGATGGATGCTTTTGATGCAAATGAGAATGTTTTCTTTACAGAGAATCGAAATGTATGGAATAAGAAAATAACAGGAAGAACTGTTATCTTTTTTAAAGTCTGGTCAGACGAATACGATCACTGAGCTTAATGTGGCTAAAGTGTCTTTAAAAATCTGTTCTCCTTATTCCTTTATGATACATGACACCATTATCTGTTAATGTAAATTTTGATTGCTGTATTTGAGGGTTTGCTAAATTATTTTAATAAAATGGGCGAAGTCGTCGTGCTCAGTGATTCGGACGTATCTATTACTTCTATTACGACTGATAAAGTTGCGAATATCGGTGAGGACGACTTCCAATTTCCTGAAGTACATTTTTACCATAGTGCAGATGTAGAACTGCCTGAAGCAGATGATTATTCTTATAAGAATGATGTACCTAACGTTAGTCCCTTCAAATCAAATAGAGTCTGCTCGCCAACGTTGTCTGCAGGTATAGCATCCATTCAAGCATCCTCTCGTAGGACATCTGATTTGCCTAAACCTGCTCTAGAAATCATTGGAGAGGACAGAGGAACAAAACCAACACAAGTTAACAAAGCTAACAGAAAGAAACCTAAGAGTCAACTAACAGAGGAAAGATTGAAAAGGCAGGAACAATTAGTTAGAGATAGGGCACTGAAAGCGATCGCATCGAAAAATTCCAAAAATATTAAACCAGGGGAATGCATGAAGTTTATGGAAGTTGTTTTAGACGAAGGTATTGAGCAGTTCAGCTGTAAAAATGAAATTATAACTACATTATTGGATGCTAGTGTAAGGTACAGTATTAGGGAAGAATTAATTCCAAACAGCATTACATGGAAAAGAAGTATTGAAAATAGTTATGTCAATGAAGAAAATGAAATATGTACAGTAACAGGTACTGAAAATGTTAAACAAATATTGATTATATGGAACTGGGATGAGGGGGTAAGAAAAGTAGCAGATGGCAGCTTTTGTACAACTATATCCAGTATCAAAGCCACTCTACCAAATTACAATATGATGTTAATTATCTACGGTATAGGAGACTATTTTGCATATAGAAAAAAATCAAAGAACTCAGGTAAAAATGGAGAAAAAACACAGAAAACTAAAAATAAGAACAGCTGCGAGTTCAACAATTATCCAGAAATTTCAAAACAACAGCTTGAATCTTGTCTGAATGAGATTCAAGTGATTACCAAGTGTAGCAGTAGATTGATAAATACATCTGAGGAGTTGTCATTAATGGTATACCAATGTACCAAAGCTATAGCAGAGATTCCATTTAAGGCAGAGAAGAATAAAAGTTTAACAAGCAAATTTGATTGGTATGTAATGGGAGATAATAGAAATTCCGTGCGTGTGGATAAAGATGGGAATGGACTGAAGAGATTATGGCAACAACAACTTTGTCAATTTAATTTGAGCAGTCTCGAAATCGCGGAAGCAATATGCTCCGTATATCGGTGTCCCGCAGATTTAATGGAAGTAAGCATTACGCGTTTAAGCGTGAGTTAATGAGTATAATTCTGCTGAGTTTAATTTTGCTGTATTCTATTTGATTTCAGGCCTACAATAATTGCACGCAAACAGAAGGAATGAACCTGTTGAAGGATATTCCAGTAAGATATAAATTTTAGCTGTCTTTTAATGCACTAATTAATATTCGGACGAATAAAACAGAATAATTTTTCTTCAATTGTAGCAAACAAATTTATCTTCTTTCAGATTAAAATTTAAGTCTTTTGGTCCAATTTCAACACTAGGTTTACAGGGCGCGTCAAAATGATGAATGAATTTTAATTTACGATTATTGAGTTGTAACGATGCATCCATGAGAAATTATTTAAGAAATTTATTTCTTTGGGTATATACTATTTAAAAAATAGCTAAAAATTCGGGGTTATTTTTATAAAGGAATGTAAAAACTTTTAATGCTCCGTAAACCTAGTGTTAAAGAAATTATTCTGTTTTAAAAGATGTGAGAATATTGATATGGATTGCTGCATGTATGTAACATTTAAAGTCATCAGGCATGGAGAAAATTATATAAACACGTTTAAAACTTATAAAAATTAAGTATTTTATTAGGATATTTGGATTTAAATTTCACAAATATACGTCTGATGTTTTACAGATAAGAAGAGCGGTCGGGCCTCTCACAACATCACGAAAAGTAGGTCCCGAATTAAGCAAAAAAGTGTATATAATGTTCACATCTGAAGATGGTGAAACTTCATTAAGTTAAGTGTGTTTCTATACGAAATGTCATATAACAATAGTTGATGTTATATAACAATGTTATGCTACACGAATGAATTCTACCATTCCTGTTTATCCTACTCTTCTATTTATTGTTAAATTAATATAAATAACCAAACGTAAGAAACTGTAATATACACATATATTTTATATAACTTTCTGCTCATTCCAGAGATATTAAAAAATGTAGGTAATTTTGTTCATATTTGTATGTTACACAACAAATGACATTAAGATTATATAAAAGCTTTAATCATGTTATATATATATATATTAATTATTTTAAAAACCTAGCGCATAATTCGACTGAATGGAAAAACATATGCAAAATGAAAATTAATATATCTCGTTGATGGATATGGTGTCATCGTTAATTAGTCTAATTCTGCGCTAGATATTTTTGAACATCGTGTACAATATGAAATGTAACATTTTTACTATATTAAATGTATATACAATGCATTTGTTTACAGTAGGTATTTAACTGAGACACACACACGGTTTAATAAAAATAGTTTTCTAACATTTTGTACAAGTATTTATTAAACGTAAAATGTCTAAAAGTTTGTTATAAAAAAAAATGTTAGCCGCTTCGTAACAGCTGGTTTCTACTATCTTACAGTAAAAAATATATAAATGATTTGATGCAACCTAAAAGAAGATATCTTGTAAATATTCAATGTAACTCCTACTAAATTAATAACTGTATAAGGATTAACATTATACAGATCTCTTGCATGAGTTTCTTGCACGCGCTTCTCATACATATCTTTATCACTACTAAAATAACATTAAAAGGGAACAGAACAAACTGTAATGTAACTTCTCAGTTTCAGACAATTGGCGCAATGATGTTTCAAGAAGATTTGATAAGAATTATGTTTATGCTAAAGATAAGTGTGTTCAAGGAACTAATCGTACTTAATATTTTCTTGACGATTTTCCCCGATCGTTAAATAATATAGTCAGCAGTACAAAAGGCTGTAAAGAAATGAATTTATTCTACCTTTTTCGACCGAGAAATATTTTAAAGACTGTTTTGAAATTTTAAAACTCACAATAAATTTTCAAATACTTTCGTTTACAGGATAAAATGTAATGTTAATAAAAATATTGCTAGTCTTCTACTGTTAACATGCATATAAAGAAGAAAAAGATTAAATAAACAACACAGACGAAAAGGAATTAAATAAGAGTAGGTAACATGAAATTACGTTTAGCAAGACTTTTACGTTCACTGATAAAATGATTCTGTTTTTATGTAATAAAAATGTTTATTATTGAAATTCATCAATTTTTTTCGCTAACAATATACATGATTCGTAACCTTAATACAGAAAACTAATTTGTTAAAAATATTTGACAGTTCATATTTTACAGGTGTGCAAAAGATTTTAATGCTAAAAATGCTTACAGAAAAGTGCATCACGTAAGGTGATACCAGAATGTACATGTTAACAGTTAGAAGACTTTTAACAACTTTCTGCAACATATGTATTATACCAACTTTGTTTTCATAAAATATTATTAATGACAAGTAGAATTTCATGGTGATTGTAATAGTAACGAAATAGATTTGAAGGCGAAATTTGGCATTATCAATTTAAAGATGTTGAAAGCATCAACACTGTAAAGAATGCACTATTAAATGATAGATTTTTCATATCTTTTCGATGCTGATTCATTTCTTTTCAATATCGCCGTTGTTCTTAAAACAGTGGCCCATATCTTGCAGTAAAAAAATATTTAAATAACAAATATATTTAAATAAATGGAAGTCGGCTGCGTGTAAAATTAATATGGAACAAGATATATGATTGCAATCCATACAATTGGCTTCCTATTCTAAACTGTAAATTTTTAATGCAATGAACAATGTACATTAGATTTGAAATTTAACACTGGAAGTCAAAAATAAATTCATGCTGATAGATGTACAAATCTATCTGTGAAAGACAACCCAGTGAATTTTGTCTGCAAAATGATTATAGATAATATGTGTGCACAATTATCAATATTTCATTATAATGTTAAATGAAAGCAGTTGGAGTACAAAGGTAATAAAGACAATTCATTTTGGTTTGTTGGCAAATATTATTAAAGGATAGAGAGCGTTTTAAAGTTAATTTCAAACGAGAAAAACTATATGAAGATATGTTAAAAGAAATGAAGCATGAATTTCGTCTAAACGACTTAGAAGCGGTCGTGGGGTGCAAAAAATTAAAAAAAAATACAATGTAAACTCACAAGAGAATAGGAAGCCAAACAATAGTGGTTTTTAAAACAACGGTACTTAATTTGTTATCTTTATACTCATCTAAACCATAATTTTAAATCCACCATAATTTATAATTTCACTCGCACACACATTCAAGCATTTTGGCAGGCAAGAACCTAGGAGAATCTAGTAGCAAGAGAGCGGTATCACTGTAATGTCACCATATCAATGTTATCATAGTTAACATACGCAGACGAGTAAGGTCCTTTCATGGTATCATTTATATCTTTTATAAGCAACGACAAATTTTGTGTAAACCTAGAATAAAGAAATATACATGTATAGATTTAAACATCCACATTACACATTAACACTGAGTTTACGGAGCATTAAAAGTGTCTATTTTACACTACTTTATAAACAGAACGAGAATGTGTCTACCCAAATTTCTAGCCATTTTTTTATAATATGTACCCACAGAAATAAGTTTGTTGATAAATTCCTCATGGATGCAACTTTACAATAATCGTAAATTAAAAATATTAGAATGCGTTCCGTAAACCTAGTGTTAAAGGGATCGATCTTTCGCGTGTACGAACACCATCACCACTATCTTTAATCATTCTTACCTGTCTCTATTTCTTGTAAGTAGATTCCTTTCGATTCCCTCCATTAAATTTTCAAACCACTGCGCCATTGTTGCCTGCTTATCGACCGGCTGACTTCTAATAATATTTTCTCGTAACTGATTAAAATACTGAAGCAGTAAACATTTTTTTTTATCAATTCGATTGCTAGACGATTTCACCATAAAATGTTGAGTAGCCAGCGATTTATGCTCACCTCCTCATTTAAGAGAATCAGTACCAAAAGGGGACGCGACATACTCCATTGATTCCTACAATCCTCAAACATTATTACATTTAAAACTGTACTTAATATTTGCTGAAGGATTTCAGGATGTTGTTTCAGAACTTGTAGAAACAAATCTCCGCCACCAGGGACTACAGCATTTTTCCTCCTGGCATAGTTTCCTGTGAAAGAAAAAACACGTGTTGCACGCATGAATTTATGCACAGCACAACTACCAAATACATGATACCTTTTGGATAAAGATGTTTGAATAAATATGTCACAATGTGATCGAGTGTCGAGCAGCTGCCAGTAGAAATCATTGTATCTGCAATAAGATATTGTAGCTGTTATTACAATAATTTCTTATGATACTGGATATAGAACTCTAATAATGAAGCAAACAATGAATAGATTAATTATTCAAACACTAATGTCTACAAAACATTCGTTAATGATATGATGCCAGCTGTGCGGCTGACTATGTGTGCTAGACCCTTATGCTAGTGAACTTTTGTAAAACAAAACGTGTGTTTTCAATACGATACAGTATCAAAACCACAAAAATTCAAAATGAAAAGGAAGCGATACATTACAGTCGTGGCAAATAGAGTCTAGATTACACAAACTCCAATCCTCTTATTACCTGTAAAATCATACAGATTCAATTTTCATTTGAAACTGGTTTTGAAACGTTTTAACACGGGGTATAGAGGATAAGAGATTGATTAGACGGTAGAATCAGCCACACAGACCTGTATAATAGTCAATTTGCGCACCTAGTGCTGTAAGGCCTTCGCTGATGCTTGATAGAATGTACAAAAAAACTCTGGGTTCCAAGGTGGAGAGAAATACCATATGATCCTGTGCCAAGTACTCAAGTAACAGATAGTACGTTGCTGACAACTTTGGATAATGCTGTGGAATACAATACGATTATATTAAATTTTGAGCTTCCATTCACTGGAGGTGTGCGAGAACCCGAAAAGGTCGGGACGGGATCAGAATTTTATTTGGGATTGGGACGGGGTTTCGAAAATTTCGTGATTCTCGAATATATTGGGATTCCCAAGAATATTCGAGGATTCCGGAATTTTTGAAAACCCGACTAGTCTCGACTCGATGCCTTCCCGATCCGTCTCGATCGTCGAGTACCCGGCAATTTTCTCTCGCACACCACTACCACTTGCAGAATTTCTTCGAATGAAATGCGTACCAGTAAATCACTCTGTGGTATACTAAGAAGTAGTTTGATAAATGTGTTAAGCGCATTATCCAACGCCTCGTCGCCATACAATCTGAACGCTCCGAAATTCACATAATTCCCGCACAAAGCTGCTTTCAGCATACTGAAGCATATACTTATCCCCTTCAGTTTTAAGGGGTATATTTGTTCCTTTGGAACGTCAACATTCAATATACGATTACCGTAACTACATATCACTTTACTAGCTTCGCGAAATAATAAGATTCCATTTGGAGAAGATGCGTCGAACTGTAATCGTTGACTTCTATTTTGTGCTAATTCAGCAAACAATTTTAGGACGGGTGTTGTGACTTGTGGTTCGTAATGCCATAATTCTACAGCATGTAATAAAATTGGTGTGTAATTTGGATATCTACGTGTAAATTAAGATAAATATATATAGATATATATCGAAGATATTTGGTTGTTAGATATGTATTAGGTTAGTGCAAAAGTTCGTGACCGATTCCTTGTACTTTAATACGAAATGGAGCACGAAATTTTGCACTGACCAAATATTTTACGAGTTAAGTTTTATCAAAGAAAAAGGATACATCCAATCCCAAAGCATCATGTACGATGTTTTCGTGTTAAATGCATAAGCTAAGCCTCTTAAATCTCTCGCTAAACCGATCAAAGCCTTTTTCGCTTCCTCTGCTGCAAAAAGTGAAGGATCCGCGGCACCCATCAATTGTCCCAAACTTTCCAATGCACCTAGTTACAAGTAGAACACAAACGCAGAGATCAAGTTAATGTATAATCACATCGCATTTTATACAGGGTGTCCCACATACCGTGGATAATCGATTGGAAAGTAATTCTACACGCAAAGGTTAGTCGAAGAGAAAGAATACAATTTTTTTATTTGTCACTTCGTTTTCGAGTTGGAAAATTCAGCGACTACTTCTTTTATATACTAAAGCTCGCGGATCCTGTTTGACCCACTTTTCGGACCTCTTACCGCTCACGGTATGCGGGACACCCTGTGTATGAAATAATCGGCGCACCTGTTAAAGGTAGCATGAAAGTGTGAAACCTTTCCTCATCTTCTCCTAAATCTACCATTAACAATCTACCCAAGGATGTGTAAAACATTGATCTACAACGCATTTCCGATACAGGAACATTGTTTCCCAGAAATGGAAAGTGCTCTCCCTATTTGTTAAAGGAAAAGTGATTAATGTTCTCTCCCCTTACACGCTTTTCAGGTAGCAACACGGCACATAGACATCTAATACGTACTGTGTGATTGTTGAGCATAAATTGTACTTCCTCTAATTTTACAAGTTTTCGAACGCAGCTAAAACCCACGGATAAATCGTTCAATAACTTTAACGTTTTTGAGATGATCTGCTCGCTACGGCCCCAGTACTTCAAATTTGTTATACTGCAAATGGAATACCAATAAATGAATGACAAACATTTCCTTGACCCTAAACCTACCGCAGCCGGTCTAATGACCAGTTTCGGACTTTTTATTTTACAATTATTAAAGTTATAAAAATGGCTTCGTGGAAATTGATCGATAGATTTCTTTAATCAGCATACATATACTAACCAATTTTAATGCTCAGTTGGATTAGTGCTAATGTATCGAGTTCCACTTACATTTTTCGAATGAGAATACCGAGCGTCATAGATTCATCGTTTACTCCCAGAACATCCGAAAGTCTTCTGTAAACTTTCGGATTCTTTTGAACTTGCTCGCCTACATATATTTTACGAAACTGCTCGAAGAAGCTCAACATCGCTAGCTCCAATTTTTCACAGCCACCTTGCGCAAGTCGCGAATCGGTTAAATTCATTAATTGAAGTACTCTGCAGACCAGTTCGCTATCCACTGCGTCATACTCTTCGTTATTATTAAATGTTACTTTCCCACCAATGACACCACCTGAATGATTAAACGTTACATTATTATATGTATCTTGTTTCACTCGTCGCACAAATATTTGTTATTAAGGCCGACTTGAACTTGAGTCCAAGATAAGCTCGAAACCATGAAAAAATTATTTTTGAAAATAATAATGTACCTATAATGTATACAAGCCATGTAAGTTGGCCCTCCCTTATAGTGATATCCATTTGCTGGCTTGGGGATGATGTTTGAGTCAATAATTCTTGGTATGCTCGTGCAGCTTGATCGAACAGTTGTACTAATAAGGTATACGTTTTCTGATATTCACACCTCCCAATCACCGATATCTGCTCCAACTGTTGATGTACCACCCCTAAATCGTTGAGTGGGTCCTCCAAACGTTCCCTAACAACTACGGCAACTGAGTCAAATCGTGAAGTAATGTATGCGTTCACAACTTCCGGTGTGTACACATCTAAAAGATGTCGATCTCCGGATTTAACGTAAGGTAAAGACGCCACCATCTTTTGCCAGAGAGTTAAAAGGTAATGCAAACTGTTTGGAGAGAACTGCCACATTTGCAGGCTTTGGACTGTGAACTTAGCGATTAATTGTATATCCTCCGGATAATGTTCTAATAAAATCAGTTCTCCCAATTGAAAATTGCTTTTTAGCCTTAAGATTAATCTACAAAATTCATGGTAGTTCGCGGGATCGCTTAAACCTCGTGGATTTTGTATTATATTGGTCACACCATTTACCAAGTGTGTTAAAAACTGTGTCCTTTCGAGATTAGAAAATAAACTTCTTCTGACAGATGCGATCTGGACCAAACATGAGAGGGCTAGCGATGACAATGAGGTAGGTAAACTATGATATAGGTCGAAAAAAAGTTTTAACGAATAAGTAGAATTCAAAAATATAGGTTTCCAATAATGTGGAATCTGTATTGCACAGTAGTCCTCAGAACTCTCGTCTGCCGACGTTCCGATAAAGTCAAATGTGAGACAGTTCTGTGCCAGTTTTAAAAGTTGTCTGATCAGACCATTCTGCAAAATTAGAAAAATATAGATTTACTATCGTTAGTGAGGTACTCAAAAAGATAAACATAGTGGGGTACGATAAACATACCTGTGCCTCATCATTAAAGTCTAAATTTTTACAGTTCTCACGTGCTGTACTTAACATAGTACATGATAACTTAAATATCTCAAATAGTTGTGTGTCTCTGAAGCTGCTAGCAATTTTTCTATGCTTTGTGAGAGACCTACTCGCATCCACGTCTGTTACTTGATTCATCTCAAAGGTCAATTGGGAAAGTAACTGGACTCCTATCATATAATGTTCTACTGAACCCTGTACAGAATGAAAACATTGCAAAATCATAAGAAATCAGTTTAACTTAAAAAAGAAAACGATGTGTCGAACCTGAAGAAATTTTGTCACATCGCTGACCACATTTCTAAAGACAAATTCATCTTTGTCGGAATCAGGCCAGCCAAGCTTTGTTATCCTGGCGAATAATGTGACCAAAGCTTGTATCACAAAGTTTGGTAATTTGGGTTGTGTTGCTAAATAGTTCAGCACATAATTCCCTGAAACAAATTTAGGTGTATTAGCAGATGTATTTGCATCTTCTTCGTTCATCAATGTCATTCACAATCTTACTTATGTCAAGCCTTTGTTGTAAACTAAGTCCACCTGAACGTGAGACCAGTTTTGTCAAAGTTGTGGCTGCCAACAATTGTGCGTACGCAGAGTCCCCTCGTGCGAGCAGCAGCTGGCATTTTGTGAGTGTGTCCGGTGCATTTTGGAATGCGACAAGTGCTTTCTCTGCCTCTGCGCGGTGAGTTGAATCTTGGGATTCATACAACTGCTTGCAGAGCAACTCCAGCTGCCGTACTTCCTGTATGTCATCCATTCTTAATGTTTCAAACGTATACCTCAATATTTTCACTTAGGTTCAAGTCTATAAGTTTTCGAAACCATTGCTTCACTTCTCAATATTATTTTAATCCCTTATCAATTTTTATCATAGTCGTGAACAAAGAGTATATAATAACAAAATGTATTGTTTATCTAAGGAATATGAAACACAATTGTATCTAGATACTTTCTTTTAATTAGCCTTCACAATTACAATAAGTAAAC
The DNA here is from genome assembly GCA_913789895.3 of Seladonia tumulorum. NCBI lineage: Eukaryota > Metazoa > Arthropoda > Insecta > Hymenoptera > Halictidae > Seladonia > Seladonia tumulorum. The sequence goes on from OU565271.1 coordinate 21,621,529, forward strand.
ATAATTTAAAAATAATACCATTTATTTATAATATGTTTTGATCTTATGAAATAATGTAAATGTAAAATTGCACGTGTAAAGAAAGCAAAAAGTGCGTCCGAATGTAACTTTTAAAAAAATTAGATCCTAGATATGTAGTAACATTTACGACGATCACAATAACATAAACGAAAGATAAACATCACAAATACTCTCGGTCCCTACATTTTCGAAATACACTCGATTTTTGTGGTTTCAACGATTTATTTGTTTGCGTGATTTCTTTATTTCACTGTTCCGCGTTTTCCACCGATAAGTCAACGACGAACAACAAATTATTTCTTTGACTTTTTCCAGCGCAATACTTTGAGGTTACGCGGTTTCTATTTTGTAAATAACAGACGTAGAACAACTGTCTTTCAAACGGTCGGGGAAATTCGATTTGAAAATATCTCAAGAATCCATTCCCGTGCGACGCATTTGATGATTTTGAATGAAAGCGAAACGTAGCGACTCGAAATACTAACAACGAACGTTAGATAAACAACTATCTAGCGTACTGAAGTTGCAGGGAAAACAATCTTAGTTTATGTTGCAAAATCGGAGTAACAGATAGGTTATGCCGTATTTTTTCGGATAATTCACAGGGGTAACGTCGATTTGAGCTCGCCACGAAGAAAACGATACTTTTCTCGAATATAATGGTCAAACGTAACTTCCACGAACTCAATATTTCCACCCATTAATTATCTGTTTGAAACTTCGGAACTGTATCTACACAAACTACTATATTCACGAAAACAAGGTTAAACTTTTGCACAACGGCAACAGGATCTCGTCGAACGAAACGGAGCGTCAATGAATCAGTTGGCCGAGGGATCGTTTAGTTCGTGACAGCATTTTCATTGACAGCGGGACCGAATAATAATCACTGTGGTCCGGCAACAAACAGTGCAATAGCATTGGAGAGCGCTCGGAAGTTTCACGTTTGCGAAACGTTTTGGTAACACATCGATACCGCACAACTCACGACAGATTTGCCGCCGGCCGATTTACCACACCGTTTTTCAAATCACTTCGTCGTAATATAACACCGTCTCGTTTCAAGGTTCGCACATTATTTTGATCGGCAACTCACCTGTTCGTCCGCCATTTTCGCAGCTTCGTATATTATCTACAGTGAAGGCAGGATCACATGCTTTAATCGCGACTGCCACAACATGTTATGTAGAAGCGACGTTTTCTACGTCGGGAGCATCGACAACGCCACCTTTAATAACAAAAAGAGAAAACACGAAAAACAGCAATCGCACCTCGCCTATCTATCGATGCTGCAAGACAACCTGCATCCCCACTATATATGACAGATTGACAATTTCGATGATAGCCGTATACAACATTACAGCTAAAGATTAGGCATTAATCGATTCAAATTTTTCATTTCATCGATCAATTTATGTTTACAACCCGAAAGAACTAATCGATCTAATCAACTGATGAAACGAGTCGTCAATTATATATAGATACTGTAAATATTAATTTTTTATCGTCAATCACTGATCAAAACTATTAGTCGTTAACTGTTAAAAATTGTATTGAAATCCATTTTGATGTATACTTTTAGTAAATTACGCGTATCAAAATTATTTCAATATATAAATACGAAGATAAATTACTATAGCGCGTGAATGTTTGCTATCTATAGTTATGGAAATATATAAATCAAATTACAATAATTAAAATATTTTATAACGAAGAAGATATTTCTAAATTTCTATTAAAATACCTGAACGATTTAATATTGGAATACAAATTTTGCTTAGCCAAGAACATTGCATTGATTCTTTTAAAAAGAAATGAAGGGAGAGATTTGTTGTATTTTCTTCATATAATTTATTCATGTATGCAGATTACTGTAAAAATTACCATAATTGTTAATTGGCAGTTCTATTTTGTCGAGTGTTGTAAATATGGAAGAGTATGTGTATATGTATATAATATATATAATAACTCTTAAACTCGTCTTTATATTGTTTGTTCTTGAATTTTCTTGAACTTTGAGTTTAGATCAATGAATATTTTCTATTATCTGTTCTTGAATGGATATAAGGTTAAAATAGAACTGCATTATTTTCATTATTTGATGCGTGCGTTCTCCAATTAAATACGATTTAATTAATTCTGATGATAATATATAACGGGAAAAAATAATGGATCTGGATAAAGGTGATTATCATGAATTGTACTTTCTTAGTGAATATGCATCTGTCTTTTTGTAAATTATACCATTGTTCATAATACATAATAAATAAATAGCAAAATGCGATTGTAACATTCAGATTGGGGCCTTTTAAATGTTTAATTAAAATAGCAACATGTTTAAAAGTACTTTTTGTTAAATTATCAATGACAAAATTTTCATGAGAAAATGCATTATTCCTTATCAGAAAAAAAAATGATATATTATAGTTATTCGAAGCATATTAAACGTATATTAATAAGATTTCGTAATTTTGTATATACACGAGTTAAAAGTAGCGTCACCAATAATCTCATATAGTTTCTTTATATACATACGTGTATGTACAGTTTATTTAAGTCTGGAATAATGCAAATTGTAATCATTTAAAAATTTTATCAGGAACTGTACCGTGCAATACTCGTTCTAAACAAAGATACTTAAATGGATATGATATATGAATTAAAAATGTTTTTAAATGTTGTCTAGACTTGCAATGTAATCGTTCATTGTTATCGATATGTAATGGCTTTTCTCGTTTAAGATTAATACTGTATTAATATTGTAATTGCAATTTCGTTTACACACAGACCGAATAAATGAAAAACTTCTTTTTGTCTTTTGATAATTTGACAAACAATTTGAGCGTTGATTTACTTCATATATTTAAAACAACTTACAATTGCACCTATAACTTTTAAAAGTCTTAAACTGAAGGGACAATGATGAATAAGTTGGTTTATTAAAGTTCTTCCTCTTCTTGCATAGGTATTGTATTTCAAATATACCTTTTCCACAGCCTTCATTCAATTTTTATGTAGTCAATTTCGTACATGAAACTTTCTGTTGTTATTAACAGTAGTCATCACAGTGTTATCTTAAAGGTATTCTTCTCATACTATTATTTCTGATAAATGTAATGCTCGAGTTACACTCAAGACACATCAGCCGTCGCAAAGTTTCAAAAGAAATATCAGTAACCTTTCTCGATTATAGACTTTTACGTAAGGAATCTCTTTCGATTTTGTATAATAATGTGTTTATTGGCTCAAATCATTTAAGACCCCAATCTTTTCTTTTTCTACATTCCTGTGCAGAATGTAGGGAACAGCAATTTGTGTTGTTACGTCCATAATACCTACGTATACATACGCATTCATAGATAGCTGTAATATAACAGAATATGTACTTATAAGGAGTATGTTAATATCTTTTACTACTATTAATATGCTATTCTCTTCATTAAAGTATTTCATGAATTCAGAACATGCTGCATACTACAAAAGTATAGTTTGCATCTGAGTTCCACATATACATACCTTAAAGTTATAGAAAATTGTTCATGCCATCGTTTTAATTTAAAAATCACAATTCTTTGTACCCAATTTGACTACATGCGATTCACAATTTTCTAGAATTCTTTTGTTGTTGTTTTTTTAATGTAAACATTTTTATAATACTTAGAATATTGTACAAGTGCTACTTAACATTACTCCTTACACGTTTAACGTAAAAATTAAGTGGCTTCACACGTTTTATCAATAATCATCTAATTTCTTTTCTCTGCTTCAGCACTTTTCACGTAGATTTATCCTAATGTAAGATCTACGCTGTATAAAAATTCAAAAAACACTTATCGAAATTAAAACCAGGAATTTCGTAGTTATGTTACTCGTTCGAGATTTGTCGTATATATATTTTTTTTCTTTCTGTCAGAATATTTAAATAAATTTGGCGAATCGACGACGTTTCTTTTGCTTTTTTTAATGTATCAGCAAATTACGTTGTCTTTTAATGTCGACTGTCGATACAAACGTATATTGAATTATTCGAAACGTTCTTATAATTTAAGTGCAAAAAAAATGTGACTAACAAAACATCTTAAACGCTGCAAACTATGATCTATCAGAGATCATCAGTCAGAACATAATAAATTCCTTTACAATAGCTAAGATTACTTTAGAGTCACTATAGTGCTTTTATATGAATTAATATTTACATCTTGGTATAATGAAAATTTATATTTTAAATGCAAATGGTATTGTACCAATAGCTGTATACAGACAGTTAACTTTTCGTGTACTTTTCAGTATATAATATGAATCTCGTAAAATTAATGTCTATGGAAATTGCTACATGTTCGATTAACGGCTGTACATTTATAATGCTAAACATGGGTATAATGATTCACATTAGCTAGTTTTTTTTCTCTCGGAAATAATGAAACGTGATGGTTATCATAATCCTTCCACATATTAATACCTTATTTTTTGTTTCACATTCACACAGAATAAGTACTCCAATCAGACGACATTTTACAATTTTCTTACCATAAATTAATTACACAAGAAAATTATTAATTTACTATAATACAGCTAACATCTTAGTAAGTATATCCAGCCTCCCTAAAAACGTTTTCATTTTGTGTTTTTACGTATCGTAAGTCTTTTTTTTCTTTCATAGTAGGAAAATGGTCAACTTCTATCATATCATAGAGCGTAGAAGAATTCCAGATATGGCCAAAGCAGACAATCATTTACATCCATGGGATGTATTTACGTGGTTTCGTCATAATGTTCATTACTAAACGCAGTGTGTCAAGCGCGTATAAATTAATTCATAGTTTTACGTGTCACTCCGTGTCTCCTATATATATATATTTTTTTGTTTTTTTTTGTTTAAGAGGATTATGTTTGCTTTTCACAGCAAATAATAAACAAAAGTCAATGACCATGTCCTTTTGAGATTCTGTTTCTGTTTAGCCGCTGTTCACAGTGGAAACTGATTCTTCATACTTTGCGTGCACTATCGTGAACACATTGAAACTCACTCACTAACCACTTGTCTGAAATAAAGTGCACACCATTAACTTAATTAATAATCACGTACGCTTTCTACGACGAACCGAATTTAAGAAAGGCCGGCTATTAATACAACAAGGTAATGGTTATTTATAAAACGTGATTTATACAGCAATATTTTTACAAAAAAAATTTATATAAATCTCTTATTATCCTAAGACAATAAATAAGTTTCTACATATTATACTTACAGTTATATCACAATGAAGGAATCTTCGTGTTACTTGCATCACTCAAATGCTGCAAAACAGCATACACAAAACGTTTAGCGAATATATCGAAATCGCATATTTGAAAAAGTCTTTTATTAATACTCACGAGATGGAGATCTGGTGTCTGTATGAGTTGAATTGCCAGATGCATTTATTGATGGCCCGTGTGATATACTTCCATTTGATGGAGTAAAATTGAGGAAATCCCAAATTAATATTGTATCATCGTGCGATGACGAAACTATTTGGAACTCGTCGAACTGAAGGCGGAATACACGTCCTGTGTGCTCCTACGGTTCAAAGAACACGACGCAAAGATTAAAATGAATTTCTCCTGTTATTAGTAGACTGCGGATTTTATGTATTTGTGATAAAAACGACTAGAAGAAATTTAAAACAGTAGAGAGATTAAAAGAATCAAAGGATATTGATATGTAATTTTTTTAAATTGTTAGAGGAAAAAAATTCCAAAGTGGCTCTCCTGTGTCCTGCAATTCAAGTAGACAATTTTTATTTCGCAAAAAGAGACCTGCAGTCTAGTTATTAGTAGACCTTGGATCCTTATGCAAAATGAAAGGTTTCTGCTGCAATTACGAAAAGTAAGAGCCAAGTAAAAAGTTCTTTCTTCCTTTAATTTTCTTGAATGATTTTAAAAAATTGAAAATAATAATGCACAGTCTAGTTTTTAGTCAAGTCAAATATGCCGAATATCTTACCACTAATGTACGTAAACAGAGCGAGTTGGCTAAAGCACGCGGGTCTAATGCTGCCACTAAGTCCCAGACTTTAATCTTGCTGCAACAGAAAATGATCAAACGTTGGTATATGTTCGCATGTTACATACGAGAATAGGCATAATAACTATACTTTTCACTCACCCGTCGTAGGCACCGCTAACAATGTGTTTACTATCGAATCTAATACATCTGACCAATTCTTCGTGTCCTTCTAGAATACGTAAGCACGCACCACATTCAATATCCCATAATCTGATTGTGTTATCACTGCTACCACTAACTACTAAGCAGTCCCTATACTGCAAACACGCTATACCACGCCTATGCCCATTCAATGTTCGCACAAATTCGCATGTGGACGTACTCCATACTTTGATAGTCCTATCACCACTAGCAGACACGATATATTTTTCATCGAAATCAACAACATTAACTGCTGCCCTGTGTCCGACGAGCACTCTTCTTAATGCGATTTCCGTTTGCGATGTCATGTCCCATACAGCTATTGAACGATCCTGAAAACGAGGCACATCGTTCATGTTTCCAAAATAAACAATTCCGTAATGCAAACGGGGAAAGGTTTAACACTCGTAAATCCTTGTGCTAGAGACAAGTATAGACATAATTCACTGCATCGCCGCTAACATGCTCGGGAAAAATTCGTTCAGAATATTAAGATTTATAACGTATCCAAAAATAATCGAAATCAGAGGGAAGCTAGCTGTTATGCAGGTTTACAGAAGAAATCGTGGCTCACCTTCGAACAGGTGACCATCATTCCATTATTAAATCTGAGATGTAGAACCGCTTCACAGTGGTGTATCAACGTATTAAGCATTTCACCGGTATTAGCATCCCAAACTCTTACAGTGCTATCAGAGGAACCAGATATTATTGCTTTGTCGTCGTACTGTAGACACAGAACAGAACCGGTATGCCCTGTTAAGACTTTAATACATTGCAGGGTGTTCCTGTCCCAAATTTTAATGGTATTGTCTCGAAGACCAGAGACGATCTTCTGGTCGTCGTATTGCAAACAGTAAACGCCTTTCGAATTCTCACTTCTACAGTTTATTCTTTGAAGATTGAATCTCCCCATTCTCCAATTATTATCTATGCTATCAATGTCTTTGACTATTTTAGGATAAAGAGATCTATAGAAACTGTGATTTGGGTGACTTTGTCCTGGTCTTGGTTTGAATAAGTATTGAATCCTGAAAGTAAAACCAAACCAATATACATCTGTAGTGTACAGTGAATCTCAGAATTTTATATAGGTTTTGCATTCCAAATTCACCCTTCCATAAATTAATTTCGAGTGCAAAAGAGATGAATATCATCTACAAAAGGATTAATTTGAAGTGCAAAACCTGCAGCGTCTCCTTTCATGAAAATCTATGCATTGACAGAGCTCGCAATATAGAAAGTACAAAAGACATCAACAAACCATCCCCTCCTCTCGGCGAGTCCTCTCCAAATTGAATCGGTCCGCACTTTCCGCTCGATCAATTTCTTCCAAAGCATTCCCTCGCTAATCACTCTATGCCATTCTTTACATACTAATTCGGTCGCAATTAACGAGTCCGCGTCCAGGTAGGAAAGAATACTTTCAGCCACGTGGTCCAATCCTTTTTCTAAAAATAGGAAAAAGTTACCACTGTACATTAGAATCATGATCGAACTATTTACTATGATATTCTACACAATAATGTAAGCATTTACTTGGTAATAGAGATACGAAATCTCTCTGCAACATTGGCTTTAGATAGACATTGATATGTCCATGCTGATAGTGAGTCATTCGGGCTAGCAATTGTTCGACAAAGTTGATTTGTTCCGCTTCGCTCCATCTTTCGAACAACTTCATGCAAATTTCTTTTTCCTGGCCATATTGTGGAGACACCCCTGTTGGCAATTCTTTCTTGCGAGTGGGGTCATAGAGTATTGTTATTGGATACTGCAAAAAAAAATTGCGAAAATTATGATAACAAGTTTCAATAAACAACGAAAATTTTTTCTCGAATTGGTACATAGTGTAAGAGATCCAATTACAAACATCACGTGCTACCAGGGACGTGGATAAAAATACTCGTATAAAATGGTTCAACGTATATTTAAATACTTTGTTTTCCATACATCTTTAAAACAAGTGCAGCATCGTACAAAAAATCCGCGATCGCAAGCCTACCACGCGACAAACGTATCTTGAGGTAGAGCGAGGTACCGGATTCTTGACCTCAGATATACCACGCTCACTCGCATGTGCAGAACATCGAGCATGCTTGCAGAAATAGATGTTTAAACACGCGATTCGTTTCTTTGATTTCGAATATTTTCTATTGTGCGCAGATACGATTTATCTGCGAGCGAACACGCTATCGATGAACGCAAAGGAACGAGATCCTTGTATTTACCGACATCGTAAGCAAAACCAGATTACAGAAACCCCAATTCATCTGCTAAACACAACCTCGTCTTTCGTGTATTTTCGATTTTTTTTCAATTTTATTGGACTAATAATAATAATATTTCCTGCGTTTTTATCACGGCGCAATATCTATATTTAGTGTAACCTACATTTTATTTATGCGTTACAGTTATTAGTTCTGTTCGCCTTGGATTACACGCCCCCGTGAGCAGTTTACCGTGGGAAAAGGAATCAGCCGGTTAACAGGTTCGAATAACAGAAACGGACATTTTTAAACATACAGTTTTCTTTTTCCTTCCACGACGGCACGTCTAATTAATTTGTACGAGAGGGAAATGTACCGGAGGATCGTGGCCTGCCCGCTATAATCCAATATTTTGTGTCTGACCTACTTGTCACGCTCGCCACCTCTGGAAACGAAAACCCTTATAATAGACGCATATCTTGTTAAGCATTCCGCAATTAAGGTTGAACATTTCTATCGAGCCAACGAGACCATCAAAACTGTCTCGACGCGATCATTGACGGTGTTACCGTGATTAATTCGTTACCCGGTAACATCGTCGCTGCTAGACTTAATTAAATCGCTAAGTTTAAAGAAAACTGCGAATTTGTGCCTTAACGCTCAACGATTTCTCGGTAGCAAGGCCTTTCCCCCTTCGCTCAAGATATCTTTTCGATATATTTTTGTTATATAGTTTGTTATCGTATACTCTAGATTCTAGATAAAATATCTTCTGATAAATCATTTCAGTGATACAATAATACAGGGTGTATCTCGTAAAAATTTATGATTTTAATGCAATCGGACTGAAAATGATTCTCAGCAGAAGAAACATTTGTGAAAGATGCTATACTATCTTCTAACAATTAGATCCTTAAGTTAACGACCCCTGCGACGACATTCCGTAACTTGGTTGGTAAAACAGTTTTCTTGTGATAAAAAAAAGTTTGTTATCTTATCATTCTCGACTATAGACTTTCCAATAAATTTTTAAAACTCATCGGTACATTTTTGAATTCAGAAAAATCTTTAAATATCTCGAAACCCTCGCGGTTTTAATTTTTTTTTTTTTTATTGATAGGGGAAGTGCAAATATTTTGGAGAGGATTTGCCCGTGTCGGTGTCCGTTTTCGAAGTGCAGTGTAGAACAACTGCCGCAACGATCGACAATTCCGATTGCAACACTTTCCACGAGGGGAAGAGTACATCGCGCAAGAAAACGCTCCTTCGTTCCGAGATATCGTGATCGCTCGACTGTAAAAGGTGGCATAGCAACATTGAAGAGTCCTGGCGGCCAAGGAGTACCTCCTCGATCACATGAAAATGTTTCTTCGCGGTGCTCCCGGCATAACGGGATCGCGAACTTGTGTCGAATCTATGCTTCTCGTATTTCTTTGTCTTCGCGTCGTTACGTGTTCTATTTTCTCGGGCTGTCCCGAGTACTCGAGACGAGTTTGAGTTGCTTAAAATTCGAATTGGGTAACGCTCGAAATAAAACCTTCGATTCGAACGAAAACGCGGTAGTCCCTGTCAATTCAATAAGTTCATCCGACTACACCAACAGTATTCCTAATGTTTGCTACCCTCTAGCAGAAACCGTCTAATCAAAATTATTAAAATAAAATTCTGTCTCTCTGCCATCAATAATCAACGGTTAATGAAAATATAGGAAAACATAAATCTTCTTTTTCTGCTAGGAAATTGTAAACGACGAAGTTTCAGTCGTGGCAAGGGGTTAACAATTAAGTTTAAATATTTACTAGTACACGTCTAAACGCGTGAACTAATGGTTAGAACTAATGGCAAATAAAAAGATATAAAGTATAATATTTTGTAGACGATTTACTGTTGATTGCTGTGAAGAAAACAATCGGAAGGAACGCTGATCTGATTGGTTATTAAGTACAAATAATTTTGCTATGCTCGAAGCAACAATGAATCAAATTCTGAGAAGGTAGAATCTCCTCTCGTCCCCGCGTCACAGCCACGAACAGTAGATAATCCTTTTCTTGAAACTGAAAGAAAATAAATAAATCTGTCCGTGTCGGTAAAGCAGGACCAGCGGGAGTCATGACTCGTGGCGCGAAAAAAGCATAGAGCAGCCATTATAACCTGTAGCGATATTTGCAACCGGAAAAGGTTTCGAAATTTCTCGTAGTCCTTGGTCGTTCGTATCTCTCTTCCTGTCTTTCTAAATATACGGCTGAAAAAGCGGCCGAGAGAAAAAATAAGAACGAGTTTGAAGAATACACCCGTGTGTACACGAATTTTATCCGGTTCCCAATGACCATTGCGAATTCATAGTCGGTTCCTTCGGGGTCTCGAAGAGCGTGTGGCTTCTTCGGTTTTTGCCACGAATCGGACCGCAGTTAAAAACGAAAAATTAAAAGCGCGTCTGGCGGCTCTCGGCAGTAAGTAATATAACCGGAATGATGAGTCACTGGCACTAAATATGAGGGCTACGCGCATTTCTTTTCTTTTCTTTTTTTCGTCAAGTCATGTTTCGTCCAACGACACAATGCGCAGAGTTCGTTTACATTGGCGGATCGTGGACAGACGTTTTTATCAGCTAGCCGAAAACAGGATTAATATTCTACTAAATGAGAAATAATTGTTGTTCCGGAGGGGCTACGCATTGTGATACACTCGTAACCTTTGTTTCGCTACAGATGGTAAATGGTGGATCGTCGGAAACGCTACACTCAAATTCACAAGACCTTCTGATGCAACACAACTGTAGCTTATTCCTCTTTCTTCGACGATCTCGGACACGAGTTCTCTCAACACTTGTTCGCTCGGGCTCGCCTCGAGAAATAATTTGCTTGCTTATTCATCGTCTATGAGCAAAGCCTGGGTCCGCTTTGACCCACTCAATTTTGCACAATTATGTTCCTTTTTTTACAATACTGTAATATAAATGTATTGCAATCAAAAATCGAGAGTTTGGTTCGGATGCGATCGATGGAGGGAGAAGAGAAATGCAAATGTTTGTACGCATAATTAAACATTTTTGGCTTATACCCAATCGTGTGTACGAATCAATATCGTTGTAACGATACGCGATGAAACAGAATATTAGGTATTATTTAGAGTATGTATCCTATTAAGAAATTAAACTATCATGGAATTAATCGACTCACGCCTCTTTAATTTGTTCTCATGAATTTTTCATTTCAGTTTGCTCTAGATTTTTTATTCCAATACAAGAAATTCATTTCGAATCAAACGAAAGTAAAATTCTATTGCGGATCATCACCGAACATTTATTATTGGCGTGATCGAAGCATTAAAAATGAGTACGAGATCGTAAAAGTAGAAAAAACAGCAGAAAGGGAGAAGCGGGAGCTAAACATTGATTATGTAGCAAGCTGTTCTCGGAGTTCCCCACGAATTGAGATTAGACGTGTATTCGAGTCATCCATCTCTCTTCTTTGTTTCAGTAACAAAGACGATTATTACCTGATCGAATTAAGTGATTACCAATTGAATGTTATCGAGCAAATGTGATTTCCAATTGGAGAGATTATCAGCTGCGCTAGATTTTACGGAAAATTGATCGGCCGTGTAACTTTGACAAATATATAATTCGATCAGATGTGTCAGCGTATCGATTCGAATTTTAGCTTGCGAAAAACTATACACTATATGCCTTTATAAACATACAAGAAATAAAAAAAGCATAGAAGGACGCACATACACTGAAGACACCGTGTAAACATTATTCGGTTTATGACGCAAAATTATTAACGGTGTGTACAAAATAATACTATAAAAGAAAAATATGCTCGATGACAGAGCACATAAATCGTGTACGATTTCCGTTTACAATACGTATTTTCCTTGATCCGGATTAAAGAGTGGACACTTGTCGTAACGATTACCGTGAAACCACAAGATGATTCTGTTTCCATTACGGGATACACAAAAATAGGTGTGCGATAACAAATTTCCGAACGACGATACGATAACTGTCACCGATAGATACAGGTAAATATACTTCTGATAAAAGAAGTTCCGTCGAACGATCACAGCCATCGTCGTGGGTGACAATAGCGTGCGACAGAGACCTGCAACCTTTTGCGCGCAATGTTAATTCATGCCGTTGATTTTATTTGGCCGAGAATCGGACGCGACTAATGAAGCTTTTTCCAGAAAAATTAACGACTGGTCGTGAAATGTTAGCGAATTTCTCTGTCATAAGGAGACATAAGATGGCGGTAGAATGGCGGGTCAAAAATACTAATACATTTACCGAACCTGTCGACGGGGGATAAGATACCTGGGACGTTCGCGAAACTGGAACATTACCTGGCAATAATTCCGAGAAGAATCGAGAGGCTGATCAGATAACTAATTTGGAAAAACCAATGGTTCGAACGATATTACATTCAAATAAGCGTACAGCTCCACTGTATATGTTGCATACCTGAAGATTTGTGTTTGTGTCGCCGATAATCTTATCCGTTTCCATGTTGATCATTTGCACGCGCAACTGGCACGATCTCGTCGATCTGGGTTGCGTGAAACAGGTCGATACGATTAATGGTTTTTCAGAAAGGGACGAAACACCTTTCGAACACTGGCGTTTGACTATTCAACACGGTCGACGACGCTCACGAGTCTTCGCCATGTACAGGAAGTTGAGACAACATTTCACCAACACAACAGCTCGTAAATAACTATGTCACTTCACGGTGGCTGAGAAACCTGATACAACTGTTAATTTCCGCGGAAAAAGGTGCACGACCGTGTTACACCCGTCCCGTTCGCAACCGATCCACGAAACTCAATGTTGATTCCTCTTTGACTAATGTGGAAGATATTCGACCGAATTCCACGATGCACAAAGACACATACGATCAACCGCCAAGTTAAAAAGTTTAACGAGAAGCGCTAACACCATCAACTCGACCGCTGGCTCCTCTTTGACTGAAACTAATGTGGTGGCGCGTCATACGCGACACCTTCAAAATGGCGGTCGGCCGCGCGATACGATTACTGTACGGTTTCTGCGCACTTTGAACCGCGCCATTTCAAACGATTTAAAAATTACACCGTCCGAGAGAAACTGTTATTCGATAAAAGTGATTGATTTAATAACCACGCCGCTGAACCTCGCTCTTCGAGTACGTTCGCTTCTATTTTACTTTTTCCCCGTCATTTCCCCCGATATACGTTCATTAATTGCGTATTTGTTGCGGGTATAGCATTACTAACAAATCTTTTATTTTAAGGAAAACGAGTTTGATTTTATATACTTTTATTTAATGTTGTAATTGATCTTTTACCCCTGTTTATCACCTCTTAATTAATCTAAAAGTTCAAACAACACATTATTCATAATAAAGAAAAGAAAGAAAGTATTATAATCACGTTTATGACTCTTTGTTGCGGTAAATAAGCAATATAACAAAGACGAAATGATAATAAAATAGACTGTTTTGCATGGTAAAATAATTAGTTTTATGTAAAAATATATATTTAATGTACATTCCTTGGAAACTTAAGTATCGTTATTATTTGGTATTTTCGTAAATATACATAACACAGGCATAAATTAAGAGTATGACAGAAGAAGAAGATACAATGTACTCAAATACTCGATCAAACACGACATGTTTGATCAATTATGCGAGCCACTGTACTAAATGAGTACGGTCCTATTACATCAGAATCTCTTTTTTCGAAATAATACATTAGATCCATTTGATCTGATCGTTTCTGGTCTTTGCGATTTCCGGTTGGAGGGTAAGCACAGCGTAGGGTTTATGGCACACTTGTGAGTCTAGAGGTGGATAATAGTGTCTATAACACATGTACGTTAAACAGTATCCTATCACCGAGCCTGCGACCACATCTAAAAATATCAAGTATTACAATATTTCTTGGATGCTGTGGAAAATTATGTTTACCTTGCCAATGATGATGGTAATCGCATGTTCTGCTCAGCGCTATTCCAAGTGCAATACAAATTGGAAAAATAAATGCACATAATTTCCATGATTGTCCTTTGCCTACTAGGCTAAATGTATGCAGCTTGCCAGCCATGTATAAAGCAATAAAACCAAAGCTTGCGAATGCGACTGAAAAATAAATAATGGTCATTATAGAATCGACGTGGTTTTCTATAATGATACATACACGAGGAGTGTCCACTTGGAAACGACTTCTTTCCATCTCTTACAACAACTGGATTTCCATTACATTTGAAATCTGGATTCATTTTCCCATCCGGAAAGCATCTCCAAAAGAAATCTGGTCTAGGACGGCCTAAAAAATTGGTTCGTTAATCGCGTGTCCTCTTTGCTATTTATAAAAATTGCTCAGACATGTCTGAAAACTAACTCTTACCAACTATAATCTTTATAATATCTGTTACAACACCATTGAAGCCCAATGCTAAAGTCACTGACAATAATGCTTGGTAGAAGTCAGTTTTGTCCTTACAAATTATGAAAGTAGTTAAAATCACTGCGGCTGGCATAAGGAATACCAAAGGCTGCAAAAATAGAAATGAATCATGCTTTTGCATTTGATACACTCATAAAAATGTGGTGCAACGTTATGGTACATTACCCATAAAGCTGTAGTTGGAACATAGGAATCGGTTCTAGGATTTTTATATAACCATAACTCGTCCTCATGAATTTTTCTTGTAAATGGTTCTGCTTTCTCCAATTCTCTGTTTGTACAAAGAATAATAAGTGTGCATAAAAATAGTAATAACGATAGCGTTGAGAAATAAATTTTAAAAGAAATATTACATGAATACTCCTGCTAAAATGATCCTTAACAATATATCGAACCAAAATCCTGTCAAGAAATCTGTACTACGTGAAGCAACCATTATGTCTTTGGACAAGCGAAAACGATCATAGTATAGTTATCATTTCACTTGTGAAGTATACAGAAAAAAATATGTATGAAATCACATAGATTTAAATTCACTGTACACGTGTACAAGCATACACATTATTGTGTATTTGTATGGTGCTGGTTAACAAGGGTCCATCCATTATAAAAAATACCTACAAACATATGTTTCAAATTATGATGGAACAAATTAAAAGGTATATGAATGGTTTCTAATTACTAGATCGTGGATTTTTACACATTTATGTCTTGTAAAAGTTTATTCAAAATAATGAAGACGAAATTTTATATACTTTAAAGACTTAATGTTTACCGCATCAATTTGTATAGAAAGCCTATGCCATACGAAAAGAGATTCTATATATTATAAATGTACGTATGCATACTGTACAAGACGTAAATTTGCACAAATATCCATATTTTATTATTTACCTACCTACGTTAACGATCTAACACTATTCTTCTATGAAAACGAGTGTTAACCAATCATTTATATTGAAATCTTTTAAAATATGTTGACACCAATTTAGTCACGACATATACAAAATACATAAAAATACATTTAAATATACTATTGGAAAAACAATACTGAATATGTTACATCTTTCTTACAATAAAATTTCAATTTGCACACAACTATTTGATTTGATGTTGGCGACATATGCATTCGTTGCTGCCACTTGCTGCAAAATGTTACGGTGATTGAGAATTAACCTTTATTGTGGCATCTGCCATGTTGAAATCGAATCTTTAGATTTCTCGAAGCAAATATAATTAAACCGAAAAAAAGATTAATGTAATCGATTGTCAATAATAAAAAGTAATTTATATATTCTCGTAATTAATTTTCGAGCAACATTAAATTTTGGCTTGATTTCCTAGTCCACGATTGGTCAATTATATAGATTCGTCATAGGTATTAGTGAACATCTGTTGTCCTGACCGTTACAGGCTACTTAAATTGACTTAAATTGTAATTATCCGCATCCGTATAATTATTTATGTTTTCGTTCAGTTTGTTCATTCTAGTTTGATCGAATTATAAATATGTCTTACTTGACCCACGCAACGCGTACGCCAGCGCCTGGGTCTATTTGGACCCACGATGTTTCTACATGTCTCAATTTCTATCGTTAGAAAAGCTAATTTCCAGTGACTTTATTATATGCAGGAGTCGTTCAATCGATAAAATATTTTCGACATTATCGAATATTACATGCTGAATGATAAATGTACAGCCTAACCTAATAGACTCGTGCATTATTGGACGACAGCTAATTCGATCCATAGTGCCTCAACTTGTACTGAATTCTGATGCTACAACAAACAGCTCTGATACTGATGTACATTAAAGGTTAGTTTTAGAGAAGAAATATACCACGATATTTCGTACATTTAACGTAATTTACGTAATGAAAAATATTGTTTATGCATGCGTCTATATACATTTCATTCCAAGTAGTTCATATTTACGCACTTTGTTTGTTTCGATTTTTCGAAGCGTATTATCTATTATCGAGGTAGCGAATGTAAATACTGTTGTAATATACGTTAATTATATAAGACACTAATTATTTCTAGGAACGTACATTTAAAAAATCTAATGAATGTCATGGATTAAATGGTTTAAACGGATCCAGGATTATCAAATAAACGTTAATTGTACTTATGGATATATTTTGTATTAGAAATTTACAATAACAATGTTGACTCCAATGTCAGCAATACCTTCCACATCGATTAGTGGCTCAAGGGTACCCAGCCCTATGAGTGATACATTCGATGATAATCCAAACAGATTAACAACGTATTTACACCAGCTTGCTGGCTGCTATGAGCTAGAAGTCGATATGATAACAAGGGATCATTGTTATGCTAGACCATGGAATTGGAGACCAGAAAACATATACGTGAAACCCCTTAAAAGACTATTTTTTCCTAAAAAAAGTTCACCGACGTAAGAAATTGAATGTAAAGAATATTGTGAGTTTGCTAAGCAAAAGACTATAATATAAGTTTTAATGTTTCAGGGAGAAACTTGGTCAGGATGAGGAAATCGATGTGGAAGAAGATTGTAATGAATTATTGGTGCCACCGGTTGACCTAACAAGATCTAGGAATCAAATGGACGAGCTTCAAGGTTTGGCGAATTTCGCACGACCAGACGAGAACGAAGATTGGGAAGAACGACTCGATAAAATCTTGTGGACCCCTGTTCAGAATCGAATATTTACCAAAGTCCTTAAAATATTTAATTCAGAGAGGCTCGCGAGACTAGCCAAATCAACCAGCGTTATAGAACCAGTATTTCGCCGGACATCGATCGATACAGCTGCAAGAAGATTTCGAGAAACATTAGCTTCCGCGGGCTGGGACTGGAGACTTGCTCAATGGTTGCATAGTCTACTGTTCGATCATCTTCCTCAAGAATACCTTGGAATATACCTCGACATACTGCAAACCTTAAGACTGAAAATTCCTCAACTTATCGACAAGATGATTGCTGTGCAACCGAACATTAATGCGAAAACAGGCTCTATAACGTGGGAAACCCTTGGATCTCTTCTGAAAAGATCGTGGGATCCGATTGCTCCAAGCTTAAACAGCAACAGACTTGTAATGAAATTTTCCTAGATCGTTACAACACGTACTTGTACATAATATGTTCATTAATGTAATTGTTAACCTTATTATTGTAGAAAAAATTACCAGGAAATCCAATTTTAATAATAACACCCACTGGTGTTGGTTCCACCATGTCCTCAAGGCAACATAAGTGGATATCGCAATTAGGAGCTTTAGGAATGGTTGTTACTGTACATACACATTTAGGTTTAGCGGCCAATAGAATGACTATGATGGTTTGCGTCGATCAATTAGTTCAAGCCACTAGGACGAAAATACAGGATATCAGAAGCGACTGTCCTGGCCGACCGATCATATTGGTTGGTTTCAACGCTGGCGCTGCTCTTGCATGCCAGGTAGTATCAACACTTTATTGCAACACTGTCTACAGTAAACTTTCTCTTAACCGGCCCGTATGGGATCAGACCACTGCCCGGTTATCCGATTCATATATACAGTGAATAAAAAATATCTAAGTCTATTGTTGATTGTCTTATGTCGAAGTCCATTATAATAATCGACAACGATTGCGTTGACCGATTAAAGCGAGACTGGATAAGAGGGAATCTATTGTATGTCTCATATTATGCTATACAATAAGATTGTTCGTGTTACATTCGAATATTTCTAGGTAGCACAAATGGAACACGTGACTGCAGTTATTTGCCTTGGATTTCCTTTCTCTACGGTCGAAGGGAAAAGAGGTACGCCGGATGATACGTTGATGGATATTCGTTGTCCAGTGATGTTCGTAATCGGGCAAAATGCTACGCTCGTGAGATCCGATGATCTAGAAGATCTACGGGAAAAGATGTTGGTCGAGACAAGTTTGGTGGTGGTCGGGACCGCGGACGATCACTTGAGGATATCTACCGCGAAGAAGTTATCGGAGGGTATTACACAGAGCATGGTGGACCGATGTATCCTGGACGAAATCGGGGATTTTGTAGGCAGCATTCTCCTACAACCGCAACCGTTGCCGTTGAGATCTACCTTGCTGTCGAGTTTCGAAAGTAAAAACAACAGAAAAGAACCGCGAAAACGGAGAAACTCGACGAGCAGTTCCGTCGAAAGCGAACCGAATTCTCCAACAGTCAAAAAGTCTCGACCAAACACACCTATCTCTTCGGCGGTGTCTATTGGACAAAATACATCGTCGCCTGCAGTTTCGAAAGTGGGAACATTCAATGCACAGTCGAATTTAGCAACGTCGAGTGCAGCGCACGCAGGTCACACCGTGAAACGCAAACCTCGTGTAGTTAGTAATCAAAAAGCACACTTCGTAGAGCATTTAATAACGTCTAGACTCACCAGTCAGGTAAATAACGAAACAATTGCATACTCATTTAACTCTGCCATCCTTAATAACTGTTATTTATACAGATACAAAAAAATGTATCGGTAGAAAGTTATCATATTTGGAGGGAGACATAAGTCCGTGTGGGCGAAGGTCATCTCAAGGTCATATTTTCTGCGAGTTTACGTACAGTGATGTTTTTTTAAATGAAATGATATGGTTTTTTATTTAAATTTCGTTTCAAGACAAATACAATGACCCATTATGGAGGTCATTCAAGGTCACTCGAGGGTAACCGCAATGGCAGAGTTCAACGAGACACTTTGTATATTAAAACGTACACGTCCTTTGAAGAAGTGAATGCAATAACGAACATTTTTATTGCAGCAAAATTCGACGACAGACAACGGTGGTATCACGTTGAACATTGGTTCCTTGGCGAGTTTAGCACCGATTGGCCCAATACGTTTGGCACCGGCGTCAACTGGCCAAACCATGTCTCCAATGGTTAAAAGTACCGCGAAATCTTCGATCTCCTCGACTAAAGTGCCTAAAATCGTATCGACGAACGTTCAGCTACAGAACGTTTCAAAAATGAAAGCGATAGTATCGTCAGGTAAAGGGTTTTCGAAAGTAATATCCAATAACTACAGGCACCTCAACATGCCTGATAAAAACGGAGACGCGAAATTGGTAAACGTGTTGACGAGTTCTGGAAACCAAATTAGAGTGACTACACCGACTACAGCAGGTAAATATTATGCAACGGTTGTACAGTCAATTTACCTATAACGCGATTAATTTGTACAGTGTTATATTGTAACCGTGTAACAGAAAACTCAGAATTAGTACAAATCGGATCAAATTAAATTAAATCTGATACAAATCAAACCGCAATTTTTTCTCCGCGTTATAGGAGGGTTTACTGTACTTTGTTTTTATCCTATGGTCGTATACTACATTCAATGAATGCTCGATTTTTCCTTTACATAGTAATACATAGTAAATCTGGAGTTGGTACGTCGAATGGGAATTTACCAAACATGCTACAAAACGGCAAAAGTTCTCTCACACTTGCGACAGGTTCATCGTCCACGCGTATACCAGCGTCTAGCATTTTACTGACCCCAAACAATTCTGCAGCAAATAATGTAGCACCAACCTCGTCCACAATATCAAAAGGTAGAATATTATTATCTAATCAAATACTAAATAATTTACCAACGTCGTAATACGAACTTCTCTCACTTCCCAATGAAATATCGAATTTAATTATTACTTTTAAGGGTACATTCGCACAACGAAAGTATTGTAAACAGTTTGTCCACTAAAACGAAACGATCGATTATTTTTTTCTTTTTTTAACAGTATTTTTTCCTAAATTTGATCAATCTTGTACATATGTATTAAAAGTAACGCGATTGTAACATGTATTTTTGAAATGTATTTCGTACATCCGTATATAATACACGTAAAAAGGATAAAATAAATAAATTTTCATATTTGCTTCGAAGTGTCTACAACATTGAAAAAACAAAAACAGTATGAACAACAAAAATGTACTGACCATTTTCAGTATTAAAATATTACGTTTTAAGAGATGAGAGCACTGGGAGGAGGCTTCCATGTCATCTGTCCAATATAGTTACAAAAGCTTTTGGAATATGTTTCTTTTGTAGAAATACCCTGGACACAAGAATATGCCATGTACAGACTAGAGCTTTTCCCCGATATATTACTATTTACACTTTAGCTCTTGAATAGCCTTTTACTTTATCAAAATAATGATTAGTTTGTGTTTGTAACTTATGGGAAAACAAAACATATTATGCATGAACACCATTGACACAGGAGTCTCGGAACAGTTGTTTCAATTCTTTATGCTGCTATTATGTTCATAGATTGTGGTTCAAACTTTTACCTGTTTTTAGTGGTTTTCACGTCTTTATTCGAAATGTGTTTCTGTAGAATGACTGCATTAGTCGAATAACTTTAACTGACCATATTTATTTCTAGTCGTATTATATTTCGAATTGTTATTAGTGCATTTAATAATCTTTCTTGATTTTGTACATGTAGAATAAAACAATTCTTGTAAATTATTCTTGCTGCATAAAGATAACAAGGGGATTACGTGTATATATACATATATTTGTTATAAAATATAGCATGTATTTATATTATTTTACAATTAATATAAGTTTATATATTCAAAAATATTTAAAGTAATGTCTTGTACATATATTAGCGCTACTTTTTATTTTGTATTAAATAAATATTTTTTCATGTAATTTGAATTTATTTGTTTCCTGACCCCGATCCTATTTGCATTAACGATTTATACAAATTTTCACTGAATTCATACGGTAATATTTTTCCATTCAAGTGTTCTATACAGTATACACATTCGACCCAAAAAATTCAATAGTACTTGTATGATGATACTGTACAAACATACAAACATTAATCAAGCTATTATCAAATTTTTGTTGTTATGTTGATAGTTTCTTGCATGGTTTATAGTACAGTAAGAATGAGAGTTTCCCATAATTTCTGAACATATTTATATCCTTGAATGGTGTTCATATTAAATCAGTGAAACGCTTGTTGATCTATATCTGAAAAAACTTTTTGATACGTTACGTATATATTTTATAGTGATGGACGACATGGCAACGACCAGTAACTCTTCGCATGTGATGCTCAGTTCTGCTCATTCATTGGATACGTTCAAGATGTCACAATTACCTCGACAAGTAACAACCTGTAACAACAACGATAACTCTCATAATACATCATGTGGGAATATAATCATGGTTGAAAGTTCTCTTAATGCTAAACCTACTTGTTCGCCGATGATAGTACCATTAAATAGTCATAGCACAGGCACTATCTTACCGTTATCTAACAAGTTAAAAGCCACCCAACGATCTACAAAAACAATGCCAAAAATCACAGTGAACACGTCCAGTCTGCAAAGGATTCACAAAGCGAAACCACAGACCGTACAAAAGAATTGCCTTGTAAACGATATTGACGATGATTTAGGAAACATATTGGACATACCGATTATATTTGCAAAAGATGACGATAATTTGAATTCCATCGAAAAGAATCCATCTTTGTCGCAAGTAACCGTACCTATAGACGTTCACGAGAAAAATACATCAAAATTGAATAGTAACACTAAAGTTGTTCTCATAAGTAACAAGCAAGACAAGCAACAGACAACTAACAAATTTCTCACACCCTCCGCTCAAACTATCATATGCCCTAATGTAGCCATGCAAAATTTAAATCATGTAATACTCCAGACAAGACCTCAAAATCCTACTATATCGAAAACTAAAACTACAATTCCAATGCAAACTCGTACAAACCAACCCACCATCAAGTACACTAAAATAATACTTGCTAAAAGAAATTCACAGCCTCCTCATCAAAACGATAAAAACGAACAAGTCATCGTTACAAAAACCATTGACAAAATTAATGCATCTAAACTTTTGAGCCTCGACAAAACCGCACAAATCACATCCAAGAAACTGATAAGGAACGAAGAGAAATATATAGACGAAACGTTAGAGATAGAAGATGCTATAAAAATGAATATTATAGAACGTAAATATATACCTGTACAGAAGATCGATTTAACGTCGCCAACAAAACATGACAATGTAAAACAAATTCCATGTGAAACGAGATCAGACGAAGAGGCTTATTCAGAGAATTCCAAGCTCGATGATGGAATCGATTTCCAAATGTAGATTATCTAATTCCAAGTAAGAGAATGTGTCTGTACGACCAGCATAATTATGTGAATGTTATCGGTTAAACAGCTTTAATAGTAATTAATGATATATTGTTCCTTATTTTATAGTATGAATGTAATAAAAATGCAATGCTACTTTGTACAAAAAAGAGTGACATATATATATAGGAACATAGAGCAACACTATGGATTGTCACAGATACTGTATAGAATGCATTTTGTAGGTATACAATTGTTAGTAAGTAATCTTTTAAACTATTTCAGATTTATCTTTACGAACAAATATTTCGTTAAGTCTTTAAATCTCACATTTTCTTATTGTATACATTTCATGATGATTTGAGGACGATTTTTTTTTTCTATTTTAGAAAAAAGCTTAGAACAAATAGCTGTAAGCTGACATCCTGAAACAAACATTCTATTATTTGTAGTTAAAACAAGTTATTTATTCTGAACTTATCGTAATAAGTTGCTGAAGTTTTAGAAATCAATTATTTTAAATTATCTTCATTTAATCGCGAATTCTATCGGTTGTGATAAGAACTGTACATGCATTATAAATACATAACAACGGTTCATGAGCATGCGAATCACGATTATTGTTGTACATTTGTTTCATTGTCAAATCTAATAGTACAATAAAATTCTGTTGTTTTGATTTATTTACTCCGGAATGCTACTTATTTTATACAGCTACGTACAAGACGACGAGGATCGTAAATAATTATTTACAAAGATGAAACTGCTCGTTTCATGCTTTGTAGTTCGTATTACATAATGTTAACTGCGATATGCATTATAAAAATCCACATATCCGTCTGCAAATAATTCATTGTTGTTTATGCTGTTAACGTAACATCTGAATTTGCCGTTAACGTAATCTCCGAATTTGCTGTTAACGAAATGGTGTGTTGTTATTGTCCTCTTTGTAGTTGTCTTTTTGGGAACTGGTACGGCTGGTTTGAATGCAACACCAGCAGGATCGTACTCGCTATACAGTTCCTCAGGAGTTCTATAACAAATTAAATATAAATATAGTTCCTCTGGAGCTCGATAACAAGTTAAATATAATTTACATTGTACGTCGAAAAATGCCATCTGACGCGAATGAAACGTTCTTTGTGAATGAAACTTACAATTTTGCAATATCAGAGGGTAAACTACCTTCTCCACTTGATGGCACACCCCAAGCTATATTTTTTGCAATTTTCTGGACAGCACTATGGTAATGTCGCTGTACAGACAACATGATAAAAGTATAATTAATCGGTAGAACATCAACGATACCTATTGTTATTGAAAAACTCTATGGGTACGTACTTGCAAAGCTGCAAGCTCCCATAATGCGGTACAGTGTGCATTACAACATTCAGGCTCTTCTAATTCCGGTTGATAAAAGCCGTCTCCGGTACTACAGTCTGTGTCTAGTAAAATATTCGCTGTTTTTCCAAGTTGCATACTTTGTTTTATTATCCCGAGGATGCTGAGTGCTGTGTTATGCTGAGATTGTAACGATACAATAGCCATTCTTTTGAGGAACGCTATTAAACGATTCTGAGCGATCCTTTTCCTTCTTTGAATTAAAGCTTGTACTAAAATTTTTATAAGAATCTCCGACTCAGACTGTGTCTTACCACAATGGATATTAATTAAATTTTTATATAGATGTACATAAAACCTGTAAAATAACGCTGTATGTTCAACTTTCTTCCTTAAAAACATTAGTTAGTTTTCTCCGAGACACGTACCTATAAGGATCGAGATTTAATGCTGACCCTTGACCTGATAATATCGTGAGTACGCATTGAATACAATACAATTGATCTTTTAAGCTCAAATTTGTTTCTTCCATTAATTTATTTATGACAGTTACTAAATCCTGATAGAAGTCCAAATTTATGCAATGCGCGAACCTGTAATTATTACATACAGTAAAATATCATATAATGTGACATGTATAATTTAATGTAGATAAATGTTACTATACTTTGCAAGGCCTTCCAAACAAATAGACAAAATTTTACTATTCGGCGTTTGCTTCAAAATTCTGAAGTATATGGTGAATACTATGCTGGTAATCTCGGTAAGCAACTTCTGCTTAGTCTGTTTATTCTCTTCTGCTTTAGTCTCGAGTAATTCCTTCTCTACTTGTTCTAGCTTTTTATTCTTCTTTCGTTCTCGTTTACTCAAGGCAAGAATTCTTTGTTTGTGAGACATAAGCTTCTTCTGTTTACTTTCCTCTTCTTTCTCTTTATCCAAATTCACATCTTTTATACGAAGGGATAAGAGTACGGACAAAACTTCAGAGTGAACAGAGTGAGCTTTCGCTTTTATATATTGATTCAGTCTACGTACTATCTGAAAGGTGTAACAGTATAAGTAATATTTTTCGATCTCATCTTATAATAGCTGTAGCTCGATTTTCTTACTGTAAGAGACAATTCAGCTCGTTTATCTTCCTTGAATATTTGCGAGTAACATTTGGCCACTTCTTGTCTTACAAATTCGTGTTTATTGTCAAGGAACGGTATCAAAAAATTAGCGATATTAACGGAGTAATTAAAGTAAGGATGAGTCGTTAAAAGATCGCACATGCACGTTATTCCAATCTTTCCTAACTCAATTTCCTGTGCTTCCAACGGCCGTGTATCTCCTTTCTTTCGTTTTAATACACCAGACATCTTCTCCAATTTTTGCAAATAACGTTTATAATTCCTCAGCAAAGTGGTTTCGTAATTTTGTAGCGCTAATGTGTCCTTCTTCACTAAAGAAGTAAAAGACGTTTATTGTATATGTTGCAACGTGTTATTACAATGTAAATACTAATGTTACCATAGCTACATACATTTTACACCGTCTTGTTGGACTTGCAGAATATGATAAGATGGCAGCAGGTCTTTAAAAACTTCTAGCAAAGACACTGTTGCCAATTTTCTAACAGTAATGTATACTTCTGGATCTGATTCTTCCATGAAATCTAGCAATGCTTTGAAATTATCAGACTTAGCCTCTGGTGCTTCTAGAAGACTGCTAGCGAGTATACCAATTTTTAAACGTTTGGCTGTTCGTGCTTCCCTAGAACACGCTAAGAGTTCTACCATAGACACAGGCTTCATATTTCCATTTTCGTTTTCAGCTTTATTCTGAAATACCGATTAATTCATAAATACATAAGGACTCTATTATTCGGCTCCTGTTTCTCATCTAGTTATTACACTTACATCTGCTTCCACTTCCATGTTCTCATCTTCCGCATCCTGCTCGTCAGGTTCATTTTCATCATCTTTGTTACTTTCGTCATTGACTTCTACTACCCTTTTCTCTATAATCCCATTTTGAGATTTTGTGGGAAGCAACATACGAACTTTTTTGTTGCCTTCTTCATCCGCTATCTTGGAAACGTTATTCTCGTATACTTCTTCCAGTGTTCCCTTACATTTTCTTTTCCTATCTTGCTTATTATCTGCTCTAAATTCCACATGATTTATAAACATTTATCCATTGAAATATCACGCTAAACGGAGCAAAAACAATATATTTAACGTACTGATCTAGATGTATGTGCTTCAATAAATTATAGGATTTATTAGAGATAGCTTTCTCCAGAAATTGTAAGTCATCTTCTTCGACCATAGTCAAAAGATCTTCTCCATGGTCACTCTCCTCTTCTTCCACTGATTCTGGTTGCGGTTGTACTACTTTTTGGACTTGTTTTTTAGATTTGTGCCGCCTTGTTCGAAGTTTCCCTTGCTTCATAAGTTTGGTTCTTTTCTGATTGCTCCTCTTGATTGCGCTAATTTTAAGTTTCTTCTGTTTCGTTAAAAATAAGAACAAACCAATTATACGAAATGACAAATTGCATTAACGTATTCTTATGACGACGAGTAGGTTAAGTATAATTATTGTCTTTTTTAATTGATTAAAATGTAACATTACTTACCGCCATTTTTTCGCAGATTTACGCAACTTTGAATACACTTTTGTTTTTCACAGTAATTAGACTACCAACGCGTTAAAATAGTAATTATTATTTATTGTCGCGCTACAGGTATGTATTCATTCTGTCAGCACGTGTTTTCGCATACTCGCGCGCCATGTTTAGACGGCCGTGTAGGGCCGTAAACACCGCATGCTCACTGTCCCTGATGGTAAATTATCGCAGAATATTATTAATTACAATACACTACAGTTATTATAGACTCTTAATTATTACTAACAATAATCGTGTCATACACGATATTATTTCATTGACAACTGTTACTTCCAAATTCAACAGCTACAATCTCTGTTCGAAATTTGCAATAGTATGTTGAACGCATATAACAGTGTTACAGTATGCAGGATTGTAGTATGTTTTATACTGTGAAGTATATTTCATAGTGTTTCACAATTAAATAAATGTTAAATAGTCGGTACATGTGAATAGAAGAACTATCTTGAAATATCTTCAAAAGGTAAGTTACAATTTACATATAAATCTGTAAAGTATATTTTTTGGAGGTAGGTTATGTTTTGCACGCTTGTCAATCCTGATAGGAAAGATAAACCAAATTAAATTTGTACGCTATAATCTAACTCTTTCTCAGCACAATGTGAAGTTATTTATGACAGAAAACGTAAGCTTTACCGCAATTATTTTCGAACTTAATAATTGCATAATATTTCTTTGCACAATATGTCATAATTTTCAACATTTTTTTGTTCACGTGGTAAAAAATGTCTTATGTAATTATTTAAAATATTTTCCGCTATAACTATTATATATAGCATGTTAATATTGACTATCGTAAATTGATGTCTTGGACATCTATTAGTAGATTGTGAACTTCCTGTCAGCAACAATATAATTTCTTATAAATTTTTATGAAACATACTAAGTTTACCATTATATCGCGTATGGTCATTGATTGTAAAGAAATAGATGATGAAATAACCAATTTTATTACTAATTATCCAATCGACAGTCGATTTTGAGACTATGTACATCAGTTGATCGAGAAATGCAATCGTTAGTGCGATCGATGATCAAATATTTAAACCGTAATCGCTAATCGTGTTAAATGCCACGGTAAGGTTGTCGTTGTTCGAGTCGAGGTATAGGGGCGCGAACCACCGTGAAAAATGTGTACAGTGCAATCCGCTACGTTCACCGTTTTGATTGTGAAAGCAACGCGTAAAGAAGAAAGCGTAGTCCCACACGAAATCGTTGTTTGTTTCGCGAGTTCTCCGACTACCAATGAATCCTTCCACGCGTACAGCCAGAGAATCTTAATGCGGTCCTGTAAATTGACGCACAATAAAGAACCGCATGAAACGTTAATGGCTTTCAATAGGATTAATTTACGGGTTGCATGGAACTAACTGGACATCGGGTCACACCGATTCTGTGGCTCGAGAATGCTGTTCGTGTAGAGTGAATCGTGCGAATGCACAAATCCGTTAAACAGGGAATCTCTCGTCCCGATCGTTTCCCTTTACACGTTCAAGATTCCCGTGAAAATGTGAAATTTAAAATATTAAGTGTTCCGAACGAAATGTATTTCGGATGGAACCGGTCTATGCCGCGATCGATCAGTGTGTGACCAGTGGAATTTTTAATCTTTTTAAAGCTTTTTTTAATTTGAGCCGACTCGAGGCTAGAGAAAATGTAAACACAGCAGAGCGGTCTATCATACGATTCTAGCCGAGCAACATTATTTCACTTATTTATGTAAGTGAGTAAGGAAAAAGTCTTTGCCGCATTATCGGTTCATTTATTTGTAAATTGGCGATAAACGAATCGACTATAGTCTAGAAATACAACATTCCGAGCATCATTGGCGGCAGATTAGCATGTTTACAAACACTTCATTTGTTGATAGTTGCTCGGTTAGTGTAAACCAATCGCGCGCCCAGCAAGATGAAAGTGCGGACGTATGTAGTCTGGATGCATTTTTCCGTGATCTAACCAATAAACTATTTTTCGTGAGACGTGATTGGACAATCGAGAGTAACGCCATCATCAGTTTATCTCGAATGGCATTGTCCACGTTCCGCGTTGTTTCGCAACCGAGGAGCGCAGTACCGGTCCTCGAGACCGTTCCCGAATCCGTAATCTTATCGTCCCTTAAATGACACTGATGGACGGGGTAGCGTGCTCGATGGAAAAGAGAAAAGTGTCGTTGCCGATCAGTCGTCGACGTGCACCGCGGGGAATGTTATTTTGCCCCTTATACCACGTGTTCTCTTTGGTGCTTCGAGTGCAGTTATGATTCGACCTTTGCGGTGATCACATCGGTTTCCGAACGAAATCGAAACTGCCGTTCGATTCGCGCGATCATTCCTTTTCCGTGTTACACCTTTTCGTCATCGCACGGGACAAGGAACGGATTTTCGTTGGCTAATCTCCCCTCCGTGCAAAGTGTGACCCTCCTCCCCGTGGTTCGCTTTCGATTTTCGCGGTTCAACGCAATCTCAACGTTGCCGAGCATAAGGTATTTCTTCCCATCTACCGTAATAATTTTCAATGATTAGTGGAACGTACATTAATACTATACCTACTACGGTCAAATGACTGGTTTTCTATTACACAATTATTGAAATTATACAACCGTTTTCATAGGAAATTACTGAATTTACTTCTTTATTTAAATTCAACCTTCTCTCTTCTACAAGACGTTTCACTTTTATACGTTTTGTGCTTGGTAGGTTTAGTGTTAATACATATTGCGTGCAACAATATTCGACGACAGTTCACTGATCTCCCACCGGAATTTCGAATGAATGGTGTTGCGTTGCGTACAATAAGTATCAGCGGCGGTCCGTTTATTGCTCGTTGTTTATTTACATTCGAACGCGTAATCGACGGGAGCTGCGTGCCGATAACTCGCGGCCGGAAGTTGAAGTTCAATGGAAGACGGAAAGAGTAAATCAGGTATCGAATTCGGTATTGCTAGATATCAATTGGCATTTGACAACATCTATTCAAACGTTTCAGCAGGACTAGGACAAATGGAAAATGTGACGGTGCCGGATAATTGGAGAACGGAAAGTTATCGCGAAAAATGGCAAAATTCATATCGTTCGGCGCTGTATTTTCGCGTGACTCCCTTTAATGGAGGTTGCGTGTTACGTGTATAGCAACAAGGTCGGGTTGCATACTTAAAAAGTGAGCTTCTTACGTGTCCGGTGTAATGGATTCGTAATTGAAAGCGGGAAAGTGGACGATTGTAAACGTGGCGTCGAAAATGTTCGTTTCGAAGTAAGGTAACCCCTCGATATAACTTTGACTAACTTGGACTGTGGATCTTTATGCAAAATAAAAATTGTCGTCGTGGATTGCAGGAAGCAGGAGCCAAATATTTTCCATCCAATCAAAATTCTATACAGTTGAAAATATATAGGATACATTGCATTAAATAGAACGTTATAAGATAACTCTTACCGGTGCGGACGCTGGTAGGGGACGTTTTAAACATGTTTAATTGTTCGTAATGTCATCAACAAGTATGCTGTTGTATCTGAGAGGTACAGAATCCTCTTCTTCTTCTATCATACTTTACGTCACGTCAACTTAGAGGTCTTGAGGGACAGTGTTGGAGCAGGCTAAATTGTATTGGATCTGTTTATCCCTTCACAGTAGCTTATTGTGTTTTCAATGAGACCCTGTGAGGGGTTCACAAGACCCATTCTATGCAAGAAACATTCATGTAGCTTTTATAGTTAATACAGAAACAGTTCTTAAAGTTAAAAGTTTGACTTTTCGTTAAAACAATTTTTGTTTTGCATAGAAATCCGCAAGATATTCATCAGCAACACCAACTGTTAAAGCAACATAAGAATAAGGAGCTTGAGCATAATTAAGCAGGAGACAGTAAACCTTCGCAACAGCGACAACGGAGTATAAAGGGAATAATTTCTCAGAAACTGAGGTTGATAGGGATAGGCAACAAAGTCTATAAGAAGCCGCCAGTTTATTGTCAGTATTAGGCCTGTTGCGAGCGAACCGTTCCTCTATCGTCGCGTCGGCACAATGGGGTTCCGGTTGCATGAGCCCGGGTTCGCGGATGCTACCTGCGCGTCACGGTAACGAGTCAGTGAACTGTCCCCGGCGAATATTATTGCCGGATACAGTCCCCGCTGTTCAGGCTTTCGGCTGCAAGCCGTGCCCTAGCGGAGTTAGCGTCCTAGCGTGTCTTCGACCGCCTGACGAAGCTCGCTGCAATCCAAATAATTCCACCAAGACACCGTTTACATCCGAAAGCCTTGACAGCGAGACCTATGCGATACCGAGCCGAGAAAGTCTCAAATCCTCTGATTACAGTAGTGCACAAGTATTCGCAGTCCGGACCGAAAGCGGACTGGTTTTCGAAGCCATTTTTCTACGATTATTTAAGAATTTTTTTCTAGAAAAACTATTGATCATTTTGCATTGGGATTTTACGTACACAATCACCGGTATGTGAAGTACACGTGCGATTCTTCGTATTCGAACAAATACTTTCGTACACACATTCTACAAGAAGATGCGATTAAATCGCAAAACCATATTACCCGTTAACCGAACGAAGGGAGGGAGGGGATGCGCGTGATTATGAGACACTTATCAATCGGCCCGCTCGAAGCTCGATACGAGGCCCCTTGACGTGGGACCTTTTTGACAAAATTCGGGGGATAGCGACGGACATTTAAGCGTGCACTACTGTATCACCGGACATCGAACGCATCGCGGATAGAAAGTGTTTGAATCGCGTGTACTGTGCCCTGGCGGCCGATGCAACAGCATTTCGTTAGAGACGGTGTTGTTTCGAAGGTTCTCCACGACGAAAGTCGTCGAGAGTTGCTCGCGCGAGCGGGCGCCCTCGCGCGCCAGCCGCTCGTCCGACGATAACAGCGTGTGCTCTCTCTCTCTGGGGATCTATGGATCGCGTCCAGGTGGTCCCCCGGAGGAGCAGCGAGGCCTTGAGGATCAAAGTTTGCGCGATTGTCACCGACGGCGATCGAGCTGGTTCGAGATAAAGAAATTAAAAAGAGAGAAAAACGAAAGATAGAAAAAAAAAAGAAAGAAATCATCGTGAGCACGAGCAGTTGAGCACTCGACGTTGTTTCACGGACTAAACGAGCATAATCGCTCGCTCCACCGCGCCGGCCCGCCCGCCCTGAAGCCAGCCGTTCGCATTTTCGAACTCGCATTTGCTTTTTTTCTACTCGGCGAGCGGCGCATCGCGCGATCCACGGCGATGGACGGTCTCGTGGAGATTTTCCTGTTCCTCGGGATCCTCTACTACTTCTTCAACTTCAGGTAACGTAGACCGTCCGACATCCGGGGCCGGGTCCGCATGCTAACGGCTATTAACGATCATTCGAACTCTTTTCTTCTTTCGCACACACAGTGGAATTTCGGTCGCAAGAAAGAGAGAGTGAGAGAAAGAAAGAGAGAGACTCTCTCTCAGCTGATTGAAACGCGGATCGTCAAGGGTCAATACACGCACGAGATTTAGTGTAACGGTTTATATCCCCCACTCGCGATTACGTTTCTCGTCGTAACAGATGTGTGCCAACAATGTTGCACAACGCTTTGTACCACTAATCGCAATTTGCATGCGCTCTCGATTAGGGGGTTAACCGTCTTGCTTCTTCTTTGCGCGGCCGTAAGATCTGCATGCTAAAATAACCGGTGCTGTTCGAGTCCGATTTGCCTAACACCAGTAACACATGCCCTCGTCGGATTAAGACGTGTTTCTCCAAGATTTTTCGATCGAGCGAGATTAATCTCTAATATTTATATAATCATGTCGAAGGATTCCACTGATTGCCCGGTCGTAGCAAATTACAACAGTTCAATGCCGCCATTATAGCATATCGAGTTTCTGGTAAACTAACTACGAATATGAAATTAATTTTTAGATCACCTTGCATTAAATAAAAGACATTTGTGCATTTTAAGTACTCTTATCGTTATGCATTGCATTTTTTGTGGGAACATGCAACGCGGCTTTTGTTATAACCGGAAGTATTTCGTTTTAAGGAAAGTTACAAGTCGTTCGACTGGGAACAGAGTCGATGATGCTTCGATCGGATCGGCTGTCGCAATTTTATTTTTGAGTCGCGCCGATAGCGAGTACCGGGTTGACAAAGGTCAAAGACATTGTTGACCATGGAAGCTTGCATTTCGATAGAAATACCACGGGCACATCGTACGATATTGCTGAAGTTGGTGTTTTTTTTTTCTTTCGCGTGTGCATAGCACGCGGCACATGATCGTTCGAGTCGCGGGGTCAGGTTATCACGACGCAGAAACTCGTGTAAGATTCTTGTGAAAGTATTGTACGATTATGGAACGCGCATCTAATGTAGACGGTGCTGCGAGAAAAGCGAGCAAAAGTCTGTCGCTAGTTTCGAAGATGAGGGTAAATTCTAATGCCAGTAATCGATGCAGAAAATGTTATTATCGTGTTCAGCAATATCAATGCCGTATACATAAATTACAAGTTATTATACATTCGTAACATTCCAAAACATCGGTCGTAAGCCTCATTCTTCAAGGTTTCACCGTACGATTACAGCTTCCGTAAATGGATGATCGCACAGTTCTTCTCTTTATGATTACGATAGAGCAACGACGCAGTGGAAAATTAAACTTCGATTAGTGTTTTTCCACCTCCTCGCCGCAGAGAAAGCGCAAACTGCGGACGGTGAACAGTAATTCCTGGTGCTAATGATAGTGCGAAGTCGTCGAAAGACCTTTCTTTCCATTCCATTTTTCACTTTTGACCATTTTATCCAGCTATAGCCTTTGCTTCATTCAATAAAAAGTCATTTACATATCTGGACAAATGATGCCTAAAATAATCCCATTTCTAGGAGATTCGGCACTGCCAGAGTCTACCGGCCTATCGGAGCGCAGAAAGAAAAGTTAAAATTCACTGGTCAGTTATTAGATCGCGAAGTAGGTGTCGGTCATCGTGAGGACACGATCATGGAAAAAGTGGGTCCGGTCTGCTGAGGACCGGTATCCACGGTTATTAATCATGATTATCGTGTGACTCCCACTCGAGGTGGACACGGTCACTGCTCACGATCGTTTGCAATCGTTTGATGGCTCCGGAGCAGCAGCACGGCACGCGATACACTCTTATCGGTTTGGACTTTGCCGATTAATCTTGGCGGTCTCTTAGCACGTGTTTGCCTTTCGACGACGGTGGCTGAAGGTAGCCGACAGAAATCGGTCTTGGAATCTGCGGGAAACGATACGCATCTTTCGGACATAAATTTTATTTAAATCGGATCAGTTCACAAAAAAAAAGATAGAAATATTCTGAAGAAAAATTTTATTTTGGAATTAAAGTAGCTCCGTGTGCAAGGGGTTAACGATACAAATAGCCATTCGAGTTCGGTGCCGATCAGCTCGAACGTATTTCCGGTGGCGGTAGCTCGTTTCCAGAGGACAGAGCTACGTGGCTCTTGTTTGTCGATTTCCCTCGAACGATACCGGTTGTATTTTTCGTCCGGCGACGGAAACTTCGCGATTACACGCTTCTGCCTATCGGGACGGGCCGCTAACATTTAATACTCGTTTATGTAACCGATACTCGATACGTTCGCGTGCACATAGATCGGCTGCAGATCGTGTGGCGTCCGGGTGTCCCTTTCCTTGCCAACTATCTGCTCGATCGCGACGCAGAACCCGCCACTTACAATACATATTTCGCGACATATCGAACGCATCGATTCCGGCGCTACGTTGTTCTCGAGGCCGCAGCTCAAAACGCATCGAGTCAAACCTGCCACGGTTCAGTAGGCTAGCGATTCGCTATACTCGACGACAATTTTCTTCCTTTTTACAAATTGACCGCGACAACCGCCGAACCTGACTCGTGGGAATATCGAAGTTCTGTAATTGGCGAGACCAGTAATACAATAGACCCGCTTATGTAGACAAAAGTGTCAGTTTTCTTCTATCTCGTAAGTGTGCCGAAATCGTTTTGTCTAGAATAGAGTCAATCAACACGTTCAGTTTTATACGTTTCGCACGAGTCTCGACTATTTCATTTGTAGAAGCGATTATTAATAACTGCGGATTTTTACGCAAACTAAACATTTTCTCTACTGCTAACACTAAACTGGAGCCAATCAGAAATGTTTCTTTTAATGCATCTCTTTAAACTGCACCTACTCGCTTTTCCTGTGAATACACAAAACCTGCAGTCCATTAATAACAATTGTTAGTCACTTTCATAATGAAGTTCTCATCTTAAATGATTAGAACTAACTTAACGATTAGAACTTCCTTGACGTTTAGAATTGACTAAGAAAAGAAGAAGAATATTTATATTTGTTATATACTCACGTATAGAATGGCTAAATTTGAAGGGAATCAACAACACACATATTTAACCGATTCTTCACGAGTCTGACTCGACATCATAGTACAATGGGTTAAGGAGACTAATTTTCAAGTGGCAAGTAGATGCTCTTATCGATTCGAGATAAAGAATTCATTTCCACGACCTACAGCAACGATCGCTCGAATCGGCCTTGGAGAACGGATTTGACTTGCAGAGGATGTTGAAAAGAGCCCCTGAATTAACCTTGCACTCGTCGCACCTTAACTTTGGACCCGGTGCACGCATTTCAAGACGCTGCACACTATTGTCGCGCATCTCTTTTCTTTTTCCCGTCCGAGCCAATTCCACGGAACAATGCTAATTACTTCGTCATCCTAAGAGCCGTGCGAGCCTAACGAAGGGTCACTTCGTACAGTCCCACTGGAAACCGTGGAGAACTACGTATAGACTGCAGATTTTATGCATTTATGACAAAAATAGCTGCAATTTGAGACAGTGTAAAGATTGAAAGACAATTAAAATTAATAGTGGCCCTTACGATAAATGCAGAAAATTTTCGTGCAACCTGGCTCCCTCGTCCCTGTACAATTTGTAGATCCTCAACGATCTCTGTAACAGAGGAGACTTTCGCGAGAGACTATTCTTTCATTAATTTTTCTTCGTTTTATAGAGTGCGGTGACTGAAACGATCGGTTATTACTGAAGGCTTCATTCCTCAATAATTCCTGGCAACGATTATAGTTGGCAGCGCCCATTAGGCATAGAAAGCTCATGAACAGCTTCACTCGTCATTACGAACGTAGTTAGCATGATTAAGAAGTCATCTTGCTCGAGCACGCTTGCCATCAGCCGCTCGGGAGAAAGTTTAGATTCGATAATAATTGGTTTTGCGTTTCTGTATCTCGGTAACAAACAGACGTGTGAAAGATTGATAGGTGTACAGAGATCAAAGATATTTTTTTCAAATATTGGAAAAATATTTTTTAAGCCACATTTTTTCATATGAGAAAAATATTGGATCTGAATATTGTATACATGTACAAGAAATATAAATTGAATGTTTAAAAAATATAAGCTAAATACTCGGAGGATATAAACTAGATATTTAAAAAATATAAAGTAAATATTTAAAAAATGTGAATTCAATATTTGAAAAATATAAATTCAATATTTAAAAAACATTCAATAAAATTTTCAAATTTAAGAAGTTTCAAATTATAACAAAAATTAGAAACTATGAATATGTATTACTTGTAACTTATATTTTTATGATATTTTGTTGCCTGTAATGTTATTACGATATTGTAGTCTGTTTATCAACATGTTACATATTCGTAATTAAACTACACATAATACTTTGCTAACTATTATAGCTTCTCATGTTAAAAATTATGATTTATAATATTAACTACTTGCTCAACTTATTTTCATTGCAAGGATATATTTGAAATACAAAATAAAAATATTTCATTTTATCTTTGTGGTTATCAAAATAAAAATATTTTATTTAAAGTAGTATCTTATTTGAACCATATTAAATTATACTATATACCAAATCATTAATGATCGTTAATATACGTTGCAAAATATGATAGAAAACCTTGTATCCAATGTTTCACATACGAATACTAATCCTACATTATAAAATACTAATGTAAAGTGTACTTACTTCTGAATCTTCTGTACCTCCGTCGGATCCACAGCACACAATTATTCGCTCACGAGAATAAGTCCGAATAATTGAACAACAATCACTAAACAACACACACCACACACGCGCACAACACATTTTATAAAATCGTGACAATGAACGAGATGTCACTCCGACCACGAACAAAATAATACTGCGATTTTAACAATGATCCCTTCCACGCAGGTGGTACGGTCAGGTTATCATAGGAAGGTTGGACGCTGAGCGTCAATAAACACTAGATACAAAACCAAGGTAAAAAAATTATGGCGGGGCGCCGACCCTATTTCCCGGAATTCCCAGTTTTCGTATCACACGTCCGTGGGGGGGGGGGACGGTTAAAATCGCAGTATTATTTTATTCGTGGTCGGAGTAACATCTTTTCGTCTGCTGTCACTATTTCGTTAAGTGTGTTGTGTGTGTGTGTGTGTGTGTGTGTGTGTTGTGAGTGGTGTTTAGTGATTGTTGTTCAATTATTCGGACCTATTCTCGTGAGTCAATAATTGTGTGCTGTGGATCCGATGGAGATACAGAAGATTCAGAAGTAAGTACACTTTACATTAGTATTTTATAATGTAGTTTGCAGTACATTAGTATTATATTTTATTATTCGCATGTAGAATATTGGATGCAAAAGGTTTTCTTTCTTATTTTGCAACTTCAATTCTAACCCATACCTACTCCGATCACTTTTTGAGATGTTAAAACTTTTTTGCGAATATCTCGGAAACTAAAGTTGAGCGGCGTTAACATGTATAGGAAAAAGTTGTTCATAATGATGACCTTGACAACATATTTCAAGGTTATCAAAATCGGTGAGGAAGCCCCTAATGTAAATAATTACCAAAATATTCTACTTCCAATATGAAATAGATTCATTTAATATTTAGAAAAAAATATTTTTCTCGTAACATGACATAGATATTTCCTGAATATTTAAAAAGAAATATTTGTTACGTAATATAAAATAAATATTGCATGTATATTTGAATATTAAAAAAAGATTGAATCTCTTTTTAATATTATATGAATGTGTATACAATATTTTGTGCTACTAGGGCAGCTTGTTGTATTTTTGCAGGACAATCCTAACCGTTGATGAATGATTGGTTATCGGACGAAGAATTCACTCATCGTTGATTTTAGACCGAGACCGATCCGTCTTTATTGAGCTTGGCGCGGCGCGGCGGTTTTACGCCCCAATTGAATCTCTTAATCTCTTGGCCGACCTTTGCTTTTCACGGCCAGATCGCTGGTATCGATCGATATATCGTGATCTTTCCTCTTTTTAATAATGCGGGACGTGATTATCGGTATCGACTCCACGGACGCGGTCTTTGAAAACCCTTATCGCTACGCTAAGCTCATACATTTTCGTACCATGATCCGAAAACTGTATCGATTTGGAAATGAGTCTAATTAACCCTTTGCACTCGAAGCAATTTTAACTCCAAAAGGAAACATTTCTTCCGACCTAAAGTATTTCACTTCTATATATTTGTTTTCATGTTATATATACGAAAACGGTGGAATTTACTCGTACAATACTGAAGTGTTTAGTAATTTATTAAACACAAACAAATTTAATAATGCAAAATATATTTTGAATAATGATGAAGCAATTTTTAGTGGTGCCTTACAGTCACCATTCGAGTGCTAAGGGTTAATATAGGCCTAGTAATTGGCACCCCCACAGTAATTGGGTCCCTTACTCTGTGCCAATCCGAACGTTTGATACATTTTATGGAATCCGAAGTAAGGGAAATATTTCGTAGGAACAATTTTAAGAACAGGTTCGAAAAAGTTTTTTGAACCCCGAAGACTATGTCAATGGGCCTGATGATTCATCGAGGTCCACGCAACAGCTTCTTCGTTGCACGGACTTACCGTTGAAGTCGAACGCATTCTGTCGTGCATTCGACCCGAGGAGACAGGTTCGGAAAAAGAAAAACCGCATCCGCTCCACTCAGAATTGCACTCGGCTGTATCGACTCGTTAAATGCATCGGAGATCGAGCGTGAATGAAGCTCGATCGCGTTCAGGTGCATCGCCCGTGAAATTCTTCTCGAATTATATCCGCGATTGTCCGTTGAATATCATGATGGGGGATCGTCGGTGATTGCGAGTCGGCCGGAATCAAGTTCATTTCGTTCTTATCATTTTCCATGTCGAGTTATGCTACGGACAAGTTTTACGATCATTCAGAATTCGCTGAGAGTTCTTTGAAAAAAAAAAAAGATTTCCTAAGAACCGCTAGTTCCGAAGTTTAATACTTTGAAGGTGTCTGGCGATCCTGATTGAAACGCGAAACACGGAATGCGAGAAAAATGTCAATTATTACTGCGGATTTTATGCATTTATGGTAAAAATTAATTGGCCAAATGCAAAACAGTAGAAGCATTTAGAAAAGAAATAAATGTTTGTGCAAGGTACCTTGAACTTGACGCAAATAATTTTTATGTTGCACGAAAATCCGCAGTCTATAGATCAAAAATGAAATAAATTTCCGAGGGGTTCGTCAGGATTCACGCGTTAATAAGAAATAAATGTTTTTGTTTATAATCGCAGAGCGAACACCATGGTGGACGTACTATCAACGCGTCTGCAGGAGGTCTACGCGAAATGGGAGAGCAGAACGGAAGTGAAGAGGAAGTCGGAGCCGACCACCAATCGTTACTCTGTCGGAGGTGAGTTCTAAATACTATTCACCCCTAACTTTACGTTTCGATGACCACCACACAGTAATTGTTACCACTAAAATATCTTGAACTTTGTAAACATTGAACCTATTCAAACCATTCTTTGC
The DNA here is from genome assembly GCA_913789895.3 of Seladonia tumulorum. Taxonomy (NCBI): domain Eukaryota; kingdom Metazoa; phylum Arthropoda; class Insecta; order Hymenoptera; family Halictidae; genus Seladonia; species Seladonia tumulorum. Next base: position 21,661,378 of record OU565271.1, read on the forward strand.
AATAGTCGTCATTGTAACTTCTGTTGCCGAGGCAGAAAAATATGTCTAAATTGAAATTTTGACTGTTCGATATTCTTCATGAATGATGATGCTCTTCGTCACTTTTCTGAATGCCAGAAGTTACGAGGATGATCTACCGGTCACTGAAACGCAAAAGAAAGTGTTTTGGACAAACGAATTAGTTGGACGGTGATTATTATCGGATGATCTCAGTTTTAAGAGGATCGTTGCATTTTAGATCTTCGCCGGACAGGCTTGCAGCTGCACAAGCGGAAGATACAGGACAGAGAACAGTCGAGAAAAGTTCGAGAGAACTCATTGTTCAAGATCAAGGAGACCGAGCCGTTGATTCCTCTGGTGAAAGAGAAACCATCGTTCTTGCACTACTGCTGTCGTAGTTGTACTCCGTCTTCTCGAGTAAGTTTCGTGTAAAAATAGGATACCGACAGCTGAAGCTCCGCGAAACATGAATTCGAGGATGATTCTCGCTTTCTTTAACCCTCTGTATGCTATGCCGGAGTCATTCGTGATCCGTCGCGGTGGGGATGAGCTCGAGCGATATGTACAATTTTATCGACTAATAGACTAATAGACTAATAGAAATATCTATGTTCTATTAAATGTTAGGTAGTGTAACGAATTCAATGCGGATTTTACGTATTTATGGAAAAAATGGGTAGATGAAATTTAAAGCGATTTAAGGATATTAATACGGAGTTGGCAGTCAATGTATAGAATGAATTTAGGTAGATTAAAGAATGCTGTTCCACGTGTCGCTGGGGAATTATTATAGATCCACTGTTCTTTACCGTACGATCATCCCCACCAAAGATATTGTCAAAGATTTATTTAGATTTTAGTTCCGAATTTTCGAATAGCTGTCTACCGATCGTATTAACATTATGTAACATTGTGATAACGGTTGCGATATTACTTGAAAAGGGACCACTGTCGTTAATAGCGGATAGATTCGACGCAGACAGTTTGACAACGTCGACGTCGCGTGTTCACATTCCTCCAACACTAAAAATATATTTAGCCGAGCCTCTTGCGTCTATCGCACGCGCAAATTTCGGAATATTGTGGTACTACACGTGCGCCAATGTCTCGAGAATAGATTTTGTTTCGTCTGTTCCTAATAATCCGTTCGATCTCGGCAATTACCTTAATTGATATTTTATGAATGTTCTAAAGAATATTACGACTGTGTTGATATTGTGATTGATTGATCTACAAAACAGATGCCGAAATTAGCGAGTAGAATCGACGATATATTCTAAACGCACTGAAACATAATAGTGCGGCTCGTGTGCTCCGATTCGATCAATGAACATCGACGTATCCTGCAAACGAATTACTCAATGGTACACGTTGTTTGGTGTAGTTTGAATTTCAAGCACCGCGCAACAAGCAAATCTCTCGTTACCTAATTAACACCGCCATCTTTCGACGCGCATTTAATTACGTAACCGCTGCATCGGATTCTGTCAATTCCTTTGATAACTACGGCAATTGTAGCCGCGCGTAATTGCACGGCACACATGCACAAACTGTTTCATTGCATAATCTTGTCGCGTGTTTCGCTGCGCGGTGTTTGAGTGTAATAACGTACGGCTTACGACGAAACGGTGATCATTTTTTCGTCAGTGAGGTGATACATAGACGGCGTGAAGTATACCGTCGAGTGCAATGTACCTTTATCGGATGTATAATCACGATTGTCGATGGCAATGAACCGGCAATAGAGAGGGTCGATCAATTACTCTATCAAATTATTCAATTCGAGAAATCTGATTCAGACTGACTCCGCCATGCGTCCCAACGGATTCTCGGTTATATTAATAATGGTAAACAACGCGAGCATGCGATGATAGGAAATTATTTTAGAAAATAAGAGAAGGGTAGAAAAATGTATGACGAACCACGTGGAATTTTTTCACGATGGTTGCGTATCATCATTGTACGGGGATACCTCGAAAACGTAAGTTGATCGGAGAATGTTGAAACATCTTCGCGGAGTACTTTATTTAGCACTAGGTGTACGGAACACTAAAAGTGACTATTTTACATTATAAAAATAACGAGAATCTGTCCATCCAAATTTTTGGCCGTTTTTAAAATAATATCCGAAGAAATAAATTTGTTTTAATAATTCTGCTTTTTTACAATTTCAATAATCGTAAATTAAACGTATTAGATCGGATCTCGTAAACCTAGTGTTGAAGAAAAAATTGGAAAATGAGAGAGTGCATTAATTAATTTCGTGTTCATGTTGTTACAGGATTCGTTGGTGAACAATATCACCAAACAGGTCATGCCTTTTGGCTTGAACATACTAGTAGTCAATCCAGGTCCCACGCTATTCTCAAAAGTGTTCAACTGCATCTCGCACGTTTACAGCCGTAAAGCGTACGATTACTCGAAAGTCACGCAACTGGTACACAAAACGAGTCTTTAGACTTTTGTATTTTAAATACCGGGATTATAGACACTGTAGAGGATATTTATGTTTAGGTCCTGAACGACGAGAGACTAGAGGAAGCGATCAAAATGACCGCTTCGGAAACTGTAAGCAACGAGGATTGTAGTGAGAGCATGGCTCTGACCAAAGCAAAGGAGAGGGCGAAAATGATTCTGCTCGATATGGAGAGCAGAATCAGCAACCTCTTACTTAAAATCACCGCTTGGGTTTTGTACAAATTGCTGCCGTGTTTTATACAGTCCGCGGTGGTATTACCGTCGCAAATCGAGATGCTTCAGAAGGCAAACGAGACCGGCCTTCCTTTGGTGTTTCTCCCGTTGCACCGCAGCCACTTAGATTACATTATGATCAGCTTCACTCTATTAATGAACAACGTTAGGAATCCATTGATCGCGGCCGGAGATAATTTGAAAATTCCGCTGTTTGGGTACGTTGCAGAGATATTCCGTATTTTATTAGATTGTAACACGAGTTGTGACTCATTTCAAATTCAAATAACTGTTTTTTAAATAAAGCTAATCGCGATTTTACAATTATTGAAATTATAAAAGATCATTTTAATGGGAAATAATGGAATAAATTTCCTTGTCCAAGCATCTATTATATTGAAAATTTAGCGTTGCCATTTTTATGAGGCAACATTCACCAGATACAGATTTTTAATACTCTGCTAAGCACCCGGTTTAATACTAATCGTTCTGTCGAACAGGTGGTTACTGCGAGGCTTAGGCGCGTTTTTTATAAAACGTAGGATCGATCCCGCGGTGGGGCGCAAAGATGTTCTGTACCGCGCCACTCTTCACACGTACATCATGGAGAACTTGAGAGCGGGCCATAACATTGAGTTCTTCATAGAAGGTGGTCGGACAAGAACTGGCAAACCATGTATGCCGAAGGGTGGCATTCTAAGCGTAATCATCGACGCGTACATGGACGGGACTGTGGAAGACGCTCTGCTAATACCTGTTACAATGAACTACGAACGTCTCGTTGATGGGAATTTCGTTAGAGAACAGCTAGGTCAACCAAAGAAAATGGAAACCTTTATGTCTACGATTAGAGCCATGTGGGAGACTCTGAAAGGCAACTATGGGATCGTCAAAGTTGATTTCTGTCAACCATTCTCTCTTAGGGTAAGCTGCCGGTTAGCGACATTGTTCAACAGCGGGCCGGAAACCCGTTTTTTTGTGGCCAAAATTAGTTTAGCGCTATTTAAAGGTTTATGAACATAGTATCATTGAATTCACCTTGACATCAGCTAGAATATTATAACGTTAAAAATATGTATTAATAGGAAATGTTGAAGTCGTTTCAAGCACAGCAGAATAAGTTAACCGTTAATAAAACACCACCCGCCGAGAAGACTCTGAAATATACGATGTCCAGTTCATCACTCTATGGCACAGACGTTATCGTGGAAGAGCATCGACTATTGGTAGAGAGTATCGCGCGGCACGTTGTATACGGTACGCGAAGAACGAAAGAATTGATCCATTACGATTGCATGGAACACTGTTGAATACAATCAAATATTCTCTAGATTGCTCTGCCTCGACGCCCGTCATGTCCACCAACGTCGTTGCGTTTTTGCTGTTAAACAAATTCCGTGATGGCTGCACTTTGGACAAATTAGTCGAAGCGTTTGACTCGATCAGACAAGACTTGGAGACTCGGAAGAAAGACATAGCGTTCTGTGGAGAAAGCCTTGATATTATCAATCATGCTGTGAGTGGACATAATTTTTTAATAGCGTTCTGTTGAAACGGAATAATACGATTCGCACATAATCTTAGGTTGATCAAATTTTATAATGATTAATAAATTTTAGATGGATATTCTGGGACCAGGATTGGTGCAGCAGCAAAGACAAGAAATCACTGAGGTGGTCGATGGCCAATTAATCAAATCGGGCTTCGTTACCGCAATCCGTCCTGTCTCGATCCTACCAAACGTGATCGAACTGTCTTACTACAGCAATACGATGCTTAACTGTTACGTTATGGATAGTATAATAGTGTCAGCTTTGTACGCTGAATTGCAGTCACAGATCAACGATCCGGTAGCGGTTGCTCAAAACAATATCACAGTATCTCAAGATCTGCTGATTCAGAGATCACTTAAATTATGTGATATTCTTAAGTACGAGTTTATATTTTGCAAACCGTGCCAGGACTTGGAACGCGTCGTCGTAGAAGCTATAGAGAATCTCTCGTATACCGACATCATTATGTTACAAGAGGTATTATCCGCTGACATAATTGAATAGGTGTCTAGAAAAAGGGCATGTGTTGCATTTTATGAAATTTACAGAAAGACTTAAAAATAATACGTGCTCAATGCAGCAATGAGAGAACCCGCTTGTGTAGTAAATGAAATTTTCATTTCTTACAGTTAAGTCCTTTTGTAAATTTCACGAAGTGTAACATACCCTTTTAGTAGTCAGCCATTCAATTATTTATTGACTAGCTACTGACAGCGCAAATTATGTTCCAGCAAAGCTGTTTAGAAGATGAGGCGTGGAGCAGGAGGTACGCGCAGAAGTTCGATGATAGTTCGGACGAAGAATACGTGAACAAGTATAAGTCTAAGAAAATTGAGTATAAAGTGAGAATCTGTTTCGCATCGCTGAGAATATTTCGCCATGACGAGTTTCATTTTCGTTTGAATTTTGTTGCAGCTAAGTTTAGTACCAGAATACGCGAAGCGCATGGAATTTCTTCATACGATGTTGCGACCGTTAGTCGATACCTATACGTTCAGTGCCTTTACACTTAAGAAATTAGTAGGACGATCACTTACCGAACGAGATCTAGTCCAAGAGGTTTTAGCCGAAATAAAAACGAATTTAGACCGGGGTATAGTCAATTACGGTGAGTAACAACATTGAAATCTGAGTAAATGACAGAAAGGGAGTAGTAATGTGGGATCAATTTGTTCATAAAACAGGGGAAAGCTTATGCGTTGATCCCATAAAAAATTCGTTGAAATTATTCGAAAAATGGAACATTCTGGAATGCCACCCACAAGAGAACATCAAAATATTCTATCTGAAGGATGAGTACGACAGAGACTCCGCTGTAACAAGAATCTACGAAACGATAGCAGCTTTCAAATGGACCCGAAATGTAAATTAAAAACAAAAGGTTACCGAAAAAATAACGTCTGTAATGTAACATTCTTTTATATGAGACATTGTTGTAAAACCTTGTATATAGTGGTTTCAAAACGTTAAGTAAGATATAAGTTTAAGACAACTGTGTTGTTTTCGCCGCACACTAGAGTATGTAAATTAAAAAATTGACAAGCTCTGTAGATAAGTCTCTTGGTAAATATTTTTACACAGTCATCGTGTTGTACAGGTAAACTTCAGTTATTCATTCTGCGCGTACAAAAAATTTTATATACATGGTCCATGTGATATTACTATACAATCAGCATTAGATTATTATGAATTTATAGTTATTACGTTAATAAAATTAATCTTACATACTAATGGTTTTTGGGTATCAGTAAATTTTTCATTGATATTTACGAAAGATACGTACTAAAAGAAGCAAAACTATTTTTATTATATTTTTATATAAAAATGCTAATTTTATACGAAATAGTTGCGTTCAATGTACATTATTAGAAAAAATAAATACAATAATAAGAGACTTTTAGTTCTATTCATACAATTAGAAGGATATCTTAGAATTTAATGACCGTTGAAATTGGATAGGTTCTTCTCATGCCCATGCACTTTTCTCTGTCAATGAAGAGCGAATCAACTTTTGATTTCAGATCTGTCTCGAGATTGGATCTAGTGCGTAATAGTTGTTGATGCTGTGCTTCAAATTTCTGCAGCTTCAAATTCATTTCGTTTATCATTGCATTTATGGTTTCAACTTCCTTTATCATTCTGCGAATCCAAACCATAAGATTAATGTTGCAAGAACATGCACCATAAAATTGTTCTTTACCTGAGCTGAGCATAATCTTTGCATAACTCTGCCTCGGGCCGATGCGTTCTGCTTTCGAGTCGGGTATGCGCAACTTTCAGGGCTGAGCTTTTATCTGCAATGGCTTTCTGCATTATTTGCAAATTCTTTTCGATCTCAAATATCTCTTGTTGGATCTGTATCAATAAATGTAGCATTTTATATGTAGCATTACAAGTAGACTGCGGATCTTTATGCAAAATAAAAATTGTCGGTATCAATTACAAAAAGCAGGAGCCAAGTAATAAATGCATAAAGTCCGGTGCCTATGTAATTCTAAGCATCTAGCAATAGGCTTCAATTACTTTGTACAAGTGTATCTGTAATTTTTCTTTTGCTTCAAGCATCTCTGCAGCTCTTCTGTCTAGCGCATTATTTGTGAAGCCCCATGCTTCCCACATTTCATTGCCAACGGCGTTTATAGCAATTTCAATGTCGCTTATCAGCTGACTAGATTTTCCTCTTTCTGCTTGTGACTTTTTCACTACGTTATTGGATGCTTCAGCCCACGATTCAGCTTCCGTGACGCTGAATAGAAAATTTAGTTTATTAACCATAAATCAGGAGTAGATAGCGGATTTTTGTGTAAACTAAAAATGTGCTGCATTAATTGTGGAAAACTATACTGTTACCTATTATCATATTTTTCAATGCCGCTGTAGTATTGTAAACCACGGCTAAAATTATTCATCTGATGACAAGTGATATCAATGCCCAATGCAGTCTCTTTGTTCCTTATGTCAATCTCTAATTGATTCTGAACCGCTCTACTATTTGTAAGCTAAATATATACATTTTCTATAGAGCACGATATTCATACTTTTACATAAACTTGTCAACTTAAACGTACTTGATTGACACACTTATCTGTAAAGTTCTCTAACTTGTTCTGACAATTTCGGACCACTTCTACTTCTTTCAGAAGAGCATGTTCAGCCTGATCATGTACCAAGTCAGAGCCTATTTGCATTTCGTAGTGTACAACAAAATGAGAGAAACAACAATATAAAGAAGTCTTAAATCTCGAAGTTCGAAACCTGTTCTGGCTTCGCGGTAGTATAAACATTCTTGCGCAATGTGCAACTGCCCTTCCAAGTTCTGTATAGCCATCTGCAAGTTTCGCCGGCATTCTTGCATCTTTGTGTTTGCAATTATTAATCGTTCTAGTTCCGCAGCCACTTCGTTCCTCCAGAACGTCGTGTCCGTGATTCTTTCTCCCAATTTTCGACCCGTTTCTGTTTGACCATTTTGCACTTTTTCATCGGCCTCTCTAGGACCACCAAATTATAAAAATATAAAATGTCACCCTTCACTAGAACAGGTCTTTAAAAACGTTCAAACTTCGTCGCAAAATGTTTTTTTTATTAGATTGTTTGGAAAGTAATTCCGTTTTTTTTTTCAAGGGAAAATGAAAGCCGATTTATTAATGTTGAAGAACTAAATTGCTTTTTATATTGAGATCAAATTAACTAAATTAATTATTTTATTTACTTATTTTAATGAAATTACTTTCCGAAGAACCTAATAGTCTTGGACCTCATAGCTAGTGCAGATCTGCAATGATTTTACCGCATCATTCGAACAGTGTCCTGGCGTAAGTTCTCCGAATAATTTCGATTGCTGTTTGATTCATTGTACAGATTTATTTGGTTCTGGACCCATTCGTACGGCCCATATCTAGTGAAGAGTGCAGCTCGAGCTGCATGCGCAGGATTTCGATCGAAACCGGTCACCAGGTTTGGAAATCGCAATGGTTCGGTGGCCATTCCGTTCGGCATGTAACAGGTTTCGGTCAGGATATTCGTCATCGGTTGCGCGGGTCTAAAACGTCATTAAAATTCTCTCTTTTAAAAAGCCGATTTTAAACGAGGATGTTACATGGCTACCGGAACTGCTTACAAGGAGGCGGCTTCTACCGTTTCGTATCCCATGGTAGGTCGCCATGGGTGAGGTTTCGGAATTTTATAAAATTCACCAACTCGGACAGGAACAGGTGGACCAGCTATTTGTTCCATGCATGGCAAAGCGCCTACCGTGCTCCAAGGTTGGAGTTGCTAAAATTAATTCAATGAAAACATCATTCACATTGAAGCTGTGATGCGTACGAACCGAGTACATAACAGTTTCTCTCTTCCTCTCGCTTTTATTGCTGTCCATGTTTGCTTTACGGTATACGAGCAGTCAGAGAAACAGAAATATTTAAGAAACAAAGATTTCCCTGTAAAATCACTTCGTTTAATTTGAAAAGGTGACTCGGTTTAGGTTCACGAGGGAACTTTATTTGAAAACCGGAAACAAACTCGTCATGTGACGTCTGTCATATGATTCCCGATCTAGTCAGGTGCTCCGCTGCCTTCTGCTCGATTGTAGGTTGATCCAGTGTCCCCAGATCGGGGAAATTGAGGGGAACAAAGTTACCCTCTCTCTGTCGTTCTCGGGTTAGTCACGTGACATTGTGTCAGATGCACGACAGAGACGAAATGTGTCATGTGATCGGGTTGTGGCGAAAGCATGGGAAAATGGCGTCGTAGAAGTGGTAAGGTAGAGTGGGAGTCGAGACTCGTTTTGGCGACACGGCCTGACTGGGCTGATCAGCACTCGTTTGACTCGCCCAAAATTGTTTCATCGGAAGCACCATGACACGATACCGTAGTGTTTTGAATCTAATTTTCGTGTTAACTATCACTGCTCAGATTTCACCGTTGTACGCGAACAACGCGGTGCCTGTACTAATATGGGGTGGTGCGGGCTCCGATTCAGAAAGACATTCGATAAATCCATTCATGATAACGACTCGCACAGAATTCGAGTCTTTCCTGCACGAGAAACTGGAGGGCTTGCCTCCTGTGGTATTCTTCGTGACACATAATCTCTGTGTCGAGGATTTAACCAAGCACAAACAGGTTAGTGCACGGGCGAAAGCTCCCAAAAATTCTTTACTCGAACGTTCAAAAAATAATGCTTTTTCTTTTAGCTTCTTCATTGGATTGTCACTGGCGACTCGTATTATTATTTCCCCGCAGTCGAATCGGCAGTTAACGTTATCGAAGATTTGCCTTCTTTTAGTACAATCTACGGAAAGTATTCAAATGCTACATCCAAAGTGCAATTGATGTACACGCCAATCAGCAGTTTAGACTTTGTACAGGAGATATATGATACACTGAAGGAAACTAGTCCTAATCTCACAGCTATTCTTACAGGAATGGTGTGTTATTATGGACAATCCAACCGCGTCAAAAGAGAAGTTAACGACAATGCCACCAGTCCTTTTACTGTGAAGACAGGACGAACGCTTTTGTATGCCAGCGAACCTCTGCAATTGAAGGTAACTGCAGAAATATCATGTTCCTAAAACTAGTTAGGTATAATCGTATAATATGTTTGTGTTATAGATTCCAGAAATGGAAAATGTTATCGAGCTTTCAAAGCCGCATACAGACCAAGAAAAAGTGCACGATGATATGCTAATATTGAATCTACAGTTCTCAGCAGAGTCGGAGATAGTTAAACATACACTCTCCTTTAAATTTGAAAATACATCTGGCTACTACTATCTCAGAACAGTTATTTACGACTATCTGATGAAAAACGGTACCAATAGCTCAAATCATATCTTAACGCCGAACACAAATATTGTCTTTCCATCAAAATTTTCATACCATTGTTCGCAAAATATTGTCTTCAAGGAAAATGATAGTTATTTCTTAACTATTAAGGATTTCCAAGTAGAACTGTTTAATAACGAAGATGAAAAAAGAGAGCCAATATTTGACAGCACGTATGATTGCGTTGGTTTTGTTACAATTCCAATTTGGACTGGAATATTTGTTGCCACTATATTAAGTTTGATTATGATCTGGGGTATTACTATGCTTATGGATATTCGTATTATGGACAGATTCGATGATCCCAAAGGGAAAATGATCATAGTCTCAACTTTAGAATGATATGTTAAATTAAAGCTAGTGAAATGAACGTTCTTCTGTAAATATATAACATAAATAGTAACCACCCAATTAATTGTTATACTGTTAGTTCCATACTCATGTGTCGTACATATTGGTGAAAGCCATTGGTAAATACATTCTGAAAATATTGATTTCTCTTCAAGCCTGTTCAGATATAATTTCTATTTTCGTTCGATCTAATAACATTTCGCTACAGAAAGATATCTAACCATTCCAATTACCTAACATTATGTATTTTTTCAGTATTTGTATATTTGATGCGTACAATAATGCTCCTATCTTGTAATGTTTTCAAGTCAGTTTATAATTTCTAGTGGATTGTTTTATATCAAAAAGAAAAGATGCAATATCGTGTATCGATAGATAATTACATCCTGGCATCTTTCGTTTAAATAAAAAACGACAGTCATTTGATATATTAATAGTTGATCGAAAGAACTTGAAGTTTACGAATACGTTCACAGGGATGCCGTTTATATTTATAGGGTGTTATATGTTGACGATAAGAGTTAGTTATGTCTATACGTATACGCGTACACACATATATGTATATACATATATATATATATATATAGATACGTACAAATTCATATAATATAACAATACATACATGCATATAGTTCTTTAGCAATTTTATTGATTTCGTAAATATTTCTCGTTCTTACCATGAAATTGTAAAAATGTTTTACGAGACCGTATTATAAACTTATAATATAAAAAAATGTACTATACAAAACTGTGTATGATTCTATTGATCTCTAGCGCAATACCTAGGTTTTACATGCCGGAATCTCCACTCCGTGTATTACCAGGAACACCATGGAATAGGGTGGCAAAACAATCATTTCTGTAGGTTCTAGTATCAAAGGCCAGAATGATGGTAAACTTCCATCGGGTTGCAATTTTAATGTTTTACCATTCATCTTTATAAGTCTGAAAAGAAACTTGTACAGAACATTGTAACGCATTTTGTACCCTTATAATTAATCATGTTCGTATACCTCGATTGAAGATGGTCAGAGGTAAGCGCGTAAAAGAAGATTTTAGCACCTTTGCGAAGTATGGGAAGGATCCCATGAATGATTATTTTAGTAGGAACTTCGTATATATTGACTCCGTATATCGTTAATGCCGAGACTCTGTTGATTAATGCTTTCTCAGGGGTACAGTGTGCATAAAGCCGTATGCCGCTCAAATCGTTCGGCGATGATATCTTCAAAACTCTCTCCGACACAAACTGTTTATACACAACGCTAACCCACCAGTCTGGATTCGGTATCAAATCTGGTCCCACCATGGCATAATTATCACCGAATAGCGACTGTCTGGTGACAACGTTTACGCCCGTGCTAGCGCTGTACCCTAATTTATCGAGCCATAGAAATCCGGCCACAAATCTATCCGACAATTCCGGCGCGCCTCCGCCAAACGCTGTACTGGTTTCTGCTGTAAGTGACACGTTCATAGACTTTCAGAAATTACGAAATAATTGCCGATAGATAATATGTTACACGAAATTTATGTAATCACATACATAACCACATCAGAATATCCTTCCCCGATAATGCAATGGCCTCCTGCATAGATCTAATTTGTTCTGGTAAATAATTAAATGTAGAAACATTAATAAAATCCGCGACCTGAGCTTCTCTTCCATTCAGATAATACTGATGCCAGGTAACATAGTTCACGCTGTCTTTATCGTTCTTTAGAAACGTTTCAGCATAATTTTCTCCCGTACGTTTAACTTCCCCTATGTGGTTCACTTCTGGACCAACAAGGATGCTTGCATTGTATCCTTGTTGATTTAGCAACAGTCTTAATTGATAATAATCATTTGCGAGTTGCGTCGCATTCACTCTTCTATTAAACACATGATAAAATGAATTTGGTTCTGCAATTACATTTTGAATGTAATTAGAAGACACGGGTAAATACGATTATTATTGATTGTGATATTTTAGCTTAATTTTACCGTTTCCTAATTGCCAATCCAACTTCATACGATTCTCCTTGGCAAATGAGATTATATTCCTGGCATTTATATCACTCCAGTTATCGTTCTCATCTCTAATTAGTACATTTAAATCGAAAATCATGCGTAGATTCGATTTCGTTGCGAAAATGAATAAATTTTCAAAATCTACGTCGGTAATTGTAAAGTTACTTATATCATCACCATTCACCGGACTGATCCTTGTTGCATTAATTATCTGCATTGTCTGTAATTCAGAGATATGCGTGAATTGCAAAAATTAATGTATAAACTGTATTCATATTTTTTTAATTATAAATATGGAAAACCTGATTGAAGAATAGACAGTCTGAGGATGTGCCTCCTACGCGAACGTAAGCGGGTGCAAGATGCCGGGCTAAGTTAATAAACTTTTCATTTTTAATTGGAAGATTTTCCATATGACGCAGTAAAGATGTATCGAGTCCAAAAGATAAAAATTTGTCTGATACGACATATTGTGGTGAATGTTTCAAATTCAAGTAACACACGTGGATGCTGTTCGTTTTGTTGATCGCATTGTTAAAATTCCATGCCGACAATATTAAAAATATTATACAAAATCCCATTATAAATAAACTCAAAACAGGGCATAACGAGGTATCTGAAATTCAGAAAGAAAGAAATGTATTAGTATTTGTATTCTAAGTTGAATTTGAATTTTCAAGCATGCGCGCTACATCACGCAATATGGCGGTAATGTCACACACCGGTAAAAATAACTTTAATATAAAGAAAAGAAAACACGCGACACATGCTTTGCACAGTTCTAACTGCGAATTCGTACGTTGTAACATAATTTACTTTAAATAAGTTAAAAGTGTGACGATTTACCATTAATTGTAACAGTTACTTACGAATACGGACTTCGCCAAGATTCTCGTACTGGTTCTTCCCCCGTTCGTTGATTTTAAAGTAGCTCATAATTGTCTCCGATTTTCTGAATGATTTCAGAAATATTCTTATTTAATTGTTCTTACTCTGCGTAAAAGAGAGACACGTTGGTTAAGTAATGTCACTTCTGTTTATAGCAACCGCCAATAAGAAAATGAATGTAAATTGTGCACGTAACAGGGCCGAATTTGCGATGAAAAGCGCCCCATCGATTAAAACGTGTACACAAAAATTTTCTTTAATCTTAGAAAATTCATTGTAGAATGCAAAAAATTACTTTATTACGTGTAAATTTTCTTTTCGCAATATTACATCCAGGTTGCAATTTTCCCGCATCGAATCGACCTGTACAATGATTATATTTTTTCTGCCTGGCAACTGTAATAATTATGAAGATAGTGTGTCTAATTAGACTCTTTGTAATCTATATTCAGAAAAGTTTAATGGCGAGGTACCTTTTGGAGATATTTGACCAGGACCCGAGTCTAAGCTAGAACTGGATGACTGAAAGAATACAGACTTACGTCGGTGTTTGGCAAGGCGATTGCGATAAGACAAACTGCGACGACGTTTCTGTCTTTTAAATAGTTGTTGTTTCGATTCCGAGCTGCTTAATTCATTCTCAGCCCAAAATGATTTATCGCTATCGTCCGATGCCGGTAGCATTAGCTCTGAAGACTTGCATAGGTATATGATCGTTTAAATGAAAGATAATATTGCGTAAATGAGTGTATCACCAAAACAACTTACTTTTCCTACACGTTTCCCATGTTGAAAACACGAGCTATTTCTAATGTCTGGTCGAATCAATGTACCAAAAGATACTGCAGAATAAAATGATTGGTGGTCATAACCTTCGTCATCTTCGGAGCTATGCACCATTTTGCGAACGTCACCGCTAGCGTAATAACCCATCGCTCTTCTTACTTAGATTTTCGAAAATATAATCGTGGCACGTTGTTCTTGTAAATTAGTTGCTTATGTTTCTGTTGAACTGGTAAATTTTTAAGTGAATTGGGGCTCCAAAATAATTTAAATGCTGTTGAGAGCCATTTGGAATAGTAGGTTTTTTTTTGTTGTGTCAGTGCAGTTCCCACTGCTTTTCAAAATTTCATTCGTGTATAGAATAGGCACAGATATTTTGTTGTTCATAATGTTTTTATTACATTTTTGTCGAAGCAAAAACATATATTTCAGTGAGGTCTCATTTTTGTTAAGCAATCAATTATAAATAGAGATATTAAATTCACTGTACATTTACAATACCACAACAGTATGTCATAAAAACAAATGAAATCAGTTTTATACGATCAATGTAGAATATAGTCTTTTATTCTTCACTGTTATGAGAAAGTAATGGAATAGAATCGAAGTCATTGTTTCTTCTTATACACATTAAAGCATCTTTCGCATCCAACATTTTCCTTTGCTGCCAGCAAGACAGACCCGTCTTGCATTTTGCTTCCTCCGAATAGTTCCTCGGAACTTCAATGTTAACCACACACACCTACACAAGCAAGAAACCCTAATCGTTCTCTGATTTTCTTCGTTTTTTCGAACGTGGGCTGTCCGTGTCATGCGGGCTCGGTGTAATGTGACTCCTTTTCCTTTTTATACTACTTTCGCTAGCCTCGCTGCTACTGCTTGCTGCAGTTCTTGTTTCTCTTCTTAATGTTCCCTCTCCCGTAACTTGCATCAATATCTAGAAGGAGAATCAAATAATATTCATTATTAATAACAATAATTACATTTAACATGCACCGCATTTAGCTAGGTTTATATACCTGCATATGCTGTAGGCATTCCTCCTGCATTGAAACTGCCATTTTATAAACAAAAGTATCGTGTTTATTGTACATAATTGCATTTTGAAACATTAGCATGACGTCGCGTTGGAAGTGTATTGTAGACCTAATCGTGCCGTTGTCTATATTCTTTTTAATCGTTGATAAGTCCATTGGTCTAAAGATTACTGAATGATAGCCTGGTGCTTGATCTTCCGTAATGGGTCTCAGAAATACAGATGCATACTTATGCGTGGCAAGACGACTATAAACTAACATAACTGCCTTCTTCCAAGCTCTATAATCCGCACCTTCCCCGGTACCTTCATTCTCTGGTTCACTGTCGATAGATGCATTCTGTTTCTTGGAGTAAGTTTTCATAGCACGCCCTCCGCTTAATTTGCTCAACGACGATTCTTCTTCGTCTAATTCAACAGTATCCTCACCGGCGCTCGCTATCGATTCTGTTTCCTTTTTTACACTCTGCTCGCTGTCTACGATTTTCTTGTCTTCTTTTTCTTCTTTTATATCTTCCTTCTTTATTTCCAACATAGTAACACTCTCTAACCGAATTTTAGACTCTTCCTCCATTTTAGATTCCTCGAATGTTTCTTCTTTTTTAATAATAGGAACATCGTTTTCAGATTTAATAGGCTCCGCGAATTCTTGCTTCGATATTTCGACTTCTTCCGGAGACACCAGTTGGCTAGAATCTTCCACGATGGCCGTTTCTTCTATTTCCTCTTCCTTAATTTCGATGTCTTGTAAAAGAGAGCTGGTCGTATCTTCCGAAGAATCCTTTGTGTCTTCCTTCTTAAATTCATCCGTATAAATCTCTAGAGTTTCTTCCATGTGTTCTTCTTGAGATTTGTCTGGCGACTGTTCGCTCACTTCGATGATAGTTTTCTCTTTAATTACAATCAGAGGATCCTCTTTAAATGACTCGACCGACTCTGCGCTTTCGATTGTATTCTCTATGATCTGCTCCTCCGTTATTTTCTTCTTATCTTCCGTGCTATGCTCACTTTCATCGTCTTCTAAAATCAGACTAATGTCCTGGGACTTTTCAGTGTCCTCGGTGCTGGGAAGATCATTCGTTACCTCAGACGAAACGCTAACTACTTCTGCCGATGGAACATCTTGCTGTTCACCTGTAATTTTAGCAAGATGCATTTCTAGTTGATCTAATTCCATACTCCCCTTATTATCTAGCTCTTCGGAAGACTCTCTCTGCAGTTTATCGCTAGGTGATTCTTTAGCCTCTGATACAACGACCTCTGTTTCCTCCTCCTCCTCTATCTCATCTTCTACCATATCATCTAGCTCTTTCATAGGTATTTTGGAGTCAGTATCCTCAGCGTCCACGTTTGATGCAGAATCCATAGCATCCAATTCCTCTGCTATTTGTTTCTCTTCCAGCTGTGTATCTTTGCTACTTTCACCGTCGTTTGCCTCCAACTCGGGAACAAGTTCGTCAGGTACTGCCATCCTTTCGTGACTTGTAGATTCTTCGGATTTAGGTTGCTCGGACGTACTAGATACAGTCTCGGATATTTCAGTAACAATAACTTTAGGCTCTTGCGGTTCAATAGCAACTGTACCTATGATTTCAGCTATGTTCGATGTGCTGGAATCAATTTCTTCGATAGCCATCTCACTCTCCGGTGAATTAGAGAGCGATACAACTTCATCCACATCTCTAGGCTCTGGTCGTTCCGTAACTACTGGGACTTCTTGAATTTGGGGTACAGTGAGAGTATTAACTGTTGTAGTGGTTGTGTCTAGAGTCTGCGGGCTCCCAGTTATTTCTTCCTTTATTAATTCCTCTATATCTCCAATAATTTCGTTAATTTCATCTTTGTCTATTACGTCCGCCATGATATCTTTACGTATCACATCGTCTATATTGTCTATTATCTGTACCATACTCTCCGTGACAGGAATATTCGGTGGATTAATTGCAAGCGATTGAACGGGAACTGGTGTCTCATTTTGAATCGTTACTTGATGAACAGGTTGCGTCTGTAGAGTATGAACTTCGGTAGACACGTTCTGTTGCGGTAAGATGGTCGAGGTTGACTGTAAATTTGGTAGGGGACCTCGTTGTGCATTTGTAGGCATTTCAAGTAACATAGACAGAGTTGGTGCACCAACCGATGGTCTTTCTGGTGGTGCGTTTGTAATTGTTGTGGAAACTAGTTGATGCAGTTGTGGGGAAACACTCTGCGCCAATTGGGAGCTTGGGACCTTAGGGCTGGAGCCAAGTAAACTCGTAATTGTAGGAGAGCTTGCTTGTGCCGTTGTAGTTAATGTTTGAATTTGCGTGGTGGGACTCGGTGATTTCAATAAACTTGTTAATAAAGGCGATCTTCCACCTTTACCCTTCTTCTCTTCCTCGTCAGTTGTTTCTGTCGTTTCTTGAAGTTCTAATGAAGTGTCTGTGGATCTACGTTGACTGATAGAGGACGTTGCTTGTGGCGAATTCAATTCCTGCTTTTGTTGTCGTTTGGCCAGCCATGCCGAATGAGCCCTGGCTTTTTGTTCTTGTTCTCGTTCTTCCTGTTCGATGCTGAGCCACATCTTTTGTAATTTATCTTCCGAAATAACTCCAGTCTTCAACATATTCATTTCAGCTTTAAGTTGTTGATACTCTTCCCTTTGGTCAGCCAATCTTTGTCCCAATTCTGCTATCCTCTCCTGCGTCAGCTTCCTAACTATGGATTCGCCAGTTGTTTCTCCGCTCTCCCTCTTCTTTCTTTTCGGAGTATCCGCATTTTCCAATAAGTAGGCATATTGGCTAGCACAAGATTTTTGTGAAAACCAATCGGGTGGCCTTAATGTCTCTTTCTCAACGATCGCCTTCAGAGACCGTGACACACTCATCCAATTTTGATCACCAGATTTCATCACGCTAGATGCTAAACATAGCTGTTCTCGGGTACTCCAATTGTCATAGGTTCGTTTCAGTTTTAATCCTACAAACAAATATTGTAATAGTCAGCATAAATAAGGAAAAAACATAGCGATTTTGTGAATAATTTTGATGTAACAATTTCTACCAGGCTAGTAACAGTTTGAATCATCAGCTTGTTGTTTACATTGTATAGGTTAAAAAACGGCGTTGACTTATTCTGTTTTATTATACGCAAAAATGGAAATAATGACCATACTTAATCTTCGTTAGCAACAGGAAACGTTCGTGGCATGATGCTGCTATAATATGTGATCGTTTCAACGTTTCAAAGACATGTATTAAAGTTAAATAGTTTTCTTAACCTCTAAATTAGATATAAAAGTAAATAATTCAGAAACTTACTGTCCTGTACCGATGTCATTTTTTCGAGCAACAATTTGATCCTTTCTTTAGTATACACGCATAAACATCGGAGGTTGCAGATAAATTATCATGAATTTATTCGTTGCTGATGCTTTGTATATGAATCATGATAGATGTACTTAGATACGCAGTATGCACTGTTCCCTTCCAATGGAACATGGAACGCGTGGACAGCTGATTTCAAATCGAGAAGCAGGGAATATGAGAAACAGGAACTGTAATGGCGGATCCCAAGTAAGCTGTCAAAGAATGGTGCATTATAGTTTTGGTTTAATTCATGGATAGTCAAATGTAATTAATCTGGAACCGAGTGAAAACTTCGTTAATATGTATCCAGTATGTGAAATCGTTGGATTAGCGATACGGTTGATGTAAATTGTACATGTACATATATATATATATATACATATATATATACAGCTGAAAGCGCGAGTGTGTTGTACATTGTACATACCATCCAATACCTTCTAAAATTGTTTTTACTTTACAATGATGAATAACCGAAGGCGAACAAATAACTTTACATACGTTAGCTCGTGCGTAAAATATATGATATTTATGCTCAATTTTGTTTTCTGGGTAAGTCAGTTTCTCACATCTTTGATACCACAATCAATTTCCTTTAGTTGTTCTAAGCAGCATCTTTGCAATCATCTCTCCAGATTATTAGGTCGTCCCATAAGTTGGGTCGTATTTTGGTAACAAGTGTAAAATAGTAGTATTTACACTTAATTTTAATCACTGATGTATTAACCATTGTTTCCAATAGCTTCTTTCCGTCACTAATCAATTTTTTAAATCCGTTTTCAAGAAAATTTTGCATTGTCTGATCTCATTCTTTAACCCTTTGTGATTAAAAACAATTTATACATTACTAAATGTCTTTGTGTTTAATAAATTGCTAAAATATACATTATTTCATAAATGTCCAAATTCTGGAGGAAAAACAACTTCAAGTGCATAGAATTAAACTTATGGAAGGACATAGTACTTTAAAATTTGGAGAGAGGGTTAACTACAGGGTGATATAATCTCATATACAATAATCTGTTATACAGTTATTTGGAGGATTGTTAATTGGAGTAGGCTTATACGCGTTTGTGGACAAATGGCAAGCCACTGGATCTGTTAGAGTGGAGAACGTGTACGATGTGGTCCTGAATATTTCTCTTGTAATGGTCATTGCAGGAGGAGTAGTCTTTGTTGTTAGTTTCGCTGGATGTGTTGGAGCACTGCGTGAAAATACATGTCTTCTGAAATTTGTTAGTTGTATTACAAACATGTTGAGTATGAGCTTTTATAGACAGTTAATACATTGTTATCTTATTGCAGTATTCGCTGTGTCTGCTGGTGTTTTTTCTCCTTGAAATGGGTGTAGCAATTGTTGGTTTTGTCTTTCCACATACATTGCAATCGTTGTTAGAAGAATCGTTCACAGATAAGATTATACAAACGTATAGAGAAGACCCTGATCTACAGAACTTTATTGACTTCGGCCAACAAGAAGTAAGGAGAGACAAGATCCTTTACAATTACACATTGTCAGGATCAATAACATTGATTATATGAACATTTGTATGTTTAGTTTCGTTGTTGTGGTTTGAGCCAAGAAGGATACTTGGACTGGGGAAAAAATGAATACTTTAATTGCTCTAGTCCTAGTGTGGAACGATGCGGTGTGCCGTTCTCTTGTTGTATCAACGCTACAGACATATCGGTATGCTCATTTCTATTATTCATACCTTCAAATAGCAATCATAGATCATAAATAGATTGCGAATTTTTATGCAAAATAAAAATGTGTTTTCTACCTTAATTACTAGGTACTGGAACTGAATAAAAATTTGTTTCTTCCTTTAATTTTAATGAGCGGATACTCATACATTGATACTAATAATGAAGGTGCAGAGGATTAAGATGTCTTTGAAATTTTCAGAGTGGTCTCGTCAACATAATGTGTGGGTACAAAGTTCAGATGTTCCCAGTCTCTGAAGCAGGCAAAAAGGTGTGGACCAGTGGATGCATTGAAATTGTAAGAAGTTGGGCAGAGCGAAATTTGTATACGATAGCTGGTATCGCTTTGGGCATAGCCCTTAGTCAGCTGTTCGTGATTTATCTTGCCAAAACGCTAGAAGGTCAAATTGAATTACAAAAATCTCGCTGGCATTCCTGAGCTTGACTTCAGGCCACCTACCGCTACCAGATTCATTGCCCTCCCAGCTGGCAGGTGGCCAGTGGCCGTACAAGAGGCCAAGATGTTGAAACGCACGTAAACGTTCGAATGACATTACTCGTTCTTTTCGCGATCTTTGTATACATACTATGCATTCTGTTCTTGATCAGGCTTATTCTGTATTTCAAAAATTATTTTCATATATATTTAAACAAAGGCTAGCCGCCTTTACTTACAGACTTTCTTTGTTATTGCAAACAAGTTTTTGTTCTTTTTTTTTCATTGTTCTTATTAAATCGTTGAATACTTTAGCCATATATATTTATATACTTTTCTTTTCTTTTTTTTTTGACAAAATTTTATTTATATGGCAACAAACTGGTCACGTTAATTCATTAAAGAAATGTGATCCAAGTCCGAGTCTTCGGTTGCACATGAATTTGCATTTACAGAAACCACTTGCATTTGGATAGAAGTTTTTTAGTTGATACGTAAGATTATTTAAAGATATTACAGCGAGTGAATGCCAAGGTAATTGATTTAATATTAATGTGCAATAATTATTCATGTATGATTTTCGGAAAAAAATATCCTTATACAATATTGAATTTCATACGATAGTAATTTTTGCATCAGATTTTCAAACGTATCGTCAGAATAACGTATCCATACATATTATAAGTACTGAACAATTTAAGCTTTTAAATAATTGATCTATAAAAGACTTATGATGACATTATGTAATTTACAAAAGTAGACATGATCAGTAAGAGATTAAAACCTTTTTATACTACTTTTATTTCCAAAGATACTTTAGCATATATATCAGTCTCATTTAAAGCGAGAGTTTTTCGCTTTGTTTTTTAGATAAAAAGTAATTATCAGACACAATAGAATACAGTGAATAAGTACACAGATAAAACACGCACATCGTTCGAGAAAATTAACTTCGAATCTCTTTTGCTATGTATTCGTCTTTTTTCATCTTTATATGAGCATATTATAAAAATATTGTGAGATTTTAAGAGGAAGTCGGAATGAGGTCATTGGGGACTGAGATTCGTACATTGATCACGATCGATCATGTGCCGTAACGATCACAGGCGATAAGGCCTGTCGACTTTTTCCAGGATCTCCTAGCTAAAAGATTCTTATGGGTCTGGAGGACTCTGATTCCTCGATATCAGTAAGCACATAGTCATTTACAAATCAATATAGTTTTGTTCTATTATATTATATTAGCGTAACTCTAACGTATAGATGAGGAAACGTCCAGTGCCAAAGTCAGAATATTGTCTAACATTTTTATTTGAAACAAAAACCTGACAATAATCTGGTGTAAACGATTCGTTTATTGAGTGCATATGGAGTACATCTGCGTGACTTTTTATCGAGAATAAATGTAAAACTGATATATGAATCCATCTAGTTTGTAATAAACAAGTATTATTCTAATATTGTGTTCTTGCCATTACCAGTGTTCAATTATACATATATATGAAAAAACGGAAAGAGAAATGTTCAATAAATTGACAAGGTGATTCATGTAAAAATGAAGGGAACAACAAGCTGGTGTTATTATTTACTGTAAATCAATTTATTTGTATAAAGACGTATCTATACTCGTGCTATCCGAATATTCTAAAATAACACTTTGCCCATCGACAAGTTCAGAGTTCTCTAACAACTTTGTTAACAGCGTATCCATTTCTTTAGATACCAGTGCACCGGTTGCATGATGATATAATTGTAATCTAGATGCACCCGCTACGTTATTATTGTTGAACATTTTAAGTATGCTAGCCATTGAATCTATAGCTTTCCCTATTGTCCAGGTCATGTTCACATAAATACCCCTCGAAGGTCCTAAATGTTTATTAACCATTTTAGTTGATGGATACACAAGAAAGTAACAACGTTCGTTCATTGGTACATTCTTAGGACCAACAGCAGAACCCTTTATGCGCATAAGTCGTACCTATAAAGAAACATGTTTAATGTAAATTTGTTGTACATATAAAAAATCCATTTTGCAAATCATTTAAATGCAGTGACCATACTTTATTAGCCATTGCAACGTTCTTAGATTTCTTTAAGTTATCCGTGATTTCTTGATCCACTATTGCTTTTGCTTCCGCGAATTGTTTCTTTGGTATTTGCCATTTCTTCAGTTTTGTCGTCTTCTCTTCGTTCGAGAGTTCAAGACACCCATGGTATCTGTGCTTCAAACAAAAATGTTTTTTGCATCTGATGCAATGCATCTCGATGGGTGAAGTGTCCTTGCATGATTCATCCGAACAAACGTAACTTAAAGATTTAGTTTTAGTCTCCGTAACATTGTCACGGAAACTGGCGCATTTGTGAGAACCTGACTGATAGTGTTCCTCGCAAAAAACGTCGCGACAATGGCTGCATACGAACGGCAAAAAATTCAATTGCTTGCACTCCTCGAACGAACATCTGTCCCCTACGTTTGGAAATTCCATTATAAATCCTTTTTAAAGAGAAAAAAAGGAAAAACATAAACATTAGTAAATTAGTGGTAGACGCATTGGTTATGTAAAGTGTTCAAATAAATACCTTCCTAATTGTGAGACGGTGTCGGAGAATGCAAATGATTTTCGCTGAGCGCGCCCAGAGCTAGATTATTCCACTTTTGTTCTAATTCCTTCAATGTCATATGAGAATCACCATTGTCGCTCTCCGGATCAGGTAATTCTGCTGCTGGTACTACAATATCGTCGATAGGCAAACATTCATCTTGCCAAGCTTCATCGATCAGATCTAATAATCTACCATCCCCGCATACTTGACTGTCCATTCCGTAAAGACACAATTAATCGAACAACGCTAGGCTGTTCATTCAAAGAAATACCAAAGAATTTTTGAACGACTCGATTGGGAACGGTAGCGCCGAAATGGCTGAAATTCTGCGCAATAACACAGGGTCATTGTACGCGCGCATGAAGATAATGAAATTGTTTTTCAAATGTTGCATATTCATGAAAAATAGCATATAGATTTTTTTAATCGAACTACATCGAAAATCTTCGAATTGTTAATAAACTGATTAGCCTGCATCGAAGATTGTTCATTTGTCACGTTTCTAATCATTATTTAATCTTTTTGTATGCGGTGGATAAAATAATTGAAACGAATCTTAGCGTCATCTACGGAAGAACGGGAAAACATGTAGCTGATTAGATTCGCGCTTCTAACGCTAGATGGCAGCACGATAACATTTTAGCGTCAAAAAACGCTATTATTTGTTAAACAATGGCATTGCAGAGGTAGTTTCTCTTCAAATGATAGCACATTTTTTACTGCAAAGTATTCATTTTATTCAATGGTTTTAAACACTATAAGTACATTATATCAAGATAAGCATAACATTCTTAAACTAACGATTATCTTCCGTCTACTTATTGTTTAATATAAGTTAACGCGACAGCTCCGCTCTGTTACTTCTAGCTTAAAAATACTTAATGCTTTGGTTCCCAGATCATGTTACATTTAGATCACCTTGTTTGTATAATTTTTAGTGAAATTCCCTGTTTTTTGGCTGTTCGTGGCAATCGATTCCTCTGCACAATGCACAATGCTCCCTATGCGTTAATCAATCCTCTTTATTGAGGTTTTCATTGGTTAGCACATTTGAGTCTGGTTTCCCGGCTGACTCGCTGCAGGTTCCTTGATCGCAGAACAATCCGTCGGCGCAGGGACAAAGGATGTAATGAACGTCGGTCAATAGCACTTGAGCACCGTCAGGGTACGACGCTGTCATGTTGATAGTGGAAGCGCTGCTTGGTCTGCACGTTTCTCCTGCAGCTTGCATAGGTCTGCATTGGGGGGTGCTGTACCTGATCGGTCCTGGAATCGGTCATTTGATCAATTAGATACAGGAGAGGGGCTGCAAGGGGGCTAATTCTGTAGTATGTAACTTTAACTAAACGTTAAAAGGGGGTTAATCGTTTAGTATGTAATTTTAATGAAATACTGCAAAAGGGTTAATCCTTTAGTGCTGAACCAATTTTTTCGGGGGGGGGGGGGACCTATACTGTGGTGCCTCAACGTTTTTTAAAATGGGTATGGGTATTAACTTTTTGTGAGCGTGATGGGTCTAGTCATCTCTTTTAGTTGTCTGTATCATGCATCACACTTCTACTAAACAGTTCGCAGCACAAGATTTCTTTTCGATGGCGTCAATCGTCATACCTATGGTGCAACAGTGTCCGGCCCCGCATTCCAAATTATTCTGACAGTGAATATAATCCGGTCGACCCTCCGCGTGGGAGAGACAGCTGAATGAGAGGAGGAGAACCGAAGCGAGCAAGATCGACGCCATCGTTGCTTTTGTTGTCGGATACCTGAAAAGAAATAGCAAACAATTGTTACCGTTGAGTAACACCACGAGTGTTCCACGAGTGTGGAACATAGTTTCATGAAATGCACTCTTTGTCCAGATCTGCATTCTTGCAAAGCCAAAGCTGATGCGCAAAAACGTCTACGAAGACGAAGTCATTTAAGATGGTTATCTTGAACACTTGTGCCAGCGGCAACCATTTAATATTCACATGCAAATCACCAAACTGGTCGAAGAGTATATTTAAACAATTCTTCATTGTAGTCGAACTTGCGCGGCCTTAAGTGACCTTCATAATATGAGTCATTGACGTTCATATCTCTTCCACTTACGAAACAATTAGCAACCCCAGATGATAGAAAGTTTAAACATTTAAACACGAAATCAAGCACATTCTATCGGATATTCAGATAAAATTCAGCTGTTTCGGAACTATCACGGCAACTGCCAGGGGACAAAGCGAACGAGTCTACCAGGAAATCTGTTTAGCAGCCTCCATGTAGGTTGATCTTATATGGACCGATCTTTTGTCCAGGGCTTAGTCACGCGTTAATCTCGCGACAAAAACACGAGGCGTCGACTTTCGACTGGTCGGAACCGTGAATACCATTAAATTCAATAAATCGTGAAGACCGTGGCTGCTCGTCGAAGTCTTCGCGACGAAGATCGCTAATCTTCACGTTCGTCTTAAATTCAGTATCATCGCAAACCCTCGTCTTTCTCCCGTCCGTGATTAATGTATTATCGACAATTATATAATTCCCGGCTGCAACGTTATACGATACACATTATTTCCGAGGACGCCCGTTCGATATTTCTACGTTAATGACGCGCCGCAAACGGAATTATGAATGACTCGCGACGAATAGATCGCGGACGTGCGCGAGAAGTCACACGCTTCTACCGACTCACGAAAGTTGACTTCACGGTGGCTCTATTTGGTAAAACGACACATGCCGTTGATCTTTGTTATCGCCTTACAACACGCCCAGGCGTTACACAAATCTTCGGCGTTGATTCTGCGACGATACTCTTTTCCCAAGTTCCCGGAACTGTTTCTTTTCAATTATGCAGTTGTAAGCGTCTCGAATTCTAACATCATACCTTTCCCCGCGATGCTTCCGGAATCGTGTGCTCTTCAATTATGCAACTGTTCCGATTCTATCGTGATACTTTGTACACCGAGATAACAATGATAACTGGAAAATGAGGTGTGAAAAAGGAGCACCCGTTTGCCGGTATAGAATAGGGGAAGGGACTCAATTACTGTGCCTATATTAATTATACTTCTTTTTAAAGCATGATGAAAATTAAAAAAAAAAGAGATATATTAACTGATTTTAATGAAAAAATTGAATATCTCTTTTTTAATGTTCATTATGTTTTAAAAACAAGTATAATTAATATAGGCACAGTAATCGGTACCGCCGCAGTAATTAGGTCCCTTATCCTATTCAATAATTTGTTATTTCGTTATTATGTCGAGCGAAATAAAGTCCCTCAACGTTTTGCACGGTATGTACTCACCTCACGCGTAAAAATGTATGATTATTGATCTCGATCTGGTTTTTTCTTCTTTCTGTGTCAGGTGTTGGAAGATCGAGAAGAACGATGACGATTATACGTACATTCGCGGATGCCAGTAGAGATTGTTCACGTTGTCCACGCTCGGCGAACGCTTGTCGGCATGTGATCGAGTGAACCGATGAGTCTGTTGTTTTTATATCGACTCTTCCTCCGCTTGACTCCCGCGTTCTTCCAAATAAACGGTTCGCGCGTTTTTCCTCGAAGAGAAAGATTCACGCGCGGGCGCCACGGTCGGTCCGATCGATCTTCGTGCCCGGATCCACGGAGATCGCTTTCGAACCGAGCCATTATCCTGGAGGACGCTCGCGCAACAGCCACCGAAACCGCTGCAATCGCTAGGGCCTGACTCAATTCTGTCCTTCAGAATAAGGATTCAATCCACTAGACAGTGCATTTTTATGTTAAAGATGCAGGAGTTGGATTTATTCTTTTTTTGAAATAATTTTAATCAGCTGAAAATAATGTGACAGTAGTTTTACATTTTTTACACTTTCGCAAAAAAGGAACGGGAAAGTTATTAGAAGGTGTTAGAAACTAGAGGTGACTATCATTCTATCAACTTTACGTATCATTTATCTTCATTGATTAAAGGAACGCGAATTGTCTCGGTGATCTGATCTTAATCGAATTAAAATGGTTCTTTTAGAGTCTTGAATTGACTTTTGTTCTCGTCACCTTTGTAATCGCATTTCACAGACACGCAGATTCAATCGGGGATCGTCCGTTTATAATTACTTGTTACGTAATCAATTGAATGGAAATCCCGCGACGCGAGATCGCATCAGATCCTGTAAGCCCGCGCGTAGGATTAATAATTAATGCCATTTGTTTGTCAGTATTAATGGACACAATGTCGTTTGTCGGGTAGCGATGGAGCCGAGTTCAATGCGTGCTCGTGAACTTTGATCAATCCGGTGTCGTAAATTTTTGAACGACTTCGAGTTGCTCAAGTGAACTCGCTTTTTATCAATTAGGTGTTTATCGGTCAAAAAACCACGGGAGCGAGTACACCGATCTCGCTAATACATCGGAGGACCATTAAATGTTGCTTCATTCTCGGCTCCACCGAGTTTCTAATTCACCCGTAATCGTGAGACCAGCATTTCCTGCACAACCAATTCGTTTCCGATTATGCGTACCTGCGGGTATTGTTAATTACCAGACTGCGGATTTCATGCATCTATGATAAAAATGAGAAAGTGGAACTTAAAATAGCAGAGTATTGTTGCAATCTTTTCTAGCAAAAATCACTGCTAAAAAGAACTGCTATGTATAAGAAAATTCTCCGCACTCAAACGGTTAATTTAAAAAAATGCTGTACTCGAGCATACTCTAAAGCATTACATACTCTGTAGAACCTATTTTTTTTTAATGTATCCACACTCCTTGTATAAATAAAATATAAATAAACATGCACATTTTGGAACAGCTAGAAACGATAGTGTTTGCTTAAAAATATAATAAAAGCTTCTTTACTGCTGTGGGCCAGAAGATTATGATATTCGAATTTTATAATAAAAGATCAAGATATAGAGATATAGAGATAGATCTAGTGTTCAACACATTTATAAATTATTTATCACAAACGAATGTTTGTTACGGTGATAAATAATGTTACCCCACTTGACCATAATATGCTGTGTGTATTCAAATGTCGCGCCATAATGAAAATATCGAAATAGCGCCAATGCACGTAGTGGCAAAACGCTGAAACTGCTAGCCAAATGTTAGCAACAGTCGATCATTTCTCTAAGCACAGATACCTCGTCGGTGCTCTAAGAAGCGGTGGCGTCATCTGTCAATGCAATAACCATCTGTCGGTATCATTTGACTAATAGTTTGAGCATTTTGCCACTACATGTATTGGCGCTATTTTTATATTTTCATTGTAGCGCGAAATTTGAATTAGGAACAAACATTCCGGAACGTTTACGCCTTGCGGGAAATTATTAAATTGATCAATTAGACGAGTCACTGTGTAAAAACGAGAATGAGTAGAGGAATTTGAAAATACAAAAATCGAAAATCGCCGGAAAGGCAAATATTGCGAGTAGTCTTCTTAGCCATCTGTTAGCGACTTGGCGAGGCTTCACCACAAACAGGCTAATTTTCTCTTACTATAGATAGAATAGAAATAACTGGAAATAACCTCATATCCCATGCAAATGGTTACGATGTTTTCGGTTTCGCGGGGTTACAACTATTTATAAAACCAGCTATTCGAACGTGTGCCATTTAAAATGGTTGAACACGCGTTACCGGCGTTCTATCCGAGATAATTATTCGCTGTGCCTCTCATCATTAGTCGGCGATTTATCGTGGAATTACGATTCCCGTGATGGGACTTATGGTTTCGTGAGACCGGTGGATCCACTTTGGTTTTCTTTTCCTCAGTCCTGCAACAAATTCAATCATGGTAATCTCTCTGGACACATCTGTCTAGATTCAAGTATCAATATCGTATAGATCCTCGATTTTCTTTCGTAACAATATATTCAATATTTCAGGCTGTTTTAGGAGCTCAATTGGTAATCACTCTTATCATGGTCAGTGTCATCCAAAAATTGAGTCCACATTTCTCCTTGGCAAGATGGATATTATGTTCTACAGGGTATGTTTAGCTGATTAACAACAACATTGATTAAGCATGATACAAAGTTAATAGATGATTTTTTAATTGTTTCATAGGTTGACACGGTACTTATATCCAACTGACCAACAGCTAAGGAACCTCGTGGGCGTACCCAAAGAGAAGCCCAAGAAAGGCAAGCATACAGAGAATGGAAAGGTTGCCGACGTATTTCAAGTTCCTAGAAATCTGGATATTACATTAGAGAGCGCGAAGATAACTACCTTAGATATAGTACATTTAAAATATTATACAGAGTATCAATGGTTGTTGGATTTTTCTGTTTATGCTGCTGCAGTCTATGCTCTTACAGAGGTTGGTACAAAGGAAAAATAAAATCAAAAGTTCAAGCTCTTTTCTTCATGTCCTTATAATGCTTTGTATCAAACAGGTCTATAATTATTTCTATCCGATCAGAGACGAAATAAATCTAAGTATGCTTTGGTGCTCATTGGTTCTGGGTTTTGCATTGTATCCTTTTCTCTAGCAACTCGTGTTTGGTCGTATTTCCTCTTGAGAATTAATCTTGTGTATTGAGATTGACTTCCTTAATTAGTACTTAGCAAAGTATTGCTTTCCCTATGGACAGAATATTTCAAAGGAGAGGAGAGCATAGGTGAAAGGTCTACGTGTATCGTCACAGGATTTGCTTATCTTCTCGTAGCTATGATGATTCTTATAGTCGACGAGAACAATCTTGAAATTGGATTGGACAAAGCCTACTCAAGCTTTAATCACAGTTCATCTTTGTTTTTAGATAATCAAGGTCTTTCGTCTACGTAAGTCTGTAGAACCATAACTAGAGCTTCCAGGGTTATTTCGCCTCTATGTATATATGTACTGTGTTAATTTCCTTTGTAGAGGACCTGCATCAAAAATTGTTATCAAATTCTTTCTTGCCTTGTGGTGTGGTTTGCTTGGTTCTTTATTTACTTTCCCTGGATTGAGAGCATCGAAAATGCATTGGGATTCATTAAGGTATCCATACTGTAATAATCTGAAAAATATTCCTACTAGAACAAATCTTTAACAAAATAATATGTTTCAGATACAACAAAGACAGGAAGCTATTGTTATTGCTATCGAATGTTAGTTATGCTTCTCCAGTTCTGTTGATAAGCTTATGGATCAAGCCTATAAGTAGGGATTACCTTACAGTACGAATATTCTCTGGTATGAACGGGCCACTGTAAGTGTAAACAAATTGAACACTTCGATAACACGTTCGTAAGGATGTATTTTGTGTATCAATCGGGATTCGATCACTGAACCTCCGGATTTACAAGCCACGCCGAATGTAACTTGGCCGTCACGGCTTCTACCGTACGAATGTATTTTTAAAAATAAATTCTTACAGAATGACATCCTCGGCTTTCGAGAGTATGAGGCTGATCGCAATCGTCGTTGCTGTGTTATTAAAGCTAACACTTATGCCGATGTATCTGCAATCATATCTAAACTTAGCTGTGCAACGATTGGAGAATCAAAAGAAAGAAGCTGGTAGAATAAAGAACGTTGATTTACAGAAAAAGGTGCTCACAAAAGAAACACTTATAACAATCGAACGTAAACATAGTCGTCAATCACATTAACAATCGTCTCTAAAATTTGTTTCAGATTGCAGCAGTATTTTATTATTTATGTGTTGTTGCGTTACAGTTTATTGTTCCATTAATTATATGTTTATTTTTTACGTTCATGTACAAATCGTTAGGTAAGCTCATTTCGAAGAATTGCTTGCAAATTTTATTTTTCGCATACTAATGTGTTTGCGTAATTTTGGTCAGGTGGTTACACGTGGGAAGGTATCTTCCGAGAGCCAGCTTTAGAAGAGTGTCCAGCGGATGAACCACCGAAATCGATACTAAGAGGAACCAATGACGATCCTGAAAGATCTGTTGTGCAAACCGCGCAAGATTTTCAACTCGCGCTGAGTTCTTTGAAACAGGTATAATTATAAAGACGATACCGCAAAGAGTTCGCTTACATGTGACTTGTTGTTTTATAGATATTTACAACAGAGGTGTACAGAGGTTTATTCGGTCTAGCGACATGGTGGAGTTGCTTCACATTATTCGCGACTACCGCCACAGGCATGTTTTATCAGTCATACTTCTCTAGCATGTGAAAAGTCACCGCGGGAGAGAACATTCTACGTCATTTCGCACAAACATACGTCAATCTTTGCAATTGGTCTACCGATTCTGCTGCCACCGGAATATTCAACGAATATTTTTCGATAAAGTACCTTGCACCGAGGTACGCACAATATCGACTGTCCAGAAGGAACCATTTGTACTATCTTTTGAAATGTGTAATACGTATAGTAATAAAAATGCTGTGACTCTCTACGAGAAGACAAATGTTTAAATCTACCATATTATAATGTGTAACGTTTATACGATTAGCAGGGAGAAATTTATGGATGTTTTACTTTACGAAGTATGGCTTCTTGAACGTGTACGAGACATAAATAAGTAGTATATCACTGCAAGTAAATAAGCTATTTAACATTCTACGAATGACTATCTGATTACCATTAATAACCTGTCGGCGTATCATCACCGCTCTTGGCTGGCCGAAAGTAACTTTCTTTAGCTGCGTCACGATCTTAGATGACTCACATAGAGATCTATTACTGCCTTTTATATATGTATATTAATCGCAGCGTTGCGATTCTTGTATATATTAATTCTACGGAGAATACTCTTATGTACGACGATGTAACAGCATTTTCAGAAAGATACAGCGAGTCGCGATGAATTTTCAACAGTTTGTATCATCGTTTGTAAATAATCGCGTGCAATTATGTACCATTACGTTGCATTATAAACATTTGTAAAGACAAAAGCTTGATATCGTGCGATTACGATTCATGAACTGTCCCATCTTGGCATCTTGGAGAAAGTGTGATTGTACCTCTGAAAATATGTCGATGTGATTCTACTCACGTATGAACCCGGCCGCTTCCGCAATATATAACTCCCCACGGGGTGGCTTAGCGACAGAATAGTTGATGTTCCGTTGATAATACCATCGTTCGTTCCTGTGAGACAGTGCTAAAGTTCTTATAAATTAACAACATGCTGGTGAGTACACTGCGCAAATTTTTCAACTTCAATGAACGTCTTCTTCTTAGAACTTTGCAAGCAATGTACTATGTCAGAACAAAAGTTTGTGCCTGATTCCTTGTACTTTAATATGAAATCGGACACTTTTGCACTGACCTAATATATTTGTTCTAATTGTTAACAGATCTTTTTCTTTCAGAAATACGTAGTACTCGTTTGCATGGTGCTTTCTGCTGTATTTGCTGAGGCACCTATTCAAGGTGTGAAGCCCACAAATGTATTGGGTACTTCTGACCAACACGCGTCTTTCAGTTTCGTTAGGCCAGGTTTAACGCAGACCGCCTTTGCGTTTAGTGGACCCAGCTCTCACCAATCGTTTAGTTCTAGTGTTGGGAATCCTTACTTAGCACAGAGAGTGCTGCCTAATGTTGCCAATGCTCTTGCTTACAGAAACCCTGGCCTAGGTCTGTAATCAATTTACAACGTAATAGTATTAGGTCAGTACAAAAAAGTAATCGTGTATCATGTCGCAGGAGTGTTCCCAGTTGGTCCAATTGCAAACGGCTATGCAGCTGCACCAATTGCACCCGCATACGTGTCTGCTGCACCTGCACCTGCACCTGCTCCATATCCTTACCAAGCTGCTGCAGATCCTGCAGCATTAGCTTATTACCAACAGCTGCAACAAGTTCAGCAACCTCAAGTGCAAGGATACTCTGCAGCTGCTTTGTACCAGGCACAATTGGCCCAGCTTCTTGCCCTGAGACAAGCTCAAGCGCAATCGCAAGTACAAGCACAAGCTGTTCAAACGCAACAGGTAAAACTATCGGTTGTAAAACATTTATTTGCAATAACTTGTAGAAAATTTAAAAGTAATTTCTGTTTAATAGTAATCGTCCGTAGGTCCACGAGCAAGCAGACTTACAGCAGGAGGAGCAACAACAACTCCAAAAACAGGAACAACAGCCACAGAGTTTATTGGGTGTCGCTTATTCCTCTGCACCTTCTGTGGCACGCGTCAAAGTTTCCGGAAATGGCTACAAATTCGACTTTTAAGCATCAAGAATTTATCAGTCGTCTTTAACACGTTGTACAGTTTTTATATAACACGTTTATTTATTTGCATTAACTTTATGTGCGCTTATATGTATCATTTTTATACTACCAATTACCATATGTAAGCATAAGAATACTGATTGAATAAATACTGTGAATACCGTATTGACGTTATTTGTTTGATTAAACTAATAATAAAATATGAAATTAATATTTAACGTTTAGCGTGATATTGTGTTGCGCAAAGACATTTTTTGTTAAAAATAAAAAAAAGTAATCCACTAGGCCCCGGGGGGATTCGAACCCCCGATCTCCTGTTTACTAGACAGGCGCTTTAACCAACTAAGCCACGGCGCCGTTGAGCACCAACAATGATTAATACATAGAACAGTTTCAAACATACACAAATTTAACAATTAATTATCGATATTACGATTACTTTACGCCTTCATAATACATATAAATAAAATGTTTTTTCTTTCTTTTTTTTTTTAGAAAATATTTGTTACATCGTGGCGACAATAACCTTTATGCCCAAAAGAGATTTACTATCTACAGAACAAACAATCGTTTCACTGTTAAAAACAATAAAAAAAATCGTTCACCTTTACAAACAGTTAGAGTATAACGTTCGTATCTATCTGAGAAACGTAAAATATTGTTTTTTAAAGGAAAAAAAATTAAACCTCATTTTCGCAGTCGGTAGGACTCGAACCTACGCTCCCAGAGGGAATCTGATTTCTAGTCAGACGCCTTAACCACTCGGCCACGACTGCTCTAGTAAACGTCCTCTAAATTTCAAAATTCAAACTAACTCCAGATTATTGTAAGCAAATATGTAACATTTGGCGTTGTTAATCACGTATAGTGACTTTTACAATAAACTACAGGAATAGTTCCATTATTATTCAAACTGAGGACCAATTAAAGCGATACTAATTATAGCCAAGTTGCAACGTCCCTTGTCAACTTTCTCTCTTCTCGATGACTTGCAGATGTTCTCACGAAAAAGAAGCTCTTGAAAGCAAGAACATGTTTCCTTGGTCTACTTTCTAAGCGGGAATAGAGATCCATATCCTAAAATAGATATACATGATTTTTGAACTGTAAAACGAAAGGTCTGATATGGGTTAATTCGATCCGTCTAGTAGTTTAAGAATTAAATGTTGAGCAATAAAAATGCTGGCTGTAAGTATATGAAAGCATAGATCAGAAGCAAAGGTTAGTAAATAATTAAAAATGTAATGGAAAAAAAATTAATTGACCCCGACGTGATTTGAACACGCAACCTTCTGATCTGGAGTCAGACGCGCTACCGTTGCGCCACGGAGCCTTCGTTACATCGATCCTCTGAAAACAGAATACTTCGTTTTTGCTTGGTTTTGAATCAATAATTTCCAAAGAAATACTCGTTTCAAGTAAAAGAAAGCCTATAATAAAAAGGACAATGATTATATCTTACTCATACAACTTCCGATATATTCAAACGATACATTTCTGCTTATACACTATAATTGACTATAATACAGCAGACCATACAGTTCCCAAGCATATATACGCGTAAATGCGCGTACTACATACTCCCTTTTTCAGATGGAACAAAACCTGATATTATTTATTCATCACTTCCCTATCTACAAATCATTTATGTCGGGACAGACCTCATAGAAGAAACGGTACATTTCGCGTAGAGGCAGTCTATATGCGAGCACGCTACAACTGTATCATCATTAATCATCTGTATTGTTGCAATGTGTCTACAAACAGGCACGCGGTGCGTGCTCACATCCCGCATGCAAGCACCGATTTATCCGAGCAGCATGATCACGCAGGAGCTTGTCCTTCTCCCTACGTTGAAAAGAGTTTCGCGCGGGTTGTCTCACAAAGCCCCTCCTAGCACCAGGAGATCACGTTGCCAAAGTTAGTATAACGTTCAGCTGTTGCGCCGTTCCGTCATACCTTGACTTTCGCCCGTGAGGAATTTTTTCAACAGGAACGCATGCGGCCAATAGTAATTTCATGACGCCACCGATAGAAGCGCTGGCGTGCACAAACCGCTTCGGCTGCGTGCATGTGTGTATACACGTGGGGGCCACGTGACGTGGCTGACATAATACAAGCTTAAAGGTGGAATCCCCCACCTTCGTGCCCCGCGTTAATTTTAGGGGAAAGCGTAATAAGGTTTGATCCATCCACGAATATAAGCGACTCTGGAGGTGGACGTGTTGCGTTGCACGGCGGGCAGAGACGCGATAACGAATACGATAAACAATTTACAAGACGTTTCGGCTGCATACATGCGCAGGAGACACGTTATTAATTCCGATTTTGGGGAAAAACGGTGTCACTGTACTGTGATGATGCTTCGACCCGTGCAGGTGGGGCTCGAATCACGATAACAATGGATTATCGAGCGCGTAGCAGAAGCGGGAAGATGTCCGCTGCTATTGGGAACGTGCAGGACACGTGGCCCTGCCGAAATTTCAGCCGTTGCCCGGAGTCAATGAACCGATAAGCAATGGAAAGAGGTCGTTGGGGGCCAATAAAGTATTGTACGTCACAGAGGTGCTTAAGGCCCGCGCGGCTCTTCCTCAAAATTGTGTCTTTCCGATCCGCGGCCACCACGTGCACCGAAGAGGTACTACATTCACGTACACCGTGACTTGTCGGACGTTCGACGACGTCTACGCGTTCATGCGCTCCTACCACCGAGTCGGTTAAATTGTTGATTATGTCCATTCTACCCGTTAACTACAGATTACTGGAGGCTGCGCGTAAATTAGCATACTCCTCTCGTTCGCCGTACGAAAGGCGAAAGATAAACGACGATGACGAGCAGCGAACCGAAGTCCGCAGCGACCATGTGTACGTATACACACGAGTAACGTTCCTGTGTAGGTCGTGTGACGGTAAGCTCGATGATTATTCAATGAATATTCTATTGCACGCCAAGACGTGAATTTAAGATAGCCCGATGTAGCCCACAGTATTCGTTGCTTTTACCTTATGAAATTGTACCCAACGTCTATCTGATAGATTCTTTTGAAAATATGGTGGTCGTCATCGCCATCATGATATGTGAGATTTTTGGCACCGAAAATTTCGTGAAAATTGTTTGGAATCTTGGTACATAGCACAGTGATACGTATATATCTTAGAATTTTCCGGATTGTACATCTAGTCGAAGCATGACTTAATTATATGTGTGTAACGTGCACGGGAAGATGTTTGAAAGTTTAATGATTAGCAATCAGAATCATTTAGGCTCAATCAGTTGGTGCATGGTAGCAGGGAAGCATGACGATGCTTAAAGTCGAGCCGAGGAAGATAAGTCAGATACGAAATATACCTAGCCGTGTTGACGCGCAATCTTGTTTAACGATGACAATATGCAACAATGAATATCTTGTAAAGCTTGCATTGTGTTATCCTTATAAATTACGTGCAATACAAGATATGTAATCATTCTGTTGCGAACTTATAGCACGGTCGGTAATTCGATGAAAATTATAAAACAAATTGTGCTGCCATCTACGGCAAAACGACCAAGCATATTACCCTATTAGTTTCGGCTTCGAGTTCTAGATGGCGCAACAAGTACCTTAAACAAACGCGCATGCGGCAGCCACGTTAGTCGACCTCCACGATGAACGTGTTAGCCTAATCCAAGGAGGGGCTAAATGAGACAACCCGCGCGAATGTCGCTCAACAGTACGAGAGAGGAGAAAGGTGTTTCGTTCATGTTATCCTAGTATTTCGCGTCTTGTGTGCGGGATGTGAGCACGCTCCGCACTTCAGTGCAAAGGAAAACGCGTTCTAAACGCGTTCATTATAGTCGCCGCCATCTTTCTTTCGCACACATGCGCGCGCGACGTCGAACGGCATCGCTCGCCACGTTGGTCGACACATTTGCATGGTTCGAGTAGAATGCCTATGAAGTATTTCACGCTTTCAGCAAGAAGAACAGATTGCTTTGACACTGTAAAATTATTGTGATACTAGTAAAGGCGGTAGAAAAGATTATTGCCAGGTAAATAATATTTAAAACATGGTAGTTGCAAAATGAAGAATTGGCATGACCCCGACGTGATTTGAACACGCAACCTTCTGATCTGGAGTCAGACGCGCTACCGTTGCGCCACGGAGTCCGCTTGAACGACGATTGCTGACAGCTAATTTTCTAGGACCGAAGTAGTCGGAGAACCTAAGACCAAATGATTTCGGCTGGAAAAATCATCAAGAGGCATAATAGCAAATAAACAACGATATCGGTAGATGGTTCAATATATTTTTATAAAATGTGGAGATCTCGAGATATTTGAATTTTGCTTGATGTCTTTTGTTCAAAGATCACGTACGTCGCGACAACGTATCTACGTACATATTCGAAAAATCGCATGTGTACCAACAGGGTGTGGCTCATGGTGGCATCTTCAGAATGAAACACGGATCAGGCTAACAGATCTCCGAGAAGCATACTTTCACCGGTGCATTTTCGGGATGGCTGCTCTGCTGTTTATTATTATACACCGTTGCGTCGCTGCTTCCCCTGCATAATCGGATGGCTGTTCAATAATCGACCCTGTTTACCAGAATGGTCAAGAATGGCTAGCCCCCGGTGATAACAATAGCAACAGGATTCTATCCGTTGACAAGAGCATGGTATTCGAAGCCGCAGTATTATTTGGCAGACACAAGCATCCGCGATTACGAGTCTTCCTTTTCGTATTGCTGGGGACAATCGTTATTAAAATATTCTATATTGTATTTAAGAGGGGAGCCAAAAACCAATGAAAATGAAGGAATTTTTGGGAATTTGTAATCAATGGATTGGATCGATTTGCTTGAAAATTTGGAGACAGTTTGCTATTCTACTGACATAACTAAAAATATTTGTTTTGGGCAAAAAGAGCGGTTAGAGCTTAGTAGCAAAAATGAAAAAGATGTCTTATTTTTTCAAATTTCATTACATAATTGTAGGGGAATATTTTCGGAGGGTTATAATATTCACACTTACAGGACATAAGATCAATCTTTTCGATCCGCTACGTGAGGCTACTCTTTCAAAATTGATAAAATTCTAACTTTGCTTATAAATAATGTTTGTGTACAAAAAAGCTATTGACCGCGTTACAGGGTTCATCGAATCATCGAGAGGTGTCTCTGGTTCAAGATGCAACATAATGAAGCTCCTGCAGCAACGTGCGCTCCTAATAGGTGTGAACCACGGCGCCGCGTGCCGACGCAACCCATTGGACCTTCAAAGGAGTCGCTACCACTGCCTTCTTCCGCTAATTACACGTCGCGGGCCGCGAAGGCCGCGAGAAGTATAATCCGGGAACGCATCCGCGTGTACCTATGCTATTGCAAACGAAAGCAAAAATTAATGGCAGCGGTGGGATTCGAACCCACGCCTCCGAAGAGACTGGTGCCTTAAACCAGCGCCTTAGACCGCTCGGCCACGCTACCCGTTGTAGACTCACTGCTTTCAAGGTCGTTATATGCAGGCCTCCATCGTTCATGATAAATACGTACAGCAAAGAGACTTTGCAAGATGTGTCTTTTCTGCAAGGACATTCTATTGTAGTTCAATATATTGAGATTTGGTTAACATGGAGTTTAATACATTGGTAATTGTTTAAACAACCGCTGGAGGTTGTTGCTGATAGTAAGTACTACTGCAATACTGCGCAATAATGACCGATACCTCGTCTCTTGCAGAAGTACGCTATTTTATTAATTAAAAATGATATTTATGTTATAACTTTCTTTTACCAGTTTTAGGCGAAGAAAGTACGCTCTATCTCGGGGTGTAGTTGGATTTCGTTTTGGACTATTAGTTTTTAAAATAAATTGGAAAATGTTCAACACAACCTACGCGTCAAAGCTGGTGGAAACACGTTCACGTGGTTCCTTTCGAGAATCCCCTCCGAAAAGAAACGGCGGAGGTGGTCGTGTGTGTGAACGAGGGTGGTGGTGAGTAACTGGTCCATATATAGAAACGCCCCCACGCTCACCAACACGGCCGCGTACCTGTCACGCATATATACGCAGCACGAGGCTCGAAAGCTCACACTTTTTGTGCTTGAGTGCGTTAAGCTCTGCTGGCTTCCTCTCTCTTACCCGTTTCGCTAATTGTCAAAGAAGTCACCGACGCATTCGTCATGCCTGGACGTCCGCTTTGGCAGGTAAGACGTGTCTGTTCACCTTTCTCAGCGTCCTTCGCGAAAAATGGAACCGTGTGAATATTTATTTAGTTCTATCATTTCCTTGCTAATTTTTGGTCCACCAATACGCACGACTCATAAATTCCGTTGTAGGTTCTTCACAATTTCACCTTCTATTTCCAGCTATTATTATTTAATTTTCGTGTACTCAAATTGTTAGCTGTCTTGTGGAAACAGTAACTCGAACGCGTTGTCTGTACTCAACTATGGATGGCACTAGAGAGTCAAGGAAGAAATTGCCATGATGGGACTGTATTAATTAGTACAATTGACTGCTAAATTACAAGCCCAGAACGTTCAGCAAAATCAAAGTAATTTAATGAATCACACCAAAACTGGAAAGATAGAATTTATTCAGTGTAAACAGACTTTAACAAAAATATATAGGATTAGTTAACTTTTACAAAATTTGCAGTATTGCTAGGACCAGCTACCAACGCTGTTCCCACAGTTTACACTAACACTGATAATTCGCAAGAAAGATTAATGTAGCATGACTTTCCATTTGCGTTTCTCGCTCCTCGTTCCAAACTGCGTTGCGCCGGCAGTCTTCAAGGTGTTTTTGAAGTAAGATTTTGAATATTCTCGAACCATGTCCACAATTCCACGGAGATCCGATGGAAGGGAACATCTCGTCCCCTTGACATGCCGAAAAGCTATCTATTTCAAACTCCTGATTCACCGCGCGTATCGCCGCGATACTTTCGCGAGTTTTCATTAAAGTGCTTCTAATTCTGGAGAGCTTATACACGCCGTGAGTCATTCGATGCATTCGCTAAACTAAATTTGATTTACACGTGGACCGGGAGCGATTTGCAATGGTCGAACCAATTTTTCTTGGATCATTGGTGCTTAGTACATAGGACCATCGGTATAATCAGTGCTTACCTGTGTGAATGAATTCTTTCATCAGAGTTATTCCGATTCAGCGTTCTGCAAAAATAAAAGTTACTATTGCTGATCGCTAGATTATAGATTTTATGCATTTATGAGAAACATGAATAGCTGAAAATTGAACAGTGTCAATGTCTGTTGAACAAATAAAGAAATTTTCATTTTACACGTATTTCTACAATAAAATCCGTACAAAATATAAATAAATTCAGTGTTCTCATTTTTAGCAGTCGACGACGAGTCTTTTTTTAATGTTCGGTAGATTTACTATTAAGCTTAATGATTTCTCCTTTTTTCTGTGTACGATAACACGGCGAGAGTCCAGTTATGATCATCAACGGTACACGGAGCGTAATCCAAAAATATCCGGACGGCTTCCGTTTCGTGCCAAGCTAAGCAAAAGTTTGAATCGAAATTTCGCGAGCGTGTTGCGTGATCCTCGCCGCGTTCCAGCAAAGAAATCGTGTAAGCTGAAAAATTTGTGTCGCGATGACGGCAACGGGTCTCGCGGCAACGTTTATTTACAAACAAGCCGATGGTATTTTCGAGGCTGATGGCGACGAAATTAGCTCGGCTGAGTTGAGGGTGGGACCGAGGCCTCCGGGATCCAAAACGGAAACGTAAACTAGCTGGAACGGGGTTTTGGAACGGCTCTGGAACCGCTTCGTGCTGGGAATCTCTACCTAATTCCATTGCCAGAATTAGCAGATTATTTTCCATTATGTACAATAATCCGGTGTCATCGGATTACGTCGATTATATCTTCCTTCCTTAATTTAAGCTGTTAGAAATTTCTAGAGCTAAAGGAGACAGTTTGACTATGCACTCATGGTACCCAAATACCATTTAAGTAATTAGTTCCGTGAACAGTGAATAGCTAAATAAGTTAGTGTCACTCTCTGGTAACTGATCCAAGGTAGCTCCGATTGCAAAGAATTCATCGAGAACATTCTAATTTTCGAATGACGGTAATTTTCGCAAGTCACGCAGCCTAATGCACTCGGTATTTCTGCAACGGACGTATTAATGCCCACATTAACCGCGAGAAGAAGCGTGTATTAATGTCTCAGGAACTTGGCATCTTCGCCTGTTTTCCTTCATCCGTATTTCACGCAACGTTGCGCAGAAACTCGTTTTAATAGAAACATGGGTTTTCCGACGGATAAAGGACGCACACGGTTAATAGAAAATAGCAGCGCTGCCTCTTTATTCGATACATTTGTTCGCTAGTGAATAGGATTGTTGCATATTAGGGACAATTAGAAACCTTAGAAAAGTGCAACCGTTCGGTTCGAATCAACAATACATCGAAGCAACTGCGAGATCCGCGACAGCTCTCGCGACGGAAAATGACAAATGCATTGTTGGCACTTGGCGTCGTGTTGACCGTCGCCTTCAATAATTATGCGTGCCGCGAAATGCCAGACGAGTTCGAAGTTTCGCTTTGTTATGCGCTCGGGAAGTCCCGAATTATTATACTTCAATAACTTTCACGCATAACTAGGATACTCGTCGGTATCGAGTCCTCGATCAACTTTGTGCACCCGTGTCTCTGTACGTGTATTCGTTCTGTATTCGTGTAGAATGTGTTGTACATGTTGTCTGTTCAATGTGTAGAGTACAAAGAGTAGCACTTGTAATGTATAAAATGTGAAATGCGATTGTGAAGTGTAAAATGTGTGTTGATCGTTCATCGCGCGACTCGGTAGACGTTCCCGTCAGGATCTCGCAATCGCTCGTGTAGAGAATGAGAAAATAAATTTACAACGACGTGTTATAATGTTATATCTACTCTCCAACAGATGGACAAATTTTTAGCACCGCTCGTTGTTTGCGTACACGACGCTCTCCCGTTCCAATGTCTCGTAGCGTTTGGAGATAGGTAGCGAGTAGTATAATATGCCTATGGCGATCTTCGGCAACGAGTTGCCGAGTCGGAGGAAATGTTTACATGTGTCTGGTGTTGCCGAATCCACCGTGGCCAGACTGGCTGGCGCCTTTATTGTAGCCCATTTGCAAATTCAGGTGTCCCTCGCTTGCTCGCAGCTGATCTTCGGTGAACGTTCGCTTGTTCTCGTCGGCCATCTTGGGTCCTAGACGAGGTCCGTTGTATTCGGGATGTTTCTGCGTCTGTGGGAAGAGAATGAAACGTCAGTGAATATTTGAAAACTTGAATCAGGGCGGTGGGATTGTAATTTTTGCAAAATAGAGAAGAATGCGTTCTCATCCTCGTCATCAAACCCCTAAACGATTTTCAGATTGTCTTTGATTAATTCCACAAAATAAAGAGTAGAGAAAAATCCTCGAAATTTAGGAAATGATTTCTGCCGCTCAGACACCTGGGCACTTCTGAAATATTATTTTCATTTCAAATCAAAGTTAGCCAGGTCTGCTACCACTAAGCTCTGGGTATAGGTGAGGTGTTAACTAGCTAACTAAGAGGGTAGAATTTCAGTATATCCTCCAGGTAGACCTAGGATACTTACAATCCTACCCAGAGCGTAAAGACACAGCGTAACTTGTGGGATGTTGCGTCTCTCGAAGAGATCAGCCGTTTGGAAGATCTCCTCCTGTGGAACTCCGTAGTTCTTGATGGCTGCTTGGAATCTGTTCAGAGAGATCTTGTATTATCATCCGAATTCCCACTCTTTCCATTCGTCTAGTAATCGAACTTCATTAATTAGCACAATCGTTGCCTACCTTTGAACATTTTCCATCAACTGGAAGTTGGTTCCCCTTTCCTGGATCTTCTTCACCGATCCGGGAGCCAGTTTATTGGCGAGTTTGCACAGGACGACACCATCCTTGAGGATGTCCTCGTAGTTTCCTGGAGGAAGCTTCTCGCCGAGAACGGCCTCGATCCAGGCCAGCACCTCGGTCTCCTGTTCCTTGTTGCGGGCCTGAAAACGCAAGAAATCTTTAGTTTCTTGCCGAGATACCAAATAAACAGGTTCTCCGAATGTTCGTCGAACACAATTGCGTGTCAGAGATGAAGTATAAGCTTCCGCAAACGATTCAATTTGTAGCGTTTTCGACCAAAAGCGTGTTTCGGTTTTTCACCTGCTGTATGGTGCAGAAATATTTTGGAAAAATATGAACAACAGCTTGTAAAAAGTGGAGTCTTCGAGCTTTGGAATGAGTCCAAATTCATTATTATTCTTATCTATTTATTATTTATTTATTCTTTGTTAATTTCTCGAGAAGCGGAAAATATTTATTGTCCATCTCTCGTTCGACGTTTGCATGAGAAATATTGAGTCAGGGTGTTTCCTCAGCTAGATCCGGTTACACCGGAATCAGCTGCGTTAGGGGATGGTGTCCAGACCGTCGACGATTTAAAAACGTCGACGGAACGGAAATAGATCGCGACGGTGTTACGTTACCGGGCGTGAAACGCGGCATCGAAAATAAAATATGTATACGTCGGCGGCCGATCCGCTCGGCTTTTATTTAAAATCTGGCAAGAACGACTACGTTCAGTTTCCGAGCCACCTGTTTCCGTGCCGTGTGAACCCTGCGCCATGTAGTTTCCCGATTTCTGTTCAAATCGTGCCGAATTACACAGTTTGGCAGCCTGACGATATGCCTCCGCGTCGCCGTTTCTCATTCAAATCGCCAACGTCACGACTAATAGCTTCGACATCTCATCGAGAGACCCTACGAGATTGTACGTCGCGCCTTTAATCGGACGATTATCCACCCAGAAAACCCCCTATGTTGCTCCGACGAGGATTCTCTTCGATCTCGAGGATATCGAGACTCGTGTCTCTGCTCCTCGTGTTAATGTAAGCAATTTATTCTACTCATTTCCCGTTGATTTACGAGGATGCCAGCCGACGACACAAATTGAATCTGGCAAACCCTGCATGCCCGATAGATCAGTATTTATAGCGGGAATCAGCCTCGATACTTCGCGAAATAGATCCCGCGTATGGTCTTGACCGACCTCCTCGCGATTTAACTTTCGAGACAGCTTTGCTGCCGTTTTATCCGTAGACGGTGGATTTTCTGCATTCACAACGAAAACGATCAAGTGCGAGTTAACGCAGCGAACGGATTAAAAGAATAGAAAAATACCGTTAGTTTTTCACCTGATTAAAATCATTAAAGAGAGAATTCTACTGTTATTTGGCTCTGTGCTCTGTACAGTTTACGAAGACAATTTTCCATAGAAATCCATTGATAACATTTATTACGAGGGCGTCTCCGAGACTTCGCGACAACGTTCACGCCCGATAAGAACATTCTTCTCTGATCGAGTAAATGTCTGCGAGGACGAAAGAGATACGAAACAATCTTCGTTTTCCAATGATCTAGAGTTTGATCCGGTGGATCGT
The DNA here is from genome assembly GCA_913789895.3 of Seladonia tumulorum. NCBI lineage: Eukaryota > Metazoa > Arthropoda > Insecta > Hymenoptera > Halictidae > Seladonia > Seladonia tumulorum. The sequence continues at coordinate 21,706,177 of OU565271.1, forward strand.
CAGATCTCCAGAGCCCGTCTGCGAAGCGTCGAAGCGTCGGGAGCAACGTGTTCCTCGTCGAACTCTCGAGGTGTATTTTAAGCTCAAGAGGAGCAGCGGGTTTTTCGATGTGCAAACCCCGAGGACGTTCCTTCGTCCACGTGCCACTTTTCCCACCGATTTTAAAATTAAGATGATCGGGACCGCGGCGAAGGAGAGGCGCTTATGATATTTTAAACCAGCCGGATATCCTTTCGGCGGCCGTTGCGCGCCGAGCGCAGCTCGAGCACCAATTTGTTTCGTCGATGACGAGACAGCCGCCGAAGGGATAAATGAAACTCGGTCAGACATGCCGCGGAATATGATCCATACGTTTTCCGCCTACATCGTTTTTCTTCTTTATTATATCACCGTCGTGTTCGTTATTATGTTCCTCACCCTTATATACATGTTCTATTACTTTCCTGTGACTCTGTTTTAGTCAGAATTTATGATACGTTCATGTTTTATTAATTTGTAAGCCCGTGCTTCATTTGCCGCGCTATTTGTTTGCTTAAAAGACCGTTCAGATTTCACATCGAGAATTGTATTAATTGAAAACGAAAACAGCTTTCCGGACGATCTAGCATTACAATAAAAAGTGCGGACAAATTGAATAAATATTGTCATTTCCATGTGGTAGCACGTATCAATTACTTTTACTGTCTCTTAAATATAAATTACAGTGTAACAGTTTCAGCGTTAAAGAAGCGAATGTCGAAACTTTCGTGACCGCGCCCACCGAGAAAATGGAACTTCCGCGGCTCGTTGTTATCGAACGGCGATTTTTTAATCAGGATAGTCGTTCGAGAGCATCGTCGAACATAGCTATTACGTAAGGATATTTATCTTAGGGTATAAATACCCCGGACAAGACGGGCGGAGGTCAAATCGCGTCAAACTCCATCGTTGCAACAAATCGACGTCACGGGATTTCCGTCGTGTCAACAATCTGACCGCAGAACTATAAACGTTCGTAACAAATTGGCTCGAAACGTCTCCTGCGACGTTTGCGGCTCGTTCGACGAAAACAGAAAAAAACGAAAAACAACGCCCTTAGAGCCAATTAACTTTCGTTGTACTAGGTCGTAAAATCGGTGCCATTTTGGACTTCTTTCTTTTACTACATGAAATTAATTGGGAGCTTGAAAAGTTCGCCAGAACTGCATTGGATTGACGACCCCAGAATTTTTGCTATCGACAGGTAATTACTCAAGTAATTAGGAATCGTAATAGGTTTAATGTTGAAGAGTATTTTGGAAAAATTTTACGGATGTTTTAGAGAAATGCAATTGCGATAGAGTATCATTACATGATCAAGATCTAAAAATTCGTCCCCGGAGAGGAAAAGTTGTCAGGATTCACCTGTGCGGTCAGCCAGATTCGACATTGACTATTGTCCAATAATTCCTTATTTTATCGACTCCCATCACATTCATCAATAACGTCGGAATTAATAAGTAAAACTGTAGTGGTTCCTATTTGTTCTAAATAAGCTGACAGAACTACCGATGGGAATACAAATGAATCATTAATTTCGTAACAAGTTCCGAAGCACAAGAGAGAAAACGCGTTGGACCGCAAACGGTTAAATCGCCGAAAACGCGTGCAGCTGACGGTGCGTGCGGCATCGACGAGCGTTCCCCTCGTTTTTTAGCTGTCGGTACTTTCTACGTTTCCCTCGCGTAAAGATTAATTCAATATCTTGGGAATACCGCCAGAACGAAATAGCCCAAGGTCTACCGTAATTAGGATTCTACGAATAACCGCGGTTTCTCGACATTAGCATTCGCGATCGAGCCCATTATTAATGTACCAGCTGCTGTTAGCGGTTGCTTGTTAACCGGCCCTTGGTTATCGGTAATTTATCGCGACCACCGTTCTCCACGCCGAAAAACGAATACCGTGTTCGTCGTGTCTGTGTGTCGGGGGAGGAGTTTTGGCCGTTTCGCTCGCCACGTACCGGCATTTTGTTTATCCTTTTTGATCCTCCGACTGGTCCGCCCGATTGACTGTTCCGACCACCGCACACCAACGAGGCTTTAACTACTCGGCTTGCTTTTCCGAAAGGGACAGCGACTTTTGAACGATGACGCCGACAAGAGACTAAGTCGGACGCCGTGCGTCGCGATGCTATATGCCGGTCTCCCCTCCGCCGAATCCTTTTCGCCGACATTCAGGAACGAGTGATTTTTGGACGGGTGCCCATTGGGTATTCCCACACCCTCGCCCCCGCAGATCTTGACACTGTAGCCCTATTTACAAGACAAGAGGCCACCCGTTACATCTGTCACGATTTGCTTCCTTCACCCTCCTCGTCATCGAACACTCCTCTACATATGACTCCTTCGCATCACAAAAAGAACAAAACGTAATGCTCTCGTTCATCAATTGTTGCTCTCATTATATTTGGTTGTGTAATAAATTTCCGCGTTTCTTCTATGATATTTTTTTCCGCAATTTTGCGTTTCGTTAGGTAAAGTATATATGTATGTATATGCGTTTGCAAGTCTTTTTCTTGTTGGTGACTTCTTGTCTGGTAGTTCCTCATCGTTGAACCCACTTCATAAACAAGACCAAAAGATGAAGAAGTGAAGGGAGTAATGCAACGAAAAAGAATTGCTGTCGGCAGCATTGTTTTCCCATTAATAGCGATTGTTACGAAGAAAAGATAATGGCGCGGGTGGCAGGCTCTAGAATAGTCCACCGGTCTGGACAGACTATTTAAGGGCGGCTGCATCATTCAGGATGACAATTTCTCGTTATTATGATTGCTGACGTTTCCCACCGAGCGGAAAACTTCGAACAAGTGGGTGTGTTTTGCGCGAATGGACGGTAGTTAACCGGTCCGTGGACCACGGCCAGATGAAAACGCCGATAAGCGAGGCGTCGTAGTTTCTGGATTTTGGCCACTTCGAAGGGTGAGGCCACCGCCGAGTTTAGATTCCGTCAATCGACACTGTTTCCAAGTTTATCGCAACCCAACGAAATCGTCTGGAACGATTCTTCGCTCGCGTTAACGTGGTCGAACGTTTCTAGTTATGTAACCAGAAATCGATCGGTGGCGTCATCGATGCTATGGAATCATCCATTTGGAACAATCATCTGGTCGTTTTCTTGGGGGTTGATTCCATTCAATTAGAAATTTCAGGCTCCCGAGACACGGATTAGTATTGTTGCATTGGTATCGGTGCAGCTTGGACCCCCCGGTGCAATTAACTGCAATACCGGAAGCATTAAACAATAATATTGACCGAATAGTTCACTGAAATAGACTCGGTTCGCGTTTTAATTCAATGGTCATTGATAGACTGCGGATCTTTATGTAAAATAACAATTTTCCGCATGTGTTTCAAATTGCAGCTACTTGTTTTTGTCACACAAGCATAAAATCTGTAGACGACTAGAAATTTTAATTAATTTTTAGAGAGGTTTCAGATTCACTTTTAGCCTGGATTGGTTAAGTCTGAAACAACGGATAATATTATTTATTATTTATTAAAGTGTAAAAGAAAGAATATCAATGCTACCAAAAATAATTCGTTTTATCCCACCGCACGGGGTTTTAAAATCCCCAGTTTGGGAACAATTGCTCTAGATGCATAATGGACAGTGTAATTAGATTCCTAGTGCAATTGTTGAACTGTTTGGCAAGTAAAATTGAAAGCAATAGAAAGGAAAAGCATTGGCTCTATCAAGCAAGGCGGAAAGAATGGAATAAAGTGCAGCAAGACTTCATTGCAAGGTGATATAGACTCAACTGCCACTTCTTTGCATCCTGTTCTCCTATCACAGTGCATTTCCAGCAAATACTTAACCGATTTTTACTTCCGTTCAATTGCAAATATACCGGTTGCAGTTGCCTTGCGCTACCCCCAGAAAATTCGCCGCATTTAAAAGAAAAGTTGTCTAGAATTCTAGAATAAATGTTTCGACGGCTGATAGGATACTGTAAAATGTTGTTTATAAAATCATTTACATTTATATTGTTAAGTAATCTCATGAGATTCAAGAGAGTCAATTAAAATGCATTGTATTGTAACGGTTGAAATTGTACAAACCAGTAATTCAGAGACAGAAGCATGTATAGTCCTGTATGTGTTAGGCGGGTTAGTTCGTGGACCTCCCGCTAGATGTCGTCGAGGTTGATGGATTTCTCGCAGCTAAAATATGTTGGCGCTTGTTATTAGTAGGACGGGGAAAAAGATGTTCGTTAGCTTTGCGCAGTGGCGATATCGTAACCAATGAGGTTCTACCGAGGTGCGATTATTGCTAGTTGAAAACTTTTACCAATACCCCGCCATGACGATGTGAAATACCATCGGCTACGGCAATTTTTGGAAGTTTCTACGGAAACTGATCATTGACTACCAAACAAAATTTTTAAGACAAGAAGCAAGACCAATATATAATAAATATTATATATAATAAAATTTGTTACATGGTCAAATTCACACTCTAAACTAATAAGTACAGTTTCTCCTATATAAAAGGAACTCTTTTTAAAATCATCATTGCAAATTGTGTAAATTTGCAAAAATATATTATACATATCTTTATTCTTAACGGGGTTTCTTTTAGTTTTCATTTAAAATTAATAAATAAAATTGATCCTCGAGGCTATTATCATCCTCTGTGGACAACTAGCTTTCCAAGCCCTCAACAAATGAATAACAATATGAACATTCAAACTGGTACATACCCAGCAAAAAGAGACGTCTTCGGTTTCAAGCGAATCAAGGAGTCTAGTATAGGAACATAATCAAACCGGCTGCTCCCTCCAGCGTCCAAAATAAACGACAACGAATATTCGGCACGTGCTACGAAGGAAAGACGACCATGCGGACCTAAAAACAGAATTTATTTTCAGGCATCATCATATTTAAATAGGCCGCCCCATCCATCTCAAAAGATACTAACAGCAGTCATTAATCACCAGAGCGACGTATCTAAAATTTACACTGAAGTATAATCAACATTTAAAAAGTATTAAAATAGTCCCTTTAATCTTCTGCTTCCAGGTTGCTGGCAAACGAGAAGCTAGCCAGGAGGCTGAAGCTCAGCAGTGGATGGAGACCGTGATCGGAGAGAGATTTCCACCAGGTGAAGTCCTAGAAATATTTCCATTTAGCTTTTCTATCTTACTCAGCTGTTACTGGTTACCTTATCTAAGGGGCAGTGACCACAAAGGATCAGTTTTGATTCGGATTCCTGGCCCTCTTTGTGCGTTGAAGGTGTCTTGCTTCCTGCAAACGTCGTTCATAATGTTATAAAAAAATATATCACTCTATATTTGGTAGAGTTTACAGAATCATTCTATGTAAGAATCACTGGTACAACTTTTATGGTTGAAGCAAAAAAAATGCTTAAATTTCAAAATGCGAATGTACCTTAAAAATTTCTCAAGAACTGAGAGTGGCAAAGAAGCGACTATCAGCACCGTGTTCACTACATCACACTATTCAAAATGCATGTTGAACACTGCAGTCACCACTGGGGGATCCAGAAAATTGCATGGTGCATCGCTGCAGATGTTAACATCAGGGTTTTCGTGGTGCTCCACTGCTTTTACGATCGGTGAATCTACTCGTCCCATTCACGGAACAAGTTTATACAGTGCGCCGACCTCCAAAGACATGCAATCTCACCGCCTCGAGCTGTGAAAATGCATAATGCAGCCAGGAGGATCGCGGCGCGCGCATGGTTGATTGAACTTTGCGATGACACTGCTCCCTCGATGCACGCTCTCGAATGCATGGGCTCCTGTTCTGCGGAGGTGGTGCGGTTCGAAAAGCGTGTCAATATCACCACCCCCGTGCAGGACCCGCGCAACACTCTGGATGCCCTCTGGAACCCCATAATTCCCGGGTACGAATGTCAGGCCGCGTGACGTCGCAAAGGTTAAGCTTGTTGGCTAGGTCAGTTTCCACAGCGTCCCCACGTGTCGACATTCTGGAGACTGGAGAATACTCGTGGAACATTGAACCCTGTATCATCGACTCGATGTTTCTCGTTCGTTCATCCTTTCTCCTATTAATTAAAGTACGGGACTTTGTTAATGATTCAACAATGAATTTAAATCTTTATAATACTAGCAAACTGTGATTTTTAAATATGTTCGAATACTTTTTGCCAGGAGCTGAAGTCGGTTTTGGTATTCGGTACGTCTACCGTTAAACAAATTGGTACACAATTTTTGCAGTGACCAGGATAGAAAATAGATGAATTCTTCGTTGGAGAACATACGAGGGTTGAACGGCGACGTTTCACGTAAGGGTAACCTGGTGGGGGTTGGCTCCAGCCAAGATCGCTAGAATTCCTAGGGGTAGTTCTACCCTTCGTCGACCCTTGTTCTCCTGATAAAACGCGCGCTTTGTTACGTCATTCGAGTCACCCTATTGACCAGGAAGCGGGCAACAACCCCTATGTCGAACGTGCACCCCTGGTTCAAGAAATACGCCAGGCGTCGTCGCAATCGTCGTGTTGAGCGACTGAGGCTCCACCGTTTCGCTGAAACACGGACAAGAAGCAGTTCTTAATTTTTTTAGAATTTCTTCAAGACCGTCCTAATAATTGACTATGTCATGGAAAGTGAGAGAGGGACGGGATGAGGGTAGTATTCTGTAAAAGTGCGAAAAATTTTAGCAAGGATCGTTGGGGAGAAAACGCGCAACACCGCGAATGGCGCTCCCGTGGCATGCTAACTCCCTAATCAAGCGGAGGGTGCAACGAAGGTGGCCAAAGGATGCCATCTTCCTCTGTTGCCCTTTTTGCTAATCGACCTGCACTTTCCACCCTCCATGTGAATCATAGGAGGAGGGGTTAGTTGAAGCTTCTTTGACGAAGTGCGAGCCTGGTATTAACCGATGCAAGGCGCACCTGTCATGAGCTTACCGTTCCACCTAATAGAGTAGCTGTTGATGTAATGCATGCATTAGTGATGATTACGGATCTTTATGTCCAATAAGAATTTTCTACCGCAATTGTAAGAAACAGGGCCCTAGTCTTTGATAAGCTAGGAATAATTCATCGATATTCTTATAAATGTTTTAATTTTATTGCTCTTTTATACTGCATCTTCTCATTTTTTGTAATAAATGCATAAAACTCACAGTCTAATAACGATCCATTGCTTCCATAAGGTTATTTCGAACACAGAAACCCAGAAAAATATGTTGTAGGGATTACATTGGAGAACGCGGGGTCTGCAAGATTAAGATTGTTTAATAGTCTAACTTAACTGCACTGCTATCAGCATGTTCCTTACGATGACTCGCCTATTTACGTCACCTTATCGATAGATAATGTTATCTACCACACAGATGAGACTCGAGTTTTAGCTCCACCTAGTCTTACTTAGTGGACAGCTCCACGCTGCGATGCTAGCCGGGTATACGAAGCTTTTGATGTTATTGACTCGTTTAAAATTGAACTTGGAATGGCGGCGTTCGATCGTCTCCACGGTCACCCACACTGCTCCATCCCCGCAGCGGTGGCGCGTTCTAATAACGCGATTGGAATTCGACGTATTCCAGGATTTCCGAGTCTTTCGGTTGTAGATGTTAGCCTGTTCCTGGAAGCTCGCGAGGCATGCTGAACACGATCCTCTTGAAAGAGTATCATCCTACATATTTTTTCAGTGGATGGGGAGGCTCTTGCATTTTTAACAATTATCTGGAAAAAATATTCAAATATTAATATAACATTTTCGACCGCTTAAATATACAGAGTGTCTCAGCTTCTCTGTCAAAAATAGCATTCGCATAAAAATTAAATAAATGCGAAAAAGATCACAATTTTTAGATAGGTTAAATTGTTTTAATTAGTCGAGTGAGTATTGGGTTTACTCGTGAAGAGTTATCCGTTCGTCACCGATTATATAAAAGCTCCCAAGTCCAAAGGCTCGTTAAACGACGTTTAGCAGTCGCTTGTCGGCCGACGACGTGTATTGATTTAGCGTCATCTGTTCATCATGTTACGTCGTAAGGACGCCAACGTATCAGGGACGCATACAAGGCCCTGGATAGTCAAGTAACAAACATCGCATTGTGTCATTTCTTCGTCCCTCTTTCACGCTCACCCTTCTCAACTTTCTCCCCGCAGGGAAAACCGTATTTTAAGCGGTAGTCACAAAGAATTGTCCTCGTTGGATTCAAACAAATCGCGACTTTTGATGAGGACGTTATCTGTGCCTTACCTGAAAGCAATAACATCGATGATAAGACTGGTAATACTAATTATAAGGAACCAATATAAAATATGAAACCAACAATTTATCTGCAAACAGTCTGATACGTTGATCTTTATGCAAAATAAGCATTGTTTGTACTAATTGCTACAAAATGAAGCCGGATAGAAATTCATTTCTGTATTTAATAACTAGACTAGTCTGTATTATATTCCATCTGCTGTTATATGTTTGAACTCTTTAAATGATTTTACGGTTTTCCATTTCATCAATTCATATTTGTTGTAAATGTATAAAATCCGTTGTCTAGTCATATTTAAACAAGGCCTTGACAAAAATACACACATGCAAGAAGGATCAGGCTTCAATTTAAAAAAAATTGTACTCTCCTATACCCTCTGGTCTTCTAGATTGTATCTCAAAAAATATGTTCTAACCTCTATTTTGAAGAACTATTATCACCCCTCCAATGTGGACATTGGTCTACAAATAAAAATATGTATAAAATATTTTCCTGAGTACTTCACATAAGTTCCATCGATTCAGCTTGCACGACTTGCATGTGTTCCCCTGTCAAACTCGACTGTTTCGATTGCACCGGAAACCGAAGACCTGGGGGGTCGCTGCTCGTTGAGAAAGCCCCTTAAAGCTCACCGGGTGATTCCGGGGGAGGGAAGTGTCAGTCATTCGTTCGTCACGGTGGCACAAGTAGCTTGCTGGCACCAGGGTACCAGCAGACGTTTGAGGGATTTATAGCTTTCCCGCCACGTCGACGTCAACGTCGACGGAGCTCGCGATGACCCGGGGAAGATCAGGTCCTCCTCGAGCTTTCTTTTCACCACGTTGACGGAGGGGTTGGACGTGTCGACAGCTGTCGATATGTCGAACAACTCGTCACGAGGCGTTCCGTGACGTCACGAAAGCTCAAACTGCGAGTAGCTACTAGGGTAGCAACGACGGGCAGTAGATGAATTTATGGACTGCACACCGACAAGAGACTGGCAGTCTAGTGTTGGTGAGACCCACCCCCCAGCCTCTCCGAGGACGTAAGAACTCTTTCTGCGGGGAAAAGGCCTGTTTCGATGACACGAGCCGACGAGAAGACCGCGGCGATACGTCAACGGGTGTCAGTTGTCTGTCAAAGGGTCGTCAATGACGTCATTCTGAGACAAGCCTACCAGGATTACAGCCCCGGGGTAGATTTACGAGCGGGCGCAACAGGTGGACGCCTCGGAGCTATATGCTCGGGGGTGTTCTTGAGGGGCATGTTTTGCTCCTATCGATTCGGGGGTAGTTCCGTTGCTAACGTTCCACCGTGGCTAGACAAAATGCATGTCTCTGTTAATTATGCATTATTAACCCCTCGCAGTCCGACGTGTTTCCCTCTTTTATTCCAGGATCTGTTGAAACATTTGTAGGTACAGGCTTTGCACTCCAAATTAATCCTTCCGTAGATCAAATTCACCTTTTTGCACTCCAAATGAACCCTTTTGCAATTCTTATTCACTTTTTGCAAATCAAATTCACCATTTTGTAAATCAAATTGTCGTTTTTTGCAACTGTGAATATGTTGGCTGAATCTTCTTAGTCATCGCAACTATTACTTCTACAGATTGCCATAATCATTAAGTGAATATGTACATAACATTACGCGAAACAGCAGGAGAACCATTATGTATGAATTCATCTGTATATCGCTCTGGAAGTGCGAACTTGGATGGAAAATCGTGGGCTAACAGTGGCTGCTGGAAAAATGGAGGAAAAGCGGATTCTCTCTGCGTACACATGCTCCCGTTCCCGCGGGACCTGTTGCTCGCTTTTGGTCGTAAATTCAGCCCGGGGATGTTGTCCTGGTGAAAACCGTGCGTTTGACGTCTTTATGACATGAAACTGACGTTAAATCGATACCAGCTCTGGAGCAAGCGCACACATCTAAATCAGAACGCTTGTGTTAGGGTCTCTCACAAACAGCGAGAACTACATCCACTCGACTGTTAAAAAATACAGATAAGAAACTTTTGAACTATAAGACAAGGAACCTTCAATAGTCATTTACCTTAATCCAGTATAAAAATTTTCTAAGTCAATTGTGGAATACAGAAGACTGATGAAAATGTATTTCTCCGTTCAATAATTTTAGTAAGTCAAAAATGACATGTTAATATTCTTAAATTATTCTAATGTGTTCACAATTTCGTATTTCACCACATTTTTTCACAAATGCATAAAAGCCATAGTGTAATAAAGCGTTTCAAGCGACTATAATACATTAATTCTTCTTATAGTCAGCTATGTAAGAATTGTAAATTATTATTTTACAATATCAGATGGCTAATGCTCGCTAATTTCCATAAAAAGAAGTATTGGGCAAGAGAAGGTTCATTAGTTGCGACATAAAGCGCAAAGGCCAACTGAATTTGCATGCGAATGAGGGTTACAAGCGTGTCCCGCGGCGTTTTATCGATTTCACGTCAAATCGCCCGGACATGACGACCGTGACGTGTCACCGTAACAGGATCGTATCACCGGCAGAAATATCGCCAATCCGCCGATAGGTATTGTTGCGGTCCGATATTTTTTCGCCGCGCGTATATCGACGCGAACAGAGACACGCGATAAGACACGCGGCGTCTGAAAAATATCAGGCCAGCATCCCGCGAGCCAGCTTGCGGGCTAGGATGAAAGAAACCTCAGAAGAATCTCGCAGGACATCGTTGACAGGATCTGGAAGGCGTTTCTATCGATTTTCTGTCATCCTCTCGCGTTTACGACATCTCACCGCGATTCGATGCTACCAGGAACGTATCAGCATGTCATTCTCTCGGTTGTTTACACCGGTTGCCCGCGTTCCATCGGGATGCTGATGCCAATTGCTCTCGGCTGTTGCCTGGATAACCTGAAAAAGCGGAAGGTCTGCTCAGATCGTTTGACTCGAGTGACACGCGTCTGACGTGGATGTTTCAAACTGTGCACAATTTTCTTCTCCTTCTTCTGTCATTCTCGAATGTCGTATTGATAGCGTATTGTCGTATTGTCGTATTGTCGTATTCATTGGCAACGCGGTATTTGTTGAGTCTTCTGTCCAATCTGGATCGTTTATGTCCGAAGCGAAATTTCACTCTTGCATTTCTTCCTTTTCAATATTAATTTTTTCCCACTAATGCTTTAAACATCCGAGGTAGATGATTATATTTTCGAATAGGGACTTAAATACGCATTCCAGAATTTTTGTTAGATTTCTTAAAATCCTGAAACAGTAAAAAACTTAGTCATGAACTCATAAATAATTTTTAAACTGCGGATTTTTACAGAAAATAACAACTGTTCTTGGCAGTTGCGGTACACAGAAACTAAATAGAAAATTTCTCTCTTTAATGGTTTCAATAAGTTGCAAGCAATGCATCGATATGCTTAAGAACTTTTAAACTCTTCACTATTTGAAATTGCAAGCAGCCATTTTTGTCATAACGCAGTCCATACCACCTTAGTAGTGATTGGTTCGTTGTTGAATTCTATGCCAAGATCACTGAAAGGTAAGGTATAATAACTGAGTAATGCTTTCTTCTTATGCAGTAAGAGAAGTCTAACTCTTGAAACAATGTATACCACCTGTTTTAATTCCTCTAGGATCAACAATTGATCATTTCTTGAACTTCTTATTAACTAGAGGTTTTCCCGAAAATGCCTGTCTTAAGTATTTTCCACCTTGCTAATTTAAATGTTTGTAGTCAATTGCGTGCAACAGCTGCGCCACTTTTCTCTGCTGGTGCAAGGTGAGAATTGACCAATGTTTGTGGACGACTGTAGGAGCAACGGTAGTCGATTCGCAGCTAATTGAACGGAACTGGCCGGCATATCGGAAACTGATCGGCTGTCGAAGGCTTGTCAATCGAGAATTCAAGCACACGACCAGTTTTGTACTAGGCAAACAGATTTTCGGGTAGGCATTCGGTGGCGCCTCCGTCCATCGTGAAACCACGTGACATGTCGTCCTTGCAGGATCAGGGTAGTAGTCTTTCGAACAACTCGCGTCGTCATTGTTGTAGCCAAAAATTAAGGCATTTCGCTGTTAATAATGTTCGAAAAAATACGCCGTTGTATTTGAGAGAGTCTACAGGATCTTTCTACTTAAGTATTTGTGTGCAGCTCGCACGGTTCGAGCAGAATAAATTCTTAAAGTTGACAATTTCATTTTTCATTCAAAATTCCCCAAAATTTGAGGGTGATGAAAAATGATATTTGGATTCGTGTTCAGCGCATGAGAGTCTATGAGAATTGATTACTAGTTTTCGAAACGCGAAATTGCCATTGAATGCGAGCTCGCGTGATATTCGTGGCCATACATTTTCATAGATCCATGCGCGTATTGTGCGCGTTATTTTATAATTTATGCATGCCACGCGGAGAGCGCAATTCGAGGAATACTCGAGGCTCGGTATGTTTTCTTAGTAACTCCGCAACTTTCATATTCATAGATACTGCATATATTACCATCGCTGACTATCGCTTAACTGGAATATAGCGCCCGAACTATGGACCCCTCCATCGTGCCATCTGCAAGACTGTTTCACTGACGAGTTTCAGAAGAGTGAACCGTTAAAGTCCGAATGTACATTGACAATTCTTGATTGCTAAATGCTAAGCCGTTTTGACAGTCCCTGTTTCCCTTCCTGAAAGTTCATATCTAAGTATAGAGACTACTGCACAAAATAATGTATAAAATAATTCCCATTCTTCATGCATTAATAATACTTTATGACTTTCAACTTTTAACACCACGGCAGTCAACCAAGTTTGCTACCAGCATCACGGATACTGGACCTCCACAGTTGTGCATTTTGCGTAAAGAAAATGAATCCAGTGTTCTTTGTCATTTAACATTCTCGGTATGATGTCCGTAGAGCGTTTCAACTGTAATGTAACAATAATCTTATAGAAGAATGCATTGCATTTAATAGAATGTTAGGAAAGTATAGACTATTGCCAAAGTAAGTGCTGACAGCGTGCTAATCTGTTTCTATCCATTGCGGCCGCCTGTTGCGCCCGGAGCGACCGCAGCGCTTCTTCTGGCGGCTGGTGGTGCATCGATACAATTTATAAAGCCGGTCGCCAGGTAGCGTGCCGCGTCGATAAGTTCGATACATCGAAACGTGACGTTGTCTAGGCCGCTGGCATTCGACGGAGAGAGGAGGGGGTAGGTGAACGGTTGGCAATAACGATACTGACAAGTTGACAAGCTGTGCGAACTCCTTGGGGATACTGTTCTCCTGGCACTTCGAGATGCAGCGTGTCTTTCGAATGGCGACGGGAGCGCTTCGCAGCACGAGCCACGACGACGGAAAAGACAATGATGGCGGTGATCGAAGCTGCCTCGACGGTTACGAGCAAAAAGAGCCGGGGTGACGGGAAAAGACGGAGAGGCGGTCTTTCCTGATCCTTCATTCGAACGGCAAAAAATGCCATGCCCCTTGGCGCGCCTCTTGGAATAATGGGGCGCCATGAACGAGTGCTGGTGCACACAGCCTCTGTTATTATTTCGCGGGTAAATCCCGACCCGTGTCGACTCTCTGGCAAAAGGGAGGCTGGGAGGAGGGTCTGCGAAAAAAAATAACGGAACTGTAAAAAGAAGAAGAGAAACGAGTCTGTCGTTCGTTCCTTCGTTCGTTCGAGAGCCGATAATCGCGCAACCAACAATGAAAATCGATGGCTGACACAGACTGCGCATGTCGTTACTTGCGGAGGAGAGGAATCGTTTGTTTTTTCTGCTATCCTGGTGCCACTGTGGTTCCCGGCATTCTTTTCATTGTTCTGTCGCTCTTGTTTTGTTTTTATCGATTCTCTGCCTCCGAACGAAAATATGATCTTACATTCCATACGTCCGACGGACGAGGGAATTCAGCGACATCTCTTGACGCGGGAAATGAGAACTATTTAAAAACTGCCGAGTTATAAAAATGCCAACGATATCGTAGCACCGACGAGGTATTCGTCGGTGATCGTAGTACAAACCGAAACTGAAAAGTTAAAATTGATCAAAACGGTGCGTTCATTGTACCTTCTTCATACTGTAAATAAAATTCAATTTTGTACGAATGCTTCACAATGAAAATCAATTTAGGCTCAATCAAAGAAGAGGTCATCGACGCAGCACTCAACGTGTTAATAGAGAGAAAGATCCTGTAATGTAACTCTTTAAATATTCGTGTCGGGTATACTTAATTGAATATACTAAATAATTCTTTTCATACAACTGTTTCAGGTGTGAGTTACGAAGACGCCTTGAGAGATGGCGTCCTCTTTTGCAAGCTCATGAACAAACTGCAGCCGGGCCTTATCACCAAGATTAACACCTCCGGCGGTGATTACAAGATGATGGATAACCTTAATCAGTAAGTACCTGTGATTTCTAAAGTTATCTACGTTAATTGCATTGTCACGTATTCCTTTATCTTTTCTTCAAGGAGAAAGATTTGTGCGGTGTTTATAGGTTTATGTATATGGTCTGAGGTTCCTCGCGTGTGGTTATAGCTATGCCATCGGTTTTGAAACTGTTGAGACTCCTTCAATATCATGATTCCCTACTACACAGTCGACTTTCTGCAATCGACAGTGTTTTGCTTCGGAACGACTCTCGACTCGCATCCTATCGACGTCGAGACCATTGGTCACCGACTCTCGCTGGAATCGAGAGATCAAACGATCTGCGACTATTGACCTCGAATTTATCCGTTCGAGGCCAACGATTCCGCCATATTTGGACGCTCGAGAACCGCGACAATAGCTACTGGCGGCGTATACGTACCTCTTCTGGTTCTCTGGGAGCCTGCTGAATAAGTACCAATAAAGTCTGAGGTCGGGACCGTCGCAGTGAACTTTCGAACAGATACGACGGGCCTGTGTGTGTCATTCTCGCAGTAGCTGAATCCTAGGTCATCCAACAACGCTGTCATTCAAAGTCGTTTAGAGCCTGAACTATTACAACTGCTGAACATTATAAATGACTAACTTATAAATTTTTCGCTCTAGCTATTGCTGTCCAAAAAACCGTTTATGTCGTGCCTTTCCAACCTTCAAGAATCACGCGTCTCAATCCAGGTATAGCTCTTAGATGATACTCTGCATACTCGCGGTATGTTGAAAAACTACTGAATGGACCTGCAGTATCGGACTTTGTTGAACAGTTTTTCATAATGATCCCTCGTCGTAATTAGGACGTCAATACAGCTGGATTCAAATCGGAAAGGCATAGAAGGTGTCTCCGCGACACATGACTTGTTCGTTTACCCATGGTATCGCCTGCGCATGCCACCAATTGGCGCGTTTTCAATGTTTAAGAGCGCTTTCTTGAATAGTGGGGCGAACGATGCGCAGCGCGGCCACTCCGCGTTACTCCCTTTTCATGCGGAAAACAGTAACATCATAGAGGTTGCACGTGTACATGTTTGCATCCTCCTTGAATGGCTGCGTGCCTGGTACCCGGAGAGCTCGTTAACACTGGCCTGCCTCACGTTTGGCGCATCGGGCTATGTGTGTCATCGACAAAATGTCGAAGAGCTTTTGGCCAAGATTACGGGCAAATTCTCTTTCGAATAACGAATGAAAATTACAGACTCATTCAAGGATAACAAACGATTTTCATCGACGAAAAATTATTCGTTACTCGTGAATAAATGTCTAACGTTATTTCAGCCACATTTATTCATTACTCGATTGAATGATAAATAATTGTAACACCTGACAATGTCAGACTGACATCTGTCGATGGTAGCCTGTAGCATCTCATGGACACAATATAAGCCTTATATTACAAGGATGATATTTTTGAAGAAACTGATTGATGAAAAAACTATTTCTATTATTTCAGGTTCCAAAAGGCTTGCGTTAAATACGGAGTACCCGATGTAGACCTTTTCCAAGCGGTTGACCTAATGGAAAGGAAGAATATAGCGCAAGTGACTAATACGATCTTTGCCATCGGCCGCACAGTAATTAATATATTTCTGCTAATAAGTCATTTTCCTTTTAATAAGATTAAATTAATGAAATTTCTCTGTAGACCTATAGACACCCAGAATGGCGTGGACCCTGGCTAGGACCTAAACCAGCTGAAGAAAACAAGCGACACTTCACTGAGGAACAATTAAGGGCCGGTGAAGGGCTCATTGGACTCCAGGCTGGTACCAATAAGGGCGCGACTCAAGCTGGACAAAACTTTGGCGCCACAAGGAAGATACTTCTTGGAAAATAATGTTAATAGTACATCTTTTGTAATCATTATAATTATTTGTATCACACTGTCGGTGGACTGTAACAATTACGCATAGTTCATTTTATAAATTATGATATTATTTAATATAAGAGTGAAACATTACAATGTAGCTTATACAAATAGAAGATAAGTGATTTGCCCATAGCCTTTCGAAATTAATTGTTAATAAAAATTTCTCTTATTTACGTGCGAGATCTTTCGTTAAAGGTTCCTAAATACATATATATTTACGGGATAATTTACAAATTGCCGAAAGTATACAATTATTTTCACACAACAATCTATGCGACCATACATTTTGCAAATTACGTGTACATTTAATTGCAAAATGCTTATTCGACCATTACAAGAAACATTTCGATTATTCCATTTTGCGTCGTGTACGTTATCACGTCCATGAGATGGTGTACTCAAGCGCAAACCAGCGGTTATGTCAGTGAGGTTAAGTTTCTTAAGCTCTTCACGGTAATGTCGTTAGTAACGATGTGAACATTGTCATGCAAATGCAGAGCATACATTTTTTCGGTTATTTCTACGTTCTAACATTGCTCGGCTTTAAAATAGCGAGTGGAATTGGAGAAGGTTAGTACGGATGTGAGGATGTTAGGTTACCGACATCTGCATTATTAAATTTACTGTTTGTCATCGAAAATTGGTTAGGACAATTGTTTAAATTGAATTCGAGAGGGTCCTTTCTAGACACGAGTTACGTGACGGATGTATTCTTCGAAATTATACACCCGCCGGAACTGGAGTACACGTACAAATTGAGGCCTGCCAAGGATTTTGGAGTTCCTTTCGTAAGTGCATACCTACATATGTATGTAACTGTTAACACGTTGACTACTGAGCGTGTTTTGTTATATATGTAGCTTTCGCGAAATTGTGAAATTGTCCGTGTTAGAATTATATTTGAGTTTATAATATTACCAAAAATAAAAATATTGACATATTCGCATGTACACTTATTATTTTAAGTCGCTATTCTAGTATTAATCGCTTTTACAAAATTATATATTGTTCACGAATTTTATGCATTTTTATCGAGCTCGGTTGCGCTGGTCAGCTATGACTACAATAGCAGTCAATATGTTAACCATCCTGGAAATGAATCTTACATATTTACTGTGCGCAACAAATTTTCAGAATGCGAGCTTCTTGGAGGAAAAGATTCCTCTGGTTCCAGCCGAGCCTCCTCAAGGTTGCCAACTAGCAAAGAATGCCAAAGAATTAAAAGGTAGAGTTGCCCTGGTCGAAAGGGGCAACTGTACTTTTTTCGTTAAGAGTATGATGGTTGAGGAAGCTGGTGCTAAAGCTGTGATCATAGCAGATTATTTACCTACTATAGAAGAATCAACGACGTATCCAATATGGGTGGATATGACACGCGACGTCACCATACCACCCTCAAAAACAGTAAACATTCCTGCTGGATTTTTGCTTGGTAAGAATGGCAAAATGATTCGGCAAACACTAAAACGTTTGAATCAACCATTTGCCTTAATCAATATCCCGGTAAACTTAACTTATACTTCTCTGGATAAAGTGCATCAGCCACCCTGGTTACTTTGGTGAACTTAGGTATACACAATAAGATGGTGTTAAGTCGGGAATAATTAATTATAAAAGCAGTTTATTATGGAATTTGTTTCTCAGCAAATAGCTAATCGTTATTTCGAAATTGGCTGAGTCTCTCTCTGTAGCCATGCCAGCGCTTGAGCATTCTCTGGTCCTTGCAATAAAGGTTCCAAGGTATTCAAACATTTTGCGTGGTAGATGTTCAAGTAGTTGATCTAAAATGAATTACAAATGATATTACCGAGACAAGGAGAATGTGAAAAGTAAAACGGATACCTCGTCATCTGCTAATAAGGAAACATCGAGCAACTTGGTCTGTATAGGCACCAATGTAACAGTCTCGAAAGTAAGAAAGCCACGATTCTTGTAATTGTACGAAGTATTTGCCTTTACCACTAATTCGATATTTTCGTGTCTAATGCCAAACTTTTCGTCCTCGTAGTATCCTGGTTCTATTAACGTTACGGATCGTATTAATATTAATAATATACGTTATGCAGGATGTTCGGCGACAGATAGGAACGATTCGGCTTTGTTTTTAAATTATTAATAATCTTAATCTTATTTTCACTCTAAAATTGTTCCCCTACTAATGCCAAACACCCTGTGCAACGAACGCGAATAATACTTCTATACTTTGTACCATTTGAAAGAAACATGCCAGGTTGTACGCCTGGGTCGTCAGGATGCGGTCGCCATGAGATCTCAACAGGCCCTTCGTGAACATTTAGATACGAACCTACTCCGTGACCAGTACCATGAAGATAATTAAGTCTGTAATTATACATTTAATGTATGAATAAAGAATATTTTCCATTTTATGAGGAAGGCAGATCTATGTACCCGACTCTCCACAAGGCCTCACGGGCGAGCGTATCAAGATAATTTCCTTGTAACTTCATGGGAAAAATGCTCGTCGAGAAATGGCACTGTCCCTTGAACACCCTCGTGAAACATTCACGTTCAAAAGCGGTAGCATCGCCAAAGTGTAATGTTCTTGTGACGTCCGTGGTGCCGTCTTGGTATTGTGCACCAGAGTCACAAAGATACAGTTCTTTGTCTGTAATTGGCACATCCGTTTTCGGTGTTGGTAGATAATGGATTATTGCTCCGTGAGGCCCAACCGAGGAAATGGTTGGGAAACTGAGCCCGATAAAATGCTTCTGCTCCCTTTTAAATAAAACGTGCTATTAAAATTCACAGTCGTGTGTGCTGTTAGGTAGAATGTTCATCCATTTTTTCGTAAGTTTTGGTCAAGCGAAGCAGAAGAAATAGAGCATAATTCATTAAAATCATGTTCACCTTATAACTATCCTTGTGATAGGGGTACCGATTTGAAACTTACGTCCTGAATTTCTCCAGCTGCGTGGCCCCAGATATTTCCGTGATCGCTGCCTTCTTGTTCTTAACTTGATCCTCCAACCAAGCAAAGTATTTTACAAGCGCAACAGCGTCACGTATATGCGCGGCCTTCATTCCTTGCACCTCGACATCGTTCTTTATAGCCTTCATAATGCTTATCGGCGTAATAGCAATGTGTTGTTTTATTTCCCCGCAAGCAGCGTGTATAGCATAACTCGAGCGATTGTTTATCCATATTTTTTCGTTGCTCGCAACTGCGGTTTCCTTTAGAAATGCGTGTACATCATCGTACGGATGATAAACCACGTTCACTCCTTCGTCTATTAACTGTTGTTGAGCTTCCTCGCTAACTTTGCTTTTATCAATGAACAGATGTAGATCGTTTAACGTGAGAATCACGTAAGCAAAGAAGACGGGATTGTAAGGTATATCAGACCCTCGAAAATTCAGAATATATGCCACTTCGTCCAAAGCTGTGATCACAAGTACTTTCGCCTTGTTCTTATCCATTTCTTCTCTGCACAGTCTGACTTTCTCTGCTACAGTACGCCCTGAAAATTGCAGAGGCTGCGGTACAATAGTATTACCTTTGAAGTCAGGCTGCTCGTTGCCCCATACTTTATCAACTAAATTCTCTTCGAGTGGCATCAGACAGTGACCAGCAGCGGTTAAACTGGTATGCAAGATGGCCCATTCTGTGTAACTCATTAGATTAGAATCTGCACCAACAGTAGATTTAGGTGGTAAGTTAGAAACCAACCATGCAGCTCTCGTCGGAGTATCTAACATTCCTTCTCTCATAAGAGTCCACATTTCTGGAGGATCAAATTCTGCCAATGCTTGTGTATAGTACCTTCCATCTGTCCATAACAGAGCTTTGTCTGGTGTAACAATCGAAACACCGAAAGAACCAGTAAAACCACTGATGAATTTCACTCTTTTGTCTCTCTCCCTCAAGTATTCAGACTGATGAGCATCGCTTGAATTTATAATCAGAGCCTGGATACCTTTCCCTTTAATTCCACCAATTGGAACAGCTTCCATCAACTCGCGAAGCTTAGCTAGTTTCATTGCACCGTTCCTTTGTGCCATGTTGATGTCACTGTGACCATAAATTTTCTTCTTAATAATTTTCATTAATTAATAATTATATAATTTATACACATAATTTTCATACACTCGCACTTCCATTATCCGAATATCCAAACAGCTGTTTTGTAGTAATATTTAAGAAACTTTTGCAATCTAGCAGCCAAGGAGATAAGGCCTTTATATGTCTATATATTAATACAAGTATGGGAAGCTCTACTGCATTTAATTTAATACTTAAGAATTATATCAGCTTTTGTTTCTCTAATACTTACCTTTTTCTACGCCGTTCGTTATTCCCACAGAGAGGAAATCTCAGATTTTCATATAACAAAATATAAAATATGGGCTGATAGCGCGCTTAAAAATGACTATTTATAATTGCCTACAGCGAACGTCAACCTCTTCCCCCAAAGTGCTCACGATTGTGCCATTAATCGCTTCGTTAAAAGAATATTATCTTATCGAATACTGCAGACAAATATCATCGATGAATTCAATTATTTCCTTTATCAGAGATAAAAATCGAACACTGTATGTACATTACATACCATATGTACGCTGATATTCCAACCTGTTTATTGACACGTTTCAGGACAATTCTAAATAATTAAGGTTATTCAGAGATGACTCTGTTTGCAAACATTTAGTAAAAAAAGCTAGTAAATATATCGCAACAAATTGCATTTATCAGTAACTCGCATTCATAGTTCATTTAAATTTACATTTGAAGTAATAAAATAGTCTTCTTGTTTAATCGCAATGTGCATGAGATAGATGAAATATGACGTAAAAATAAAAATCATATGCATCGTGAACTGCCGGTATTTAACTTTTGGAATAATTTTTGCTAGTCATTTATTTTGCGATACTGTCTATGTTTATATATGTAGGTCTCTGGTTAAAAAAAAACACGCGAAGTAAATACCAATTGTTTACGCTTTATTGTTGAACAGAGATAATAGAAAGATAAGCTATCATTGAAACCCTAAAAATACTGCAATGTAAGTATATATGCAGTTATATGTTTCTAATCTAACATATAATTACTATAAATTGTTACTCATTGTTTTTAGCATGCTCAGTTTAACAAAACATTGTGCCTTAACAATTGGAAAAAACAATGCATTAGGGTTTCTACCGCTTCGACAGAATTTGTATACATGCACTCTGAAACCCACAATTGCGAAGAGGGCGACTTTACTAATAAAAAGACATCCTACTTGTTTGCAAAAGGTATACATACTGAAGGTGTCAATACACTAGCAAGTAACTTACAACAATTTTTGCTCTCAGAGAGTAAAAAAATGTATAAACAATATTTGCAAATAAGTGTATATAGTTCTACAAATTGCTCTTGCAAAAAATGTTGCAAACTATTTGCTAGTTTATTCACAGTCTAGGTTTCAAATAACATCCCAGTATAAATTAAATCAAGACTTACTTTTGTAATATCGTTTCTAGAACATACTTAACCAGAGGAATGTTATAGCTGTAAGTTTTGCCTCGAAACCAGCCCCAAAACCAGATAAAATTGTAGGAAAATGGATGTTAACTTGTAGTGGCATGGTCTTTATTGCCGTAGTCTTAGGTACGATTGTCTATTTATTCTATTACTATTGTATACGCACTGTTGTAAAAGTTGTTGTGGACAAAACTTATGGGAAATAGATTTTAAGGCAGAAAACAAACTTCTATAAATTTGAGTATACATCTTGAGTTTCTATACTAAACACTTAAATTACCTCAGACATGAAGATGAATAAAACATAATTGAAAACTGTATAATAATTTATTTCTTCGTCCTATGGTACATAGGAGGTGTAACAAGACTCACAGAATCTGGTTTATCTATGGTCACTTGGAAGTTGCTAGGTGAAAAAATGCCTACTACAGAAAGTCAATGGCATGCTGAATTTGAACGTTACAAACAGTTTCCTGAATATAAAATGTAAAGCTTATTGACATACGTTAACTCAAGCATTATAAAACTATGCTGTGCATCTGTATTTCTATTTTAGAACTAATCACGACATGACGCTGGAAGAATTTAAACGCATTTGGTGGATGGAATACTTGCACAGAATGTGGGGGCGTTTGATAGGCGGTGTATTCATAGTTCCAGCAACTTATTTCTGGGCGAAACGTATGCTGACACCGGCAATGAAAATCAGAGTAGCTGTTCTAGGATCATTGATTGGTTTACAAGGACTTATGGGTTGGTATATGGTGAAATCTGGTTTGGAGGACCGTTTTAAGGAACAATCAGACGTTCCTCGAGTTTCGCAGTACCGTTTGGCTGCTCATTTGGGAATGGCATTTATAATATACACAGGATTCCTATACAATGCTTTAAGCTGTTTAAGTCCTGCTGAGAAATTAGATCTGAACGCTTTGAACGTTAATATGACCGATGTCAAACAAAAACTTAAAAGATTCAGAATGGTGGTGCACTCCACAAAGGGATTAGTCTTTCTTACTGCTTTATCCGGAGCTTTTGTAGCAGGAATGGACGCAGGTCTTATTTATAATACATTCCCGAAAATGGCAGATAAATGGATACCGGACGACATACTCACAATTTCGCCTAAGTGGAAAAACTTTACCGAGAATCCAACCGCTGTACAATTCGATCACAGAATTTTGGTATGCTTGATACGTACAGTATGTCTAGTTTAAATGTACACACGAAATCAGCATTAAAATCTATGTCTCTACAGGGTATCACCACGTTGTCTCTGATAACTTATATTGGAATTGCATCTCGAAAATATAAACTTCCTGGCAATGCAAAGAAGGCAGTTGTTGCTGTCCTATGCGCTGGTTATTTACAAGTATTACTAGGGATAACAACATTGTTGCACCATGTACCAGTAACATTGGCCGCGTCTCATCAGTCGGGTAGTCTGCTTGTACTAAGCACGATGATTTGGTTGTGTCATGAATTGAAGTACTTAAAGTATGTTGTTAAATGAGACTGTAATAACCAGTTTGTTACGAAGATTTGTGATACACGATGGTCCGCCATGAGACAGGAAACGAGATAGGTAATTTCATAACAATTTCACAACATTATGCTTTATTTGACAATGCATTAAGTTATAATAATCAATATTCATAGAAATAAATTTACACGTGTGTAAGTAATATACCTACAATCGGAATATCAAAGTTTAAGTAATTTTTATATTATTTTGTAAGTAAATTTAATTCCATGTTTATAAAGAACAAATAAATACCTATCCTAACGTAGTAAACAAATTGTGTCATATCTGTAACATTTTCATTCGTTTTTTCTTGTTCGTTATTTGTTATTACAAGGTTACATCTTACGGACCCAACTGAATTTTATCTCTAGACTGTAAATCAGAATGAACCGACAACTAATATCATTTCCTTTTTCTTTTTTTTTCATTGTGCTTGGGCAAGTATCAAATACTAAACAATGTTTGTACTGATACCTAATTTCAAAAATCAGCTTTGGTAAGTAATATTATACAGTTCAACAGTAATATTCGGACATTTTTAAAAAATGTGTAAACCCTGCTTAATTGATAATTGCTATCTAATTACAGTAATATTTCGTTTCAGCATTCAAAAAGTTTTTTTTTCTTTCTTCGTAATATATCCCCTAATTACTTCTGATCAGCAACACAGTGAATTCAACGTTATTTTATTGGCAGTTGTTCTACCTAATCTCCAATCAGTCATTCTTTGATTTTTTTTTCTTTTGTTTAAAACGCCTTATATGCATTGGTCCAACATAGCAACATTAATATAAAGCAGCAGTAATATTTATTAGGCGTTTTTGAATTGCACTTTCATTATTGTAATGCTTTTTTTTTTTATTTACAGTCACTCATTTCCTTGCATGGCAATAGTGCCACATCACATTTTGTATATTTTTTTTATTCAATATTACACGGATATGAGTATTAAAGGAAAATGTTTTTTACCGCTCGTACAAATAGGAATTACAAGCCTTAAAAAAGAAATACAACATTTACGATAAAACCTTTACACGAACATGTGCGAAAATACACATACTGTAATTTAACCATATGCAAAATGTTTTTGCACGGTGTTTGAACATCAATCGAAAAGAACTTAATGCAGTCTCTTTTATATATATTGCAAGTAACCCAAATACTATATAATGAAACTAATATCAGTCTGATAGAATTTGTTTTCCCCATTGAGAATCTTATGTCTTAATTACATTCTGGTAACAAATGTCTCACAATAAATGCGAAATTACCATTCCAAACATAAGATAAGTATAAATTAATACTTCAAAAAAGTGTCATTGCTTTACCAGAAGATCACATATCTCATTGAATGAAGATACAGTTTAATTGCATATTGCTAATGCAAATAGAAAAGAAGTCTATTTTTTCGTATATTAACAACATTCGTGAACACTGTGATCTAGCAGAGAGAAGAATTGTGTATTTACGTGGGTTTCCTGAATTTCTAGACAATAGAGATGTGCTTTTATTTGCACTGTTATTCGTATTACATATATCCAAAGAAGTTTATCATAATCGATTTTTTCATGTGAACAGGTTTTTGTACACTTTCGCGTTAAATTTTTAACAATTTCCTCCAGGCATTTGTATTATTATCTTGGACGTGATTACCCAATTTATAAATAAGTTATTTATAAGGTTAAATATAGTTGTTTTTCGACACTCAAATTGAAAATAGTGGAACTGATATATATATATCATGATTATGTATATCTGTATACATATATGTATATATGTTTGCATTTATCATACATACACCCACACGCAATACTATATATAATTATATATGATCAATGCATATAAGAAATAAACTATATCACCGTTGTGTTAGTACAGTCAATAAATTCACACGCATAATATGTCACTTTTGTATAGTTATACCTTTAGACAAGTTTTTTTCTTTTGTTGTGCAACATATGGGGCAGAAATAATGAATTAAGTGCTATTTAAAAATCGAAGTTGCAGTACCGTTCTTGTGTTAAACATTTCCTTATAAGCACAAATAACATAGAAACGTCGAAACGATTGCGCTGATAAAATCGTGTAAAAATTATACATTCTGCACCACATGCGTTTTTCAATATTAGTCTTATGTTTTCTTCTCTGTGCATTACTCTTTAACTTTGAAAACCTTATACAATATCCTATTAGTACTTACAGGAAGGAATCGTAGATTTTCAGGCCATCGTTAGGCCAAATATTTGCTCCTATTAAATAATTGAAACTTACGACTTATAAATATTCAAAATCCATTTACAAAAATTGAAAGAGGTGTTGCATGTTAAACACAAAGTGTTAATCGATTTTTTATGCCCTATACTATGATGCAAAAATAATACAAGATATTAGCAATTGCTTCTACTCAATTTGGTCTTAATAGAAATTGCGATTATTTCGTTCCAATTAATAAAATAAAAGAAATTGGGTGTCGAATTCCAGAAAAGATAAGATGAAATGCATTGCAACAAGTAGCATATATCTTGTTCCTTTTCTCTCTCTATTGTCCATTGATGTCTTCTTTATATTCAATATTTATGTAATTCTCTTACTGTTATTAGTATTATTATAATTTTTCTTTAAGTGTATGACTTATTTTTTACATTATATCATTATGCAACATGGTTCAATAAGCAGCACAGAATAACTTTCTACATATATACTTAGTTTTTCTCAAGTGTTACAGCACCAGTACCTTCGTTGGTAGTAACAAATAAGTATGACAATATCAGAATTTGAGTATGATCACCTTTCCTGCTGTGAATTCAGATGGCATTTCCAAAAGAATTTGTTCTTACTTCGTTTGCTAGATGTATTAAACAGGAAACCGATTAGAAATTTTAATCAGAATTTTCCAGCGGTTCACCGATTTTACGATTAACGCTTTCAATTGCTTTTTTCCTCGATCTAGTATAAATTAAAAAAAAAAAAAATTAAATAATCACAACCTATAATTTAAACGAAATAATATTTAATCCTTAGAACATTTACGTATATTACGAGAGTTAAGTGCATTTTATTGTAAAAAATCACTTCAAGAATTGCTGCTCTATTCTTAGTAATGATACATTATAAAATTAAAAAAAATGTGTTCCTACTTCTTGAATGTGTGTAAGATAGTGCTTATTAGAAAGGTTGGTTCAATGTGACTTGTATCTTACGTATACAGTAGTTCAGCTTGTTTTCACGGGACTGTCATCCAACTTTTCAGGATTCACGATTACTTGTATTACATAACCTGGTTGTATCTTCGCTTCTTCTATATGCATTTTATCCCCTAATAATTTGCCGCCAAAGAACCACCTTTGACGAGATGGTTCTAAACCTTCCTGGCTCTATGAACACAATAATCAATGAACAGAGAAATTTATGTACTCTGTTTCCAAACTAACAAGTTATATATAATGTTTTTAAAAGTTGACGGATACCTGCAATTTCTTTTTAGCGATAGCAACAGTATCTTTGCTATAAACAGGCAATTTTACTTCACCAGATGTGGTCGACAACCTGAGCTTTAACGTTTGTTCGACTCCGCTATCGACAGGTTCTATAAAATAACATTACAAATGAGTATCTGTTGTATAATAATGATGTACAATTATCAGATCCTTTTATTCTATTACCTGAACAATCGGCAGGAGAGTCTCTTCCACTGTCCTCTTTCACGATATTTATAGGATAAGATAAGCAGTAAATAGGGACTTGATACCTGGTTCCTAATTCGTCGTAACATTCTGTTAAAAAGCCATTCGGCACAGAAATATTAGCTCCATCTAATATAGCCTGTGCTAATTGATAGTCTTGAGCTTCTGCCGCGGTTGCCCCGGCTCTCAGTGCATCCCATATTTCTTTACGACCATCAAACGCAGGCGCAGTGTCCCAAAATTCGTCCCTTTTGCTTCTGAGCTGACCTTCCGTCAATGGTACATCTGACCTCCACCTAATCACTTCATGACATAAGGGATGATTCTTTCTTGAATTTCCTGTGCAAACAAAAGAATATTTTACTGGTAATATGATCCTGTAATTTCAAATTCTTCATCTAACCGCCAGTGACTTAATTCTGTGTCATTTCGAAATAAATAAACACTTTCAAGTAACAGATCCTTGCAGTACCAGGCATAGACTTTTCGAAATCATAAGCGGCGTTAATCACGCGCGAAGGTGTTAATTACGAAATTGTGCGATGTAATACAATAGTGTCACTGCAGCGAATTCAGTGATAAACAACCGTAAAGTGTAAATATTTGCCGAGGAAAAATAGATACGATAACCGTGGGCATTACCTACGAAACTTTGAACCCGACATCGGCAACGAAACAGTACAACATTGTGCACGGTGATAGTTAAACAGCTCGCGAATGCGATGCAACAAAATAATATGCAAAATATCGAGTCATAACACGCAATAAACGCTGGGTACGAAGGTAAGGGGAAAAAGCTCTAGTATCTTCAAGGTTAGCCCGATGTTGATCAGTGTTTTTGCGTGACGAATACTGGCCAGATATTCACCTGAGTTGACTCTCGACGAGTTCCCTGTGGTGTCGTCAACGGAGGAGTTCCTTGCCCTCGTTAAACCTATGCAGCCTCCCATCCTAGGCGGCTGGAGTGACCAAACATTTCACTGAAATTTAACAACACCTCGCATGCCATTTTCGTCCATCTTATCCACCGCACTACAAATCGGTACCATTAGAGGCGCTCTAATCGTGTCATTGGGCGACCTAACCTAAAAACCCTCTCGCTCGTACGCGCACAAATAGATGTTATAAGTTAAATAAAACAAACTGCACCCGCCGAGAGTGTTCTCGACAGACGAAAAAAACTCGTTGACACGCCGTTGCACGTGACGTGACAGCTGCGTCCAGCCACTCTTATCTCAAATTCGATTTAGAAACTCATCGAACAGGGATCTTATTATAATCCGATCGAACCGAGACTGATTTTATTGTTGCGCCGAGGTTAAGTAACACAGCAAGGAGGCATGGTTTGTGATGGCTTCGCTCGCAAGCACTGTTTCTAGGGACAGATTTCTTACTGCTTTCGAGAAATATGAGACACTGAGCACGACATGCCAAGAGATCGCCTCAGGTGTGTATTAATTACCATAATTGATCATTTGGATAGTATACGTATTTATATACATAGATGATTGACCTTGGTGTTTGAGACAAGTAGAAACTGATCTCACACACGCGCGCGCACACACTCAGGAAAAATAATTTGTTTATGTGTCAGATTTGTAAATTAATTTTATGGAAATTCGAAGTGGGAAGGAATGATTCAGAATCGGACTGTAGATTTTTAAGTAACTGAATGTGGCTTTAAATTGTACTGTGATTGTTTTTCATTTATTTAGAAATACAGTCTGGACATGCGAAGCTTTATGCAGTTGTGGAAGAGCTTGGACCGTTTGTCACTGACAAAGATGCTGGTACACGGGAGAAGGGCATCGATGCCCTCTCTTCTATCTTGTCTCACTTGCCCAAAGATTACTTGAGCGAAAGTGAACTAAGCTTTGTGACAACATTTTACTGTGACAGGCTTAAAGACCATCATAGCATAATACCATCAGCATTGAGAGGAATATTGGCAATTGTAAGTGATTTAATATTTTTACTAATTTTACGTAAACGAATAGGAAAACTTTAAACTGTTGTTTCAGATCCAAATGAAACATCTACCTCAGGATTCACCCGAACGTTTATTCAGAGTTTTTTTCGAACATGTTCAATGTCAGTCTCAGTTGCTGTCTGATCGCCGTAACATATATTTAATATTCACAATACTATTACAAAACAGAATAGAAGACCTGAAAGCTATGGGACCAGACTTTGTCTTTGGAGTTATTAGCTGTATTGATGGGGAAAGAGATCCAAGAAATCTTATGCTACTGTTTAGCATACTTCCACAGTTTATACAAGAATTTTCATTAGGTCACTTGGCTGAGGAAATGTTCGAAGTCATTGCATGTTACTTTCCAGTTGACTTCAATCCTGTAATTAGATCAACCAATACAGACTTTATTTCTGCAATCGTGTCTGAACGCGAATTACAATTTGGCTTGAAATTTTTCAGTCTGGATCAGAAGGGGTAGGAATAACACGCGAGGATCTGGCAGAGAAATTAGCCCCTTGTCTCTGCGCTGTACCAGAATTCGCAGAATTTTGTATACCACTTATACTCGATAAATTATTTTCGAATCTTAAAGTTGCCAAGCTAGATTCTTTGAATCTGTTATGCAAAGGCATGCAAACGTTTGGTGTAAAAGGAATTACACCACATCTGACTGAATTGTGGTCTGCCTTGAGAAAAGAGATTATGCCTGGTGGAGACTCAGACCTGAAAAATGCAAGCTTAAAGACGGTCATGTCTACAATCGCGGTAATATCAAGCGATACCAAGCTTTGCAAAGGTTTTATTGACAATATAATTACAGATACAAAGTCTTCTTTGTACGATGTTCAACTTAGCATGTTTAGACCAGCTGTTAAAGTATTAGAATGCGTTGCAGAAGTTAACAAAGAATCATGCGCACATGTATTAAAAGTAATAGTACCATTGTGTCTCGGCCAATACTCTGTCAAGACTACGGCGACCGACAAAGTAATTTTAATTGAAACACTGAACAGTTTTATTAAAATCAGTTCTAAACATGGATTCGATATCAAAAGTATGTACTCATAGCATTATGTGTCGACGTATGCGATGTATAGACGATTTATTTACAGGTGTTCCGGAGTTATCATGGACGGATATACCGCAATTATATCTAAGTGAGTTATCAACAGAGCACACAGAGCTACAGTCGAGGCTACTAGTTGGTCTAACAATGCAGAAATTGTATTTAAACGAAATACATAGAAGTTCTCTTTATGAAAAAATTTGTAGCCTGATCGAAACGTCTTGCAACCAAATGAGAATGATTTGCCACGCATCCATTTTAGCTTTTGCCTCTTTATATCCCCAAGAAATATCAGTTTTGATAAAGGAGAAGTTTAAGCTGGAAATTGGTAAATTGAGCCACATCTTATAAATATGTCTTCACGATCTTTTATTTTAGGATACCTAAGTCAAATATTTTATACGTTTCAGGTGAAGAAACCATACAAGTACAGGTCCGTAAACTGGAAGTATTAGCGGCAGTAGCTAAAACATACAAACTAGGTGTTGAAGTACTTCCGCATATTGTGTCTCAAACAAACACAGTCAATTCTGAAATAAGCTTTACAGCTTTAACGTGTCTCCACAGGCTAGTTGCTACGAAAAATATTGATTACGATATTCAACATTACCTTCATAACGAATGCAGCATTATTGAAAAATTATCCGCCATTGAAATCAGTCCCGAAGATCCGCGACTAGATTTGATTTTAAATATTTCTCGATTGACTGTAAGAAATCTCACGCTCGATGAACAGCAAAGCATTGTCAACAAATATGCTGCAACTTTAAGTACCAGCATTTCAGAGACCAATGCAATGTTAATAATGAATATATTCATTCCACTAAGGCCGAACGTTAATTTAACACTGACCTCAGATTTGTTCGAAAATTTGTGTAATTTAGCTCTGAGAAGTGCTCATTATAATGTAAGACTTACAACGTGTAAATTCATAGCTGTTATGTTAAACAAAATGAACGATGATAATGAAAACTTCCGAAGCGTGTTACTATACTACAAAAAAGTCTTAGAGTCGAATGCTTGCATCGATGTAAAGCAAGCAGCAGCATTTTTACAATTATGGCTGACAAAAGCCGTAATCACAAGAGGTTCCTGCGATGTTGATATATTTTTAAACGAGGTATATATCAGTTACTAATATACCTTCTCGGCCAATACTCGATCCTTTTTTAATACTATCCATTCAGCTTACAGATCTTTTCAAACATGATCAAGTAGGTCAACGATTAGCCCAGGAATATAAAGATTTAACGAGTAAGCAGGAGGATACTTTGGTGCAAGAAAATTTTTGTACCATCAAAATCTTTTACAAGCAAAGAGTATTTGAACATTTGATTAAAAAGAATCACGAGTTCGAGGACTCATCGAGACAGAGATACTTGACTGCATTAGTGCATTTACTAGAGGAAGCACCCGTGGAACTTCTATTTATGCATTTAACAAAGGTATTTATCGCACGTTTATGTAACTAGTTATACTCTAATTTAGTAACATGGATTATTTTTCAGCTGGTACCGCTTTTAATAGAGTCCTTATCTCTTGACAATGAACGATTAATTTTCTCAACATTGATAACATTGAAAGTTCTATTGGAGACCAGGCATGTTATTTTCTCTGACAAGGCACAATGTTTCATTCCAAAATTTTTGAAGCTGATCACTTACAAAACAATGGTAATACATAAATTCACGCTAGGTTTACGGAGCACTGAAAGCGACTAATTTACATTATTTTATAAAAATAACAAGAATGTGTCTAACAAAATTTTTAGACGCATTTTTAAAGAAATAAATTTGTTGAATAATTCCTCATGGACGCATCTTTTCAGTCTCAATAGTCGTAAATTAAAAATATCAGAATGCGTCCCGTAAACTTAGTGCTAACTGGTATCTCTTTGTGCACTAGTTCATACTTTTAATGCAAATTTACATTTCAGAGAGTTAGAATAGCGGTTCTAGAATGTCTAACGAACTATAGCAATTATCCTATTGTTTTACTGAATATATACAAGCAAGACGTGCTAGAAAAATTGGCGATTTCCCTCGACGACCGGAAACGCTTAGTCCGAAAAGCTGCGGTGAAAGCTAGAACGCGGTGGTTTTTGGTCGGTGCCCCTGGAGGAATTCAAGACCAGTGATCTGTTTAACCTAAGTGAAACTGCATTGCGAATAAAATGTTTTACGATTTACAAATATGTATATTTTTTTGAAAACATATATAAACGAAACGTTGATTATCTGTGCTTCTTTGATTTCCGAATCGCGACGGTACCAGAAGTTTCGATTGATTATGTCCTGTTCTCTGCTATATTTGTACATAATGTACATAATTGAATAAAGAATTGATTTCTATAATAGGATTGAAACCTGAAAGCTACTCTTTAATGCTTTTAGTATGCCAGAAGCATGGGTGATGGTAAGAGTTAATTTTTTAGTAATTCTTATCTTCAGTTTCTTTCTTTTGAATTTTGGGGGGGAAAACTGTGGAGAGAGTGCGTTGTGGACTGTTTTTGAAATGTGCACGTTTTTGGGATTTCCTTGCAGGTGTGGTAAAAAATGGTGCTCACAAATATGAAGATGGTACAAAGTATATCGGAGATTGGAATGGGAAAGGCTTGAAGCACGGAGCTGGTTCTCTGCTCCTTACCGATGGAACGCGTTACGATGGTGGTTTCCAAAATGGACTGTGTTCTGGTTTAGGAGTCATCATCTTCCCGGATGGTGCAAAGTAAATCTGACGTTCGATTGCTCGTTTCATTTTTACGGTTGTCAACATGTGTTTCAACGTTTTTTTATGCGTCAGATACGAAGGTGAATTTATGCAAGGCTGGTTTCATGGCCATGGGGTTTTTTGGAGATCGGATGGAATGAAATTCGAAGGCGAATTCCGAGGAGGTCGCGTATGGGGCCTAGGTATAATGTTACGAATACTTATTCTATAATAAATGACATACGAATAACAGTTTATGTTAAATTTTCTGGATGAAGGACTGGTCACATATTCGGACGGATCCCACGGATTTCCCAGGAACGAAGGTTTCTTTCAAGATTGTAAATTGGTACGACGCAAACATTGTCCAGATATAGTACAAAAAGCGCAGAAGATATCTATGATGGCTCGTGCTCAATGCAATTAAGCATCGACAAATATAAACGAGAAGCAATAGTAGTGAATCTCAATAAAAATGTTTAACACAATGCTATTTATTTATTTATTCCATAAATATAATTTCTTTCGCCGCAATAAAACTCGTCTAGACTTGAGGACCATTTCGGCCACCGTATTCCGCGAATCAACCTAAATTAAAAATAGTTCTGATCGTATTTACATATTAAATCGGTTGACGCATATGGTTCAGTGATTGCAAAATGCGGTCCGGCGCAATAAGAATAGTTCGACTTAATTAAAGTGTTGTTAAAGGAAGTATCGTTTTAAATTTCTTATATTATAGTACATATCATGGGTCTCGCGTCGACTCACTACTATGGTATGTATATGGTATGATCTTTCTGCGTGTTCGTACAAAATATTTTCAACGACAATTTTGGTAATGTGAGTCCATGACGTCAGCGGTCTTATATTACCTACACGTGGGTAAAAAAAGGAAGGGAAATTAACATAAATCAACGTTTTTATAAAGTAGCCTTTAGCTGGGGGACACGACTCCAGGAATTTAAAAGGCAAATAAGAATGAGTAGGGTTGGAATATATCGCATCGGCCGATCTTCATAAAGCGCATTGACGAGATATAGTATTCTGCGGTCATTATCGCTCGACATTGCGAACTTAGATAACCAAATGACTGTGATACAAATTTTCCAAGTTTCTTAAAGCTGACACGAAATTTCACGGAACCGTCGGGTGTTGCTAGCTCGGTCTCGAGTCGGTGCATCATCAAGAAGAAATATAAACTGCATTGTAATCGTGGACGATCGTTTTACGTGTAATTTCGATAATGGTTGATTCATGCAAGTCTACCGGTGTGCGTTTAGCATGACACTTTCAGGTAAGAGACCTTACTACTTATTTCTATTATGGTGTGCGCCGTATATACATATACCGTACAAGGTACAGTTATTGCATTATCGATCACTTCGTTTCTCTATCGTTGGCTAGCTTGGGAAGAGTGGCGCTTGTATTTTGTCCTCTCTCGTGCTTTGTATCAGCCAATAGTAAACGACTACATTATACGTACATGATACGTACTATTTTGTGTGTGTGTATGTGTGTTGATATCAATCAACTCGTCAGTTTTTTCCCTCTTTTCGTTGACGAAAATTCGAAGAAAAAGGGTCGTCGAGAATCGCGTGATTCCACGGCAGTTACAAGTGAACGCACAGTTACGCGCGTGTACTCGCGCACACTCGTACGCGCTTCTCGTTCAAGCTCGTCGTGAAGCACCGATGGCGTTGCCCTGCTGCCAGTAATATTAACGATTCGAAAGCTCGTGAATTCTATAACACCGATCAATGTTTTCTGGGACTTACTCTACTTATAATGACGGTAACGTGACGCGCATGGATCTCCTATCGTTCACGCACAGTTGTCATTTTATTCGGAAGACATGCGATTGCATTTTCCACGGGTCGCACGCGAACGTACACACACAACGATGAGCATTGTGAACCGTGGATTTTAATGACATGGACGCGGTGTCACGCATTCGTACGATTTTAAATAGAAATTTTACGCTATCGTGTACCTTTCTCAACTAATTATTTTTCGTATTAACCATGATAAATGGCCTATGTTTTTGGTATGATAGGGAACGCGATTTGCGCTACTTTACGGAGGAACGCGTGACACACTATTGTACATTACACTATTAGCATATTAAAATGCAATGTAAATATTATAATATAACTCTGATAAATTGTCGATGTTCTTGGTCTTGCTACGAACAGTATGAACTACTTTTTGCATTCATGCTTGACCGATCTCGATTTATTAATAATATAAATAATATTTTGTTTAATCGAAACTATTATGGGTTCATGTACGTACGAAGTATTGTCGTTTATATGAGAATCCTCGATAAAGTATAATGCATTCGTGTTTTTCGAACATGGTATGCATAATTAAATAGCAACCTTTGGAATTTGCTGTAACTCTGAATATAATTATATACACAGTGAAGAAACTTTTTTGAAATATGAATGTTATGTAATCTTAGTGTAATGCATGTCTAGTTCAAGGCATGCGTTACATTTAGTCTAAAATGTATATAATATTTGTGTTTTCTTTATCTTTTAGTCGACAAGTTGGTCAGCGCATTGGAAGTATTTGTAAATAATTTGAAGTTTGATAATGAGTCCTCAAAGTTATAAGAATCCTATAACTTCGACAGTTATGGCATCCAACGGCTTTGCTGATTCTGAGACCACAGCCAAAGAGTCCAATAACCACTCGGCACCTTGTGAGTTATTCAACTGTATGTGTGCTTAGATTAGCCACTTTTATTTTATTCTACTATGTTCATATGTACATATATTTTAATATTAACACATTCGCGACCAATAATTGCTAAGAATCCATAAATGAGTACCGTCTGCACTTCAGACGTTGACTAGGCAAAGATACATTATAACTCTAAGACGATTCTTCTCCTGCTATCGCGCGCATTGTCGCCATTGGCCAAATGATTATCTTAGAAATAGACTATAGATACTTCACGTGGCCATTATCTGATGTGCGGACGTTACAAGAATCTGTTATTTTAATGTCATTTATTTTGAAATGACATAGGACCAAGTTGCTGGTCTCGAATGTGTTAAAATCCCAATTGTTTACAATGCGTTTGTTGCTTGCACTCCCTTGCCATTTGCACAGTTTTTGTGTTTTCAATGTATTAAAGTGTTTGTAAGAGTTGCATCTTATTTTACAAAGCATCAGAATGTCTTTTGATATTTTTTGATAACTTCAATGTAGTACACTTGTATTTTTAAGGATGTAATACTTTCCCATTCTTTTTTTCAGCAATGCCATGGTTTGGTATGGACATAGGAGGTACATTATGCAAATTAGTATACTTTGAGCCAAAAGATATTACAAGGGATGAGGCCGACGCAGAAGTGGAAGTTTTGAAGAGTATAAGGCGGTATCTAGTTAAGAATTCTGCATATGGGAAAACTGGCCACAGAGATATACATCTACAGGTATATTCCTTGAACGAGCAAATGGTTTAACACCTTCGTGATTTATTTCGTTATATAAATAACCACATGTACAGATTTAATTTAATCTTCCTCGTGTGATTTATTACAGATGGACAATGTTTATATAAGGGGCAGACATGGCACACTGCATTTCATTAGATTCCCAACGAGCGAAATGGGAAACTTTTTAGCACTAGCAAGGTCTAAGGGTATGGCTAGTCTAGTAACAACAGTTTGTGCCACTGGTGGGGGTGCATATAAATTTGAAAAAAATTTTAAGCAAGTGAGAGTCCTTCTTTTTTCTATGTTGTGACATTCTAAACACAGAAATACACCAATAAATGTTTTCTTTACAGGAAGTAAATATGAATTTAGCGAAATTTGATGAACTAGATAGTTTAATACGTGGCATGCTTTACATAGAGACAACGAATCCACGTGAATGTTACTACTGGTCTCATCCTACAGATGATGATAAATGTCAGAAAGTTCCTTTTGACTTTTCTGAACCCTATCCGTTCGTGGTATGTTTCTAAAAATATATTCTAATAATATTAATAATAATATTAATAAATATCTTTTTGCAGCTTGTAAATATAGGGTCGGGAGTAAGCATATTAGCAGTTTATGGACCAGATAGTTATAAGAGAATTTCTGGTACAAGGTATGTTATTTCTTTGACAATATTTGTAGATAACTATGAAATACTTTTATATTAATTAATTTACTTCGTATTTAGTCTAGGCGGTGGTACATTCTTGGGATTGTGTTGTTTATTAACTGGATGCAACACTTTCGAAGAGGCAATCGAACTAGCAACAGGAGGTGATAACACCAGAGTGGATAAGTTGGTTAAAGACATTTATGGCGGAGATTACGGAAAGTTTGGTCTCACCGGAGATCTTGTCGCGAGCAGGTACAGTTAATAATAGCACAGTATGCTAGACTTTGTTTTTCAGTTGTGTAATTAATTTTTTATTTAAGACATTTACTTGCATGTTTTGATCATGTGTACAGTTTTGGTCAGATGAATTCCAAAGAACGTCGCAATACAGTCAGCAAGGAAGATCTTGCGCATGCTACGCTTGTCACCATTACGAATAATATTGGCTCCATTGCGCGTATGTGCGCCGTGAATGAGAAAATCGAAAGGGTAAGATGGGAAAAAATAATTATAATTTTGTAGAGAACCGTTTCGATATCATGGTAATCGCCCCGCTTGGAAATTTCAGGTAGTATTCGTGGGTAACTTCCTCAGGGTAAATCATATATCGATGAAACTTCTGGCCTATGCAATGGATTATTGGTCTAAAGGAACAATGAAAGCTTTGTTCTTAGAGCACGAGGTAAACTACATTGAAATTCCTTTAAGGAGGTATTCTGGTTTTCGAGTTATATATTTTTCTGTAGAGACGGTTTGGTAAACATGGGTCGATGGTCGTCGAAAAATATTGATTATTTACAGAATGACGGCATTTTGCGAAGTCAATTTACTGTTCTTTGTATATTTTTCGGCCTTTAGCACGATAAAAAAAAAGAAAAAATTGTCGAATTTAAAAATTTTGTGCTGAAATCGATTTTTGGAAAATGAAAAACCAGAGACCCTCTTAATCGTAAAAAGATTCTGTATTACAAAAAATGATGTTACATTTTTACCCTTTACTTCCGATTACAGGGCTATTTTGGAGCAGTAGGATGTCTGCTCCAATTCAATGGCGACACAAGTTAAAGTTATAGAAAAATTGCATAATATATAGCATTCCATTTGATACTCCAGTTCAAGTGAATCTTTTTTAAAGAAGGCAGTTGTCCAATTATTTAATACGATTATTTATTTTTATTATATATTATATATTATTTAATTTCTCAGGAATTATCGTATATACTGTATATGCAGTTAATAATGTTACATGAAATTTTAACAATGGCGGAGGCCTGAGGTCAGGATTGTATTATCATTATATTTATTACAATTTTAACGAGTAAGCACAGTATGATAAGTTATTGTTTCGAAACGTATTATATGATCATTTGTAAAGAGACCTAATGTGGGCACAAACTTTGCACGAGTTTACATAAGAAATTATAATGGACCAAAAAGTCGAACGCATAAAACTCAGCAGAACATTCTTTGTACGAGTAACTTGGGTCTACCTCATACTTTACTTTCCAAACATTTTTTATAAATACATTCTTCGATTCTTCGTGATTCGTCATTTTTATAAATTTTTGTATCATTCATAATCGCAGAGGACAAGCAATAATTTGAAAACTATCTACTTAACTATCTGTTACTATTATAATTATTGTTATATTAATACCTTTTTTTAACGTAAGTTTGTGAAATAGCAAGATGAACGTTATGTTATAGCAATTGTTACAAAGGATAGAAAGTACGTATGTATGTAATGGTCGGTGGCCACATTTAGAAGTTCTTTCTATGCATTCTTTGCCGTCTCAAAAGATACTATAAGGGGTACTGTACGAGATATTTATTATTACAGAACTTTTAACATATTATGCATCTGGTGCCTCAAGATGTAGACGCATAATGTATTGTTAGGCATTTTTTATAGATTAATTTACAACACGGTAAACTATTATTTACTTTATTAAATTATTATTTAGAACGGAGAAATGTCACACGAATATTTGTACTATAGCACTATAAAAAGCAAAAAAAAATGTTTTTTATATACGTATTTTATGATATGTTTGACGTTATAGCTAATATTTGTATGAATTTAAAAATATAACAAAACTAGATTTGTTACTGTGTTTCTTTTTACGAAACAAGAACAAATGTAACTGTCTTATATTAATAAATAATTCAACATTTGGCATGAAATGTTAAAACGGCTTGACATCGTTAAAACTAAAAGTATTTTTTTAATTGTACAAATCATTAGATCTGCATGCATCATTTAATTCCACATAGCGTTTTGTATATATAGACATGATTTTCAATAAAACTATGCAGATAATGAAAAACAGAGTGTTATCATTTAGCGTGTTTTACATATCCTTTGAGTTTCAGTTGCCTAGCAACTATTGAGTCAAAACAGATGGTCATTCATGCTTGGAAGTCAAGCAGTGACGTTCTTATCCCATTTGTAACTGTCAATGTCATTATAAATGTTTTTTGAAAGCTAACATGCTTGTTCTTGTCTACAATTTATTTTATTAGGACATTATTTGTACATACATCCTAAATCTGTGATTTATATCGCGTTTTCTGATTGCCTTTTTTTCTCATAGAAATTTTTTATCCAAAATGGTAAGTTCTTAACACTAGGTTTACAGAGCACTGAAAATAACGAGAACGTATCTCCAAATTTTTAACCATTTTTTAATAATATGTACCTAAAGAAATGAATTTGTTGAATAATTTCTCATGGATGCATCTTCACAATCTCAATAATCGTAATAAACAAAAAATAAATGTATTAGATTTGCAAATAAAAATATTAGAACGCGTTCCGTAAACCTAGTGTTAATCTTTTTATTATAAAAAACAAACAGACAAAGTAGTAATTATATTTATTCCTGAGTTGCATGATTTCTCATTTTTCTGCGAACATCTTTCAGGGACCAAAAAAGGCAAAGGCACCGGACAATGTTGATGGGGCAGACACATCAAAAATGAATAGAGAACAGCTGGAGGTGTATGCTCACAAAATACTTGAAGAATTGGAACGAGAGAGGGAAGAAAGAAATTATTTCCAGCTCGAAAGGGATAAGCTTAGGACTTTTTGGGAAATCACAAGACATCAACTGGAAGAGGCTCGAGCAACCATCCGGTACGTCTTCTTTAACTTGAATATTTGATCTTATTTAACTGATATTGTCTGCAAAGAAATAAAGAACGTGAGAAGGAAGAAGTAACTGAGAAGCACGAGACGGAACTGAAATTGTACAAGCAGAAAGTGAAACACTTGATGTATGAACATCAAACGAATCTATCGGAAACCAAAGCTGAACACATGGTTGCATTAAAATTAGCCCAAGACGATCACGTAGCCCAAGAGAATGAATTGTACAAAGACAAAAAGGATCTGAAGAAGACGATAAGAGAGCAAGATTCAGCACATTTGAACGAGATACGTGCATTAAAATTGGTATGACAAAGAGATAAAAGGAGATTGGAATAATTTTCTCGCGTTATTCAATGGACTTACAGCAACTGATCCTTATTGTTTAGCAAAATGCAGAGGAGATAGATAAGATAACTAAACAATTTGAAATCGAAGCTGCGGAAATAGAGCAAAAGTATGAGCAGAAGTTAGCGAATCAGTATGAGTCCCTTACTCTGAAACATCGTATGGAAATAACCGAAGTAGAAGAGCGGAAGAACATACAGATCAATAATTTAATCAAAAATCACGAGACTGCATTCTCAGAAATGAAAACTTACTTCAACGACATTAACCTGAACAATTTGTCCTTAATTAAAAGCATGAAGGTATGATTAACACAAATATAGAGCTACCAATATTACTTTATTATTAACGCTACAGGATCAAATGGAAGTAATGAGAAATAACGAAGAGCGGATGAAGAAACAAGTACGAGAATTAACCTCAGAAAACAAGAAATATTCTGCCGACTTGAAAACGCTCGAAGAGTCTGTAGCGCAATTAACTCATCATCTCCAAAACTATGAAAAAGATAAACAAGCATTAACTGTTAGTGTTTTAATAACTTTCTATTTGCACGACCTAATTGTATATTATATTTTAATTCCATTTGCTTCAGTCTACCAAGAAGAGGCTGGCAATTATTCAGAAAGATTTCGAAAATCTGAAGTGGGAAAACGAAATATTGGAGTTACGATTTGAGAAGGTATAACATTATTTTTCATTTATTCAAAATTGCTTTTACTTTGTTTTATGAGTATGTTTTATTTATTAGTGCCAGTCCGAAAGAGACGAGTTACACTCGAGATTTGTCTCGTCTATACTTGAACTTCAGCAAAAGACAGGCCTGAAGAACGTACTTTTGGAAAAGAAACTTGAAAAATTATCTGACTTGTTAGAACAACGAGAAGCACAGATCAGCGAGGTGCTTACTGCTGCTCAATTAGACCCGGAGGCTGTTATCCATGCTAATAAGAAATTAGAGGTCTGTATATTAATTGATTGCCATCATTTTGGCGGCAGCATGACGCAGTTTCTCTTTTACAGAACATGCTGACTAGAAAGAACACTGCAATACAAGATCTCCAGTATGAATTAGCAAAAGTATGTAAGGCGCACGATGATTTATTAAGAACCTACGAAGCAAAGTTACAAGAGTATGGCATCCCAAAAAGTGAGCTTGGTTTTCAGCCTTTAAAAATAAAATCTGTAAGTTCAAAATTAGGTCTTGGCCCTGCTGGACTTGTTACCATAAATCGCTAGTCTATGCCAATAAAGCTATAATGGCTATATTAGCTATAATGTATTTTGCAATATCTCTTCCAAACTGTTCATTGCAACGGTCATCATCAGTAGTTAGTGAAGCCTACGAGGCAGAAAAGAACATCGATGAAAAGAGAGTATAAATGATTTTCGAAGTATACTATTTTTATTTTGTAAAACAAATACGTTTCAACACATTCATCTTACTTTTGTTTTTTATAAATTACGTAAAGTTATCACAGAGGATGTACAGAGCAGATCATATCAGTGCCTGAAAGTTGTACACGTTTGAAATTATGCCTGTTTTAACACTTTTATAAATTCTATATTGCGATACAATTTTTTGTATCATCTTTTTCAACTATATCTTCTTCTTTTTTCCCTAATCAACAACTAACAGGCATTGAATACATTGAAGACGCTTTATGTAAGTATACATATATTTATCTATATATTTGTGTATATATATATATTAACATATATAGACATAGACACATCGACTAGACTAATTTATAAAATATTAT
Organism: Seladonia tumulorum; assembly: GCA_913789895.3. Classification (NCBI taxonomy): domain Eukaryota; kingdom Metazoa; phylum Arthropoda; class Insecta; order Hymenoptera; family Halictidae; genus Seladonia; species Seladonia tumulorum. Next base: position 21,748,470 of record OU565271.1, read on the forward strand.
AAATCGAATATATCAGGTCACGTGGTTAATAAATTTCAAACACTTATATACTGGGCTTATGTAAAATACCTCGTCCTTCGATCTATTGATTTTTTTGTCCGTTTCAGAAATATTTAATTGTCAAGTGAAGAAATAATTTATCATTTTTTTGTTTTTACATATTTGTAAACATTCTACAATACCTTGTATAGATATAACTCCATTGTATATGTGTGTACATGTACAAATGTGCACCAGCGACGCATATGTTATTTTGTACACACATATGAACTTATATTTTATATATCCATATAGATATACATGTATATACTTATATTTCTTTATATATGTGTATGTATATTATGAATTTTGGCACAATAAGAAATAGAATCACAGTTGAAATCATTGTACATTATAAGAGTCATAGATCATCAATACTTTTCTTTTTATCTATATCTGCAAGTTTGTCTTTGTATGATAGACTTAACGCATAATATAAGTACATTTAACTATGCTTTCTCCTCATCTCCGATTGTTACATTATATCACGAAACAACTCTACACTAGTCAAAAGCTTCTGATTCCGAAAACAATAATATAAATATATTCAAAACTCACTGCACCTAATATTCGACCACTTTAAAGCTTGCTTAGCTTCATTTTTTTTTGCTCTGTAGATTTTTCGATTAGGCTCAATTGATTGGTACATCATGTCAAAAGAATATCGAGTCTATTTAATTGTTCAGGGCCGCGAGAGTATGAATAATCTCAGTAGTAAAAAAAATAAGTATCTGTTTTAATTTTAGACATTAGTGGTCCATTGTTCCGTTGTATCCCTCTTCTATGTTAGATTTTTTACAAATTCTTTAAAATATGTAAATTTGATTACTACCATTAAGGGTGCACAGTTTTCTAATAATTTATCTAATAGTGCCATAATCAAGTGAAAAACTATGCACATTACCTCTAAGCAATTTATATCAGCATCATAGATATATATATATATATATATGTATATACAGGGTGTTCGCGATAATTTGTATCAGCGTTTTTTCCGTAAAAGATAAACATTAGAAAAATACCGAAGAGGTGGTAGTTGTAGTATATTTTACTAGCAATATAATAGCGTATCTCAATTTTTTGTATTTTTAATATTTTTCTAGAAACAAAGGTGACTTTCATTTTATTAAATGGAATGCTACATATTTATTTACGTCATATGAAAACGGACATTGAGACGAGTTCAACCATGTAGTATACTATGGTTTTCAGGGTCATACAAGGGCAGAAATAGAAGAAATAGATTTAACATTTCGTAATATTGTATTTACTACTATTTTGTAGTCATAAGGCTACATCTCGAATAATTCCACGGTATATACCAGACCATAGTATACTACATGGTTGAACCCGTCTCAATGTCCGTTTTCATTTGACGTAAACAAATATGTAGCATAATATTTAAAAAAATGAAGGTAACCTTTGTTTCTAAAAAAAATATTAAACATACAAAAAATTGAGATACGTTACCTTATTGCTAGTAAAATATACTACAACTACCTCCTCTTCGGTTTTTTCTAATCTTTTTCATTTACAAAAAAAGCGCTGGTACAAATTATCGCTAACACCCTATATATAATTTTGATAAAAACTTTTTTAAATATAACGATACACTTTCATTTGGTTGCTTCATTAGGAATTATGAAAACAAAGTTTTAAATTCTTACAGCAAACATAACAACAATTCTATTGAATTAAAAATCGCTTAAATTTTAATGTTCAGGATAAATAATTGCATGCTGCCTTTCATATGTATTACTATTGAAAATGAATGCTACTACTCACGAATTTGAAATGATAAATGCAGAAATTATGAACAACTAACATATTGTCTAGAAAATCTCGTTTTTGAGCATTTAAAATTTTGATGTGAACAACAGACAAACTGTTCTCTGTTATTATAATGTTGAAAAAAACGAACAGTTAATACTCCATATAAAAAGTATTCTTAACAAAGTGTTTGTACACGCGTTATTTCTAACATGAGATCCGTGGAAAGTATTCTTTTGATTTTTGTTCAACTCATTATCTTCCAGTTTGGCAAAACTTCGGCAATCAGTGTAGAAAAGTATGTTGTTACATTGTACACTACGGTTTCGCCGGCAGCCAAAATTGCGCCAAAAGAACCGTACGTACCGTAATCTATAATACTGTGATTGCATGCTGATAAAACTGCCAGGTCTTTGCCGGGACCTCTCGCATCTAGTTCAGACACAAATTTGATTCTATGTCGTTTACTATGCAAATTTTTCTTGCACCAAGCTATGTTATCGCTAGTCACTACAAAAACTACGTTGCTATACTTGTCAACAAAGTAATCCATTGCCGCGAAGTAATAGCTAACGGGAGCGGGTCTAATTTTCAATTTGTGCCACAGATATTCTATGTAATCTGTCCTTCTTACGTGTATGCTCACGAACGTCGGTTCGAGCATCTTGTATTCTTCAGCTATCTCTTTCAGTACCCTGTCTGCGTACATTCTCAAATTCAGCTTAAACGTAAACTCTCTTCGTACATCATCCAACCACACCAGAATGAGAGACCAGTAAGCTGCGTGTCTACAATCGCATTAAAAGCGTTAAAATGTGAAACAATTGATTACAGTAGGTACTCGCTCGTTGCACGAAAAAGGAACCAGAATTTCAGACAAGATCAGTTTTTAGCAATGAACCAAAATGAACAATGTCTAACCAATAACATAAGATTTCCCACTTATAACTTGACCACTATTACATTAAGCCGCAATCAATGTGTATTTACATGTAACAATAAGCTACATTCCCCACCTTGAGCGAACAAAATGCAACGAACGAGGTTCACTACTATATTGCAGATAGACTTCAGTGATTTACCTTGGTATTATAATGTTCTGCTCTGTGCTGTTCCATTGTGCAAGAGAATTAACGACCTGGCCAACATCTAGACTGCATCTTCCAATGTAACTGAGCGGAGGAATGCTGAGATTTTCAAAGTACTCCTCTAGAGTCTTCAGTATGCAGCGTGGCATGAACGGTTCTAGTCCAGTCCGTCTAGCAGTTGCCCAGACCGAGGCATACTCCCAAATTTGATTGCCAAGCCTGCCACCTTGGACCACAGAAACTATTCCATACTTCGGACATGGATTTCTCCACTCCGGTGGTATTCTGATATTTTTTAATGTAGTACGACAAAGAGCTTGTTCGTACGTGGAGATCTTAATGTGACGAGCTGGTGGGTTGGATGTGTACATGGGAAACAGGAAGACATGGATGCCGAAAACCACTATCAGAGCAAGAACTATTGCACTGGCAAGTACATGCTGCTGAGCGTGACTCATTATCCTTACTTGCTCCCGCAGAAGGTTCTGTCACTACGTACCAAATCGATTCTTTTCTCTATCTTCTGCACTACAGCTCTCTGCTTATTATTCTCTACTCTTCAACTTCCACTAGTCCGGCATTTCGTATCTACAGGTGTGCCATGTCCTTTGTTTTCCGACGTACATCTTTGCAATGATAATACCATTTATATTGAATGGCACGTAATTTCTAATTGTATATGGTAATAGGATAGGGATTGTGTAACTAATGTGGTAACGAAAATACTTGAAAAAAGTTTGCTTGAAATTTTCGTGTATTTCATGTCGAAATAGTAACAACGATAATATGCGTAGGTATATAGTATAACGAATTGGTCAGACAATAGAAAAGGACATGGCCTAGTATTACATACTTATACTTTGAAAGCTACTAATTTAGCATGGTTTTATTATACAAAGCACGGTAAGTATGAATCGAGATTCGCGATCGTTTCTGTCAGGTCTGGATGAATAATGCTATGACCATCATGTAGGAAATTATATTACAGAATAGTTAACAGGTGGCGAGCTTCAGGTGTTACATGAACTTGAATATGTATACAGGGTGTTCGACTACAAGTGAGAGAAAATTGGTTCTCCGTGAGAATATAAGACGAAAATGAAGAGTAAAAAAATTGTAATTTCGGCTTCATTTTTTAGTTATTAACAATTAAAAGTCCGCTTAAAATGCGGCAACCCTGCCAACAGAGGTGTACGTTGCGTACGTCATAGAGGCGCGCGACAGTCACGTATCAAGTGACTAATACACGCGTGCCATGCAAGAAGCCACCTGGCAAGAATTCGGCGTGTAAATCGCCCGATTGGGTCATTCTACACATATTTTCTAGCCGAATTATTGGCTAAAGTGTGTGACGTCAAAGCCTAACCACTAGGTGCGAGCGAGGACCTCCTTTGATACGTGACTATCGTGTGCCTTTATGATGTAAGCAACGTACACCTCCGTTGGTCGGGTTGCTGCATTTTAGGCGGATTTTTAATTGATAATAACTAAAAAATGAAGCCGAAATCGCACTTTTTATTCTTCATTTTTGTCTTATATTGTTTTGGAGAACCACCCCTTGAATTTTCTCTCACCTGTAGTCGAACACCCTGCATATACAGAAATATATCACCGTCTATCCACTACAAACGGCACGGGGAAAACGAATGCAAAAAAACGCAAGAACGTGAAAGAATCGTTTACTTACTCTGAAGTCGAAAAGAAAATATAATTTCGTTACCGGGAGTATGATTATCGGAAGGGAGAAACAGTTTTCGTGCGGTTCTCGAAAACGCGGTTGCGTGTTCGCGTTCCGAGCCCGAGAAAGTTGTTCACGAAACGAAACGACGATAATTTTGTCACTCACCCGTTCCAGTAAAATATTCGCATTGTACTTGAAACTTGTTATTAGCCACGGGGCTCGCGTCGCTCTGTCTGTTATTTCTGCCACTCATGTTTTCCCGGTGAAATCGATGCGTGCCTCGTGCATCGACGCTTGTTGCGTTTCCATGAGATATGTGTGTGTTTTATATCTTTCAATCGATTTCACTCCACCAACTCGGAACGGTTATTGTGCGAACCCCATTTTATTTAATGCAAATATTATGCTAAATCGTCGTGACTACTGCCGCGAAACCGAACTACTTCGCGAAGCTGTTAAACAATAAATGATATCACGGGTCGAACTTGCATCCTTGGAACGGGGATGTTATCCCGACCGATGACGTCATGGAGAACCGTCACCCCCGGACGGTTTGATATATAGATTTTTAATTTCCATTGGCGCCTATCAGACTGGCTCTATAGATAACGCGAATCCATTTTTCGCTGATGCCAGAAATTCATTTTTTACGGCTCAAAATAAACATGTATAAGAGCTTTTCTATTATTATTGTTTTAACGTTAGATAAATTTTGCCATTGTTAAAGTCCTATGCTGAAATCGTTAAAATCCTATTACAGAAAACTAAGTAAATTCATTTACATTAAAAGTGAAACCAGGGAATGGTACTATTTAACATATTTTCCATTTATTAATTAATTTATTACTATAAAAATAATCTCGGCAAATTATTGAATCAACATTACCATAAGTTGATAACTGTCGGTAATATTTTATCACAGACGAGGAATAGGAGTTGGTCTAGACTGGCTCTAGATGGCTCTAGAGCCCCGCGGACGTGAGACAAAAAAATACATTGGGTGATTGGTCTACTCCTATACCTCGTCTGTGGTGAGACAAAAAAAATACATTGGGTGATTGGTCTACTCCTGTACCTCGTCTGTGATATTATTTTATTTTCTTACTAGCCAATTCGTTTCAGCAATCGCCCGCTAGATGGCGCAGCACGACAGTGGCGCTGAAAATTTGAAAATAGCGCCAATTCGTGCAGCGGCAAAACGCTCAAACTTCTAGCCAATTCGTTTCAGCAATCGCCCGCTAGATGGCGCAGCACGACAGTGGCGCTGAAAATCTGAAAATAGCGCCAATTCGTGCAGCGGCGAAACGCTGAAACTACTAGCCAATTTGTTTCCCCATCTAACGGTGGATAGGGGAAACAAATTTGCTAGTAGTTTCAGCGTTTCGCCGCTGCACGAATTGGCGCTATTTTCAGATTCTCAGCGCCACTGTCGTCCTGCGCCATCTAGCGGGAAATTAGTGAAACGAATTGGCTAGTAGTTTCAGCGTTTCGCCGCTGCACGAATTGGCGCTATTTTCAGATTTTCAGCGCCACTGTCGTGCTGCGCCATCTAGCGGGCGATTGCTGAAACAAATGGGCTAGAAGTTTGAGCGTTTTGCCGCTGCACGGAGTGGCGCTATTTTCAGATTTTCCGGAGCAAATAATTCTTGCCGAATTTCTCACGGTACCTTATGTCGAGAGCGGCAAGAATCATTTGTGGATGAATAAATGTTGAACGAATACAACAATAACAAATATATCGCGGTAACAGTACACTGAGAAATTTCTTTTTCAAACATCGACTTCTACACATACTGTTTTAACACATTGACTGCCATGTCACCCATATGTGGGTGACGGAATTATTTGTCCAAGTTTTAAAATGAATTGTTACGTTAATATATTAATTCTTCCAAATTTTATTAGGATCTGTAACATGCAAGAAAGTTGAAGAACTACACAATATCATACATTTATCTTTTATCTTTTGTCTAGTATCTTGTATCTTTTATCTTCTATCTTGTATCTTGTAACTTGTATCTTGTATGGCGGTCGCGGTGTGGGTAGTCTAATTTTTTCCCGAATTTTCCAATTTCCGGCCAACTTTTCCAAACTTTCTTTGCGTAAAAACCTAATTCGGACTACATCGAACATTAAAAAAAAAAAATTAGCCAAATCGGTCCAGCCGTTCTGACGTGATGTCGTGACCAACGAACAGCATTTGATTTTTATTATATAGATTTACTAAAGAGACAGGCAGAAGAAGGGTAACTTGTTAGTATTTACCCATGGAGCGTTCAATGCTTACATTAAAATAATGTGAAAACAGAGATTTCCTCTCTAGTGAAGATAAAAAACAGAAACTTTAATAGTGGTTGATACAGAGATAGAATTGACTCGTACAAAAGTATAGATAGTGTATATAATGGAACTATCAAATAATCAAACAATTAACAACGCTTCAGCATTAAATAAAGATTTTCTGCAGATTTCTTGTAATTGGAAAATCGCTAACAACAAACAGTTTCACGATGTTTTCACTATGACAGCTTCTGGTCCCGAACTCGAGAAGTAATGAAAATTTTTCTTGAAAGTGCTTACAATAATAGATGTTTTTGTATTTAAACAAATAAGTTTCAATGTATATTTTGTATGAATGTTATGTAAACATTTGTTGGCATTAAAAGATCAATATGACTATTTTTACAGTGTCGATGTTGATGAAATAGTCAACCTGTACACATGTATATCTTTAGAACCAACTCAATCCTCTAATGAGCCGTGTATGTTGGAAATAAAGTTACCGAACCACCAAAAAATATCTCATATTGCCATAGTATCAGAGGCTTATGTCTTAGAGTTTTTCAAGCAATTTGGAGAGTATAAAACAACAGTATTTGGAGAACTGTTGGATGACTTTGATCATAATTATGTTTACCTTGCGAAAACAACATTTAGCCCACCCACTTCTGAAGCTAGTGTAAAGGTATAAGAATTCTTTACAATAAAGTTCTAAAGGTTTTTGCGAACACATTACTTAATTTGGAATATCGTTTTAGTTTACAAAAACGAACAGTAAAGGTTCGGTTATGTGGATATATGGTATAATGCTCTATATGACAGAATCCATTACTAAGTCTGAAACTTTGCCTCCACCTATTTTTAATCCTGAAATCATAAAACAATTCCTAACTAAACTATCTTTTAATGATAAAGTTAATGCTTCAGTTGGCATACAATCGTGTTATAAGAATATTTTTAATTCGTCGTTAAACACAAATGTAACAGAAAGTCATGAGAATGATGTGGGACCATATAACAAAGAACATACAGAATCGAATATGGATATTAATGCTTACATTGACAATAAGCTCCATGACATGGAGACAAGGCTGATGAAAAGAATCGATGAAATGGAGCAAAAAACGAATGAAAAACTAGATAATATATTGAAACAATTGGAAACCCAATTGAGCAAATAGTGAAATTTATTTTGTATAATTTCAATAAACGAACTACACTTGAAAGCAATCAAAACATATATTTAATGTAACTTATAATATATATAGCAAAAGGTGAATTAAAGAATTTTTAAGTAATACTGTTTTTTTTATTCAAGTTTCTAAGTGCTTTTTTTTAATACCTTATAATATAAAGTTTAATTATTTATTAATATAAATTTTTTAATTTACATTTTGTTTTCTTAATGCATATAAATATGTATAAGAATGTACCAAAATTTCACTACATGGAACCAGAAATTGTATTACAAAATTAAATATTTATGTAACAAAATAATGGTTGAATTTTATTTCAATTGGCATTGCTATCTTCAGGAGGATCCCACTGATGAAGCTGTTTCCTCCACAATCTTATCATGCCATCCCATCCTCTTCTACTATACTTAATATATTTTGGTGGTGTTCTTGGATGTTCCCTTGTACGTTTCTCTCTAAAATACACATAATTAATAAAATGAATACTGCTGGATTTTTGTACTAATATTCTCACTTATGAGGTCCTTACTTAGGCACAGCCTGAATATATTTATCATATCCAATGGTATTTTTCCCATAATCTATTTCTTTTTGTCTACGTGCCAATACGATAGGATCTGTTTCGTATTCTACACGCTTTTTACTACTATCAGAAGAATTTGTAGTAGAACTAGAGTCACTGTTACGTCTACTTCGAAAAACTTTTGTATCTTCATTGTGTGTACTATTTTCTCTAGCTCTCTTGCGTAAACAGTGCAAATCTTCTGGTTTATTTTTAACATTATCTTCATATCTTATGTTGGTCGAATGATTTGTAACATTTTTAGTAATGTTTATAGTAATATTTTTAGTAAACTTATCTTCGTGTGTTTGTGGCTTTAAAGAATTCTCAGCAATTGCGCTTTCTTTGTTCGACTTCAACATTTTTCCAAGCTCGTTTGAACTCATACAGATGGCTTCGTTGAGAAGAGCATCTTCTTCATCGGTCAGTTCCATTCGACTTTTCACGACGGTCTCCATATTAAATAATGATTGAAAATGTTACACTTAATGCAACCTGTGAGTAACAATTAACATGGAATATGATTTACACGAACACGTATTAAGCAGCCACAATAAAACGAAAAGTAAACAATACTCATCTATTAGAAATAACCTAAATCAAGATAATAACTTTTGAATTAGTGCATAACGAAAAATTGTTGATTTGCAATTTTTACAGTAAATACAAGAACCTATTAATCTACACTTTGTTTTGAGATGAAAGAACTTGTATGTATGTAGATCGAATTTTTACTTTCACCGAATAATTGCACTTCCTTCGTAAGATCGCACGAAATGCTCTTATTTTTTTGCAAATGTTACAAATCTACGATGCGCGCCTTTTCTGACAGCCTGTTATTCTCACGACCCTTATTCAGCATCACGTTCATTAAGCTTAACTTTCAAGTAATGTGCGGGAACTTTTGTAGGGGTTCGACTAAAATTTTAACGGACAAACGAGACAAAACCATACTGTACATTTCAATTGTGACATTTTAATCAATAATGCAAAAGATCGGATTTTTTACAAAGATTTAGATTTAGAATTTATATCAGAGTTTATATCTTTGTTTGGAAGTCACTATATGAATTAACAGGTGCATCAGGAGTTCCAGATCCAATGGAAAGTTAGAATTGACAAACGCACAAGTTGTTGTTAAATAGAAGCGTGTATTGTAATGAAAGAATAATATATAATTAGAATAATATTTTTCTAATTATAATTATTAATTTTTCAATCAATTGTCAATTGCATCTATTTATGCAAAATGCCACCGAAATCAGTGAAGGTTATTGTTTGTTATTTTTACTTGCATGAAATTGGAAATTACTAAATATAAATATTTTAATGATAACTGTTTATTAATTGTTTGCATTTCAACAGTAACAGAAAAAGGTTTACATATTTTATACCTAATTTACAGGAAACATTGGTATTGTTAATTAACATAGGAGTGACCCGTCTTGGCAGACAAAATAATGCAGATTTGTTGGAAAAGTTTAAACATATTGCTAATAGAATTATTAATTATAAGGTAAAAAATAAATACTATGAGTATGCATAGTTAAAAACTATTAGTACTATAGTAGCTATATGTGCAAATTATTTACAGATTTTCCTACGACCAAAAGATGAAATTGCTGTCATATTAATGGGTTCGCCCATTACAAAAAATAACTTGGATACAGAACATGTGGAAGAATATCTAGATTTTGAAATACCAAATTGGACTATGATAGAGAAGATTATGGCTTTGGAGGCAACAAAATATTGCTCTAATTGGATAGAATCACTTATTGCTACTGTAAACTACATAAAGAATAATGCGTAAGTTTCAATATTTACTTGTAGTCTACTGTAAGTCTTATACTTAATTTTCATTTGTATTTTATTTCAGAATTGATAAGTCTACAAGGAAAATAGTTCTCATGTCCGATTTTAACGAAGACATTGACATTATCTCACAATTTCAAATAAATAGAATTGCGAAGACATTAAGTGAAAATAAAATTCAGTTGCATACAATGTATAAAATATTTTAATTGCATGTCTGTTTTATTATGGATCAAAATAACACGCAGTATTCATTTTGTATCTTTATTTTTTAGAGGTGAGGAATCATTGGAAGACAGACCAGAGGGCTCTCTTAATGATAGTGAAATATTTCTGAACAATTTACACAAGGCGGTAACACTTGTTATAACATCTATTTTTCAATTCACTCTAGAAAGAGACATTAACAAACTTTTGACTATTAAATAGATCAATGGCCACCACACAACCTGTGCTAATACTATATTAGAGTTGAGATTTTATAAGAAACCCCTAACAAAATCTATGCCTTGGTATGCTAACTTGACGTTAGTTGACATAGACATACCAATTGCCAGATATATTAAAGTAAGACCAAATTTGAAGTTTACTGAATTCTTGTACACTATATACAAGTATTTCAAGTAAATTGCATAATTTATTATAGATAACTGAAAATACTTCACTTCCTCCATGGAAAACTGCTAAAGAAGGCAAGACAGTTACATCAGAAGTTCAATACTTGGACAGGCAGAGAAAGCACTATGAAAAAGATAAAACTACATCGGGGTATAAATACGGGGGAGTCTTTATTCCCGTTGAAAGTATGTCATCAACCTTTGTTACTCTAAGACAAATTTTAAACAGAATAATTGTACATACGAATGTTTTTATAAATACAGAAAGTTTAGAAGAATCTCTGAGTTACAAATCTGGGCCAAAGAGCTACGTCATTCACAGTTTTACAATTAAAGATAACGTCGATTTAGATTGTTGGTATGACAATACTGTATCTATTGTGATACCTTCGGGTCGGGATGAGGTATGTTTCCATCATCTAAATTCTTTTTGAAAATTTGAAGTTAATAACATACGAGTCATTTATTTTTCAGACCTCAGTTAAGCCGTTTTTCAGTTTGGTCGAAGCAATGCATAAGAGGAATTTAGTCGCCATTGTAAGAAAAGTTAATAACAACAATAGAGCCCCGAAAATGGTTGCATTATTTCCGTGTATCGATTATTCCGATGAACCATGGGTATTTTGAACCGTTTTTCAAATAATTTTCTTGACCATGGCGCGGTTCAATCAGCATTCGCATTAATGTTGCAGTGTCTGATAGAAATATCTTTACCGTTCGCAGAAGACAGAAGAATAATGGAATCGAGATCTCTCAAATCTGTTGCGAGACAGTTGACAAACGAACAAAATGAAGCTGTGGACAATTTACTTGACTCTCTGATGCTACCTGATACAGAGTAAGCGTAAACGTTGTCTGTAAGAGTCGACAGTGTATTTTTTATATGTATTTTTATATAGCGATAACGAGGAAATAGATGGAAGTCAGTGTTTTCTGCCGGGATATGTACCCAATCCTGGTTTGCAGCTTAAATGGCATAAGTTATCGCATCGCGCACTCTATCCGGATAAACCATTACCGCCCATAGAAGATTATTTAAAAAAAGTTTTCGAGGTCCAATCGGTAAAAGAGAATAGTAAATGTCATCTCGAGAAAATCGCAGAATTATTCCAGTTGGACATAAAGCCTAAAAAGAGTGAAAAGTAAACATGATTCACGTAGTATGAAACCTTAAAATTTCAGAGATAGGATGTCTTCTAGTAACAATAATATTTTTAATTTAGGGACGATTTTCAAACGATAGATTACATGCAGAACGTTAACAGGGCTGACGTTGAAGAGTCTGTTGAAACAAAGGTTAAAAATAATAAGGATATCTTCAAGGATGAAGACATGTTTATGGATAACATGGATATTGACCTGGATGAGTTGGTGAGATAGCAAATAATTAGAGTCGACTCGACATTTTCGAGTTCGCGTACACCTCTACAAATAATGAAAACCTTTCACGTACATATTTTATCGTTTACTATCATTTCAGATGGACGACATATAAGCCAGTGTTTGGAGCCGATTATATTAATAAAATTTTGAAAACAGATTGCATTTCAGCAGGTTGTCTAGTTAATACCCGTGGCGGATTGGGGGAGCAGGGGCTACAGGGGCTATAGCTCAGGGCGGCAAACTTTTGAAAAACTACCAAAATACCAAAATAACATGTTTGAATGACGTATGAAATTATAAGGGACATCTAAAAAACAGGTTGAGCAAAATTAGGGTAGTGGGAACTGGCTCCTTAAGGAGTGCTTAGGTGTAGAGGTAGCCCCTAGGCGGCAGAAGTGTAAATCCGTCACTGCCTAGTATACAATTTGCTCTTCATTTTGTCGACAAATATTTGGTGGAAAATTATTTGCAAAAAGCGACCAAATCTTGCTTCAAGCAAGCTTTTGTCACCAAAATGACCAGCTTTTGCTCGCAAAGTATGATTACAAACTACCTCACATTTTTCTTGTATAAAAGAATAAGTTATTAATATATTTTTGTACCTGTTTGAACATAAAACCTGTACAGAAGAGGTCGCGAAATAAAATGGAATGATAATGGAAGAAACGTGATCCTTGAAATGAAACCCACCACAAGTTGATGACACTATACGGTCTGAATATGGGAAGGACGAAGTCGTCTACCCACGCTCCACCCACTTCGTTTGCCATCACCGTCCAAAATTCCTAATTACATGTGCGATTAAATCAAATCTCTGCAACAATTACAGATGTTTCAATGTTAAGAAGAATAAGAATGGGAATCGATGCAGAGGTGCATGTGCTTTAGGACAATAATAATGAACAAAAACACATAAGTTTGAATTCTTAATTATTTGAGAGATCAAGATCGCAAATGAATAGAAATCCAATATTCCTATTACACGACTCCGTCATTTTTGGAAAGATGCGTTTAATGTTTTCAGCAGGTACCTACACAACTACTTCGAGTTTCTGCTTGAAATTTTTAATGAATTCAAGTAAGAGAAAGGGGTTTTTGAAATTATAGTCAGTCGGGCTGTATTCCTGTGATTCGGTGAGATGTGCAGTAGCGACGACTGACTCTGTTGATTGCTGATACTGTTAGTCCGGCGGTTTTGATGCGTCCTGTAGAATATAACGGCACTCACTTTCAGAACCTGTGAGGTGCGGGATCCGCCGCGATCTCAGTCAACGAAGGGACGCCGTCTCGTGTGGATCAACAGGTGTTCCCGGCCGTGCGACCAGCGTTCACCAGCATGGGTGAGTTTCCGCCCGAGCTGAACAGCCAAAGATTCCCAGCCAACCAAATGGTACCTCGCGTTCGTCATCGAACGGCATATTGTACACCGTGGCCCGAGAGCCGTGAACCGAAGATGAAACCCACGCATTAATATTTTGCGTCTTCGTTTAGGTATGCGGGACGAGACTTAGCTATGCTGTGGCCTCAACGTTTCGTCCTATGCTGACGCTTTTCCACTAACATAACAATAGCATGCGACGCTTCTAAACATTTACACAGCTTAATTCACACGGGCTTAACCGTCCAAACGATTTCGTTCGTTCAAGTCTAATCGTTATTCGTCGAAAAATCTTTTCTCTGAAAATGTTATAATTGTTCTGCGGAACTTTATGCAGAATAAAGTTTGCATCGATCGCAACAAACAGGTGCTAAACAGAAATTTCATGCTTCTTCTAATCTGTTCTTGAATTCTTTTCGTCTGTCTAATGCTATAAATGTATAAATGTCCGCAGTCTCGTTATAACATTCAAATATACATTACACAAAATACAACACACGCTTTTCGAATTTATTTTTATTTACATGCACAAGTAACATGCCGAAATAGTATATTAACATGAAACTATATGGTCTGATTTTTCTTAAACTGGAATGGCAAAGCGAAATATTTACTGAACGTCTTAATATAAAGACATGGTTATAGTTTCCGTAATAAAATCAGGTGTTAATGGTCGTTGTTTCAAGAGAAGAAGAGGGAAAGCGTTTGCTACGCGTGATCGTCATTACGACGCACAGAGATTTTCACATAGAGTAACGAGAATTTTCGAATATCAAACTCAGACAGGTGTAGGACGATAAATAAACTTTCGAAAAGTCTTCGCAGAAGCGAAATAGTTCTAATTTGCCATTAGGGTCGTGGGTTCGAGGAGCCCCTCTTAGGAGTCCTAGAGTTGAAGGTACTTCTCGCTTGATGCCACTCTGAAAGAAGAATAGAGTTGACAATCTTCTTTTTAACGCTGTGGGACTCTAACAAGAGGAGCTGTAAACTGCTTGAAATGATTGGGGTATTACTTGAATGATGTGAAATTGGCGTGGCTATATTGCCTCGGATTCTGTGATTATTTGGAGCAGCGATTGATAACGCGAGGCATCTTATCAATTACAAAAGTGGGATTATAGTTTTCAATTGATAAATTCATTGATGCGATCCCGTCACCTCGAATTTGCTAAAAATTTGATAATATCATTCCATGGCAGCTTTTACCTCATGCTTTCGCAAACGATGCCTTAAATGTCACAGGGAAACGTTGGAAGAGAAATGCCACGTTTCCGACGAGCATCCTTGCACGTTCATCTCCGAAATAAAATCATTGGTATGGTATTAATTAAAATCGCGAACGCGAGATTCGCGGAAACCCAAAGTTTAAAGAAAAATCGCGAGCCACAAGTGCTTTTACACATCGTTAAACATTGACCTAGATATAACGTAAGAACATCTCGATAAAAGAGAAAGAAACTTATTTTCAAGATGGCATTATCCGTTCTGTGTTTTACGCCGTCAAATCTGCTTCGGCTTAACGAGCATGGGACTAATCACGTTAACGAGGTGTACAAATCTGTTTTCGTCAATTAAGCGCGATAGAGTAATCGTTTGAAGGAAGAATGGAGGGCAAACGTTTCTCCTTTTCTTGATGCTTGCGAATTATAGCGCAGGTCGAAAGATCAAAACTCGTGACCTTTACATCTTCTCCTTTGCAATTTCGACCAATGGTGATTTTCAGTTAATTTTTTCGATGTATTAGGGTATGGGACCTAATTACTGTGCTTATATCAATCATACTTATTTTTCAAGCATATGTATAATTAATATGGGCAATTGGTACCCCCGCAGTAATGGGGTTTCTTACCCCACTAAACAAAAAAAAAAAAAAAAAAAAACTCATGTCGTTTGGTCTAATCTGAAAAAAGTTATTAGTTTTTAAGAACTATAACTAAGATGTTGTAAAAACACCACGAAGAACAGCTGTCGAAGGGAAATTGTAAATATAATCCCAGCGCGAGTCCTTTTCTTGTTGTGGTTTTAAACAAGCCCGTAAAATTAGTACCGCTATCAATGAAACGGCTAGGGTTTATTATGTAAATGTCATACGGTGTCAACTGAAATCTCAGACAGGTATCGGTTCAGCGTAATCCGTATCCTGAAACGGGAGCAGCCCGATGAAACGCGCCACGCGGAACCGCAGCTACCTTGTCGTCCTTGCAGAAGCCGCAGGGGAACGGCGATAGATTAGACAGATAAAAATAACGTTTGTCTGGCACTGTCCTCCCACTCGTTGTTGGATCAAATCGGGGACCAGTTCAAGGGAATCGATTCTACGACCGTTACTCAGACTGTTCGCGATTCTTCATTAATTATTAATCCGTTCTTGGCCTCCATCCTCGGATGTCCAGTCATTTTCACCTTCCTCGCCAAATATAGTTTCAATCCGCTTCTGATTAATCGCAAGATCAATCCCGCTGAGAAATCTCACGAGTAGACCTGCGGATTTTTATACAGTTATGACAAAAATTGGTTCGAAGGTTGTTTCGTTATGGTCGACCTGATAGAACGTTTAAGGAGGAAATACATTTCAATTTCTCAAATTGTATGTATTTTTAATGTCCAACGATCTCTCAATGTTGCTGTATCTATTCCCCAGGCAGGCAAACGTGCAAAGATTATGTAACTCGATAGTAAAACCAGGATAATGAGTAACAGTTTCCTCATTTCTATTAACGGAGATTTCTGACGACGCGACAGACATTTATCTAGAGAATGACTCGACGGAAAAGGGACAGGCTGTCGCTTAATCGGCATTGACTCCCTTTCCAAATGGCCCAGTTTTCGCAGTGGACGTTTATTTAATGATAGCGCATGTCGACGAGCCTCGTTGCGCGAGAACTGCGCCGTGACGCTCGAAACATTTCCATATTTCCTCGCGCAGCACCGTCGTGGTAATTGAATCGGATTTCTTTTTCTTTTTTCCAGGGACCGCGTACGTGTGCTGTATGGTGGCCATGCTCGCCGTAAGTAAATACGCAGGCGGATCGGGCATCGACTTCCTGTTTTTCTCGCACCCGGAAGACGCGTGTGCGCGCATTGTTATCGCCGGAGGAGAAATCATCGACGTCTATGACAAACGGCGGATCGAGATCAGAATTTTTTTTTTTTTTAGAAATTTATCCGATCTTTTTACTACGCTCCCGGGGAAAAAATCGACTGAAAATTGCGCGACTCGGTTTCTTACGCAAAACTGGCGAACCAGAGCCAATACAGATCCTTTCACGAGTGAAAAGCTGAGTTAATGATCCATGAATCACCGCGGACGATTGAGACGTAACGCGCGAAACGTAGAAACTGTCGATTGACGTTGGATCTATCGAGTCCATCGTATCATTTTCAGCGTATAGGGTTGGAACGTTATAAACAAACAGAAAGAAAATCAGTGAAAATACCGATTGTATTAATCGTAACTTATTCAAATTATTAGTTCCTATTTCTTGCAGTCGACGCACAAAATTTTTACATTCCATAAAAATCCGCAGCCAAATAATCAAAATTGGTGGGTGTAATTTGAAACAGTAGAAAGGTGAACAGAATTTGATGATGCCAACACATTGTTTGCAACCTACTGAAACTACAACTGCGTGTTCTGCAATTAATGCAAACAATTTTTATTTTGCGCACAGATCCGCAGTCTAATTACATATAAGAATGATTCTCCTGGGGCCTTGAGAAACCGTGCGATTTCTTTTATTTTTTTTTTTTTTCGTTCGGGGTTAGAGAAAGCGGCTATGTCGCTATGGTTTTTAATTGGAGGAAGCGCTTTCTCTGAAAAATGATGCAAACAGTGAGAACGCATAATAACCGCGCGAACATTGATTTTTCTTCCCATCAGATGCTATTCGTCGCTACGGAGGCTGGCGACATGATGCGTAAAAGCATTGTCTTCGACAAGAACACGCCAGACGTGTTCTACTGTCCGCAACAAAAGCCGACGGGCTTCGAGAAGATGATAGTGAACGCGAAACCGTTGTCCAAACTATGCCAGTTCGAGGGGAAACCGATACCTCCCGACTATAAAAGCGATTGCTACAACGACGTGGACGAGACCGAGTATGCTTGCAAAGAAAAGTACAGAATCATGGTGAGTCACCGATGAGGTCACTGGCAACAGAAGTTGGGCAGCCCGGAAATCCAGAAAATTGCGAAATTCTCGGTGCAAGTAGAGAAATTCTTCCTTCGCGCGCAAACCTAAACCGCTTGTTCTTATCATAAACGGTTTTAGGAGATCGGAAATATACGAAGACGTAGACAAAATATTTATAGCTTTTATAATCGATTCATAAATTATAAGAAGTAAACTAAACGCCTGGAACTGTTGTATGCTAGGAAGCAAACCGAATGACTTACTCTACTTGCGCAGAGAATTTTCTAAATTTTCGAGCTCCCTAACTTTTACACCTTCAGAACATCATGACAAATTGATTTCGACGTCCAGAAGGAAGTTGAATAGTTGATCAATAATTCATTCCTCTTCCAATTATTTCAACCATTCATTGAAAAATCTTGTACACGATCCCGGGCGTAATTACAAATCCAGGACTGTCCGGGACGATCCCGGACGTCCGGTAACTCGAATAACGAAATTCCACGTTGAAAGCGATTCCACCCCAGGGAAGATAGAAGCATCGAAAGAAGAATAGAAGTTCAGATTGCCCTAGCCGGATTTCCAAAGGGAGCTTATGTGCATCAGCCTCATTTCACGCGGTTTTCGTTGACGCGATTAAACACCTGCAGTTCTGCGAGGTTCACTTGACATTGTAACAGTTATTAGCTATCTAGAAAATTCGCCTATTTTGTATTTCGGTTACACTGTACACTTTTTGATCTCTCTCTACCAATTTTACAATTACAATTTCGTTCATTTCAGAACAAATAAATTGATATTCAACGCCATTAATGCGGCGGTCAACGTGTTAGCGTATTTGCTAAAATATTCGATACAGAAATGTCCAGAATTTTGCAAACTGTATTGACACAATATTTTGTATACTCTGAGATAGTTGGATAAAAATATTTGATTCTTTTTGTTTATCGTCAGGACGGTCTAGCCCATTAAACAGAATCATGTAACGTATCGGTGACATAGATAAACCAAGTGGGCCTCACGAAGCAGTCCATAATGATAAAGCAAAGCGAAAGTGAATTTGACCCGAGATGCACGCATCATCTGATCATCGTAACGCTGTGTTCATCACGTGTAACGAATTGGTGTCGGTTTTTTTTTCTCGTTGCAGAAGCGATTCAGAAACGCGGAAGGGGACGAGAAAACTGCGGATGTCTTCGCCAAGAAATAGATGAGAATCGGTGCTGCACGGCCGAACTACGTTTGCAATTTTGCAATGCGCCATTAAGTCCTCCGCTAATGCTCAAGCTTGCATCCTGCAGTCCCATAATTACAATGCACTGCGTTTTTTCCGTTTTTTTTTTTTTTTTTTTTTGGTTAAATTAGAACAATGATCCATGCCACTTACTCGACGGAACGGTCAAATACCTGCGAAGGAGAAAATTATAATTACTGCATATTACGTAACAGTGTAAAGCATTTCATTCAACATGATAATTCTCGATGCACTTTGTAGTACAAAATTCTTATCGGGTCAACTTGAAAATTTGTGTAATTTTTTTTTTATATCGAAAGTGCTAAGGTGCTTCGTAGTTTCCAAGCTTGAAGGACGATTTGTATTTTTGATAATAACATTAATAAAACTAACCACAATGGAGTCGGGTAGATTAATCATTAATTAATCCTTCCAAGAATGGCTTCAAAGAGCTGCTTTCGAAGAACTGGAGATCAGTTATGCGACTTTCGACGTTCCGATAACCGTTTGCACACTAACTTTGCATTATACAATATAAGTTAAACGGTGGATATCGTTTGTTCTTTTGGGCGTTAGTCGGTTAATTAATAAATCGAGAAGTTACGATGTTTGTATAATTTTACGATTGTTTCACTGTTTGTCTCGAAAAAAATATGTATTCGTTGTTCAGTCGGTCCCGTTTTATAACGCTAGAGAAATTCCTCGAAAAAATGCGAAAATAAAATAGATATCACAGTATTAACCTATGCTCAACCTTTTATCACGAAGCGAACCCGACAACTGCATCAAAAATATGCTCATTGCGGTAGGTAGTAATTCAATATAATGTTTGAGCAGTTTACGACTTTAATTCTTATTTCTCCATTTCTCATTCTTTTCAATGTTTCTCGCTTGTCCTCTAGGTACACGATGACTTTAAAATTGCATTTTTGTTTTAGATGAGGCTGCATCCACCTTGGAGCGCCGCACCTTATAACGGAGCACGTTTGTCCAGGTTTCTAACTTTCGATAATGACATACAGAAACGCAACAATCAGATTTAGAATGCTTCTGGTAACAGAGACTGGTTTCACAAAGTTGCATGAATTTTTCAATCGAATTCTATCGAAAGCTTCCACTGTAACGTTTCGGTTAAATGGTATCAGAAATTTTCATTGCATTTCAAACGCCTCGATTCACGAAACTTTTACCTCGTGTGTTGTTAATATTTTTGTAAATAATTTTAGTTCCTGTATCTTTGCTAATGCTCTAAAAGTCTGATTACGGTCACACACATTTTCGCTTGTAATTTATATTTGAAGGAGAAGAAGAAGCAAACTTCATTATTGCTAAAATATTTAACGTTCCTATTCATTGCGAAATGTATAAAGATTTCTTAATGTATTTTTGTAATATATTTCTAACATAAGCGTAAGACATTGTAAAGAAATAAAGTAATATATGTGAATAAATATACAATCTGTACAATATATTAAACGATTTTAAATATGTGTAGAATTCCGATCTTGGAAACATCAATTTTTGTAATTTAATTACCGTTCTGATCGTGTAAAAGTTTCTCGTGCTATGTTTAACTTGAAAAGGAACAATAAATCTAAGCTTAAAAGAGAACTATGCTGATTAATTACAGAAACGAATTGAATCTTTAATGTTCATTTGCTTACGATAGAATGAATATATGGTATAAAGAATTATCCTACATCCTCCTCTCATTCGGTTTATACTCCTTTTAGTGACTTCAAGTACTGGTCATTTAATTTCGACGTATAATGAAAATAACATTTACATCTATATCGTTGTTTTTAACTGTGTAAGTGAAAAAGCGTAAATTAAGTTAAACTTGAACGTATAGTGGTACAGTTACGCACTTCTAAAAGTTACCATTTTTTTACCACTGTGTGAAGAGGTATAGTATGCGCATCATTGTCGGTTCCACGTATTTCACATTTTTTAATGAGCCATGTTACAAAATGTTCAAGTAATAAAATGTATAGTGCATTTTGAGGATAGTTTAACACTGAACCTCGGTAGTATTTTTAACATTCTTAGATCACAAGCATAATTTTACGCGTTATCCTACCCGCGTAACTTATTTACATTACTATTAGTGGTCTACGAAATGCGTGCTAATTTCATATTAACATCTTGCGACCGCATTCGAGGCTGGAAAGCACAAAAATTAACTTCTACGATGCACTGTGTAAATAGTACAAAGGAAGTCATTGTTACAATTAAGGTGAATCCAATTTCATCTTGTTGGTATGATACAAATTCAATCGATGACTTTAAAAACAAATTGATGCACAAGCCGCAGCCGTATCCTTACTACTCCAAATTTCGTAAAATAAAATACTTTCTGCTATAAAATGATGTTCAGAAATCACCATAGTACTACATTTGCTCTTACATTGAACAAAACCGATGGTCCGTCGGAATTTTCACCACACATTCGTACAGCTTAGCGTAGCAATATTGCTTCGACTCGATATAACACAAATATATAAAAATCGATATAGGCATCACAGCCCTCGGGGTATCACTCTAAACATTTTTTATCTTTTCTAGAGCAAACGATTGTCAGACATAATTTAATGAAATGATCTCGTTGAAAAGCATTCTTGCTAAAGTTTCCAATGATTTATCTAAATTTGAAACAATGATGCTGCGTACTTATCCGACAGTGCAGTGACGTAATCGCTCGAGATGTAGTCAAAAAATATTCCAATAATATTTCACAACTGAATGTTTTGCACGAACCAAATCGACGCGTATATTCGAGCACATTTCACTGCTAAAAAAAAGAAAAAAAAAAATAGTAGGAACATCCGCTTCGAAGGTGTATCCTAAGTGAGGAAGAGATCACCGGTGTGTCATCTTTACCCGCTGCATTCAGATCTGCACACTGGTTTGGCGATTCAAAGAAAGTTCGTTTATTCAATCGAATCCCGGCTCGTCCCGGCGGTCTAACCGATCAAGTTTTACAAAATCAATTTTCCGCCGTTCGAAGCTCTTATCTGTGCCACTTGTTCAGGGGTGAGAATGAGCTTGCTCCCGTTGGGCAGTGCTAAGGCATAATGGCTCCCGGTTTCGTTCACAACCACCACCAACTGCGTGTTTGTGTTCTGAACTGCGGGCTGCGCGGGTTTCACAGGCGTTATCGAGATGCCTCCTTGACTCATGCGTTGCATTATTTGCGGAGGAATGGCACTCTTTGGCTTGGCGACAGTGATGTCTGAGGTAACGGTTGTCTTTTTCTGTATCTGATTCCTGCGAGGCACCGTGTTCGTCTTAGTCGTCTCGGTTTCGGGGCCTGTCTTCTCGGTGATGATCATCTCGATCTCGTCGTCGCTGTCGCTGAGGACGATCAAGGACGTGGTTTTCTGGCCGGGGTTCTCCGCGACAACGTTCGGCTTTCTTTTCTGTGTTTTGATCGGCATCCCTCGTTGCTGTTGAAGCATCTTCCCTCTGGGGTTACCCGCTCGCGGAGTGTTCCCTCTGATCGGCATGCTGCTTCTGATAACCGCGCCGTTAGGGTGCGGATGCGCTTGTCTCAGTGGCGGATACCTAATCTGGAGAGCTCTGTTCGACGGGGGTTGGCTAGAAGGCATTACGTTCGCGGGGCTCTGTGGTACCCCTTGATTTACGTGCTGGTGATCGGGTGGCATGTATCCTCTCTGCGGTTGCGCCGCTGGCATCATGTACGGCACGTAACTAGGCTGGCTCAAAAACTGCTGGGGCGCTAACATTTGAGGCCCTTGGGGCTGAAACGTTTGAGCAGCGACGTAGCCAGGTTGTGGATGTTGAATGATGTAATTCTGACCGTCCTGCATGTAATACCCTTGCGGTATGGATGACGTGGCGTTCGACACCAAGGAACCACCGGGATGTATCAGAGTTTGCGGCGGCACCATGTTCGACTGCATCACGTAATAGTTCATAGTGTTGGGTTCTGTCTTGACCATCACGTAATTTGGATTAACGTTTGTGGGATAACTGTTATCAGGATGACTCGGCGGGTAGTCGTAGATTGGGCCCTCGTCCTTGATGTCCAATTCCGAATGCACGCTCTCAATATTCTCCATCTTGCAAGTTGACTCTGCGGAAGGCACTGTTTCTTTAGGATTATTCTCTGTCGCATCTTTGCAATTTTCTATGGAATTCTTCACCGCAGGAGGACACGATTCTTCTGGCTTCATTGACTGGCAGATTGGAGCTTCTTTACTTTTAGCTTTGTCCTTATCGCTGGCCGCGTTCGAAGGAGCGGCTACCACAGACGCTGCCGCCTCTTCTAGTTCGTCGACCTTGATGCTCTGTAACTTGTGTTGGAACGATTTTAATCTGCGATTGGCAGCTGCAAGAACATGAAATACGTGTTACTTACGTCTAATCGTTTAACGCATTCAGCACAGAAGTTTTCAAAACTAGAAATAGTACTACTAATAATGCTGACAGGTCTGACTACACTCGTATACTCACACGGACGTTTATTTTTCCTTTTGCGAGAGCTCGGTAGTATCCAATCCTGGTCTGAGTCCTCCTCGTTGTTGCGGTCGTCGGCCTGTTTGACTTTTGCAGCAAAGTGTGCAACGGATGCACCAATCTGTGTGCTGGGAGCCGCGTAAACTGCCTCAACGTCGGCCCATTCATCCAGCTCCTTCTCCTCGATCTCGTCATCAGAGTAGAATTGTTCGGTGTATGATGAGACGCCGCGGGCTCGCAACACCCTCCGGCTTTGTTGTTCTGTTTCAACAGGAAAAGGATAATGTAAGATGTGCGAGTGAGAGTAAAATTTTTGTTTCTAGACGTAGTGCACCGATCCGTACCTTCTTCCTCGCTGGCGTCGTCTTTGTCTTCGCCGGTTGCTTGATTTCCCGAGTCTTCACTTTTCTCGTATTCGCATCTTTGCGGTTCGCCAACAGAGCTTTTGCCCTGGTGCTCTTTACATTCCTTGTGTTCTGTTTCGATTGACTCGGTCGAGTTGATGATATTTTCCTGGCAGTTTTTGCTGGCGCTTTTGGAACCAGTTGGGGATAAGGTAGGCTGCGGTAACGTTTGTAACGATGCGTCTCCGGGTGTTGGCAGTGGACAGCCCTGCGATCCAAGAACCCACCAATTAGAGCCGAGACCCTCCCCAGATGAGTCCTGATCCTCCACACTGCTACAACACACAGCAGTATGTCTGCCATACACGCTCGACAAAGAGACAAACGTTATTGAAAACACGCGGAGCAGCTCCACTTTATTTATCAGGAACTGATTGTAGCAATTTCAAGAGGTTTCAGGTAGGATGACCGTTAATCTGGGAACGTGATTCACTAATACGAAGCTACTCATATAAGAAGTTACTTTGCACAATCATAAATGTTTAGAAACTCTCAAAATGGATCTTCCCGTATGTTCAACTAATTCAAAATCATTATTCCCAAATTAAATTTGTTATGATGGAGTTAATAGTGTCGA
Organism: Seladonia tumulorum; assembly: GCA_913789895.3. NCBI lineage: Eukaryota > Metazoa > Arthropoda > Insecta > Hymenoptera > Halictidae > Seladonia > Seladonia tumulorum. Next base: position 21,773,105 of record OU565271.1, read on the forward strand.
CAGAATTTTATGATTTCGATATCAACATGCAGCTTTATATGAACAATTATAAATGTACCCTTGTTTGAAGTTCGTCCACTCTTTTTGTAGCTTCACTCTGGCCTTCTTCGTTGAGTCCTGTAAAACCGATTCCATTTCCTCCAGAGAGGAAAGCAATTCCGTCATTCTCTTAAGCAGCTTCATCTCACAGGGATGCGTGGATTCGTTCTGGAAAATTTCGGCAATTCACAAAAATTACTTCATATGCAGCAACCTAATAATTACAAAATAATGATTAAATACATACATCGCCAGCAGTGCCAGCACTGTGCTTGCAACACTTCTGCGACAAGGTGGATACGAGGTCCCTAAACGTGCTTACGCTGTCGGCTATAAGTTGAAAATTAGAAACGCTAAGTTCGGACAACATCTCGTTGAAATCCTGCACTTCCTGTTTCCAGACTTCTGCATTCGTATTCTTCATGTTTTTGAAATTACGCTCGTTCTCGCTGTCCTCGTCCATGGAGAAATCTTCTTCCATCGCTTCTTTCTGCAATCTGCTTCTCAGCTCGCTGAGAGAAAGATCCTTATCGTCGTCCGATTCTTCTTCATTGTAATCTGTGACTTTACTAGTATTTCCTAGTAACTTCGTCTCCGTATCCTTGTTAACCAATCTATTTGGTTTTTCTTCTCTTTGATGGCCGTTTTCTTTAATGATTCCCTTCTTAGAATTTTTCATCGAAAGACTCGTACTAGTCCTTTCTGTGCTGTCCTGATTCATATTGGTTTCACTTAATTTTTCATCGTCGGATTTTGACGTGGTTGATACTTGAAAATTACTAGAATTTTGATTGCCCATATTCAGACACTTTGCACTGATAATTTCGTGTAACTTCTCATCGTCCGTTTTCGATGAATTGCTCAGAGATTCGCGTTTATCTATGCACTGGTCAACGGGTTCTAAATATTGTTGCACCGAGCTCATCCCTAACTCGCTCACAGAAGAAGACACCGTTTCGTCGACCTTCCCCGCATTGTTCTTTACGATTTTTTTCGATTTTAGATCGCTCAACATATTACTAATAATTTCTATTTTACATTTATCTTTACTACTGCTCGAGAAACCTTTGAACATTTTCTGGGACGACCTCTTGTTCGAAACGGTTCCCCTCGAACTACTTGTATCATAGCCGCTCGTCGACTTGAAATTTTTACATTGCGTTTTGTCAGACTCTATACTCATATCCGAACACTTCGATGAACTTCTCGACCTTTTCCCGTTTATTGTGTCTGAATTAATGTTATTGTTATTACTATTACTATTGTTATTATTACTACAGGTGCTTGTACTACTCAGATTTGTGTCCTCGTTTATCAAGGAGTCCCTCGCACTATCACTAATACACTTGCAATCATTCAGGTCCTTCTCGTCACATTTGTTTACCTTCTTCTTAGACTTTGGAGGCAAACCATTGCACCACCGTAATTTTCGTGCTTTCTGTTTGACTTTTTTCCGCATTGTGTCTGGCTGTTTTGCTTGATTGTTGTCCGGACAGGGTTTCGTTTCTGCCTTGACGGGCTGAAAGATAAAAATACAATAAATAAAAAAGAATATGATACAGACAGCTGTGGAATCAGACGATTTATTTGCAACAACTAATACTTTTACTGTGGATAGAATTGTATTGTCCAAGCAATGCCTGTATACTCTCAGATCGGTTTTAAGGAATTGTGGAAAATAAATGTATCTTGCTCCATAACGATCAGTGCCCAGAAGTGTCTCGAACTGGTCCTCCCATGACTGTTTGGCTACTTCCTCTTGCACAGTTTTCCGAGTATGCTAAAAAATTTAATTCCATGGAGTTCAAACATTTCTGACACTGTTTGAAGCTAGGATAATCTATCCGCCGTACCATGACTGTATCACAGACTGTTTTCAGAAGCCAGACTTTTTGTTTGAAACTCAGCTCCTCAAAATCTTTGCCATTCAGCAAAGGAGCATCTGGGAAAACGTTCCAGAATTCTGGTTCAACACCAATGGATTCTAGAACCTAAAAATCTTTGATCATATTTCTTATCACTGTATGGTACACAGGTAGTCTACTTATGAAGGTATCTTAGCAGTTGATAGCATTTGATCTGTAGATTCATGCCAAACAATTAACGCACGAGATTTCATTATGCTAGAGAGCGCGCCTATCGGTTCCTTAGAATAATTTGTCTTCTCTTAAGAAAAAAACGGAGAACAACAGTGCAACCAATCAAGCTTACCTTCACAGCATCCCTACGTCTTCCCTCGTAAACCTTGAACCAAGTTTTCATTTTGTACGCCAAGATGTTTGTCCAGAACTCGTACGGCATGGGCGGTATTTTCCTCAATTTTGATTTAGTGATAGGAGAGCTGCAATTTCATTTGATTTTAAATATGATTTCCTTTTGCTTTCTCAGATGCAAATGTTTCATGTATCTCCGTATGTTTTCATAGCATCCGCGAGTTTGTGAAATGCATCTTTTACCTTAACAAGGAAGTCATGATGTTTGCCAACTGTTTTGAAGCCCTTGGAATCAGTAGCATACGTTCCATCTCGTACATAGATAAATGAGGTATGTTTAATGCTTCCCTTGCCAAGTGAAGAAAATGGAATATCTGTGGAATCTAAAGCATTAATGATTACACGATGGTTTACAAAGCTATTGCAAAGAAATTAGGGTCATTGTTAATGCAGAAAATGTATATGTACCTCCCACATAGATTCCATTTTATTTCTTATTTTATCTGGAAAATAATTCTCCTGCTCCCAGTCGACCATCGTCTGCTCCTCCTTCTCCAACTTCCGCTTTCTATTTCGTTGCAACATTTTCTGAAATTCATACAACAAATTTACTGATAAAATATTTCGGAAGTTCAACAGAAATATTTTCGTTTTCATCTTCCTTTTCCGTTTCGCCGGCAGACAATGTGTTAAGAACATTTCCACGAACAGATCCGCATACTTCGGACGCATGTGAATCTATCATTAATTAGATAGAATCGTGTACAGTATAAAAAATTGTTTTCCTTCGTGGTGTGCAATTATCGTCATCTCCTACGGCGCTATTAACATAAAATCAACAATGATGACCTAGTGTAGGCGCGCCACTGTCAATGCAGCGTTCCATGTCCGCGGTCTGTTCAAACATACAAATTGCTTTCAATTTAACCATTATTTAGCATTTTTTTCTTTTTAATTTTTTACTCGTTTTCCGCGTTTATCTCTGTTATTACGCCGTACCCAAGGTCGCCGGGGTCGACGGAGAGGCTCGATGAAATGTACATAACAGTAAATTGCTCGTTTCAAGAGAAATAATAACCACATTTCCATCGTGCGACCAATATTAAACACACTTTCAACCATTCACCGGCACAATATCGAAAATTGGATCGCCGTAATTGCAAGTTCAAGGTGCTCGAACGGGATGAAAATTAGTCACCTGTTCTCGTTCGTTGTTTCGTCATTAATTTCTAAACCTCCATCGACTTCTATGGAAACTCTGGACAGAAATTTTCCTTGAAACGGTTTGGCTTTTACTTTTTCGAATCGACTGTCTTGTTGAGAGCACGTGGACTTGAAAATTGGAAAGCTCAAGTGATTCGCGTGTACACGCGACCGTGTTAAGGGGATTGGAGCCATTCGACGCGGTCACGAAAAGCCTTTGCCGTACGGTCACGCGGAATAGTTAGCGTTTTCGCCGGCCGGCCGGTGTGCGGTTCTAATTGCCGCCTTTGTTAAACGATGTACTTACAACCGCTTTTATCGTGTCGGAGGATCGTAAAAACTAAGCCGCGCATCGAATTGACAATTTAAACGGTGTGTGCTCTTCGGCCGACCTTGCACCTATCCTTCCTCTTGCGCATCGATGAGTCAAGGTCACGGAAGAACGTTCTCCATTATGCTCCTTTAGCCACGCCCCTGCCCCTCCTCCAATTTCCTTGACCCGTTTTCCAATCGCAGTGTGCGCACAATACCTCGTTATACCATCTTCGCAAGTAAGCAACATTTTCTTAAAAAGTGATCTCCGCCTCGTTATACTACCAGTAAAGATTACTTATTATTATTACGTATGACCACGCCCCTGGTTCCGCCTACTTTAATATTTTTCTACATTTAAACAGGATCTTTAATGGAGCACTTAACCAACCCGTTTGCATCATTGACGCATACATGCGCGCTACTTTCCTGTACTGAGCCAATAGCAACGTTTTTGAAATAGTAGGCGAGCCAGACCCATTAGGGCCCACCGTTTCGTCCTCGTGTATAAACTTTTAATTGTGGTTTAAGTAGCGTTTATCTATAAAAATCAGGAATTAACTCATTCTGTAGAGAAATCGTTCAAAGCTAACAAGATCCTGTCGCAATAGTAAACGGTTTCTTCGATCAAACACGCACGGGAAGATCTTTCAGGGGAGGGACAATAAAAAGCAGCCGTCTGTAATTATCTGTGTCATCGCGGGTCGAGGCACGCACACCGGCTAAGGGCAAGAGGATGTATTGTGGCACGAGGATATCCGTCGATGTTAAAACGATGTCCATCCTACCGTTAACCCCCAGTTGGTGGACAGGCATCGGTCACCGGTGGTTTACAAGGGCCGACACACTTTCCAGTCACCCTAATTGCGGGACAATATTTTCTGACCAAACCGATAGGCAGCCTGGCGAAGTCGCCTTTGGGGAACGCGTGCATAGTCAAGGGGGAACGTTCGAAGGGAAACTCCTTTGAAATTATTCAAAATCTCAACAGTGCTGGTCCAACGAGGACAGAGAACGAGGGCGAGCAAGACCGAATAAAATACTAACAAACGAGCTCCATTAAAAATAGGAAAGTCCAAGAGACCGAGCAATGCCAATCAAGCTGTACTATCGGGATTACGCGAGGGACCAGGAGAACGAGATTGCTCCAGCGGTTAGTTCCCACAAAGCTACGGATAAGACGATGTTGAACTACCCGAGGAACCAGGATCTGAATGCACCGTACTCCGTCAATACAGTGCACCTGCAAAATCCTTACAAGCCACCGCAAAGGCTGGAGGGATTTGCGGCACGGGAAAATTTCAAAGTACGCCCGCCGTCCATCAAGGTGCTCCTTTCATTGGTCAATAATTCACGAATTCTATTTCTTCGATTGAATTGGCAATCAAGATTAGGCAATCAATCTAGACCACAGAGTTTCTGCACTCGTTGTACAAATTTGTAGCAGGAGACGCGGTAGAAGAATTTAGGAGCATCGATACATTATTCGCAACTTTTTAAAATCGTTTAAGCGAGAAAGAACATTTTATTTCGCATGAAGATCAGCAGTATAGTCATCACAGATTCTTGAAATATCTGAAGAGAAAGTGTAGCAATTTTATTGATGTTGTTATATATTTTTTTCTTAGAAGACCACGTACCGATCGAAGGACCCGACGCTGAGATCGAGGAACAAGAAGAACGGAACGTTGAAGCGAGAATCTGCTGCCGCGCAACACAATCAGCGCGATAATGATAAAACTCCTAGGTAATTCCATTAATTTTGATGATACTGAACATTGCACTAACGAAGCGTACAATTTCTTGAATATGGAGCCACTTTAATCCTCACACATGGAAACATGGACATAGATCAGCCCGCTGAAGCACGGTTCCGGCTCCAGCGGAATCAAGAGCAACGAAACCACGCCCACTTGTGGCCACGCCCACTCATGGCCACGCCTATTCTCAAGATTGAAAGTCTCGTTTCTCGCTAACCTTGGATGCCCGAGTTTCCCCATGGGCAATTCATGCCCTCCTTAAGATAAAAGCTGTTGACCATGTATTCCTTTGGGTGCTCACAAAATAGCATTAGTCATTAAAATACATTGGTTAGGAGTGGTTCATTTGCGAGCGAGAATAACGATCTGTACAGAGCAAGATCATGGTCGATAATTGTAGATACCTTGATGTTAGGAAAAACGGGAGCATCAAGCAGTCCTTGAAGAACCTCGAGATCAAGGCTGCCCTGGAACAATACTGCAGCAACACTAGCCTTCACGGACTGCGTTATGTCGGTGATTCGAACCTGACTGTCGCTGAAAGGTAATTTTACTTTGCGTTTTGACTTAACGATATTGAAAACTTATCGTGCACGAGGGGACTCGAACGGTGCTAGTCTGAACCGACGGTGAAATACTTGTAACTGAGAAATTTCGTGTAAGAATGCGAATTGGATTCTGCTAGTTTTTTATTGTTTAGACATTGGAAGTGATTAAAAGCAAGGTTGTAATTTCGGTTTTATGCGCACGCTTCAAAGACCCAATTGAACCGACTTTAGGCCGGCTAATTACGTTTCTTCACGCGTAATACCGCTTTTCTACGACGCGATCAGCCGGCTGAATAGACAGCGCACGTATCTACGCGAAGACCGCACGGCGGCAATTAGCATTATCTCTGTCATTAACTATTAACCGACTTCTGCGGTCAGGTTTGTTGTGAGGTACACTTCGAGGAACTCGTCCAAATTTTTAAAAAAACCTTCTAGCCACGTTCTCCGGGCATGGACATTCCAAAAGCACGATCCCTTAGCAGTTCTTTCTTAGTGACTTTGTTGATGATTTTTACATTATAAAATGACATTTTCGGGGCGAAGGAAAAATGTACTCGAGATGGGCAATCTCTCACGAGTAAAATGACGGAAATGGGGTCCCGATACGATTGGTAATTACCGAGATAAAAATTGCTTTGTTCAACGTGTTCCGTGAAACTGGATTAAGCTGATGGTGAATTTTGAAGTCCCGTTTCAATTTCGTTCGTTTCCTGCCTTCAGGGTGTTCTGGATGATAGCGTTCACTCTGGCGGTTCTGGTCGCCTCGTACTTTATATGGCTTCTCTATCGGAAATGGGTGACCACGCCGATCATCATTTCCTTGAGCCCGGAACCAGTGCCTTTGGACGAGTTTCCGTTCCCCTCCGTTACCGTTTGCAACATGAACAACGCGAAAAAGAGCGAGGCTGCGCGCATAATTGCCGGGTAGGATTGATAATTAAGATTATCTTCAACTCTAAAATATTTCAAGAAACGATGACCGAGTGAAACTTTGAGTGCTAGGAAGGACAACCGGAAGAAGCTGTTGTTGGAGGACAGATGCAGCACCGAGACGAACTTCACGGCTTACGATCTTGATGAAAGCGCAATTACCTGGAATAACATGCTACATTTTACGATCAACGTACGTAACACATTAAACATCCCTTTGTATCTAGAAAGATTAACATGATAACGCAACGCACTCGTTACTTGTTCCTGATCCGCATACGAAAGTATATGTTGTGTTCTGTACCGCGGGAATAAGCCGACGAGTATGATATTCAAATGATTCTTGTCGTTTATACCTGCCGGTTCGTAAGTACACGTTGTAGCATTAATATAACGCTCGTAATCGAAATTGAAAGAAAACACTTGCTCAAACGTAGTTGGCTGCTTCACAGATCCATAGCTGACGGGTCTATTTTAATTAATTACCGATAGGTATCGCAGTCCTGCGCGGAAATGTTACATATGTGCCAATGGCATGGGAACATCGCCGACTGTGAGAAGCTGTTCAACCCCACCATGACCGACGAGGGACTGTGCTGTAATTTCAACTCCGTTCACAAGAAGTATCTATTTTACAATCCGTGAGTGGTTGTTAATAATTCTCTAAAATTGAGCACAATATTCAGCTGATGTCAAAGATAGGAAGACGCATCGATCCTTGAAAATTACTCCCGTCTAACTTTGAATGTAACAAAGGGGCGTGGTCGAGTTCGAGTGGGGAAGGCGGCGTGGCCAGTGCACCACTAATACAACTCGAGTAAACTTGAACGGTCGATACAATTTTCCAAAGTTTGTTGCGCAAAGTGTAATAACGGGGATTCGCATTTAGGTTAAAAGAAGCACAGCTAATTCGAAGCTTCTTGCTTTTAGTAGAACGTTGTAACAGTGTGTTAAAAGATTCAGTGTGCAGGCCGACTGTACTATCCGCTATTCCTCAATGCGAGCTCGTTTCGGACTATCGTGCTTTCAGTAGAAACAACTTTTGTACATTTTGAGCACGCTCCAACTGGAAGTGAACTATGTTGAAGAAGTTTCTAGAACCTTCGCTATTCCAGACAGGATTGGTCGGACCTGAACAAGACGTTTCCGTCCAATAGCATCGACTGGAACCCCGAAACCGGCTACAACGTAAATATGCTCAATGATTCTATGCCACTGAGACCTTACGGCGCTGGGCAGTCCTATGGTTTGACTTTGTCCCTGGACGCCGACATAGCGGAATACTACTGCTCGTCGACCGCCAGCGTGGGCTTCAAGGTATAGTTCTTCTCGTACGCTCGCAAGCTAGCCAATGAACCGGCAACTAATATACTGCGATTCTTCGTAGCATCTGCGAACTCGTAAAATTCAAGAAAACGTGTAAACGAAAATGAACAACAATTTTTTTCCATTTTTCTACCACCAGATACTTCCTAATCAACAAAAGACAGTCTAGCCACGTTCGTACCTCTATAAACTGACCTATTATTATATACCTCTAGAGTGTCCAAGTCAGATCATGTGTACAAATTGGTAAGCCAATGCTAGAGCAGTAGTTCTCAACTTACTTTTCACTTCGATCAAGAAGTTATTATCATCCCGTATGGGGCGTTAATAAATAAACTTTATTTCAACGAAGCTTTCGCTCAAGTTGTTAATGTATTATAGTTTGGGAACTAATTTGACTAAAAACCCCTGTTCTAGAGCATTATTTGTGGTCGGCTGCCGGTCCTCCAAACTTCATCAAAACTCGGGGGAGGAGGTGGAGCTTTGTGGTCTAGTAGTTAGAGAGATCCACCCCCTCCCCATCCCCCACTTAGCCTCCCACTTTCCCCAACCTGGTTCAGTCAATGTCCTCGCTTTATCCGTATCATTTTGTACCATTTGGGTACCCAGAGCAGTGTACCCAATCGGTTCAAAATAAAAGAACAGAAATTAGTGAATGATATCGGTTTCAGATGCTGCTTCACAATCCGGTAGAGACCCCGAAGATAGCCGAATACGCATTCGCTATAACCCCAGGCGAGGAAACTAGAATAATCGTGACGCCCCGGATATCGACCGCCAGCAAGTCGATAATCTCCATTCCCCAGAGGAAGAGGAAGTGCTTCTTCACCTCGGAGCGAAAGCTACGTTACTATAGAACCTACACGCAGAGGAACTGCGTTTTGGAGTGCGAGGCGAACTTCACCCAGAAGATGTGCGACTGCGTCCAGTATTACATGCCCCGTAATTTTCAACACAAGATCTATGTGTTTGTACTAAAAGAATCGCACAACTGCACAGAGAAATGTAGATGAAAATCTCCTGTACTCTCTAAAAGGACGCTCGAAGAGGCGTGGTCTAATTGTGGAAGAGGCGGGGCTACGACGAATACGAAACGTTGTTTCAGCAGCGTTTCTCCCCTTATAGATCTATAACTAGTTTTCATTTTATTTAACATTCAATCTCAGATTTTGAACTAGTAATTGGAATAACTAATTTTTACTCTACGACAGGCTACTCTAATGAGTATTTCGTGTGTGTTCAGAGTCCTCGAACACACCGATCTGCGAGAAAAAGAATGATCAATGCGCGTCAGCTGCTCGCCGTGCGATGGAGGTGAAACTTTACGACGACGATAATGGCATAATTTCCGTAAACACCTCGGAAATGTGAGTAATACCCTTTATCTACCGAGAAATGTCGCTACGGAACGATACATGTTGCAGACAGAACTGCAACTGTTACCCGGGCTGCTTCGAGATAAATTACAACGTGGAGATATCGCAGAGCAAGATCGATCCCAGCTTTCGCATCGGAGAATTCTATGTGAAAAAGGATAAGAAATATTTTTCGTAATGTCCCTTGATATCCATGCTAGAAGTTCAAAAGCTATGCGTAGCGCTATCTATACCAAATCGTGATTAACATTGATCTTTTGTTATAGTAAAAACATGGCGGTGGTCCATGTATTCTTCGTCGAATCTCAGTTCACTAAGTACGTGAAAAACGAGCTATTTGGATTCGCTGAATTTCTCTGTAAGTTTAATGATATTTCTTCTTTTATTGTTACATTGCTCCGCCTTACTGTGTCTTGCTCCGCCCCTTAGATCCCCCACCACTGTCCACTGTGAATTCTTGCCTGATGTGTTATTTGCCTGTCAAAAAAATGTTGTTTTCTGTTCACAGCGAGTACCGGCGGTCTCTTAGGACTCTTCATGGGTTTTAGTTTTATGTCACTGGTGGAAATCGGTTATTTTATCACATTGCGCATCTGCTGTCGCGTATTTAGTAATAACCAAACACCCCGAAACATTTTTCCCGTGCATCCGTTGGATCCTAACAAGAACGTTGTTTATCCGTTCGTACAGTGACGATTTTCAATTATTTTTGCAAAAAATTGTTACTGCGTTACGACGACATCGTGAAGTGATCTTTTGGGAATTTATTATTTAAGTAGAATAACAAATTTCTTTCGCTACTAGACTGCAACACCACGATGTGAAAGTCAATAAAGCACGCGGTTATTGTGATTGGTTCTTTTGATGCGGACTGTACAAAGATGTGTTAGATGTGCTGTGACAGTGTGCGATCACGTTACACTCTATCAGTTTCAAAGAAAAGATGATAAAAATGACCTTTATGGTTTTCAAATGCTAGAAGCACAAAACAAAAGCACTAGAAAAACTATTGTGTCAATAAATTGAAGATTATCTGACATTTAAATTGTATGTAAATCGATGCGGCATTTAAAAAATATTGTAATTTCACATTGTACATATTACAATTACCATTACCTTGCCAGCTTTATCAGGAGAGATTATTTCATGCTATACGGAAACCAATAATTGCATGCCAATGTCCTCTTTATAAACAAAATAGAAAACAATTGGCAAATCTATGGCAACAATCGCACGTGATGCGTACGGCAACATTGTATTATGTGATTAATCATTATACGTCTTTGAAAAATGGTTTAATGAACATTTCGTGAGAATTACGGCGCAAAGCTGGAACGCACGTTAGACAACACGGTTGCACTGTCGCAAACAATTACAATCTGACATCGAAATACGGTATTTCAGTATAGTAGTCGGCAAAAATAACGAGGGACCATATTGTTCATAACGGTTAGGTATTTAAATTTAGTTGTTACTTCGCCGAATGTCAAAATTTCGCATTGCCAAAACACAAGTAATGTTATCTGAAGAGTAGTGTGTCTTCGGAAATTGACTTACCTTTGTCGTGGAACTTCTAGTGAAACATCAACCATAATCGGGTAACATCCTCAGGAACGTTTGAATACGACGGCGGATCGTGACGGCAATTCGAAGATCGCTAAGACGGAAAAACACTTGCCTAATCAGGAACTAAACACAGTTCACAGTTCTTCGCGACGCCATGTTTATTCCTCCACGGCACGGGTGTGACTACGTTCACTTACCGCTGAACGGAGACTACGTTCACGACGTCCGTGGATTCACTTGCGCATGCGCGACGCCGCCCGCGAATGTTCGAACGTCCCACCGTCAAACAAACAATTTACCGGTCTTCTACGCTTTAAAAATGTTTACAGAAAACTCGAATTCATTAACAATTACATACTTAAGTTCAGCATGAACTCCTTATTGGAATGTTTCATGAAAAAATAATGAATACAAAATTAGTATCCCGCGGTTAAATAAAACTCACGCGAGTCTTCAAAAATGAAAATGTCCCTTGGACATCATTTATTATTATACCTAATGTCTGATATAATCGTGCGCTAACTTTTTAATCGGTACGGTACCCTTATCTAGGTAATAATCAGTATGATACATGTTACATTCAAAATTATAATTCTAGTTATATTGACAGCAGACTAATCTAAAGTGACAATCGCCCCCACTTACGCGAATCTTCATACAAAACGGCGTCCGTGTAAACGCATTAAGGTTCCTTTACAATGTGGTCGTCGCCACGATCGTCCCTTTCCCTAATTCCATTTCACAAACAATCGAATTTCATTATCCTTGCGATAGCGACATCCTTTCGGAACGGAAACGCTCAATGTCATTTCCCCGTCTTTTTTTTCTTTTTAATTTCTTTTGTTGATAACTCGTTTCGAATAAAAAACTCGCGAAAGTCGAAGCCGAAGGTAAACGGAAGATCGAAACTTAATTTTTACAAAGATGGCGCATCGCGGAATACATTCGCTTTCGTCTACACCATGTTACACGATAAAAAGTAAAATCTCTCTAGTATTTCTTTCAACTACATCCTCCGATGAGATTGTTCCCGGCGTGTTCGTTGTGCAACAACAATGAAAACACCGGGAACTCGTACAACATCATTTACAACGCTCGAGGAGCAACTTTTTCTTCTGGTACGTTCGGGGTCCTCCGGCGGAAGGACGAAAATAAATTGATTACTCTTAACCCCCTACCTTTCATCATACAATTTCGATTTCCTTTCTTTTTTCTTTTGTAGCTCTCATTCTCTTTCCCTCTCTCTCTCTCTCTCTATTCCTTTATATATAACTTTACAATCCTACTAGTAGCTTATAGAAAGTGCGTTGATTTTTCAAAAATTTTCTTTTCTTTACAATGGAAAATGAAAAAATATCTCGATAGATACCCTGAAAATAAATTACATTGAATCTGCGGTTGTAAGGGAACGCGCCACGAACGACATACTCTTTAATCTTTTTCAACGTCGATGCGAAGAAAAAAAATTTCTTTAGTCTCCTCCCATTTCGTAATAAAAAGAACAACGTGGATATCTGTTTAGACATCGATCGAGTTGCAGACGGAGGAAGGAATATATTCTTTAAAAAAGATTTATTTTAGAGGAAACAGCATCGGAATGCAAATTTTCAATTTTTTTTCTTTTTAACTGTGTCGTTTTGCCTTACAATCGCAGATATACAGTCTCACGTAGTTTCCTCGCGTTCACCAATGTTTCTTTTCATATTTCCACGTTTTTTGTTTTTTTTTTTTTTTCGTAACCACGATAAAAAAGTTACGAGACTTCGTCGTATCGTTATTAATTGTGTTTCCTCTAGTCCTCTAAAGTTTCACCCATTTCGCAAAGAGACGGGCAAAATTTGTCCGACGACAAACGATCATTCGCGAAGTTTCTGCTATTCATTGAATCAAGATATGATACTTTGTACGCCATTCAGACTGCGAATGTTTACGCAAAACTTGGATCGGACCGGACCCCAATTAACATTATCATCATTCGCGCTAAAATGTTTCAACGTTATTTAGGTACACAAAGATTTATGCAATTAAACGAAATCTTGCCCGCCTCTGTCGGTCATCTGCTTATCGTACAAAGAGGCCATTTTTTTTTTGTTTCTTCAAAGAGACTCCTTCCCATCTCGCTTTTCGAAAAGAAAGTTCGGCTCGCTCTTTCTATCCCGTTTCTATATCAGAGACATCGACTTTCTAACCGCCTTTTCGAAGACTTAACAATAATGAACAGATAATTTAATAGGAACGTGTTTCTTTTATTATCAAAAATTCGTATGACCAGCAATTATTGCCCATACAACGTGTGTCCGTGTGTATACGCGTGTGTGTGTGTCTGTATGTATTTTGCGTGTAATCGTCATGTAAAAATTAATCTACATCGTCGCGATAGGACTGCATATTTTGTTTTCCTGCTTTGTTCTTTTTCCTCTGTATTTGTCGGTTTATTAAAATCGTCTCCAGTCATCCTCTCGTTTTAATTTAAGAAAAACTTCGGTAAAATTGCACGCTCTATGTTCTAAGGTCTATTCATGGTTTCCCTCTCTTCTACGCCTTTAAGTTTCGTTACGAATATGTTTATAAATACGCTGGTATCCTGTGTACCGTATACCGTGTGTATATCAACCTCCTCAATTCTTTCTCCCAGTTTTGGCTAGATGATGAGCATCGTTGTTCAAGAACGAAAACAAAAGAAGAAGAAGAACAGAAACACGCTATGTTCGATCTCCCTTTTTCTTGAACGCGTTCGCCGCCGGCGCTACTATCGAAATTTAACAGCGTTCAACGCAATTTATCTTAAAAATTTATCACAACATTTGATACTCTATCGGCCAGACTTATTTTTGTGAGTATGTAAGATTTTAGGAAAAAGAGGGAACCGTGGCGACTCCTAAAACTTTTCCTATTCGGAACGGCTCCGAAACAAAATGGCGGCGGCGAACGCGTCAAACCGGAACGCGTTCGAGGAAAATTTGTACAAAAGACCTCTCTCTCTCTCTCTCTCTCTCTCTTCTTGTCTACTATTTCTCTTTCACCCGATCGAGCACGGACGAAAATCTGTACACGTTTTACGACTTATACAATACTTATACAAAGTTTACGTATTATTTCGCCTCGGCGCGTCGGAATTAATGCTCATCTGGACACGGGACCCGTTCGTAGTCGACGAAAGCGTGTCCAATTGATCCGAGAAGTTTTTATTAAAATATTGTACCGACAGCGACCATTTCGGCGGGTGTGTCCAGATGAATATTAATCACCGAAAAGATGGCGGGCGCGATTAAGCCGTCAGTCGTTCGGAATCAATTAAAGAAAAGGGTCGAACGCTTTAGGACATTGATTTCCAGTGGAAAATCGAGGAAATCGTTACCTCCTCGTGATTCGAAGACCGTTTCGCGTTCGCCGCGATGAATTTTTCGCTGTGCGGCGACTATACTGCGGATGTTCGTGCAAACGGAGATCTTCACGCGCCATTTCAGGGAACCGGAAACGAACAGAATTGCTATTACGTTGTTACACGTTCTTTCGTTCGCGTGCTCAGCACGGTTGTCACAGTCATCAGGCTTCGAATAAAATAAAAACGTTATCAAAGTTTATTAAATTTGTTGCTACACCGAGTTTTCAGACAATATCCAGCGGTTCCGTTGGATTTTATGCAAATATCGAGTTGCATAAAATCCGCAGTTTAGCGATGACCCTGAAACCTCGACCCTCGAAATCCGACGAAGTACTTTGCTGTTAGTCGAATTCGCAACCTAAGGAAAGTTGTTTTTGTTTTTGTTTTCGTGGGATCGCGTTCGCGCGAGCTCATGCACGATCAACATGTCAAGCGATCGGATAGGTCAGGACAGAAGAGTTTTCCCATGAGACTCAGGAAGACGCTTCCAGCTGTGTTGTTTCTTTCGTTTTATTAAAATGGAAGCTCCGAATTGTTTCGCTCGCTTAGAATATTAGCTAGGGTCGTGATATAATTGCGAGGAGCCACGTGACCGCGAGTTGATCTTTTATGGTAAAACCACTAGTTTTTTTTTTGTTTTAGATCGACAAGGATTTACAGAAAACTGGCGCGACAATTTAAACATTTAATAGATGAAAAAAAAGCAATTTTTGAACTATTATTATCAGACTGTAAACGTTTACTCGTACGAAATGCGAGTCGGAAAATGCATGTTCGATCGAATTCGCTCGACTTTCTACTGTAATTGTTTGTTTCACTCGTGCTTCGTAAAATCGTTCAATAAAAATGTGAATCTGAGTTAAGCATTTTCAGTCTGATCGTAAAAAATCACCGAGCTGCTTCACGAAGATGGCTCCTTCAGCAATTCCCACAACGCGGTTCCTAAACATTACTTATTCACCTATTGTTTCGTACTTACAATCCCCACCAACCTGCCGACGCAGATTTCTTAACGTAGGTACGGTATATAAAAGTGTTTCTTTCTCTGCCGTTCGAAGAAAAGGGCTCGAGGTTCTTTGTCAACGGAAAACATGTGATACAGTAATTACTCGTAAAAATTAGTACCGCTCGGAACAATTAGGAGGTCGCACTCACGGTCTACTTTGAATTTATGAAATTCTATGATGATTTGTCTGTAGACGTGATCAATTTGTTCGTTCTTCAAGAACACCATTTTTTTCTTTTTCTTTCTTAGAAACAAAAAGGAAGATAAACGGTGAAAACTTAATTGATAGGGATTAGTCGATTTTGTTGCGACTACAGCGAAATATTTTCAGCAAATGGTGATATAATATCAGCGTTGCGATACACACGTGCAGATTGACAAACACAAAAATTTTGACTTTGTAATTTTATTTGATTTCTCGGTCAAAATTCCCCGCAAATGGACGAACATCTAACAGCAACTCGCGAAATATCAACCGCTGTCATTTCGACAATATTAAGCCGTCCCAGATGTACCTATGTTACTTAATTAAAATCTCTTCGCACTTATAATTTACAACGTTCACATCTTCGAAATAATCCGCGATGACCAGCAGCCGAAACATAAATCCGACGAAACTAACTATTTGGGTCCTACAGAATTTTTCTCGTACAATAATAAATCTTACGCCATCTAATGCACGTTCAAACTCAATTAAATAACTTTAATTTTCCTTCGTTGTAATTTTTATGTCGCTTTCAGCTCTGTAAAATTTGTAATGAAAACACTGATTGTCTAAAAAAAGAACTGTGAATTTTACAACCAGCGATAAAAAAACATTCCGAGCCATTGATAACATCGGACCGTTATCGTGTCAAGTCGGCACATTTCTATTCCTCCATTACAGCACAAAAAGAATACAATTTTACCGTATCAGTGGCCGCGATGGGACGACCTAACATTAGAAATGGACGTTACAATGTGTCGTGCTTTCGATCGCTGAATCCAGCGAAAATGAGTCGTTGCGATAAAAAAAAAAAAGACGCAGCGATCGGAGCCCTGGTCTTCGACCTGGAGATGTTGTATAATGTAATATTATTTACAAACGACATCGAAGGTGCCGTTAAGCGAAACAAAGAGTTACGAAGATCGTGTTTATCGAACAGGCTCGATCTACCGAGTGTCCGCTAAATATATTCCACTACCTCGAAATCATACTAAAATGGCTAAATTCCAAAAAAGAAAAAGAGGAAACTAAAACACTATGCGAACAACGCGAAAAGACTCGAACATTCTCCGAGCGTTCGTCTCTACGATGTCGCATATGTTGTAATCCAAGTAAATTAATTGCACTGGCAAGCTGAAACAAGCGTAGCTCACGAGGGAACCTGGATATCCCGAAAATTCTTACATATTTCCGAATTTCACTCTTTTTTACCGGAAAAAACTCAGCTCAACTCGTCGTAGTGAAAAACATCATGTAAATGTTAACGTGTGCATTTCGAGTTTCTGATATATCTTGGAAACATCGGAAGACTGTTATCAAAGCTTAGAAATTCGACACAGTCGCAGGTTTCTCGAAGTATAAACTTTTGTTAGTTTTCAAGACATATCGAAGAGTAGCAGAGCACGCTTTAACATTTATTATATTCTTTATAAACCTTCGAGGCGTCTTACTTTAATTAATCTTAGCTACAAAATTGTACATTCTAACGTCGTCTTATATTATAATGGCAATGGATTTTCAGCTGTCAATAAGAGTAATAATGGTATACAGAAAAAAAATAGGGAGAAGCGAAACAAAAAGTTTCCCCCATCCGTGGTCGAGCGTTTGAAAAACGTGAACGAAAAATTGGAAATTTTCGGGTTATCGAGGGTAGCTCGTCAGTCTTAGAAAAAGGTCGAGAGCAAAAGAAAAAGTTAAATTGACTTTTTTTTTTCTTAGCGAGTTGTTCGTCGCACCGGAAGTTTCGTCGCAGACGTTCCGAACGAACGTAAACCCGGGAAACACCGAAAACAAATAGATCTCTAGTCTAAACGAAAAATACTGTAGCAGGTATTATGACCACATTAAAAGTAAATTAAACGTAATTAGCATATCTTTATTTTTACAAGTTATATCGATAAAAACAGAGAAATCCCCCCCCCCCCGAAAAAATGAAGAAGTGATCCCAGACTTGACGGAGATCCTCTCGAGGAAATTGATCAGAACACGATTATAAACATGTCGGCCTCGATCACTATGTGATCGGACGCGTTCTGTTTGATGGCGTTTCTTGCATAATATTTCACGATCAATCGATTTGTACACTGTATAAAAGAATTGTGTGTGTTTTTTTGTTTTTTGGGGAGTGGGACATCACCGAACCATTGTCTGTCTTTCGTCTCAGGACGATTCGTTTGTAAAACAGTGATTTCATTCTTTGTCGATTTTTTCCTCTATTTTTTTCATCCTGGCGGTACAAAAAAGATCACTCGAGCGTTATACGCACTCGCAGCGAATTCTGAGCAACGTTTCGTTCGCATTCGCAATTCAAAACAGAGCAAAGATCAATGATCTCTAAATAAATGAAAATCGGTCCGATCGCGGAAAGAAAGAACATCAGCTTAGACACGACAACGATGATATCCGAGGAACAGCGGTTCTTAACGATCGAATGGCGCGAGTGCATCCTTGATCATCGTCGATTCCACAATCTCACCGACCAGTCGGTTGGTGTGGGACCGTCGATCATCGTTTTATATTTTACCAATCGTAATAATTATCGTTAGAAACCGAGTCGATCTCTGATTCCACATTCTATCTCTTCATTTTTCTCTTTTTTTTCTTTTAATTAATATTTTATTCAAAGTAGATTTCAGCGACGCGCTTCGTCGCTCCTAACAAGTGGGGATATAAAAATTAATCGTATGTATATATATAGATAATCTAGCCAGCTAATTGTCGTTTACAAACTAGCAACTATTTTAGTTAACTGATACTCAATATAGTTCACGGCCTTAAAATTATAAAACAGATTAGTCTGCCCGTCGATATTCACTGTTAATTATTGCAGCTCCGGTGAGATAAAAATCTTCGTCGCGCGTGGGCGTCGCTTCTGCCGTCGAATTGTCTTCTTCTTTTCTGGTTCGTTCGTATTCTTCTTCCTCTTGTGTCCACTCTCACTCTTCCCTTGATGCGCTCTTCTATTTATCCCGTAATCGTTTTTCGTTGCAGTTAAATGCAAAATTTATTTGTTCATAATTTCTTTTTCTTTCTTTTTTTTTTTTAATGATCCCGAATGACTGGACGGAAGAGGGCTCGCGCATAACCGCGACATCGTTACATGCCACGACTTCCGCCATTCCCGTAACCGTTGGGAACGCGTGTGCAGAAGCAAACACGTTTCCCTCGGTTACCGTGCACCGAATCGGCAAAAGGAAAAAGAGATGACCGAAGCGTAACACAAAAATTAATACTAGTTCCTATCATTCGTCTTCATCCCCACGCAGATCGGATTAGAAAGGGCCGAGGTTCGAGCGTTTACCGATGCGAGTCCACGATTCTCCGATTTGCTCAGGACTTGCCGAACAACCAATCGGATCAGCCGTAAAGCTTTCCAGCTCTCGGCTGTGAATACTCGTCCTGCAAAACTCGAAATGGAAACGAATCGCGAACACTCGGACGACGCGCGTCCACCGCAACGTTTCTCATTTAGTTTTGTCGCCGTGATAGACCGGCCGCAAAACGCGGCGTGAATACAAAAATGAGAGACACCGTTCTCACATCGACTCGTTCGGTGAAAATCAATTGGAAGAAACAACTAATCATATCGGTAGAATGACCCGGGATACCGATCAATCAATCCGATGTCGAACGATGTCCAAGTAATGAAGCGTGTGTATCTCGAGTGAGAAAATATAAAAAAGATCTCTCGTCCACGATTCCCTGTGTGTTCTAATATCGTTTCGCGATAAATCAACGCTCTCTTTCTTCGTTTTGTTTGCTTCTCCCGTGGTCGGCAGAGCGCATACCTATCTTCTTACGAGCCGTACTCTTCCGAGTTACATTCTGCATTTTCATGCATAATTACTCACTCGCGGAAAATATCGCTAAGTCTCTTTCTGATATACCCTTTTCTCTCTCGATGCGTTTCAATTTCAGATGTATGTATATCATTATATTTATATATATGTATATATATATATAATATAATCGACTGTGTTTTTTGTGTGTATGTGTGTCCTGTATGCCACACCGATTATATATAATCCTTTGCGTCGGAACCTGAATCTCTTCACGAAAAGCGTACCTCGCCAGTCATACTCCGGAAACTCGTTCTCGCCGTAATAATATCTCTCCTTGCTCGTTTTCTCTCTCTAGCTCTCTATCGTCACCACGCTCGTCTCTACAATATTCTCTCGCACGCGCATCCGTCCGCTTGTCTCTCAATGTTAACTCTAGGGATCTGTTTCGATTTTTGTTGATTCGTCGACGTCGTTCATCTCGTTAAAAAAAGGTTAAAAAATTAACCCCTTTACCAGCTCCTGAAAGGTATTCTCTAGCTGAATCATTTAGGGTCTGGGAAGGTCACCTGACACTTGTAGACTTCTTCGAGCATTACCGCTTGCCCTTGTCCTTGGCTGACAGTCACCGGAGTCGTGGTGTTCACCACAACCACCTGTTGACCCTGCTGCTGTTGCTGCGGCTGCTGCTGCTGTTGTTGCTGCTGATTGCTCGCGTTCGGCTGCTGTGCGTTTGTCGGGTTGTTCGCGTTCTGGTTCCGGGCGGTCTGCCCGTACTTTTCATGGATTGCACGGTGACGTTTCAATGCGAAACGATCGGAGAACCCGATCTCACATATATCACATCTAAAAACAAAGATACCAATCAGCATTCGCTCCAAAATATACTGGAAAATGCCTCGCTCGTTTTGAACACTGTTCAAACATGGTCAATCAGTCACAGAAGCCTAAAAATACTTGCCTTCTAAACCTATGGAACACAGTAACAGATGTGTTCAACATTTTGTGACCATCAATTACTTCAAAAAGATGTGTAAAACCTTCACCTTTTTGTGGAATTCAACAGGTGTATACTTGTGTGATTGATCATCTTATTTAAGAGAATCGAAAATGAGAGTTCTTAAAAGTTCTAGTTCTTTTTTTTTTTTTTTAATTTTTAGAGATTACGAAGAGTGTGAATCCATTACCTGTGGGGTTTTTCACCGGTGTGGACCTTCGCGTGGTTCTTCAGATGTGTAGCTTGATTAAAGGCCGAGCCACATATACTACATTTGTAAGGTTTTTCACCGGTGTGGATCCTCCTGTGGTTCCAAAGGGTCGAATGTCTGGCAAATGTTTTTTCACACACTTCACACTGATAAGGACGTTCACCAGAATGAATTCTTTCGTGGTTCTTTAAGTGAGGACTTTGCGAGAACTGCATACCACAGACACTGCATTTGAACGGTTTTTCGCCGGTATGCACTCTTCCGTGATTCTTCAGATATGCGGCTGCAGGGAGACAAAAAAGAGTCGTAACGTTATTTAATCATGTTATTTTTGCGAGAGCTTAAAATTCAGAATCGTGTTACGAGCGTTTCGTGCGTGGTCACCTTTTGCAAATGCCAAGCCGCAAATATCACACTTGAAAGGTTTGTCTCCAGAATGCAGTCTCTTATGGGACCAAAGCGACGAGTATCGGGAGAATGTTCCATCGCACACATTACAATGGAACGGTTTCTCTGCCTGATTCTGACTGTTCTGTTTCCCACCTGTAATTAAAGAAGCAACCGGGATCTTAGTTTTCCTCGAAGGGCCAGTTCTACAACAAGGTATGCTCCTTAGATGATCTGATGAATGCATCGGGCAACACAAGACAAAGGATTGTGTATGGTCTTTTTTTTGACAATTTTGTTCGTTTTCGAAAGATTCTTTTTCTCGGCATATCGTTTTTCAATGAAAGACTAGACAGTCTTATTCATTTTTTTTTTTTCACAAAAGAGAATGACGTTGCTTGAGTATCCGAACATGCGGGTAGTTAAGAGTTAGTGCAGAAAATAGGAAATGAGTAAGTACATGTATACAATGAAATAAAAGATGCATTGAGTGGTAAAATGATATTCAAAAGAACTTCCGAATACTAAAATCGCTAAAGATCGATAGACTAAGTTTATAAAACTGTCCCTTAGGGGAGATCTTATTCCATGCAGTGATTCTTAAATTTAGATATCAATGGTTTTACCAAAAAGGAAACAGAATTGTTACAGTAAATTCAAAAATACATTGTGGAAATCGCAATGTTTGGCAACTGTTTGCTAGATCTTCTTTAATTGTAACATGCAGATCGATTCTTAAAAAGTAACTCACTAAATTTCACTCTTAAATATGTTAAATATCAACTGGTACATTTTATTCAACGAATGCGCGAACTCGAGGTTCGCACAATGTATATTATTTGTTGAATAAAATTTATAAGAAAATATGCGTCTTAATAACACATATCCACCCGTCGGTGGTTCCTCTTGATACATATTCTGTAATGTTAATCCCGTGTTCTTTTTGGCTGTAATTTATCCGACTTACTTCCTATGATGATGCGGCCTGTTGCCTTGCAGGCACCACACTTTGCGAGGGAACTGATTCCAGAATCTAGTTTATCGTCGTCTTTACCTACCATACACCACCCGATGTACGATCATGATAGCAATGAAATGATGCAATAGAGGAAAGATGATTGTGTTGCAAGAAGAAAAACGTTTCCCTTTCAATTATGTCAGAACTTTTCGTTACACCAAATGATATTACTATGCTGAATGAAGGAAAATTGGTACTTTGGATTCGGTAGCAAACATTTTTCTTCTTTTCGCAAGAAGCTTAGTGATAACGAATTCAACTTACCAATAAAAATTATTCCTGTGCCATTACATTTATGACATTTGGTGACACTGGTAACACCCCTTCGTTTCACCGGATGATGACCAGGTTTAATAGCTATAAAAGTAATGTACACACCATGTTTTACATCGAACTCTTTTTTTTTCATGTATTCAAAGCAGGACATAGTAATATTTCTGAAACGTACTCTTTTTAATTTTAGTTGGATGATGTTCACAGGGGTCCTCACTACCACAATCCTCACAAATCTGCACCTTTGGTTTTTGATGCATATTTGTTTTATGGCTTTTCAATTCTCCTGGTAGTGCAAAGCATGCTCCGCATATATCACAGGTATATGGTCTCTCAGGTGTGGTCGCGACAGTAACGGTTGTTGGTGTTTGCACAACGACTTGCTGTGGTTGTTGTTGAAGATTACTAGGCGTTGTGTTGTGAATCCGTTTGTGGTGATTCAGTAAGCTCATGTGCCCAAAGACCAAACCGCAAATGTCGCACTTGAAGGTGGCATTGGTGGCAGCAGCAATGCTCATTTGATTCAACAGTGTGTTGTACCCGACAGGTTGCACATCGAAACGATAGCAACCCTTGTCGTCGGTAGTGATCGCGCCAATCGTACCCACATTCGTTTGAACTTTCTGGAGCATGTTGACATTGTAGTAGAAGGGGAATTCAGCAGTAGCTGACTGTTGCTGGGACTTGTCTTCTTTCTTGTCGGACGTGACATACATCTGCTGAGACTGCTGTTGCTGCGACTGTTGACCCTGAGCAGCCTGCTGCTGCTGCATTTGTTGTGGGTCAAACATTGCTGCTTGCTGCTACAAAGGGAAATTTGTAAAAGTTAATTCTTCATACTGTAACGAACATTGTATAAAAACAAGTATTGTTAGTGTCTCATAATGTGAGACGGCACAGGGGAAGGGGAGCAAAGTTCACCATCATGCGATCCGATACACCCGAAGTGGTAGTGGTAATCTTCTCAGCGAATAGCGAAAATGCGTGTGACTCAATTGTGTGCACCTGACCAATCAGACAGTCTTCTTGGAAATTCCTTTTGCATTCTTCCCGAGTACCACGTTACGAGACATCGACAATATACGTTGCGTAAAGATTATTTTTCTGAAATCTTAATTCAATGGATGCATCAAGAATTAACCACCTGTCTTTGATCTCCGTAACTCGAATTGCTCTGCTCCGTCTGAGTAAAACTATTAGTTTGCTCGGTTTGAGTAAACATGGAACACTTGACTGGCTGCTCGATCGGTTGGCTCTGTTGAATGATAAACACTGTTAAGGATACATGAGTCTGTGTACAGCTTTTGTTTGAAAAGAACAAGACGCTAGAAAGCTTTCCGATATAGATTATGGAGCATGAACAGAAAAAACCTTTCATTTCCTCTTTACATCGTTGTGGTATACAAGGTGCATACCTGTTGTATTTGATCAGGACGGGTTGTGTTCAACCACACCACGTTGTTGCCATTTGATTCTAGGGCCATTG
This sequence comes from Seladonia tumulorum, assembly GCA_913789895.3. Classification (NCBI taxonomy): domain Eukaryota; kingdom Metazoa; phylum Arthropoda; class Insecta; order Hymenoptera; family Halictidae; genus Seladonia; species Seladonia tumulorum. Next base: position 21,797,128 of record OU565271.1, read on the forward strand.
ATGTGTTGCCTTTGACCCTGCACAATCAGTAGGCATTCGTTAAGCAGAAATAAACCTTGAGAGACGTGTCCACTCCGACTGCCCCCCTGATCAAAGCCACACCAAGGTAGAAAGGAATGACTTTACCATAATAAATCAGAAATTAGAATTGGCAGAGAGAGAGAGGAGAAACGAGAAAGGACGGCTTCAAAACAATAACCATGACGACATACGATACTCACATGTGATAGTCTACACGGGCGCCGCGGGTTACATGTCTGACTGCCAAACGGGTGATCTTCTAGTTGCCATGACTGCGGCGCGGGGTGCCGCGCAGCTGGTCACACGAAATCCTGACGATCCCGATACCACCGACAACTGGTTTCGGCGTATCGTCCTATACAACATCCGAGAACGGGTTCCTCGTGTCGGTTGGGCCGTGGTCGCGGCGGAAAATCAATGGCGATCGATTTCGAGCTCCGATGCACCACCTCGGTACGTTCGATCCCGCTAAAATGAACCCCGATCACAACACTACCGATCGCTCACCGCGAGTGGATGCCGCGAAATCCGCTTCGCGTTGCACGTTTGTCAATGAGCAGCGTTGTACCCGCGCATATCATGTCGTCCAAGCGCGGTGGCGGCTGCGGCGACTGGTGTACGAAGCGCGGGTTCCCTCGGTCGCATAAAATTGGCGGTAGCTCGCGGGCCACGACTCCTCACCGCTTTATTCACGTCAGGTTCGGCCACGTCGCCTCGTACCGTGGCTCAGGCTAGGCCGTAACGCGAACAAGCAGACCGAACACCGTCAACAAACTCTACGGTAGCCATTACACGCGACGAGGATAACAATGGGCGACACGAACGCGCGCTGCCCCCGATGCCTTTTTCCGAAGCGTTTTCGGGCGCCTTCCGTGAATGCAGCCAAGCGCCGCCAAGGTCAGCACCCGGTGACGCCAATGCCCGTTACACCGCGCGCTCCCATTGGCCCACGACCAACTGTCGCCGGTTCCCATTGGCTACCCTGTCCTCCGCGTGCGAAACTTCCAAACGATTATTTACCTTTCTCTATGGAAAAACCGTATAATTCTTTTTTCTTTTGACAACTCCAGACCGATTCTGTATTTTTTGCTCGTACAGCTACGTTTAGGTTTGCAGGACATAATTATGGCTATCGAAATTGTCAATCGTACAGTTATTGGAATTGTTTGAAATGAACGGTTAAAGTAATGAAGAGTAAATGGTGCTGTTGAGCTAGAAGTAATTGTTTTGTTTGGAGTAGGATGGTTTTGAGCTTGTAGCATTAATAATTATGTGATGTAATTTTTTGTTAAGATAACAAATGTAGTCGACGTGGAAATCTGGCTTCATTGTATTCGTTGACGGCTGATTGGACGGTTCGACGTTAGATGGAGCTACCGAATGGATCAAGCGAGGTTCGAACGGTTAGTCGAACGTTTCAATTTAACTGTAATACAATAGCTCGAATATTAGCAAACTAATAATCGGTAAGTAAGTATAATTATAGTTTAGTTGTAACGAGGCTTGTAACTGGTCAATGACTAGCAGTAATTCATGGTAATCTCAAACAATGACACTTTACCAAAAAGCGGTTTCAAAGTACCGTTGAAAGCCGTTAGCAACTTCGCATCTTTTTAATTGTGCTAAATTATATAGCATACGAAATGTTCAAGGTACATTCATCGATTATTTGAATGCTTTTAATTTTTTTCAATGGTTATTGATAACCGAGTGATGATAAAAAATTTACACTGTTTATATTAGTTTGAATGTTTCTATCCTTCAAGGGCAATAAAGATTGTTGTATATTTCTTAAATATTATTTTTTTATAGGAAAAATGACCCTGAAATATAAATACATTTTATTTGAGCTAGAAGTCATGTATAACCGCTAAGATCAAATGTAGCAATAACACCGTCATTTTGGAACAAAACGGTGATCATTTCCGGTACCTTCGCGCCAATTATACTTCGTACTTATAATTTTAAAACAATAATTACATACTTACTCTTTAGGACGACACAAAGTATAAATTGTTGTCATTATTAAAATTGAAGGAAGAATTATAAATAATATATGAATATCATAATACATTTTAAAAGCATCTCAGGGTACACAATTAACAATTTTCGGGTACATTTTCGCATCATGAAATATTTTGATGAACAAAATCGAAGAAATTTGAGTGGAACAGACACATTGCCGAAACGAAACCAAAGGAACAAAGAAAAATCCGTAAAACGTTTCCTGTGGTGAGTCAATAATCGTCGCGGCACAGCTGGTAGCTATTCTCGATGCGGGAACTTTTCCTTTTTTCACAAGTTTTTCGCGAAACAGCATTTTCCATTGCGGTATATTTTTTTAACCATTAAAAATAAACCGCGACGTCGCATACAGGCGAACAATGATGGAAACGTGGCCAAACCCATTTCTCGTGGCTTTTTGTACGTTTCTACTTTTAAAACGATATCAGTGAATGCTGGTTTCAAAGTAATTTAATAAAGCACACATTGACGATCTAAAATTCCTTAAAAATAAATTTTGATCTCTGGATAGATAATTTTGCAAAAAAATAATGATAACACGGCGGCGTCAAGTTGAAATGAATTGTGTCTTATTAGTATAAGTAACAATAAACGAGGTACTCGAGTAACATTATTTCCCTCGGAAATAAGAATAACGATTATAATTTTTAGATTATCTCGAAGAATGAGTTTTGTACCTTCTTTCAAGATATAAATTATTGAGAGACAATAATGACTATATTTTTTAGATTATCTTGGGGAATCGTAATCAGTGATACCTTGAAGGGTCCAGTTTTATTGTTACTTAATCGTTTCATTATAATTTGCAGGTACATGCGTATAATGCTCATGAATATCGGCGGAGTCTGAGTCAGATTTCCGCTTACGCTGTTTTCGGCTATGAATTATTATGCCGACGATCTTCCTCTTGGCATAATCGTCTTCCGACGGTTTGTTTCGCCGAAAATGTGGAATAGCGTGGGAGACGATGCTGCAGACGATTAATAGCAACGATCGCAGGACTCTATTGTGAAATCTGTGTGTCATTATGCTCTCGGCTGGCTTCGTCGGAACGACGACGATTAACTTCAGATGCTAGACGGAAAACGATTCGGTCGTTCTCGTAACTTTCAGAAATAACTGTCCCATCAGTCGCGGTCGTCTGATATACCTTGAATCGGGGTTCCAAGAATGAGGATGATCCTAAGCGTCTCGTGTTATTAATATGACTTCAATGATTCCGCAGTCGCTGGACGGTAACTTTCCGGAACAAAGATAGAACCAAAATAATATCTTAAACGAATCCTCTTCGGACGAATGGTTGACATGTAGATACGTATTACACGATTTTTGTTGTTGCCTAAATTCACTTTAAGGGGGTGAAATCGACCCTTCTGACTTTCTGGGTTCGGTGTAAAGAGTTAATTAATCTTGAGTTGCACATTGTCTATTTTTAAAGATAGCTTTAATTTTAGAAACGCGCTGAGGATGTTCTCAAAAAAGAATCGATACTCGAAGAAAAAATTATGTAGGATGTATGGGATGTATAATAGTACACAACCCTGCAAATTTTTATGGTAATTTATAGGCGTTGAAACAATTAATGTTCCCTAAAACAAAGAGTGTTGCTTCAATATTGTTTAATTTCGTAGGGTAACTGGGGTTGGAAAAAGTGGAAAGCGTATCGTACGGCCCTGGAAATCGTAGCGCCCGTTTCAAAACGCCTCGGCGCCGGCAGCAGGCGAGTTCAGTCAGTTGGCGTCGCGACGCCGCCGCCAAAGGTTTCCGAGAGGCACGTTGCGGTGCCACCTTCGAGTTTCGTTCTACTGACAGAAGCAGAGATAACTGTTGAAAAAGACGCAGTGTATACGATCAGTGAGCACAGATTGTGTTAGCGGTATTTGTCGAGTGCTTCATTGCAGACCACCCAGCCGAAGAACAAGATATCCATTAAAAGAATTAGCATTAAGCAATTTTTTACAAACCCCAAGAATATTCGAAGAGGAGATAAACTGGCAGAAAAACTCGATCGAGTAGTCTAATGCCAATGCTGCGGATGACGATTGTGTCAGTGTCGCGGATGCCTCAGGAGTGCCCTAACATCCCTCTGACCATTCTACTTGTTATGTTCGAGCACGGTAGTCCCAGCTAAAAGCATTTGGTCCAGATGATGCAACGAAAGACGCAGGTGGTCACGAGCGACGTGATCCCGGTACCAGTCAGAATCAAATGACGAACAAGCTCGGCGGTTCCTTGATCACATCGGTGGCTGGATCATCGTCAAAGGAAGCGATAAACATTCGGTCCATGAAGTCTGTTCCGCAGGGGGTGAACGATCCGGCAAAGGGACGGCGGATTAATTTCGAGTCTCGGAGAGGTTGAAACGAGATTGAAATTTCGGAAGTTCGGGGGCAGTTCGCGTGACAGCCGTGGCTCTCGTGCAGGGTCAACTCCGAGAGAAAGTAACGAGATTCGGGGTCAGCCACACGAAAGGACTGCGCCTTGTAGGACGAATCAAGGCTTTTAAAAGCTTCCATCGATCTCGACGAGTTACAGTTGGGAGAGGAACCGGAGTAGGAGTCCTCGAGGAAGCGTCAACTGACATCGTTAACTGAAAAGTCGGGGGCTTATTTATCCGACGACGGATTTAACTGGCTTCGAGGCGCAGGAAGGCTACGCGGCTAGACCAGAGAATTCAGTTTAATCGGCCGATCGATCGTCGCCGCTTTGAAAACCGCCCCTCGTCGACGCGTGTCTGCGGAACCGCGCGTTTCGTCGAAATTTTAAATCATAAATCGCGTGTTCCAAAAAAACGATCCTCTCGTTTCTCGTTACGTTTTGGTCGTTCGCAGAGATTGCAGGCGTCGGGGGAGTATTCGACCTCCAAACCCGTCGACACATTCGTGTACGCTTGATCTATTTATTGCTAAGATGAGGACGGTGACCCACGGGATGTCACTCGAATAATTTTAGACAGAGACAAAATCGAAAATCAAGAGGCTCGGAGTCGGTCAGGATCGTCCGTTGGCGCACGTGTTCGGTAGCAACGTTCTGTCGCGTGTAATCGCAGAATTTGACTTTTGATGTATACTCTAAAGAACGGTTTCCGTGTTCCGGGCGAAAGGACAGCGGTTCCGAAGGCGACAGCGTGATAGATGCTCGACTTCCCGAAGTTCGATTGAACAACTGGCTCGGATTATCCGCTGGCGGCGTGATAAATTAATCCTCGGTTATCCGAGAATCCCGCGTTGACCCGTAAATTCGAGAACCGTGACTGATTGTCCTGTGACCCGATTGCTTGTTCACCAAGTCAAGTCCGCGCGCGGAATTTTTGAGAGACACTCGGCGACCGTTTGTTACCTATTTATACGTGGTCGCGTGTATTCCTGGATCCTCGAGACATCGGGAAACACAGAATCTTTTTTCTGCTCCTCGAGGCTTCTTCGGGCGAGACCGCTTGCGGGAATACCGTGATGTACTGTGATGCTGTGAAACGGTGCACAAATCTAGTGTTAGAAGAGGATCGGTCGAACGAGCACGTCTTCGACGCGGTCGGGCTTTCCGCGAATCGAAAACGACAAGATAGGATTAAGCTACTGCGAACTCGACATCTACTTTAAGAAACAGAAGAAACATAACTGATTCCAAAGTTATCTTTCTTTCTCCGAAGTGATATTGCGACGTCATTTCGTCTTATGCTGTGATAGTTTCCGTGAGAAACTTGTATGGAACAATACTTGATTTAAGAAAGGAAAGAATCATATTCCCGCGAACACTTCATTGCCAACAGTAAAATCAAACTACGATATCAATCACTTGGTTCCCTGAACAAATAGCGCCTCTAGACTTATCGAAGTACCACTTTAACGCAGACATTGTTATTTATTGAACCAGCGAAAGTGGACTCTCTGCCATTAGCTTCCATAAGGCGAGAACTCAAAGGAGAGAAAATATCACTGCGAGGGGTTTTCCTCTTGGGGATCGTTGCTCAGCCAAGAGGATTATGTGAGCCTGTCGACGGGACTCGGCTCTCAAGCGACTGATTTCAAATTCCGGAAGGAAGAAGGTTTTACGAAAGAACGAGAAGATGTCGAACTCGCCAGGCGCCCGAAAGGGGCCTCCAAGGCCGAAGATCCAGCTTCCGCTGCCAGGACAATACTACTCGCAGACATATGTGCCGACACCATACGGCCAGACCCCCATACCCATGACTCCGGTTTCTGGCCAGCCACAAGTGATTTATGCGAACAGAGCCAGCGAGTTCGTCTTTTCGCAGTTCAAGGGTATCAAGGACTTTACCAAGTCCGGGCTGAGCGTCGGGGAGAAAAGCGCATTTTGGCTGTACGAGAAGGTCTGCTAAATAACAAAATAAAAAAAAAAATAATAATAATAAACGTGTTCCCCAATCGGACCAGAGCTAATGACGCGTTTACGATTTTTGTGCGTAGGTCAGTTCCTGGAGCAAACGGTGGTTCACGCACATTTTCTTATTTGTTGTCGTGCTTTTGTACAGTATCGGGGGCGCGATGATCTTCGTGACGATCGAGGGAACGAACGAGGACGTCGTACATGCCAACATAAGGAGGGAGAGGTGAGAAACAATCGATCATCGCAAACGCGCGACCCAGAGATTTCTTTAAATTGCGGAGATGCTGTTGAATATTACAGCGCTATCTGTACATCAGGACGCTTTGTTTTCTGCAACGTAGCCGCACACTTTTGTTCGGTTTCTTTGTTGGCTGCTGAATGGACGCGAGGTAGCGTTCTCGCCATTTTGGTTTTTCTGCTTGCGTTGTTAAAATTGTTCGGCTCCGAAACACAAATATTGGACGGGGCATGTTTTCTATTCATTTTTTATTACTAGATGCAATATTAACGTATATTGATATTAGATTGCATATGAGGAGTGTACATGTTACTCTGAGAGTTACACCGAGAGCCTCTCAGCCACCACAGCAAAGAACCATACTGTGATCTTACTATTATCCCCGTAAACTTAATACGATCGTAAAGGGTAAAGTGACTTGAAAGTTCAGGATGGGATTTTCTCTTGCTCCACTTTTGAAACAATGGCCACTTTTCTCAAAACGATATAAAATGGATCCTGGACTCGATACACCATGCCTCGCGTCGCAACGATTTGTTATTTCTGATTCGAAGCACACAAACTTCTCGACGGCTGACAGTCCATCGGCAATTCCGTTCCGCCCGGGGTGGGATTATTAGTTTATCCTTTCGACTGGCAATAGTACAATAAAGCTCGTTTCCATGCGCCGATGTTTCCGACCTTCGTCTCAATGAAAATGGCCTCCAGGTGCAGGCATATACGCGACCCTGTTGAATACTATATCAGTCGCATCTCGAAGCAGATCAACGCTAGGGAAAATGTGGAGCAAGGGAACGTGTATTGAAACGAACATCGCGGCACATGGAACATCGTGATATCGCGATATAATAATTTTCACCGGCGGGCAATTAATCGCGCGCGGCTCCGGTCTCATCGATTTTATTAAGTAATTATGGATTCGCTTGAGAACGTCGCCGGGTCTTAAATTGAAATTCAACATAATGGAGGCACACTATGTAGGCCACTGTCATTAGACCGAGTACCTTTATGATCCTTACAGATCGTAATAAATTTTTGAGATTGAAAAATCTAAAAATGGTAACTGGATTTCATAGACTAGCACTTTTTATTTTAGACAAGATTTTATTTCTAAAATTTTAATTTCCCTAAAGCTACCGGTCTAACGTTTTCTAATTTTTGTTTGCTCGGAATTTTTTATCGAAGATAGATTAGTAATAAATTATTCATAGGGAAAAGTCATATTAAAACGAACATTTCCAACTCTAATCAGATCTCAGCTCTGGGACTCGCGTTTACACATTTCAATGCATACGTTTCAACTGCTAACTAGTCTGAATCCTAATCTGATGGTACAGTCAGTGTCGACACGCAAGCATGTTTGAAATCGTCACGATAAAGTTTCACAGTGACACAGAATATCTGTCGTACTTCGGACGACAACATGAAAAATATTATTTAAACACGCGTACATGAAATATTATGAAAAACTAATATTTCTTTGTAATATTCCTTTTGTGCCATATTCCGATATCGCCGCAACCATCGGTACGAAAAATTACAAATTAAAATGTACAGGGAAATGTTCATTTTTCAATTCCAATATATTTTCGCGCTTCAAACGTGCATACTTTTATGAAAAATATTTTTATGGTCTGCTTGCTCTGAAAAACGCTAAAAATATATTTTTCATACTTCTTTATAGCACGTCATTTAAATTTTTAATGGAAATTCAAATGTTCAACTAGATGAAGTAATTTTGTTCGTGTTACGCTTGTGTATTTTATAATTAATCCAGACAATTTTTATTTTTCAAGTTAAATAGAAAACTGTGAAGACATAAAAAATTTTCAACAATATCTTCACGTTCTCGTCGACTTATTAGAATCATTAAAAGAGGAAATACATTACGATTTAATTTCTGGTTTTCGCAATTAAGCCGCAACCTACTGATTATGGTAAGGGGAATTCATAATTACACGCGTAACGAGAAAATTCCAGCAAGCACAGACACCGTCAACGCAATCCCCGACTTGTTTCACTGTGGGCCGTGGTTTCTTTAAAGCCCGGTCGATTTTTCCACAATTTAGATCGATCAGCTTCAAGACGAAGGTCGGCTAGCATTTCTCTAGTACTGACGCCAGAAAGGCAACCATAGCGTGATCCATCAGATAACAGAAAGAGCACATGGTCCAATTGCTCACCTTGGCAATGGACGCGAGTATAATTTCCCTGTAAATCATTTTCCCTTCTCCCAGGCATGTAAATCTGCGCGCTTTGTTGTTTTTCGTGCTGTGATTCCAAGGGACTGGTGTTAATTGAAAACGAAAATTACATTCGCACGAGTATTCCAAGCGTTTAACCTTAATCCACATCACTGGAGCTGCTGCAGTCACGGTGTTACTTTTTTTCATATATTTCAAACGGTATTTATTCTGATAATATAACAAAATTTACCATAACATATACGACATTGAAAGGATTTTAGGAATATCAATATATTATTTTCAATTTATTCAAATGACTGATCACAGAATCTAGTTTCTGTCTGTTAGAATTGATGCACAGCTATTTGATTCGAATAGAAATTTTATGTGAACAGATACAGTAGACAATAGACATGGTAAGAGACACCGTCGTAACAGTCATTGTATAGGAGTTACACTGACCACACTGTCAATAAAATTTTCAACGCGCAAATAGAACTCGCGTCACAAATAATATATATAGTAGTATATGTAGTACATTAACGCTCGATATACATATTTGCAAGAACAATCGCGTGTAGTTTCCTATTCAAGGCTGCGGGGCGACTAGTATTACGATCATCGTTGTCGTCGGTCAGTCTGGATGAAATTGAGGTTTGTCATAAGACTCCGCCATTCCTTCCGATAATGCATGATATTCTTCACGTGTCCGTGAACCATTGATGAATCAACGTATAAAAGGAGACACGTTGTCGCGATGGCTCTGTAGTTTCGATCGTTAACGAGCAGAAAAACATGGGTAAACGAGGAGGGATGGAACTGACGGAAATTAATATCCTCTCGACTTCAGAGGCGCCATTTTGGTCCCGGCTACGACCTCGGCATTGCTGTTATTTCGTTTCAAAGTAGATTCGCAAGTATTAGCATCGTTGAATCGAACACGATATGAAGATAAACTCGAAATGTTTCTATTCGTTCAAAAGAAAATAGGATTTACTCTAGAACGTAAATAGAAAATGTTGAAAGGAAGACATTTCGCTTGAGACAACACCACCGGTAAAGGTAGAATGTATTATAGCGTGTGAAGAAAAATTAAAACGGGTGACTATTTGCCCTGAGGAACGTGCGAGGTTTAATTAATTGTGTTGGAGTCGAGCGTGGCGCAAGCTCCGACGCGAAATAGAAAGACAAATGATTCTAGTTTGGTGTCGGACCGTTTTTAAGTGATCTGTTGTGATTTTAAAACAGGAACGAGACACTAACAGTGATCAGGGAGCTCTGGAACGACGAGAGGCTGGCCTCGAATTCGGATTTATGGGACGGTCGGGCAAGAAACGAGCTGATGAAGTACGAGGAACATTTGTACGAGTTCTACAAAAGGGGGGTGACGGATCGGGGCCAGAAAGTGTGGACCTTCTGGAACGCCGTGTTCTATTGTGGCACCATTTACACCACCATAGGTGAGTCAGGCTTGAAAAATTAACACTAACACTTCATCACCTCGTCCTTTCAAACGTAGGGTGAAACTTACAAAAATTAATTAGACTTTCGACATAATTTCTACGATGTAAATCGAACTTTTTAACCTGAATCGGAGAAAGAGGTCGGGCGGATCGGTATGATCGATCGAACGATCGGATTAATTGATCGCGCAGTTTGCCGATTTCGAAAACAAACAACATTTCCAATCAGCCCGTGATCAACTCGCGAAATTGATTCGCGCCGATCGTGGAAAGTGTGATTTCACTTTCGATGTGCGGATCCTCGTGTATTTTTACTAGACTGACGTCATCCCCCGATTACCCCCCGCACGTCGTTAAATCACGAAAACCGTTTCCACCGTGGATAACATGCGAAACAGAAAAAGTCGAAGAAACGAAATCGAGAGTGGTCCGCACTTCGGTTTACGGCCGTTATAAATCCGTCCGCGGGATCCGCTAATTTATTTATCCACATCTTCGTTATATTACGTTTGTTTGCCTTCCGTCGGGCCGCTAATTGATTTCGTCCCGGGAACGGCGAAAATATTGTTTCGTTTATTTAATCGTCGCTTCTCTCTAGAACTCGATTCCGTAGATTCGAGGATCATCCTCGAAATTTTTATTTCTTCCACGTTCCACGAAAAGCCTCGTTCCCTTATGTCCCGAGGGATTTCGCCGGATATTCTTGGATCGTGATTGTATCAATCCTCGTAGCAGCGGAATCAGAATAAAATTTCCATCATCTGTGACGGCACGGGATAATCCGGCATTTTGCGTGGGAGAGGTTCTTCGGGTTCATTCCTCGCCATATTTGTTTCCTGTCATCCTGAAACCGGAGACGATACATTAAAATGATTTAGAAATGTGTTGGGCAACTTTCGGAAATACTATCACTACTTAGAACATGTAGATGTAGCTTTGGAAATGTTGTTCGATAATGTTTGAAACGAAGGAGTAAAGGGATATTTGTGTAAAAATGGCTCGGCACATTTTCGAAAGAGTTTTAATTGATACTCCTCAGTTGCAAACAAGCTAGATACGAACGCATCTCGCAACTCGTAATCACAGAGGTCAACCTTCCTAAACAGAATGCCGTGCATCGTTTCTGACGCATCTCTTGCTTCACGAACGCAGCATTCCGCAGAACTGCAGTTGTTCCTGGAGCTGCAGTTGTTCCTCGTGCCTCCATTAAATTGATTTACACGGAGGAGACAGGAAAAGCCGTTATTTACACGGACGCGACTCGAAATCGCTGGCTTTTCCGATTGGAGGCGCGGGGGCCGGAGAATCGAGTTCGATAAAAGCCGGAAAAGCAATAAGCTGAAAAAAAAAAGAAAGTGGAGAATCGTACCGAAGTCATTTTCTTGTCGAATGAGATCAACGGCGTTTCTCCCGCAAGTGTTCCCGGCCGATGGAAGTTTCAACGTGCCGAGAATTTTCGAGATACTCCCCGACGTTTCGCGGGCACGGCGAGAGTTTAAAAATATAAGAACTCGCGGAACTTTTAATATCATCGACTGACGGGGAAATACACGTCGGTCGCAGCTGCAGGTCGAAATTAATAATTCCGCGACCCGGTTTTGTTCGCCGGTATCTCGGTAATTAGCCAGCTGATGTTTGTTCCATTGACGCGTGCGTTGCGCCCCGACAACGGAGGTCGAGAACGCTTTGATGTATCGAGGCTGTTAGCAAACGGCCGAGATAGATTTGCACAGATAGCTCGTCGATATTGGTAAACAGGAAGAAAATCTATCCAAGCACAAGTTCGAATGAACATTACGATAAACATTTTGCATTAATCTCTTGACATAAATAGGCGTATCAGATATGCGCATTTTAAAATATAGCTTACCGTTAACAAACATTACCAGCAATATGTCTATTAGCATGTGTATTATCGTTGTGTCAATAACCAATACACGATATTCAGGTGACGTTGCTCTTTGTAGTTCCAATTAATTAATTTCAATTAATCTGTGTTCATTCGAGAGAGTAAATAATTTTGCTTTTCGTCAACAAATATATTCCAAGAATTGTAAGAAGAAATTGAACAGATTTATATTTTAAAATAGATGATAGCAACGATTATAATGACTGCGGATTTTTATTAAAACCAGGAGCGAGGAGTGAATGGAAACAAGAAATAAATAGGGGAAAAGACAATGTTGTTTTCGACAGTCTGTTGCTTGTCCACGAGGATGGATCCTCGTGCATAACGAGTTTCTGCGGCCGTCGAGAAAATATACCCACGCGTACTATTTCGAGTGGTCGCATTACATAACGAAAAAGAAGAATCGTGGGTGATGCTCGTGGAGAGATTAGGCGCCATGCTTTTCGTATTTCATTTTGCTAGAAATTACGCAACCTTGTCGTCTACTCGATATTCCACCGAAAATAAACTCATCCAAATTTAATCACTCCGCAGATATTTGTTCTTTACAAAATACACACACAGTCTAAAGTTCCGAGAAGGTAAACACATTCTTGTTTTCTTGTTGCTGTGAACCTTGCCGTTACACGGGTTTGCAACGACTAAAAATCGAGTAAGTCTAAGTACGGAGTTATAGTGGAGCGGCGAGGAGGCACTCAGTCTTGGTAGAATTTCCAATCATCATTGAACAAAATGGGACGCGGCAAGAAATTAAGGGTAATTAGGAACTTATTTTCATTGTAAGGAAATATTTGATTTTATCTATCTGGTTATCAAAATAAAAATATTTGATTTAAAGTAGTATCTTATTTGAACCACATTAAATTATACTATATACCAAATCATTAATGATGTCCACATACGAATCCAATGTTCCACATACGAATACTAATCCTACATTATAAAATACTAATGTAAAGTGTACTTACTTCTGAATCTTCTGTACCTCCGTCGGATCCACAGCACACAATTATTGAGTCAGGAGAATAGGTCCGAATAATTGAACAACAATCACTAAACAACACACACAACACACACGCACACACAACACATTTTATAAAATCGTGACAACGAACGAGATGTCACTCCGACCACGAACAAAATAATACTGCGATTTGAACAATGATCCCTTCCACGGAGGTGGAAGGGGTCAGGTTATCCTAGGCAGGTTAGACGCTGAGGGTCCATAAACACTAGATACAAAACCAAGGTAAACAAATTATGGCGGGGCGCCGACCCTATTTCCCGGAATTCCCTGTTTTCGTATCACACGTCCGTGGGAGGGGGACGGTTAAAATCGCAGTATTATTTTATTCGTGGTCGGAGTTACATCTTCTCTTCTGCTGTCACTATTTCGTTAAGTGTGTTGTGTGTGTGTGTGTTGTGAGTGTTGTTTAGTGATTGTTGTTCAATTATTCGGACCTATTCCCGTGAGTCAATAATTGTGTGCTGTGGATCCGATGTAGGTACAGAAGATTCAGAAGTAAGTACACTTTACATTAGTATTTTATAATGTAGTTTGTAGTACATTAGTATTATATTTTATTTTTCGTATGTAGAATATTGGATGCAAGGTTTTCTTTCATATTTTGCAACTTCAATGTCCCTTTAACACTAGATTTACAAAGCACTAAAACTGACTACTTAACATTATTTTACAAAAATAACAAGAACGTGTCTATCCACATTTGTATCAATTTTTTAAATAATATATACCCAAAAAAAAAGATTGAAGATTCTTTTGCCATAGTCATGTGCGTTGCACGTGCATAAAATGCGTATGGTTCTATTAGTGCATCGGCGGCTCCACTTGACACTCGTTGAAATCACCAACATATAAGTATTTATAGCGACCCACATTTGCTCCAGGTATTTTCTCTATTCGTCAAATTGATCTTCCTGGTTATTTTTATGCTTTTCCCGCGTCCCGCGTTTCGGGTACTGTACGATTTATTCCCAAATTTTCTGCTCGTTAATTTCCTACGGAATTCACATTGGTTTGGCACAATGGCACAAGGGAACGGTCATTAACGCATCATTGTAGACGCGTACAATTATTTACGCGCAGTTGGGTCACAGCGGTATTTAAACTGCAGGCAATGTAGAGTATAGTTAGGAAACGCGAGAGAAATAATGGCGGGCAATTACATTGAACGAATTGGAAATCACCGAATATCCCAGATTTATCCTACTAAGATAGACAATAATTTTGATATATAGTTTTCGAAAGCATCAACCATTGGGACACTTGGAAAAAATTATACCTTATATTTTCATGATTTCTGAAAAAAGAATTCGCATTTTTTACTAAACAATAATTTATTTACATATATTTCTAACAGAACCAGGAAAATGTTCCACGCAACAGGAAATCCATTGTAGAACTTTTATTGTTGCAATAATTGCTCTACTCAATGTTCCTTTTTATCGCAGATTCTATCAACTAATTCATAACGCGTTGCATAAATATTCACAGACAATAGCGCAGACTATTCCACCGTCTGATAAAACGATATTCAAAATGGCCGGCGTCATTCGGCGGAAAGTTCTCAATAAAAATGGCCGTCCGAGGGTGTTTGAATTGCGTTGGTCGATCGTTAACTGTGCCCCATCGTGCTTGACGAACACCGGAGAGGAGGACAATATTCGCGATATCGTCGCGTAAGAAATCGCAGAATGGCCATGCTTTGTGCTGAATTAAATTGCTCAACGGCCCGTCAACGCGAATCGCGTTTCCCATTGTTTTCCATTGTAATCCGCGATGTCACGTTCGAGTTCGTTCCCAACGTGTCCGTCGGCATTTGCGACACGTCCGTAGATTTCAATTGCTGGTTTTCGTGTCTCGGGCAAATAAAACATAAACAATCGGCACGCTCTCCCTGCGGAGGTCAAAATGGCGGGTGCCGTTTAGCGAACGTCAGAAAATTGAATAAAGCACTCCCGCGAAGAGCTGTTTCGGACGAGCTACTCGCGAAAGTATACGGAATAGAAAAATAAACTTTCCGTTTTTGTCGGGTTATTGAATCATTTGTAGACTGGCGAGCAGGCGGCCTGTGCGAACATTAAATGCGTCCGAAACGAAATTGCAAACTATAAGCTCGACGGAAAATATTGCATTTAATTTGAACGTTCAGTCGATAATTGAAAGGATAACGATCGCTTATTTATACATTTATGGTCGTAACGCGGTAAAGTGAACCGCCAGCAAAATAAATTTTCGCGGAAACAGCTATGAATAAAACGAAGTATAACGGCTTGATTGGCGAAAACGTGTAAAACGGAGTATATAACGGTTCGACGTCGCCAGTGGTCGTCGTGTCAATAAACAAATTTATTGGCAGTCGTAATAGAGACATTTCTGCTGCATTATCGAACGGAATTCATAGACTTCTGTCTCCGCATGGACGTCGAGATGTATCCTTTTACGTCACATCCGCACTTCTATCTCAGAACTTTGACAAAGGCCTCTTGTTTCCCGCTTTACGCTTGAAATTCGTCGAGGCAACGTTTTAGTGTCCCTTTATCCAATTTTCTGCAAGGAAATCGCGCAGCTTACTCCCGTACTATTACGAAAATTGTTGCAGAACGAAATGCACCGTAACTTTGTTACACTCGGCGCAGCAGACGCACCGAAATCCGACGTTGTCGCTGCATGACATCAAAGATAGAAGTATACCGCCATACGCTAACTTATTGCACGATGTGGCGGAATATTTTGGACAGGCGCGTTGGTATTTGTACACTTTTTCCTCTCGTTTATTTATAAAGATCGCAGCCACTTCGCAGTTCTCCGCGAGCGTATTTATAAACGTTCATACGTGAAACCGCACAGTTCATTGTAAGCGTGTAACACTCCGAGTATGACAGATGATCTCAAGTTTTCTAACCGCTTCTTTGAACAGTGTAAAAATTAATAAACCAAACGTAGAATAGAAAAAAACATTCAAAGTACTACCGAACCAATCAAAATCACTGGTTCCTAATTTTTCTCGCACAATTACCGAAATTAGAAAAATGTTTTCCTCGGAAATTCTCGGACGAGTCTCTTCATTGAATTACTACAATACAAATTGTCGAAGTCTGAATAGACGCAGTTTTGTTATCATTACAAAAGAAATTAATGTCTAACGATGAATAATGAAATGTCAAGCGAGCATTGAACCATAGATATTAATCTTGGAACGCAAGAGAGCTAAGTGTAAAAATATTGTCTTCTTCTACGAGGTTATTTCTTTTCGTTCTCGTCGAAAGGTGATGAATCACTGCCCCGAAAAAAGAGGGATTACAATTAGTCACCGTACGTTCCTCATCGAGTACAAAGAAGCCGACGCGATTATTGGCCACTTTATTTTGAGGACTTGGTCGAGCTTGACTTAGACTTGGTAGCTCTCCAAAAAACACACTGATACGTGTTATCTTCGGATCCACTTGTGCCGGTTATTATTCTTCGACAACAGTTGGCGCCGTCATTTTTTTTTTTTTTGCTCTCATATTTCCTATTTTTATAAATCGCGATCGTCTTACAATCCTAAAAACGTACTGTATTCGTGAATAATGAAAGACGTCTGTTAACAATTAATTTTCACGCCAGTAAAATAAAGTCTGACAGTCCTTTATCAACCAAAGATAATCAACAATTTTTTTAAGAAATTGTTCAACAGTCGAAGCAACTTGATTCTTAAACTAGCTGTTACTTAAAATTGACGATTCTATACAAAAAGACTATCATTAAAAAATTAAAATGACAATTCTACACTGTCAAACGCGTAGAAGAGGCAAGAGAAAATTCTCATGCAAGGTTTCATTTGCGAAAGTGTTTCTTTCAAAAGCAGGCGTCCAATTCATGCTCTCGGTAAGTAGAAACGGCGAGCAATGGTCAGACAGAGTATCCGCAGTTCGAACAGTCCTCTCGGCCTGTGGGAATAGAAACTTTCGTTTCTCTAGAAAACATGGAACCACATGAATTCTATTGCACATTTTCAATTGCGACGCGCAAGGAGTATAATTTTAAAAAATCAAAAGATCTGTATGCTTAACTATGGTCCCAGTGGTTCGACGGGTTTGCTGCCATGCTACCACGAATCCCGAAATTCCCCAACGACGGGAAATTAAAGATACAAGCCCCCCCCCCCCCCCCCCGTGAGATATCCGGATAGAAAGGGAATTTTGCCAGGTCGACGAATTCGGACGAGTTAGACATTTGGTCGCCGAGCGTTCTAAATTTTTCTACAGCGAAACTTCATTTCTGTCCGGTCGGGAAAAAAATTTGATTCATTGTTCCCGGGCACAATAGATAAACATTGAAAGCTGCGCGGTAGCTATCCGGCGTTAAACTTTTCGTTTATACTCCACGTCGCCGTTCGTCCTCGTTACGGACAAAAAGAGAAGAAAAAAACCAGCAGAATCACGGAGGTAAAAGTTAGAATCGCGGGGCAGACGCAGAGAATCTCGTAGGAGAAGAAACCGTAACAAAGTTCGATGTTTCCACCTGGTAAACACCACGGGAAATTAGATCAATAATGTACAGTCTGCAGATCATTAGGTCCGTTTTGATTATACCTACCGGAAAGTTGGGCGATTCGCGCGGGAGAGTTCAGGATTTAATGGTAAACAATCTTTTGTGTAAACGGTACTTTTGTGTACGTTCAGGAAGACGTGTTTTTGTTCGATGAACTTTGGTGATCAACGTTGAACAGGATTAATTAGCAGAATTGCTCTCTGATGTTCAAGACTTATTGAACGCAGTCTTGCTTACGGAAATATTTTGAGAATTTTTCTTGAATTCGATGCGAGATTTGTCTTCGGGTAAAGTGACTGTGGAGGGGCCAATCCGTCGTTCCCATGGGAGCACGTCAGAAGTGGTAGTATCGAGTTGAAAGATTGAAATTGAAGTTGCGCTGAAAGTTCGAGGAGAAATATTCTTTCGGAATAAATGTTATTCGCACATGGGCAAAGGAGACGTGAACACAGAGCGAGAAATATTGAAAATTACAGGTGGACGCGCCCGGCGATGAATTTATGGAATTTTTCATGAGGTATGGAAGAGGCGACGATTGAAATACAGGTCGATTAAAGGGACGCCGAGGAGTTATCGAAGTTCGTGCTTCTAATTGACAGTGCGCCTGTGGCGATACTGCTGCGCTATGGATTTTCAGTGTCTTGTATATCGACGGTGTTGATCTTTCATCGAGACAAAACATGTATTTCTATGCGGATACCTGCAGAACTGATATAACATATTTTATTGAAGGGAAAGCATAAAATCAGGACGATTATTATTATCGTCTTGTCTTGTTAAAAGTTTTGTCAATTGGCTTTGTCTTGTTAAGTAGATATCTCTTGATTTCTGGTACCGATTGCGATGCATAATTTATCGCGCGAACGTTGTGCAGATGCCATATTACTTGTGTACCCTGTCTGTAGTCTTAGTATTGATTTTAAACTTCGTTTTTGGGGTCAGCTTTCGAAATAGCCTGACTGTACGCCTCTCTGTTACGCAATATTACATGAATTATGCATTGAGTTGCCGGAAAAGTTCGGATCTTTTTTTCCGCCCTTTAACCACAGGGATCCTGTACGAACAGAGTAACGTCCCGCAAAATGGCCGAAACTTATCGTCGCGAAAGGTGTAAAAGAAATCCCCTCGATTTATGGGACCATCAAATTATTGAGTGCTAAAAGCAAGTTTCTAATAATAACGGATGTGCGCTATTCAGGGTATACGGATTGCAGCGAGCGAAAAGTTGTTCCGACACTCACCGAATAACAATTCTGCTCCGACAATAGTTAGCATCAAAAGGCGGGACTTTTTTCTTTCACAAGGACGGAAAACTGCTATGGCCTGTTTTCGTGGAAAGAAAAGACCTAAGACACGTCGGACACTCACAATAACTGTCCACTTCACTTCTGTTCCCCGTATATACTATAAGCCTGGGGATATTGAAGCTGGACAGGTATTATGACGGACGCTGCTGTACTCTGCAGAGATCAAAAGATGAGTGAGCAAAGGATTGCGGACCCGATCGATTATTGGCCACGTCTACTGAATTGTTAAGCACGAAGTGGCCGAATTTTGAAAGCAAACCTCGAAGAAACGTTTCTCCACCGACTTTTCCATCGTCGTAACGAAAAAATAATTGTACATTTCATTTTTATATACATTTTTGTTAATCTTTTCAAAACGAAAAGAGACAAATGAACTCGTGGACGAGGTATCGAAGCGTCTTTTCATTTTTATCATAAATCCGCATAAGATCCTCAGTCCGGTTATGAGTTCGGGTAAGCGGTAGCTAGGATAAGCTGGCATAATCGGAATTCGGTGGATCGGATGTTCGGACGACGGTGATTCGGATAAGTGTAAATAGCTTCACGGTACAGTAGACGACGACTATAGGGGGTTGGTCACGGACTACCGCGGCGCGTACGGTGTTGCGGTAGCTGCAGGCGCGGCATGGCGCGGCGTGGCGCGGCGTCGCGACGCCGGAGCGTCGTTGGCGCGCTGTGTGCGCGCTCGATTCGCTCGATTCGCTCGATACCCGCTGCGGCAAAGCCCGTCCGGTCCCGCTGGTAGCGAGTAAGCCGGGTGCCGCGAGCGGGTGGTGGGAGCAGCCTCTGTTTTATTTCTGTCTCGGTGCTTGTCTGCACCGGGGCCAGGAACAGACGGGATCTCGTCGTCGTTCTCCGACCGTGGTCGTCGACGTCGCGTTAATCAGTTCGAGGAGGATCGTCGGTAGGATTGCCTGCCGGGGCTGTATTCACGGCCTCCGATGGAGGACAGCTACACGGTGCACAGACGCCGGAAGGCGGCTGCGAGGAGGCGGGAAAAGACGCCGGACCCGTCGACGAGGAACCAGCTGGTGGAGAGCTCGGACAATGAGGAAGGGGACGCGAGGCGCGCCAGAATGGAGAAAATGGCGGACGACGCCGAGCAAGAAGAGAAGGAGAAGCTGGTGAAGCAAGAGGAGCAGCGGGAGGAGGACAAGAAGAAGGAGGTGGAGAAGCAGGAGCTGAAGAAGCTGAAGGACGAGAAGAAGAGGGACGCGGAGAAGGAGAAGAGTCCTGCGAGGCCGCAAACGCGCGAGAGTGTCGGCGAAGAGGCTCGGTCGGTAACAAAGGAGGAAGCCGGAACGAGCGAACCTGTACCGGTGCCAGAGAAGCGTCAAGACGATCTGCCGAAGACCAAAGAGGTTGACGCCGACACGGAGCAGCCTGCCGAGCCCAGGAAGGTTGAAAGAAGGCTGAAGAAGAAGTCGAGAGAGCGGGCGGATCGACACGGGCACAGTACCGACTCCAGCGACATGGATGACCAGCTCGAGAAGCACTCGAGAAGGACCAAGTCGCCGGAAGGGGGTAAGGTCAGAGCGAAGAAGCCGAGCGCGAGGAGAGTCGTCAGCGAGCAGTCCGAGATGAAGGACACGGTCGAGAAACCACCCAGGGAAAAGAAGTCGAGTAAACAGAAGGCTGAAGAGGAGGAGGATCGGTCCAAGTCCGAGAAGAGGCGTTCCAGGAGGTACAGTCAGACCGACGACACCGACGAGGACCCGAAGATGAAGAAGAGCGAGACGTTCCCTGTGCAGGCGAAAGAGCTGGTCATGAAGAGGTCCGCGACGGACTTGAAGAAGCAGATTATACCCCTGAGCAACGATTCCTTGATCGAGGACTTCGCCAAGGCGCAGAGAGAGTACCTGAAGAGAGAACAGAGCATCCTCGACCCGGACACGCCGGACGTGTTCGAAGACGCTGAGGAGACGATGCTGAGGCGCAGGAAGTTCAGCGTACCTTTGAGCGAGAGCGAACAGCAGAGGATAGAGGAGTCGATGGAGAAGATGGTGGTACCTGAAGAGAAGAAGTCCTGGTTCTCGTGGATGCCGTTCTTCGGCAGAAAGAAGAAAGTAGAGAAACCGGAGGATACGCGCGACTCCAGACCCGAGTACCTTCAACCTCTACTGACACCAGAATCAGAACCGGAACCGGAAGGAGAGCCACCAGCGAAGGTGAGCTTCATGGACTTCCTCAGGGCTCTCAAAGACGTGGTGTCCGAGTTCAAGGCGTTCGTTGCTCAAAACCCGACCGAGACTCGGATCATGAGAGATCTCAGGAGCCGTTGCTTGTCCGAATTGCTCCTGGTGATCATCTACTGCGGCCTAGGCGCTTTCGTCTTCCGGTTCACCGAGGGCGCGTTCGAGACTTTCTACAAGTGCGGAGTGAAGAGGGTGAAAAGGGACTTCCTGGACAGTTTGTGGAGCTTCAGCCACAACATGAGAGAGGACGACTGGAAGAGCATGGCGAGGAAGAAGCTGATGGAGTTCGAGGAACAGCTGCACGCTGCCCACGAAGCCGGCGTGCAGAGTTACAGCGGACAGAAGAGCTGGACCTTCCTGAACGCTGTCGTGTACTGTCTGACAGTGATCACCACTATCGGTGAGGAATTGGACGATTCAGTGCCGGTAGAACCGGGATTTTGCACTCGCTCATCTCTGCATCCACGTTTCTCAAATGCTTTTCGAAAATATCTATTCAATACCTATCGAGTAATATTTTCACTGACTCGTCAAAGAAAATACAATAGCAGTAGCTGCTGACAACGAGCTCGAGAAAAACATGATTTTTATTCTGCTCAAAGATAATTTTAGCAGTTTAAAAACAGTCAAACTACAGTTTGGCCAACGGCACTCGGTATACAGCGAATGTACAAAATGTTTTTTTATTCTATAGTGTACGATCACAGATACACACATGTGGTAATTTTCAAAAATTTCTTTATCGCGTTACACGGGGACTCTGCTGCACTAAATTCGTATTGAATACAAATTTTTATTTACTTGTTGTGCTGGATTCTATAAAACAGTTCACAAGAACGATCTGCAATCCAATGCTGTACTATTTCGCTTCCGCAGGGTAAAAGGTCTTCGAGGATCGAATTGAACGCACTCGTGGGTTGCTCTGCTAGGTAAAGAGTATCCAGCTTTTAGGGGACCGGGACGGATACGGCCGAGCGATATGTTCGCCGTAAAAACCGTTTACGAGTCTGTTATTGATTTTTCAAAGGGAGGAACACAGGCTTGGTACCAGTGTGTGGTACCGCTGTCGAAATTGAATGCGCACGCGTTGTAGAACGCGAGGGAAAATCAGCTGAACACCGGATATCGGAACTACCGATATACGGTGAACCCCATTGTACGCTGCCACTGCATTCGAAAACGTCGTAGCCTATCACTTATTCATGGGAAAAAGGAAGCGTCGCGCACCGTTCGCTTTTCCCCTCGATTGTTTGCTTTTCCCGATACAGGCCCATTGACTTCGAATGCATGTGTCTACGCGAGATAACAGAGCTACGCTACGTTATTTACATACCTGTTAAAATTATTAAGAAGAGAAATAAATGTCTTGCAATTTTTGTAGAAATTCAAAGAGTGCTGGTATGAATTTTTCATGAAATTCAACAAATCGAATATTTCGTGGACGTGTGCGCAGCCTCTTTAGAAACCGATCGTAAAATAAAATGTTCAAACTTAATCTCTGCGGATGGTAAAATCGATTGAAACGAATATTGAAATGTGTAGAGCGAATCGTTCGCAGCGACCTCGAGCAAATATGGAAAATTGAGGATAGATCAAAGGCCCTGAGCGATTAATTAGCGGAGTGTAATATCGTTCGATTAATCGTTCAAATGAGAATCATCCGCGTGTCCGAGCCGGTTTAATTGATTTCTTTCGATCAATAGCCACGCGGATGCAGTCAGTCATCGGAGATGGGACGTGACCGATTCACGAGCAAACAACCGCCAAATTGCATCGCGAGAACTACTAAAGTTAGACCGCGTGCCTCCGCGTACTTAGCGGTCCGAAGCTTATTTTCGGTTTCATTCAGGTGTAACGCGCTCGGATCTGTTGAAATCAAGTACCGACGATTTTTCTGGTATTTAGAATAACTAGATCGTAGAATTCTCTGGTGTTTGTTGCAGGATACGGTCACATTTCGCCTAGCACGAACACCGGAAGAGCCATCACCATCGTGTACGCCATCTTCGGAATACCGATGTTTCTGATCATCCTGGCTGACTTCGGTAAACTGTTCACCAGAGGTATAAAGTTCCTGTGGGCGTTCGTCAGGAGACTATACTACACAGGAAGCTGCCGGACTGTCCGGCGAACCGTACCTGTTCAGGTGAGTCATCAAAAGCGAAACTAAGAAAGGTTTCTGATAGTTGTTAATAATACTTGAATCTCTGTTTCACAGGAAGTGATGAAAGGCGTCCAGCTCGTCTACGACTTCGCGACGTTCAAGAGGCCGTCGCAAATAAACCCCGAGGACATCGAAGAGATGCAAAAACAAACACAACAGTCGCAAACAGTTCTGAACCTGGACGCAAACGCACCGGACACGCCTGGCACGCCGGCCATGTCCACCTTCGCCATCGATGACGAGTTCAATCTCCCAATTTCGGTGGCCATCTTCATCCTCTTAGGCTACATTTTCGTCGGCGCCACCTTATTCTGCCTGTCGGAGGGCTGGGGCTTCTTCGAGAGCTTCTACTTCGTCTTCATCTCCATGAGCACAATCGGCTTCGGCGATTACGTGCCAAAGGTGACCAGTCTTTCCAATCACCTGTACTTTAAATTTTTATTTCCTTCCTAATCACGTGTCTTGAATATGCGATCGATTGGCTACCGTAGATCCTATTGGGTTAGGCCATTTATAATCGAATCAGTTATTCTGTAAGGGTTTCGTACAGTTTGTTGCGAAAGCGTCCGCCATTGCTGCAACCTGGAAGGCTTCGCTTTTATCATTTCTAGCGTGTCGAATAGTTTAGTGGTTCGCCATTTGGGAGATATGAAAACCCCAAAAATTTTTATCGCGAACTCGAGAATTCGCGAAATTTTTATTTCAATTAAATCCAATCTCTCCTTATCATTAAAATCACAATGTGCATTACGTATTTAGCAGTCGGCCAGACGTTTTCCGCGACCAGCTGTACCGTTCATCGGATTCCCCACTTTGATTTGCGATTAGCGTTTGCTTTGAGTTCGATCGAAGCAGAAAAACCCCTGAGGGCATTCTGTCGACGTACGATTAACTTGTGTCTCTTGCTTCTTTTTTCACGGTGGCGTTCAGACGGTAAGCTTTGAAGTACCAAAAAGTTCATCAACAAATAAAAAAAGACAAACAATCAGACCCATCATACCCCACTCAAAACGTCTATATCACCGTCACACACTATATCGTACCGTGTGCTTTCCGCATATGTATGTCTCACTCAGCACAGTTGCACGTGTATCACTTTTAGCGAAAATTAAGAGAACAAAAAAAAAACAAAAAATCTGCTCTGCAGCTGAAATGACCCGGTGAAATTAACAGATTGATTGGTTCGTTGATCTAGCATCCCATATACATGATGTGTTCGATAATATACCTGGTGTTCGGGCTGGCTCTGACGTCCATGTGCATCAATGTGGTACAGGTACGCGAATCGGTATTTCAATTATACTAATTAAAATTAACCCTTGGCGGGTGGGTGTAACAAAACACATATTTGATCATTGTCTCGTGTCATCAGGTGATGCTATCAGACTCGTTCAGACAAGCAAGCCAGAAGATCGGCGCAACAATCGGCTTCGCATTCGCCGAAGAGGATCGATCCATCAATCCAGCTATACCGCCGCCTGTAGAAATTGCCGAAGTGCACAGTCCCGTCAAGGAATCGGACAGCGCAGAGAAGATCGCTCCCAAAGCAAAGCAAGAGGACGTCGATTTGTAAGCGACCTAAACTGAGTAACCGCGACAACGAGAACCAGTGTTGTTAAAGACATTTATCGGCCTTAAAACGTAATCGTCCGCACGTTCGATGGACCAGCCCATCGATAAGTCCAGATTAAACGCTACAAACCATAGGAAATGGTGTGTCAAGGTCGCCACTTGAATTTCAATTACTTTCTCACGACGATTCTTTCCTCTGGAGTCGCATAAACAAAAGGACTCGCGGCGGGCTGGTTCAAATTTTGCGCTACCGCGCAATTAGGCTAAGGCTGCGTGCACACTGGGACACTTGTAGCGAGGCACGAGAAAATAGAGAATTCTGATAGATTTATTTATTATTGGTTCATTTATTGCGGAATTTAGTAAAATTCCTATATTGCTCTCTACTCCATAAAGTACTGAATAATACTCACTTGAGCATTTCTTTTACAACTGGGATTGTTCGTGGTGCATAAATTTAAATTGTAGGTTTAAGTTATTCGAGATGAGACTCTCAGGCAATCTGCCAAAAAAGAAATTATGCCCAATGCACAAACCGATTGTAAGGCTATTATAAATTGCTACTCGTGACCCAGTGGCAAAGAGCCTAAAGCTTCCTCAACTCTTGTAACTCCGCTGCAAGCGCACCTGATCGAGATATTCCTTCATGCCCGGTACGAAACCAGCTCTGGAGCCTTTTTTCTTATCGTTCGAAATGCGTTCTGTCGGCTTAACGAACGACAATTGACAGCCACTTGTCGATCACAATAGGATACAGGTGACTGAGCTTCCTTGTAGCCAAGACGAACTCGAAACTCGCATCCCCAGGCTTATGCGCGCACAATTTTGAATTGTTAAGGCGAACAGTCTTGCGCACGAACAATCAATTAGCACCAAATCGGGGCCGAACGAGCATTTTCACGAAAATCATATTTCTGCGGTATAGCGTTCGATAACGTTTCGTTGAACCTGCTGAGGAACTTCTGACAGTTTAGAAAACCGCTTTAGGTCATTTCCGCGAGCCTAAAAACATGTGGAACGGTCTAACATAGGAGCAACGACAAGGAGTCTCGACGACAAGGAAGAAAGTACCATAACTCTCGCAGCTGCTCTTGTCAAACGATTGCGGGCTAGACACAAGTCCTACGGTTTCTCTGACGTAGCCTAGTGTCTACCGACAATAAAACCCACCGAACTTCGTGTTTTCTATATTTTGTAGATCGTGTCGCTGTCCGTGCTACCTATTCGATTTCCTTTTTTAACTTCTTTTTATATCTCTGCATAGCGAAGCTTCGCGCAGACACGACTGTACGAGTGAATGTCTTACATTGTTTAGCTTCCGGTTCTTAAACTTCTGTTTCGCGGAGACGGGCGAATATGTTGTTCATAACCAAACCGAAATAACGAGTCTTTTGTTCGTAAATAATATGGATTACAATTGGACAAATTGATAGAACAACTTTATGGTTCGTTTCTTGATCGAGCAAGATATCGCTCGTCTCGTTCACGAACGTTTTGGTTGCAATCGCGTGATTCTATTGTTTCACGAACCCTCCAGTTTTATTCGAAAGGCATACGTAACAGACGTGTATTTTCATGATATATACTAGTTTATGTAATTGGGGCGTCATCGTTCAGACAGCATTTTCCAATCTACGGTTAAAAATAGGTAGGAAGGATTGCTCGAAATAGCAGTATAGTGTATAGAGTGGTCCAATAACGATTATTACTTGTACAGCGCGTACGTTCTACTATATGCGAATAATCGGAAGACTCTCGTGAGCTTCGCCAACTTTCCTGATAAAAAAAAAAAGGTATTACGATTCGATGAAAGTGCGAAAAATGCTAGCTTTTCATTTGGGCCGTCCTGAAACGCTATTGTTCGAAAAGCTCAAATTTTTCCTTCATTGCCGACTGAAATCGTCAGGTACGAATGATGCGTTCGCATGATTGGAGAACGCTGTTGCAGATCGAAAGAAACGTATGTTCGTGGATAGAGCAGGAAAGAAACTTGTGCCTTTGTAAGAATGAACTGTGTTAACTATTTAAATTTTATCAAACATGATAGCGATTCCCTGTACGTACGCAGTGAAGCAAAAATTAAAAGGGGAAAAAGAAAACAATACGGCGCACACTCGTTGCTAGTCAAGCAGCAAACATACTTCTCTCTTCCTACCATTCGAAAGAGCGCAAGGTGAATGGAAGAGGCAAATCGCTTAAATGTCTATAAAAATGTCTCCGCAAGTTTATCGCGCGTTAGGAGTTCACGTGAACGAAGAACAGAAGACGGGTGACCGATCGATCACCAGAACACTTGTTATTATTACTATCATAATAATAATATTATAAACTTTATTTACGAATAAATGTTTAAGACATTGGGAACCCGGGAATTACATTTCACCATTTTTCTCGTGAGCAGCGTACAAGAAAGAGGAATGGAATTTTATTTGTGCCTCAATTTAGTATTTTAATGGAGTTACACTTTATAATTCCTTCGTACAATCACGTTTGTTTCATTTGCACATTAAAGACTTGAAGACAAAATTTCTTGTAACGCAATTTGAAAGACGTTCAACTTAAATTTTTTTATTCTAAAATTCGATAATAACGTTTAAACTTTAAAATTTGAGTCCCCTGTAATACAATTTGAAAGAAATTAAGTTTATTGATGCAAATGAGGCAAATTAAATGTAGTTTAAACTTTAAATTGAAATAAGAAAGAAATTGTATTTAGAGAAGAAGAAGAAGTTAAATTATGAACTGAAAGAGTTGGTCAACTTGTTTCGTGTGTGTTCAAACATTGGCGCCAGTTCGATCGGCGCGAGTTGCGCCCGAGCGATAAGATTCGCGAAGATGTCGCCACCGTCGCCGCAATTTCTCGCAGTTCTCTGTCACGCTAGTAGTCCCGGGCTCGAAGCGAGGGATCGTTTAACTTTCTCGGCTAGTTCTCGGCAGTGAGCAAAATGGCGTCATTGTGGATGGTGATGTCTGTCGCGTTTTCCTTACTTCTGACACCTTTTATCATGTTTTTACTTGCCATTATATTTCTGGCTTCTATCGGGAAGTCGCTCGGTGTACGAAGACTATATATAAAACTGCTGTTGGCGCTTTTCGAGGTAAGACAACCGCCGTGGAACCGACAATCACACACAAGGCTCTTTAATTGTTATGCCGTGCAAAAACGGATTTTGAAAATCGTGAATTGAATCGATGACACTCAGCCGGTTGATCGTTCGCAACGCAGCTGCGAAACTGGGAAATGTGTCATCGCCGACGCGATCGTTGGGAATACGCGAATCCTTTTTTGTATACGAATGGCGATCAAACTATATCCGCAGGTACACGTGTTTATTTTAAAAATAGTTTTTCAAAGGCAACGCGTATTCCAGTCGACTTGCCGATGAATATTTCGAACATCGGCCACGCGGTGCGATACGGAACCAGAAATTTCGTTGGTGCGTCCACCTTTTTTCCGCCTGATTTCAAATCTTTTCCACGAAGAGTTCAGTATTTAGACGATTCCGTCGATTCTGTTTACGTGCGGTTAATAATATTTCCTCGGCCGCGTTGCGATATGTCGATCAATGAAGTGCACGCTCGCAACTCGAACCAGCTTCGTTGTACGCAATATCTAATTAACGATCAACAAGTAGTCGTAATTCAATTTACGTTCTCGAATGTCGGTGTACCCGTTTCCGCGATTCTTTCGTCGAGTCGTTTCACGATCCGCAAACAAACATGAACTTGGTAGATTTTCGTTGACAATGAATTTAAAAATCGCTTCACTCTTGACAGTCGTAGAAAACGTCAGCTCCACGTGGGCTGCAACCATGATATGAACATTTTCTGTTTAAAGGAAGAAGAATGTCAGGTACTTTTTAACGATTAACTGCAACGTCTCCGATCAGGATAAATAAACAGACTTCTTACTTTGTTATGCTCGAGCACCTTGCGATTCGACTATCGCCATCGATTTTTCTTACGTGCTGTTAGAGTCGAACTGACTCGATTCGTACGGTGTTCAGATCATTAAAAAGTGTCCCAGTGAGTATCGACCGAAGTTAACCCCCCAGGTGAAAGGTGAAATTGTAAATTCAGGTAAATTGCAATTAATTTGTGAAATGGGCGAAAGTCCACGTGTGTAGCACGTGGTTACAGTGACATATGTCCGATACACATTTGTCGTTGTGTTCGACTGTGGCAACGTTGTGTCGACGCTTCTAACCAGTGCACACTACACGGATATATTAAATTGGAATTAATTTAAGGGCACTTTGATGATCGTACAACAGCTTTACGGCCCGTGCATGTTGCAACATATAGTGTATTAATTTCGAACAATAAAATGCAAGCCTCCAATTAGTCGCATAATCACGGTAGAAAATTCGGTGTCAAAGGTCAACGGTTCTGGCCCCCATCGAATGCAGCCAGTTGTGCAACTTGATTTAACAAGGAAGGTTGTTTGAACGCTAATCACTAATGTGTTGGACAGATTGAAGTTTGAGTCGCGCGGAGAACTTGACATTCACGAAATGTCCTACTCGCCGTTCGAATACTAATGATACCCTATCGAAGAACGGGAAAGCAGGATGCGCATTTTCGCAACAAAAATGGCAGTCGTAATTTCAAAACCACGTTCGTTGATATGCCATTTAAAGTCGGTTTCGTCGATTCATTATCTTTCAGTTAGAATTACTGGTCCGAAGGACGCCGCGCATACATAATATAATAATTTATGCACAATAACGATGTCATTGTTCCAAGTTCGAACCGCGCTGTGCAATTGAGGTTAAAGTTCCGGGGAAGGCACTTTCGATTAATCACGATCTCGTTTAGTCATAGATTACTCCAGACAGGATTAGAAGACAATACATGCGCGAAAGTCCGAGTAAATTTTTAATCGTGCCAATTGACGATATAAGCTTAATTGTTTCATGGAGCTATACTCGATCCCACAAGATTTATGAAGATTGATTACCACGGTTTAAAGTCCGCCACCGGAAATGTACTCCACACGGATTTCAAAGTAACGATTCTGATTAATCGGTGATACGACCTTTCTCAAAATTACTATCTATATACAGTATATGATGCATAATGCGGAAGTCCAAATTCTTTGCAATACGAACGTTCAAAGAGAGAACTGGGAAATGATTCGTGCAAAAAAATTGAAAATCCTGATAATACTGAAACAAAAGGGAAAGTCGTCGAACATTAAATGCTTGCTTTTCACGTAGCATGTTTTTATACCTGTTGTGATAACATAGATGAGACAAGTTGAGTCTTCTATCTCTGATAGGTCACATATTGTAATTTTCCATCTCTGTTGATCAACTAATCCTCGTAGCGTAAAGAAGGTCATTCACCGAATACGATAACGCGCGGATTATGTTACTCGTGTAGCAACAAAGCGTGGTCGAGTTGCGAGGCTTGCCATTAACATATCAAATATTATAACGATCATACTGCTCTATTTAAATATTCGCGGTCACCGCGATATATCGTAGGTATTGTTAGTAACCATACGATTTGATTTAATGCCGTGACGGTCATCAGTGAGCGACGCTGCTATGCTTAAACGATGACGATAGCCCGTTATTTTAACGAGCGTGTTTTTACTGATAACGGTCGTCAATCCAGTTCTAGTGTGACGGTCACCGGTGTGCGTCACTAATTCGTCTACGTATCGATAGCCAACGATAATCGTTTCAAATACATTCATATTGCACCGATATATTTCGATTTATGCGCTGACGGTCACCGGTGACCGGCGCTAAATATATGTAGATATCAATGCTTGCCTTTATTGGGCGCATTTTGAAATTGCTATGGTCACTGGTGAGGTATTAATCCAGTTACACCACGGCAATCACAGATTCTTTGGTTAATTGAATGTCGGTCTTTAAACGACGTAAGTGCTTAATCGTCGAGCGAGAAACATTAAGAACACCGGTGATTTACGATAATACAGATAGAATATGAATGGCTCGATCAGAAACCTTCTTTATGCGCCGTACAAGAAAGGAATTCTGGAAGTGACTTGGATCTTGGCTTCTGTCAGCCGGATTCGCGTGTCGATTTCAAACTTTGTTCGAAATGTAACTCTCGTCTTTGCGAAAAGTCGCAACATATTGCATCCTCTTGGAATTGCGAACCATCGATTCTGGAGAAACAGATTCGCAAAGTTTTGAATTGACGAGACAGAACACGCGATTCGCTTTCGGACGTGCTCGCATTTCCCCAGCAATTTTGAACTGGTTGCGTCATCGGGTTGCACAGTTGTATATGGCAAACAAGGCCATGGTGAATAAACGCGCATCCGAGAGGCCACGTGCCGCTCGATTGTCCTTTTGTCCGTGATAAGTCCCCGAGAAAGGATATCAAATTAACACAGCGTCGAGTGGTCGCAAGACCATTAGATCTTGAATTGCATCTAGCAATTTGGAAGGAGAGTTTTCTGATCTCTATACGTTTTGTAGGTGCCGAATATCGCAAACGGGACCTCCGGATCTATTGTAATTCACGTACAAAGAAATGTTGATTCTCGGACTCGCAGGTTTCCAAGAATCACTTATCTCGAAGCCCTCGGCCGATCTGAAATTTTTAATATTTCAAAAGTAAATCTTACAAGTTTGATCTGCCGGTTATCTCTTCCAAAAAGTTTAGTAATTTATTAAACACAAACAAATTTAATAATTTAAAAAATATTTTGAATAACGATACGGCAATTTTTAGTGGTGTCTTACAGTCACCATTCGAGTGCCAAGAGTTAAGTTGTAAGAAGAATGTAATTCATGCCAGAAACTCGCACGTTCTAACATCAATTCAAATTAGCATACCAATGTATGCTAGATTGTAAACATTTCTAATTCTCACGCTTACATTTTTCATTTCACATTACATTCTTTCTTTAGTCACTGATGTCATTTCACGCTTCGTGGCAGACTGGTATATCTCTGCATTTTCCACTGTCGTTCTGTCGTGTCATGTTTGTTTACAAACTTCAATGTTTAAGTTTGACAAAAAGAGCAGTCGTATACCAGCTTACTTTTGTCGAAAACGTTTCTTTATTTTCATTCAATTAAATTTGCTAATTTTCAAGAAATAAAGCGCGAAAAGAGCAATGGTACGACAGTCATTTAAGTTCGTTAATAAAAATGTATCCAGCTAATATAATGGATCTCCCAGTAGCCTGCCTTCTCGCACGTGTGTTACCGTGCAAACCACTTCACATAATTATTAAACACAAGTTTGAAGTCGCTGACCAGAAAATCAGCCGGTAAACAGGCTGCTATTGACATTTTACTATTTACTTATGTTATGCGCGCAGAGTGCGCGAATGATTATTAGTACAAACGGTCGGTTTCTTTCGAACACTTTTTGCCGGAACGGTGGATAATAGTCGCGGCAAAAGCGGGTGCACTGCTGGCTCGCGTGGCGTTGAGCAACTAGACGGATTTTTTTTCCGATCACACATTTCGGTCGTGATCATTCGGGCAGTTACTGTCGAAATTACACAAATCGTGTTCGCTTAGCCGGTATCTTGCTGGTAGGCATAACGGTGCAAAGGTTGACGGTATTGCACAGCGAAATGCCTGAGACATGTCTGTCTCGCTTCGCGGACCAAGGCACGCTGAAAAAGACCGCGTGCAAAGTCCGTGGACATCATCCTCTATTCGTCAAGTTCTCTGGCCTCTTATCGGCGGTAATTTCGCCGCCTGTTATCGAACGTTGCGCACCGAGCAGACGTTAATTCGTCGATCTGGAGGAGACACGTGTCGAACGAGGCGGCCCTTATCTGAATCTGCAGCTTTCGATACCCCGTACCCGAACGGGATATCGAATCGCTTCTTTTCTCGAGCTGGGCTATCTTCGATCTCATCGTCAAGGCCACTCGACGACCTTCGTTAGCGCGGTAACGCCTCGCTCGAGGACCTAGCACCACTTTGGACTCCAAAAGGCAAAGCCATTCCTTTTTTTTTCTCGGAGAAAAATACAGGAGTATATAGGAAATCTGTTGTGTGTTCTTCAGGGTAATTGCCTCGATGTGTATACATCGGAGGGGCTTTTTCCTTTGCGCTGTCAACAATAGGACGGCACGTGAGCTGTTTTTCAGAAAACGCCAAATCATGTTGTTGCAAAACGACCGAGACTCGATTTGACCTACAAAAAGAACATCTTTGTATTTAATTGATTGTTACTTTCAGCCCCGCTCATTCTTTCACTGTTCGCATACATACAACTTATTCTACCCCTCTTCTTCTATCCTCCCCGCTCTTCCCTTACTTTCTTCAACTTGTACTCTACTTTCACCAACCAGTCCACTATTTTTAAAGAAATGAAATATTTTACAGTAGCTATAAACAAGCAATCGGAGAATTTTCATCTGTTTTATCGTAATGGTTTTCTTCCAAGTTTACGATATTTGAAAGGGTAAGAAATGTTTCTTATGTCACTTTAACGCCTGTCCAGATTATTTATCTTCAACTATTAAAAACGCTCTTACAAAAATTCGGTATCGTTCGATTTTCTCGTACGATGTTTCTATCGTGTTATACATCTCTACACGTATAACACTTCGTCGCACTGCTCCTAAGTAGATGACATAATCTTCGGCTACAAATTCGTCTCTTCGTGACCAGACATGGTGTAAAAAAAGTTCAACATGCTAAGTGCAGGTTGAAATCTGCAATGTCACTTTAGTTGCGACGTGCGTTGCGATCTAGCACCGTTAATTTAACAATATTATTAATATATTAACAATATTTCCGATTTCAAAAATTATAACTATTGTGATAATTATTAATCGTGTTACAATCGTGTTATATATATAGCAACGCGGTAAAACTGGTCTTTTCTTTTTACGATGCTATCACGATCAAGATTAGATAAAGATTCGATTACAATTTATTGCAGCCTTGGTGCTTTATACTTGCATATTTTACATGATCATAAACTGTGCAGTCTGTTCTATGTCTTGGTTCATTAGCATACAAGTCTAGATATTCTATGTTTATACGTTGTTTAACAAGGTTAAAACGCAAAATGACACGAATTAAATGACTTTTTTGCAAATTTTTACATTGTTAAAAAAAAAACAACTGGTTCCACGTAATATAATCTTTATCGTGTATAAAAAGTTGAAGTTATAATACAGACGTACAGACCTCGCCGATTTATCATCCGATTGTACTATTATCTACATTACGATAGACTACTGTGATCGTAATGACTTCTTATACAACAGTTTTTATTCACATTTGATTTATCTGTCACGGTTAGGTAATGATACGAATATATAATTGAAAACGGCAAAGATCAATCCAATTCGCTCATCTTCCGGTTCGAAACTCTCCAAGATGTTCCTCGAAAACCCTCACCATTTTTGCTCGACACATTTTATTTGCGAAACGGCCATCTTGATACATCGCTCGTTGATAACGTATCGCGAGAACGATAAACACGGTTTTGTTTATGCGTTTTTAATGGGGTTCGTAAACCTGAGATCACGTTGCTATCGGACAGTCTATTAATTAGTACCATCTTGTCTCGATAAATTGGCGTATCAACCACTTGTTTTCTCAATTTCTAATTCGTGATTGAGGAATTAATTTGATGGGGCGCAACCTCTAACAATACTGACGCGAATAAAATGTTTATTAAGACATAGGGTAAGGGACTCGATTGCTGCGAGGATACCAATTACAGTATTATTTGCCTTAAATAAAATAATCTATCAAGTTTTGTTAAAATGATTGTTTCATTTTTCACACGAAGCCCGATTGAGAAAGAAGTTATTTAATTTTAATAATTTGCGTTTTCTGTTAAGTCTCGGACGTTTTTAATCTTCTCTGCCTTTTACACATGCACACGCTGACGCTTGAAACCTTGCGCGCGTCCGCTGAAAAATCAATGACGTCGAAGGAAAAAGACCTAAAACACCATTAAACACGGACCGTTCCAATTTTATTAGTCCAGAATGGCGGGGAGACTGTTCAGGAACGTCGAGCATCTTTCTGGGTCTTCTGTATGCACTTCGCGCGACGAAAATAGAAAATCAATAGGAATAATCACCTTGTAAGCACCTAAACAGTTCACCGAGAATAATTACTTAACTTTGAATAGTTAACTTTTTCTCACGGGTGGCAAAAATTCCGTTTCCTCGAACGGCGGGGATGGCGAGCACTTCCGGTGGCGTAATTGGGTATCCATAAGTCAAGGTTTAGCTCCTTACATCGAGTCAAACTCATGATAATGATTTGGAACAGTATGTGCTAAATATTTATGGTACTGATTTCCTGTAAACAAATATCTTCTTCTTCTTCTAAGAAATGACGAGCGACGAAGAAGTTCTAATCGCTGTAATCGGAAAAAAGATCGTCTCGGATTACGTAAAATTTCGTGGATTACACCATGTTGACAATAATTTCTTCGATTAGCATGTCGCGTTTCATCGTGATTCGCTGGGTTTCCAGTACGAGAGTGTCCCGATCGTGAATTTGAAATCGAATGGCCCCATTGTTCGTCGTTTACTATGTTTCACGTTCGAGTACCGTTGCGAAAGCAGTAACAGAAATTCTTCCGAGTCATGAAGGCTTAACTACACGTCGGTTTTTGCTATAGTACGGCAGGCAAAACATCGAAAATGTTAAGAAGAAGAACGGCACGTGGAATCGGGACGTGGACGACGCGGACGAGGAGCACGAGCCGCTCATCGAGAAGCAGAACAAGCATAATTCAATGGGCCCGAGCCATAAAGGGCAAAACGGTGTTCTCAGCAACAGCGTGATAGCCAGATCAAAGGACCTGATCCTGGTGCCCGAGCCGGAGATGCAGAATCACAGGAATCACCTGGAGGAGTCAAAGGCGGCCGAGTCACAGACCGTCGCCGCCGGTAAAAACGAGGTGAGCCTCCGTTACCCTGTAATCGCTCTTCGCGAGAGGTTCCGGATTATTCATGCAATCGACGTTGCAATTAATCATCTTCCAGGGCCTCATCCGCAGAGACTCCTTTGAAACGCTGAAGAGGGAATTTGAACCCGCAATTTGTTTAGACTACATCAAAGCCGGCGTTGAGGCTATTATCGAAGACGAAGTAACGTCTCGTTTTGAAGCTGAGGAGCTTAAGGTAATTTTTCATTAACCTAACTATTGATGTGCACCAGCTGTCCATAGCATTTAGCCAGTTGCAACCATTTCATATAATAAGAGTTTCAGTATGAGATATCTACTCTTCTGTATTGACAAAGAATGATCCGAAACCCGGAAATTGCAAGAATTATGGAACTTTGGGATATGTAGTGCATATGTGGGTATCTATTGCGCGATTTTTCTTCTAATAAACAATTGATAAATATTTTATCGAATATAGATAGTCCTCATTAGAAGGAGCAACTTTTGTCTGGGAACTTTTTTCCTACCCCTTATAGTTTCTTATAGTTCAAGAGTCGATTTCACCCCCATAAAGTGAATTTGGGCAGCAACAAAAAAATCGCGTAATGCATACCTACATATGCAAGTTTCATAATTTTTTGAATTTCCAGGTTCGGGATCATTCCCTGTGAGTACGTAAAAGGAACTTTCCTTTTATTTAGAGGAATGTTATGTTTGTTTAAAGTTACTGTTATGGCTTGGGCATTTCATATACGACAACCTAATAGCTTTAGGTATGATAAACCAATGGCAACTATGTACTCAGCTTTCCTTAAATAACGGATTGTCAATTGTTTCAGAACTGGAACCTACTAACACGTACAAATAGGCACTATGAATTTATTTCGTGGAAGTTAACTGTGATATGGATGTTTGGGTTTTTTATGCGATATTGTTTCCTCCTACCTTTGAGGATATTTATTTGCTTCATAGGGGTAAGTTAGCTCGAGCTCTCTCTACGTAACTCGTTAGATATATACAAATTGAAGACAGTTGTTAGGATACGTGATAAAACGTTGATGATTTTATTTTAGTTTATATGCAAAGATGTATTTCAGTTTGTGAGTTCTAGATGCAAACAGAAAGATAGTTACGAATTTGTAAGTGAACTAATAACAAAGCTCCCTAGGTACAGTTCCTTGTAATTGCGACATTTTGTATCGGCTACCTGCCAAACGGTTTTATTAAGAAATGGGCATACAACACGGGTAGCCTGATCGCGTTCAGGCTTATATCACAATCTTTGTCGGCCACAATTACAATCCATAATCCAGAGTACAAACCGAAAACTGGAGGAGTGTGCGTGTCGAATCACACTTCCACAATCGATGTGTGCATCTTGTCCACACAGACGACATTCGCTTTGGTAATATACCATTTTGAGGATATTAGTATGTCGTTTCTGTTTTCAAAATTCGTCATACCATTCGGCATCGTTCTTGTTGGGAATTAACTCATTAGTACTGTCTCATGTGTGTGCATTGTCTTGGGGAATATATATACATGTATGTACATGAGTTGCTGCGTTTCTTCGATTTTCGCACGCGCGAATACCGACTGAACGATTGCGTTAACATTGGGTTTGCCTTAACATTATTGGATCATAAGAAGAAACAACTAAAAAAGGGGCAAAATTTAATTAATCAACGTGATCTTGTATTCTCGGGTCATATTAATCTCTCCCCCTTATCCTCGCAACACAATAAAATTCTACCTACCAACAAAGTTGAAATGCATTAGTAAATGTTACAGGTAACAGTATCCTGTAACTTTGCTTTGCAGGTAAAACTACTCAGCAACAAATACAGAGGGAATCATCGTTTCTCAGGTGCAAAGCTTATGGTTTACAGGTGATGTGGCTGACAGTATGTACAGCAGTTGTGGGCTACGTTCCAGAGGGTATCTTCAAAAGATGGCTGAATTACAAAGTCTCCATAATGTGTTTTGGTGTCTTGTCGAGCGCTCTATCGTCAGTTATTACTTACCACAACCCAGAGAATCGACCTGTGCGGGGAATATGTGTGGCTAATCACACGTCTCCCATAGATGTTTTGGTACTCATGTGCGATAACTGTTACTCGTTGGTATGTTGCCTGCGCATGTGTATGCGTAATATTACTCTCGTTATTGGATTTTATAGAAAAAAGGCACTAACCATACTCAAATTAATTTGGTATTTTTGTTTTATTTTTGTTTATGTCTAATTGGGAAACTGTTCACGTCGCATTATCTTAACATCATCTGGGTGTAAACGTTTTAGAAATGTATCGAGTTCTTGGAAATGTTTCAAATCCAGTCAAATGTGCATCATTTTGTGTATATTCTGGAGTTTCTGGTGAAAATACTGAAAAGAATTTGAAACTTTTCCCACAACTCAATACAATCGTAAATCACTAACATTTACACTCCTTAAAATTGAGTGATTCATAGTACTTAATTAGTGAATGTTAATTCAGATAGGTCAAAGGCACGGTGGGTTCTTGGGGATTCTGCAAAGGGCACTGGCTCGTGCCTCTCCCCATATATGGTTTGAAAGATCAGAGGTCAAAGATAGGGAAGCTGTAGCAAAAAGGTAACTTACAGGCTATTATTTTAACCTTAATTAACATTTTACTTTCCGCTAGTTACTTAATACTGTATGACCTTGAAGTTCATATACAAACGCATTTATCTTGATACACTTGTTATTTTTATAAAGTAATTTATAATAGTCACTTTTAGTGCTTCATAAACCTAGTGTTAATAGTCTTTTGAAAAGTCAGAAGCCAAAGTATTAACATGGCCATCACACCCGAATTATTATTTCTTGTGTTCCACAGGTTGAAAAAACATGTGTCTGATCCTACGAACCCACCAATTCTTATCTTTCCGGAAGGAACATGTATTAATAACACATCAGTCATGCAGTTTAAGAAAGGCAGTTTCGAAGTTGGCGGTGTAATTTATCCTGTTGCGATAAAGGTATAGCTTCAGTAATGCGAGGCACCTCGATTAATCATAAGATGATACAATATCTCATTTCACTTTTCAGTATGATCCAAGATTTGGTGATGCTTTCTGGAACAGTAGTAGATATTCAATGATACAATATTTATACATGACTATGTCTAGTTGGGCTATAGTCTGCGACGTCTGGTATCTTCCGCCAATGTACAGAAATGAAGGCGAAAGTGCTATTGACTTCGCGAATAGAGTAAAGTCTGTGATAGCGAGGCAAGGAGGATTGGTTGACTTGCAATGGTATGTTATGACACAGGAAAAATTTTAGAGAAACGTTACAGAAAATGATTGAACGATATTATTCTACAGGGATGGTCAACTCAAGAGAATGAAACCTAAGAAAGAGTGGAGGGAAAAGCAACAAGAGGAGATTAGTAAACGAATTAAAGTTGAATGAGTCAAGTCATCTCTAGTCCCATCTTCACCATCGACATAATGTGTGATATTTTGTTTAAATGAGACCTTTTCATCCAATGCGCTGTTTTGTATTTTTTGTGGACATCTGTTTGCTGGGGAAAAGATTGTTAGTATGCATGATTCAACTTATTTCCTATTACAAATATGGTACAATGCATTTTATAGAATTATTTTTTATAGACGGAATAATTAATAAATTTCCGTAGACGTGTCCTAATTTGTCGGTTGAAATATTTGGCATTACCATTTTAACGAATTAGATTTTTTTATTACATGGTCAGAATAGGATTCGTAAACCCCGTTTATTAATGGTGTATACAATTTTATTAACGTTGTGGTTCGAATATAATGGCTGCCATTTTGCAGGTACCATATTTGTCTACTTTTTAATAATGAGATTCTATAACATTGCATTGTAAAGTTATTATTTATACATAATGAAACGTGTATTGCGGAATGGTATGCCACAGTGTGAAATATTTTGCGTGTATGAGTGTGTGTGTAGCATCGAAATCATTTCATCTCATGTTCTTACATTTTTTAGATCACCTCATTATCTCATTAATTTGATACGTGGATTCAATCTATTTGATATTATGTAGGAAAAGTTGCATTTTTTTTTGTTTTTTTGTAAGAATAATAGGAAAAGATATTACTGTCTTTATTGTAGTTTAAAAAATAAACTATTTATTCACATTTCTCAAAATGAACGAAATCAGAATATGTCAGGGCTATACTATTGCACCCATCCCTTGAAAAATCTGTAGCGTCACGTTGTTTGTAATCCGATTATAAACATATTTTCTATTTTTATAGTTCACAGTAACAAAATCGAGATCAATGAAATCGCAAAACTTCTTGGAAAATGTTTACAAGTCTAATTCACAAACTTCATTCATTAACCCATAAAGGACTGTTAATATTTGATCCTTTGGCAATAGAATATTACTAAAGCTGGTTTTATGTATGTAATCGTGACATTCAAATGTAAGAGTAGGTAGTTATGTATATTTGCTTCGTATAATTTTCATCAGACAAGTACGTTTTTATATTTCGTATGAAATTAAATCGAACATACCGGAAACTGTAATATTTTATATTATACTCATAGGTGACTGCACGAATGCAAATACATGACAAAAACAAAATATTACATTAAGCCAAATTGTTAATTAAAAGAATAGAATTAGGAAATTAGTTCGTAAAGTTGTTTATTTATGAACTATGGTGCTACATGCAATGTCACTATATATTTTTGTATAGCAATGAATACGTAGGATGCGATGAACAGAAATGTAGTAAAACAAAAACGGTACCATGTATCTGTCAGCATAATATGACAATTCTACTAAACACAAACTAAATTCACATGTACAGGTTCTTGAACTGTAACTGCTTCTGCTAGGTACTAATGATATTGCATATAAGATACGCTAGTCATGATACGCTACTTACATCACAGGAACATATTGCACAAATTAATGATTAATTATTGTATAATCTTTCTGCCTGATTATACATGGTATTTAATGTTTTAGCATGTATATTAACTTCGTATGTTTTACAACTTATGTGTACATATTTATAAAGACCAATTGATAGTATAAGAGAATTTACAAAGAATCAATAATTTCGTTTTGGAGAAACTACAATCCTGTATTCAGTAGAAACTATGAATGTTTCGATACATGTATATACGTTTCCATTTCGCTATTTCATTTATTTATTTATTTGATTCTTTTGTAACATTCATGCAACACAAAATAAAGAAAAACAAATAATACTTAAGCGTTCTAACCTGTTAATTAAGAACTTCGATTTATCTATTTCTGTGAATTTATTTACATTAATCAATATCATATATGACACAGTATTAAAATTAATTGAAATTATTATTCAACCAGTGCTTTCTTAGTCTTCTCATTTTCTTCTTGCAGTTTCTCCATTTCTTGTTGCTCTTTGAATAATCTAATTAATTCTTCTGTAGCTGAAGGCGTCAGTGTCCGATGTTTGCCAAGCTCATTCTGAAAATTAAGAGATATATCATTTATGTGAATAAAAATAAACAGTTTGATACGACTATTCAAAAAGAAATCAACTATTTACATTAGGGAATCCTGCCATATTTATCGACGGGTCCTTAAAGGTAAAAGGTGTCCAAGGTCCTTGAATGGAAGGGAAATCTGTCCGCCATAATTTTAGTAGTCTAAGGGAAGCTCCATCGTGATATTGTGTTTTCAGTAAATTCATCCATTGGTAAACATCTTCGCGGCTATAATTGGCTACGCTCATCCAATGTGACTCCCCATTCACTGTAATGAGTATTAGTATTTTAGTATTTATAGATAAATACTTCTCTTAGTGCTCTCAGAAAATGTTCAACCTACGATATTCTGCTTTTATAACTGGACCTCTGTGTCTCCTTGGTTTAACGTATACTACAACGCCAGGATTCTCCTTTGCATAATTGACTAAATCATTTTCCAGAAACTTCCTATGCAGAACCAAAATGATTATGTATAAATCACTTTAGAGAAGAACTCTATAAATATACTAATTTCCATTCAATGTATACAATTAAATATACAGATTACAGATTATAACACGAAAAACGGAGTAACATTAATCGAAGAATATAACACACGGAACTAGTACAACAAACGATGATTAAATAAGACCATTACTGAGTATTTTACCATAGTAAAATCAGTGCGTGCGTAAATTCAGTGAACATACACAATGGAAAGGTTAGGAGCACAAACAGTACGGCTTACCTCATTCCAACGCTAGGACCCGAGCTTTTACAGAATTTTAAAGTAACTCTTTGAAGCTGACACACATAGCGACCAATGCCTAAGCCAAAAGGTGGTCGCACATATCCATATTTAAGGAATAAGTTTTGATTTGACATTTTTCCGGTAGTAAATGTAAATAAAGTTTCTGTAGATGTACACCGTCTGCTCACTGTTTACTAAAACGTGAGCGCATGTCTCGTAGAGCATTTTCCATTTTTCCCCCGATACAATTGCAATCACTATAGTCAACGCTTTTCAAATCAAACTTATTTATTATATCTCAATTCCATTAATGCCTTGGAGTGCATTCGATTGTCAATTTACAATTAATTTCTTATCAGAAAATCTTTACGTGTTCGCTCTTTTTAAATCAAAATTTAACTGTTATCAAACCAACGTGGTTCGATTACATTGCATTTAACGGGCGGCGAAGGAGCGGACATTATGGATGGCAAAGATGTTGGCAAAAATTCTCCTGGCCAAAAATGTACAGCGTCCATGAGTAAACATCCGATTAGGATACCACGCAAGAGGGGCATGAAGATTCTCAAAAGCCTGCTTTTCGGTGGTTTCTGCGGCCAAATGAAGATCAATCGCGATCCATCTGTTGCACATCATGAGAACGATTAATATTATCAAATATGAATTTAACACCTATCAATTTCAATAAGCCATTACTATTATCGTCTAAAGTTTTATATATTAGGATAAAATGATGGACTTGTATTGCGACGAATGATCGACGATTGAACGTGATGAGGGCTGACACCGGGAGGGGCGCTAAATATTCCATTTTCGGTGGATCTTTTCCTTTTCTTGTAATTATATCTACGTCCGCCGCCCTGTCGGTACAATACACGATCCTCGAAATTATGTTCATAGCTAGATCTAGCCAAGCTCGTGATCGTGCTTCCTGTGCTGTCTTGAAGGGACACGCTGGTCCCGGTTGTTAAGGAACATTTGTCGTCGTCCGTGTCACGACTTGTCAAATCCTCCGTCTTTCTACATAAGTGTATCAATTTTATGTTATCTTCGATACAATCAAGCCCGCAATGAAAACGATTAAGTCTTGATTGGCATCGAGATAACGGATCGCGGTGATATACGTGGATTACTCTATACTAACTCTTGGCTAAAACGATGGGCAACATTGTTATACACTTCTGCCTGCTCCAGATTTCAAGTCCGATTTTCGTTAAGTCTTGCTATACCTAATGGGATTAGTATGTATTTGGTTTCGTACGACGCGGCGTTAATACATTCAGATTTCTGTCGGTTTCCTTCTGAAACTGCAAAACGATGTTCCCAATAGTTATTCTACTTTTTTTCGCCGTCAATTTCAGTAAATAACAGATCGATGTCACCAATTTCACTTCGGTGAAAATTTCCGCTTTGACACTGACAGGTTTTTCCACTCGAACCTGACAAGAGCAAACTGCTCTTCAAAATTTCCATTGACAAACATCTGTGGAAAATCATAATTAAAAATATCTACAAACCGAATTACGAAAAAACAAAATATAACAACCTGTTCATGTAGTTATTATTATTTTTAGAGAAACTATACATTACTCAAGCAAGATGTCTGGATGTAAATGTACGTATTATACCGGAAACGATGATTCGACAATATTGCAAATAAAATGTACTCCCAGTCTATTTAATGTAATTTATTTATCAGGCCCGAAATCGGATGTAAAACCGATCGAATGCATTCCGTACTTCGAGGACATTACCACGAAGATGGAAGAACGTCGGTGCGACCTGATAGGCAGACAAAAGTATTTACGTGAGAAGATCTCGACGATGGAACGGTCGATTCCGGCGTTGATCGCGTACAACATGTGGATGGCCAAAGACAAATGCGACGATGCACCGACTTGCAAAGTCCGTGAGATCATGAAGAAATTCTCCACCCATCCGGACCCGACCGAAAAGCTTCTCGCGAACTTGAAGAAAACGGTGACGGAACTGAACGGGGAGACAGCCGAGTTGCATGTACGGAACGATTGAAATTCAACGATTAAATCGGGTAAATCTTCGCACCCGGTCCAAACCTTACTAGACATAATTTTATATTAAACATTTCACATGGCACATTCACCAAAATCTTTTTCTTCTTTTGATCAAAGGAAAAGATTATTCAAGCAGACGTTAAGCTGGAGGAAACAGACATGGAGCTTGAGTCTCTAGAACTACTGAACAAAGAAATGAATG
Organism: Seladonia tumulorum; assembly: GCA_913789895.3. Taxonomy (NCBI): domain Eukaryota; kingdom Metazoa; phylum Arthropoda; class Insecta; order Hymenoptera; family Halictidae; genus Seladonia; species Seladonia tumulorum. The sequence continues at coordinate 21,841,455 of OU565271.1, forward strand.
AAAAGTTGACCCGTTTAGAGAGGGAAGTCAACAATTTCGGCACTCCAAGCCTTCACTCTATACATTCAGAGGATCTGATTTGCCTATCAAAGATCCGTCAACTAGCTAAAGATGAATTAAACTTGAAACACTGTATCCAGCAGATGGAACTGAAGGAGACACTGTTCAAAGAACATATGGACCGGTTGCTAACATGCAGAGAGTATCAAAATGCATGTGATAAACGAAAAATGAATAGTTGTCTTCAGAACATGGAGTGCAGTGGGAGGATGGCATGCTGCGAGCCTAAAAAGTGTCTGTGGTTTAAGCCAACTGGCCAGCGTTTGAAGAAGAAGCAGGGGCATGAGGATAGAGAAGTTTTTAACGAAAATGAGAAGGTAAGATTCGCCGTGGAATAACGTGAAGCAATACATTTATTCAGTTTTGCACAGACACAGACTCAAAGTGATGCAATAGTCTCCACTTCTGAGCACGATGTTGGCAAGCAAGATAAATCACAGGGAACAGTCGAGAAAAAAACTTCATGGATACCTAATTGGTGGTCAAGTAATCAGAAGACCACGGAAGACATACCCCCTCCAAAAGGTGATGCAACAATTACAATTCCCACTGAGGAAAACAATGTAAGACAATGCTCGGTTGACTCATTAATCATTTCTACGGTGGACTTGCAGAAACTAAATCTAAATCTCTGGAAACTAAATAGGAGCATAGCAGTTCTGCAGGTTCACCATTTCTACTAATTATTCGTGTAAATAATATTTAATTGCATGGTAGGAATCTGATAAGCCAGTCACGGTCGAAGCGTCAACGCAACCAGACACTCCCAAGGAAAGACCAAAAGAAAAGACGATTAGTGATAAACTGGCCAAAAAACCAGGACACGCGAATACTTGCAAAAGTTGTGGCCGCGAAGCTTGTCCGCCGTCATTTATTAAAAAAAGTAGAAGCAAAAAGGGAAGGGATAGACTCTGTGCTGGAAAATTTATTACACCCTGCAACATTCCTTTTATGAAGTCGTGTAAAGGTCCTACGATGCCACGAAAACCCTGTTTCGACGTATCCTGTCACCTACCAGAACATGGTATACGCTAATCACTCTAACAAATAGTACCCGTGAATACGATTATCAATTTTAATTATTTTTCGTTTAATTGTATAGGTATTAAAAACCTGTGTAAATTTTACATGCCAACATGCGATCTTGGCGGTTCATGCGAAATTTGTCCAATGTCGTACAAGGACTGCTGCCGACCTCCAAACAATTGTAGGTGCAACTGCAAGGGAAAGTGTGCTAAAGGGTTATCAGAGGCAGAGTGCAATTGCAGCGATGCGTTGGAAGAATACCAGCCCACAGCTGCTCAACTGCATAAAGATCCAAACGAGAGCAACAGCGACGACGACTTTTGCGAATGTTGTTCCTGCGGCTGCGAAGACAGCGACGAATCCTTTTCGTGTCAGTGCAATTAATGAGTAAGTCACCAAGATCAAGAGGAATATTTTTGGGGAAAAAATTACCATAAGTATGTGCTTATCACAATAGAGCTTACTGTTGAGCTTTTACTCGAGCGGTTTAGTACTATGAAAGTGAATACAAGCCCGTTTATATTTACATGATATTTATTTTATACGAACTTCACGTAGAAAATTAATACAGAAAAACATTGTATATTTTGCAACAATACCAGTTTGCACAAATTCTTATTTTAATTAAATTCCTTTCTTAGAAAGGAATGTGGAAGGGGTAATGCGGGCTTGGTTCCGTGCTGCAAAAGAAACATTTTTATGGTAAAAGTACGGATGAAATTATCGAAGTATGGCGCTCATAAATTATAAACTTGAAGTATATTTACCCAGTCATTGGGCAGATTCTGCCATTACAATCGAATGTATCGATGTATGCAATGTCTTCAGCGGTAAGCTTGAAATCGAAGACCTCGCTGTTCTGTGCGATTCGTGACTTGGTAACTGATTTTGGAATTACAATGTGTCCACGGTCCAGCTGCAAAAGGTTTTCATAAATGAAGTTTTATAGTTCAATGCATAATCAAACCCCTTTTACATTTTTGTCAATTATTCATTTTTTTCAGACTATTCTTTTACTTTTATATCAACTTTTCATCTTTTCAAAATTTTTTTATAATAATCTCATCTAAACCCCTATAATTCATTGAAGATCTGTGTTTATCTACCTGGTATCTGATCAGAACTTGGGCAGGTGTTTTATTGTATTTTTTCGCGAGTTCGCCCAACTTTTTGTCGTCCATCAGTTTGGGGTCATCTGGTTTAGCCCATGGCCTGTCTGGAGATCCAAGAGGACTGTAGGCTGTGATAAGAATGCCTTTCTCCTTACAAAGTGCAGAGAGCTTCTTCTGAGTTAAGTATGGATGGCACTCAATCTATAGACAAACACATATTGTACTACTCCCAGAAAATAATACGGCCTTGAAAATAAGAATACCCCCTTATATTTAAGAATTAATACATACTTGATTGGTAACTGGTTTGATGGTACAGTTCTTCAGCACTCTCTCCACTTGTTCAGAGTTGAAGTTGCTAACACCAATGTTCTTCGTAAGTCCCTTAGTTACCAAACTTTCCATGGCCTCCCACGTGTCTACATAATCAACGTTGCTCAAGGCTGGACTGTCGTCAGCATTCTTTGGAAAAAGATCATCGCCTTCTTTGTAAGCCATTGGCCAGTGAATCAAGTACAGATCCAAATATTCCAAACCCAGATTAGCCAGAGTTGTTTTGATGGCTGGCTCAACCAGGTCTGGTCTGTGGAATGTATTCCATAATTTGCTAGTGATGAAAAGGTCCTGCCTTTTCACAACACCTTCATCGAGTTTGGCCTTAAGTGCAGCACCAACTTCCTTCTCATTTCCATAGACATGGGCACAGTCAATGTGACGATATCCCAAGTCAATGGCATCCTTAACTGCTTGGGTGACTTCGCCAGGTTTGGACTAAAAATATGAATAATATTACTTATCTTGCACTGGAACTCTTATCTCTTATCAGTCTGAAATAATCAGAGAAACCTCCCCTACAATTATAGATATAAGAGCATGATAAAAAGTGTTCAAAAACATTAATTTACCAAATGCTAAGTTCATACATTTGAATGTTTGAAACATTAGTAAATCGTGTGCACACAAAAAATACCAAAACAAGTGATAATAACGAAACCGTGACACTTAGGTGACCTTGTCTCAGAAATGGCTAGAGAAAATATTTATACACTGTTGTAAGTCAGTGCCAGCTTCGAGGTTGGGAGTCATTGGAACTATGTATCCACACCACTACGGGGTATACCCTGTGATAAAGAAGTTTTGTAACTGGATTAGTAGTGGTCTTCTGATCTCACACCGATATACCCGACCGTGTGTGGTACATCCTCAGCGGCAACACTTGCCGCATTGACATGCAACATTGTATCGGAAAAAGACATTTTCTCAGCCTTCTTGTCACTATCTGTCAGTAGTCATAAGTTTATGACTTAGAGACGGTTAGCGGCATTTGGGTTTCCAGCGTGCACTGTGTATTTCAAATGCAACGTTCGGCGAGAACCTCAGATTTCGTAAGTTCAATACGATCATGCATGTCTTTTAGCAAATTCGAGAACAAATTATAAACCATATTGCGGTCTCGAATGTCAAGATATTAGATGATCTTAAACCGGTAAAAAATATGAAACAATAAACGAAGTACCTTCATTAACGCAACTGTTATAATTGTATGTACATGAATCTACGTTCTTTTCTTTGCGATGAAGAAAACAGTGTTTAGCAAAATTAATAACTCACTTTCCACGTGCCCAAACCAAAGGCCGGCACCTCGTTGCCGTTGTTGAATTTCATCATTGGTACGTTCAGTGTCATTTTGTCAATGTTGAAGATTTTGTTATTGGAAACACAGGAATATTTTTGCACAGTCTTAGCACTTTGCAATCTTCGACACGCCAACTACTAGATCTCGGAGTACAATGCCGGTAGACTCGTCTAGAAAGCCCCTTTTATAAATGTCCCGTATACATAGAACCATATCCCCTGCCCGCCGAACCGCAGTCCCGTATCTCAACGAACGAAACGTGATCTTTTACAGACTTCGTTGATCATTACGAGCACGTAATTCCACGTTTTATGTTTCTGTATCAATGCCAATACACATCAATGCCAATATTACAGAAAAAGGTAACAATCCTACAACAAATGAAGGTTTTGAAATGTCGCAAACTTCATGTTCGTTACTTTCCTGAATAATTCAATTTGAATTCACGAAACGTTATACTCTAAATTCGACCAAACGTGATATTTTTTAACAGCTTACTTATCGACAATTATTTAACAGTCTTTTATAAACTCCGACACAGATGAGGATATCTTAATGAATTGTTGATTTACGATGATAACAAAATTATTCATAGACCAGCTTGAGTAATGTAATTTCCAACTTATGAAGTTTGTTTCCTTCTTTTAATAGGTTTCTGGAGGTTTTCGCTAATACCATTTTCTGCGTCATAATCAAAATCAGCAATACAAAGGTGAATTGTTAGATTTCTTTGTATATCAAATATTTGTATAATCCATTTTTGATGAAGTGAAGATTACGTTATCGGTAATGTTACGATGGTGTTAAAGGTGAAAACATCTCCAAGGAAATTACTGCGGATAATGTTCTATATTTTTTAGTTACAAATATTGCATATTTCAATGAAAGTTATCGTAAGAAACGGGAAAATCATGGGAAAATATTCACAAAGGAACGGGCCCCCTAAGCCACTAAGAACCGTACGTCACTGGATTTATTTCGCGTCTGCGCGAATATATAAATCGTACGTATGTATGTATGTGTGTACGATCTTGCATAATACTTCTATGGTTCTATTAGAACGGTTCCTTTGAGTTGGTGGACCCAACTAAATTCGCTATGGGAAGAAACAGGCCCTATGGAAAGTTACCAGTTCGTTACCAGGCAAGGGACTCCCGAATCCCTTGATCGTTGACGATGAATGTGATACCTAGAATAACAATGCTCTTGCCTATCACGAAATGAAACGAGTCGACCACGATAGCAATTTTAACCTCGGATTCAGGAAATTCCCCGTGCGTCCTTAAAATCAAGATCTCGGATGAAATGATACGCTTCTAAAAATGTCAGCACATAGAGTCCTGTAAGGTTAGGGGCATAGAAAAAAAAGATAATATTGCGCAAAAATAACATTTTAATAATAATTACAAGAACCATCTAGAAACTTCTAACGAGACAAGTGGATTTTTTCGATAAGCATATACATCGGATTCCTGCAGACGATCAATGTTTCATCAAAGTCCGGACTCTTGAATGTTATCTTGTTTTTTTAACGAACAATCGTGCTTCATCGATCTTTTCGAATATCAACTTACCGCTTTACCTATGGGACATCTGTTAGTAGAAAACTCTCAATGACCACGCAATTTCTAAAAAGGACAACCATATTCTTTTAGATGATAATAATAATAATTCTAAGATGAAAAATTAGATAACGCTACTGAAGTTTGCGTTTGTCTCTTTAACGCATTAGCTACTGGAAGTTATGTAATCGATGTATATAACAGCAAAGTGTTGAATATAATATTGTCAGAAACTAATAATATGGTCAAAATGTATATTTAATTTGCACGCGATACATAGTCATGGGGACATTGTTGCAAGGTTTAAGAATTTATTTAGATATCAATTTGCATAAATTATTCTGTCAGAACAAATCCACAACAAATGTGAGTCTAGTTCTCATACTAGAGTCATGACTGATAAGGTTAGTCGTTAAACGAGTTACGTCAACGTTCGAGAAATTTTGAAACATAGAGCTTCTATCGATCATAGTAGTACCTTTCATTCGTGTACAGCTACGCAATTGCGTGTTATCGCTATGAAAGCAAACATTTGGATTAGAAAGCTATCGGCATTATCGTGTGTAAATACGATTCTTCTAGTTCACGATTAAAACGATTGACTTGAAACCATAAAATAAATTAAAAACCGAGGGAACTTCTGCGAAAGAAGAACATATCGTGAAAAATTGATTCTTAAGTGTTCTCGAGGTAGCGTATCGAACTATGTTCGCTATCGTTCATATCTATGCCATGCTTGTCTAATGATTATATAATACTAGACCTAAACCATCGATTAATTTTCGAGAGACAATGATTCACTAATTGCTACTCCTAACGCATAGATTCGATCGCTATGTACCTTCATACAGTAGTGTCACATGACGCGTTTCCCGCTTTAATTTCGTATCTGCGATCACGGTCGATTGCGCCACAGTTGATCCGAATAATGCAATAGACTGCCGGATTTTTATGCAAAAAGTCGGAATTTTTTATAGTTTTAACACGTTCGCAATCCGTTTCAGCATCTTCTACAACAAAATTATAAAGTATGTTCGAACATATAGGGATTCCTCTGAAAGGACGAAGAACTCGAACGAATCGTTACAAAAATACAAAAATAACTTTATTCCCTAGATTGCATGGTACAAAATATGTGATAAATAAAAAGATTATAACAACTATGAACAAACTATAGTATCTATATGGAGAATTGATTTCCGTAGCCAGAATCCTGAACATTAGAGGACTCGCAGAACGTGGAGTTGGTCTGCGGTATTTCGAAAACTATGTCCGACACCTGTGAATCGTTTAGAGAGCCACTAGTGAAACTGTCCTCTGTATCATCATGCCAGATGAACTCTGCAGCGCCCTCCGAGTAAGAAAGAAATGGTTGCGCCGAGATCTTCTTCTTGGCCATGGACGTGATAGCACCTTCTTCCGGAAACTCTTCTGCGACGCGACTCTCGTTCTCCAAAAATGACTTCAGAGAGTCGTCGATCGGCAGGGAGTAATTAAACGAGCTTTCCTCACGATTCAAGCGATCGAGAGGACTCGTTGGCGCGTTGGATCTCTCAGTTTCCTGCGTGCTCAACGAAGAATCCATCAGGACCTCCTCTTCTTCCGAGTTCCTCGCGATCACGCTGAAAGTGATGCTGTCTGGTATCGTGCGAGCCATCGACTTCTTCGAGACCGCGTGTCCGGACTCCATTGGCGATTTATCAAACGCGAACGCGTTTTTTATCACGTCCTTGCATTCCATCACCTTGATGAACATCTTGGACTTCCAGGACCCACAAAGGTTCACCATTGGTGACGAGTTGTCTCGCGGAGAGAAGATCCTCTCGCACACCGGCGATTCCGCATTGTATGTTAGCTTTGAAGTGAATCTGGAAACCGTTAACTGTGTTTACGTTCGCCAGCGCGAGAATGCCGGAAGAAAAACAGAAATTTTATAGTACTCACGTCCGAGCAGTATGATCCATTGTGCAACCGATCCCTCCGATGCAATTCGTCGCAGATATCTCGACTAAGTAGCCGTGAACGGTCCGATAACCTGCAGTTTCACGATCAGCCTGCTGCTTTTATTGTACTATCGTCTGCGAAAGGTCGTGCCTGACGTTTATTACCAAACACGGTTACGAATTTCGCTCCCTGCGTGTGACTTATCGGTTGACTGCGAATCACCGTGCGTTAGTATATGTATACATCCTGTGGGAAGCTTCGAGCAGCTCATGAAGCTTGTGTATTGTCTCGAGCCCGTCAAGTAACCACATAGAAAAAGAAAGAAAGAGAATTTCTATTCTTTTATTATTTTTCCCCTCGGGGTTACAATCCTCGCTATAGGTTCACACCTAACGCAACCTATGCGTTCACCCATCTTTCGACGGGCCCCAAAACCAACGTCGCTTAACCTCCACGATCACCATCCCAAAACACCACCGGACGAGCCACCACTCGCCGAAAGAAAGAGAATAATGAAAAAATAATTTGAGACATTTTATAGAAAATAGGGTATTATATACGTTCTTCGCCTACCATCGATTTAGGATAGAAACGATTTTTCTCAATTTCAATGCATGACCTACTAAAATGATTCAAGAAGGAAAGGAATTCTTAATTTTATTTCTGCTTTTTACGAGCCGCGAGACTTTGCATAAGCGTCGGCAGTAACTGTTTTTAATCGGCACTTTCGATTTGTATTGTCTGCCTCGCCGGTGCCATGCATTCTCGCGTTCATAGAGATAAACACATTCGCACTGCGCTCCTGCGACGATGGAGGGGAAGATGACGATGGAAAGTGCCATCATCGCGGGAAGCGGCAGCAGCAGACCCGCACATCGAAAAAATTCCATCCATGCGCAGGCAGCGGATATGGAAGGTGGCAATTTCGCTCATTGAGCGAATCATCCGAAAAAAGGGTCCTCGCCCACGTCTTTCCAATCCATTGAACTTGAGGCAGACTGACCTTTTTTTTATTTTATTTTATTTTTTTTTGTTTAAGGGCGGTGGGGGAATGCTATTTATGCACACCCCCCCTAAAGATGAAAGTCGGGGAGGTAGTGTTGGGCTCGGCTTTCTCAAGATGAATTTGAGAAATTATAATTTGCCTTACGCAGTCGCCATACCAACTAAACCCCCACCGCCCAAGGGCACCATCCCTTCTTCATCGGCCAAGGCCGTCAAACACCACCCGAGGAACCGCTTCTCGCATTACTTCCCGAGTGGTGTCATGAACGGTTAAAACCGCGCACAGAGGCAGACTGACCTAGAATTCAACGCGACAATAAAGGACGGTCTGCGTGTGCAAAGACGCGACTCTGCGTCTGCTGTTTCGAAACGAAACGTTCGAAATTGCGCGCAAGTTAATCGGCGGAAATATATCTCTCACTTCGAGGTTTTGTAACTCGGTCTTTAAACAAAATGTATGACTAATTGTGAATGCACAATATTTTATTTTTATGCCTTCATTAACGGCTTCTTTTGCTTATCTTAATACGTTGATTGCCATGTCACCCAGATATGGGTGACGGAAATATTTTCCTAGGTTTTAGAATGAATTTTTTTACCTTAATATATTCATTGCACAAAATTTGGTTAGGATCTGTAAAATGCAAGAAAGTTGGAGAACTACACAATATCATACATTTAATTTTTTCAATTTCTATTCTATCAAATAACTTACTTTGATTTTGTCGAATTTTTAGCTTTCTTGTTTGACGTTCAAAGTGTTAAATACGACTTTCTCGTTCATGACACGGACAATTATCTTTAAGTACACTGAGATATCAGCGTTGGCTACAAAAAAGGCTATTAATCTCTAATATAAAATCTATTTTGTAGGAGACGCGAAAAGGATCGAGTCTTGGGGTAGGAGTTGCCGGTTCAAGCAAAGATCGGTTCATTGTGAAAATACATTTCGTTTTAATTATCTCTTAAAGATTTATAGGAGCCACGTGTTCAGAGAAGAGTGCCCGTTGGCGTCCTTCGGTTTCGCTCCACTTCGTTAATTGTGTTTCCGCTACCGCGTTTCAGTCAATTGCGGAATATATTGCCGATCGGTTCGCGGAATGCAAGTTTCCCATGGATAGCTTACAGTGCGCGTTTGAATATTGATCGGTTCTTCGTCCTCACTTAATTTTACAATACTGAAACCGAACGTGCAAAATAGCGTTCCTAATGAGCGCGATTATCTCGGCAAGTTCTCGGAATTGAATAACAGAACGACAATCGTCACGAAACAAATTGTGCATTTTAACGCTCCGTCTACAAACTGGGTTGTTCCAGAATATTTTTAGATTTTTGTAAAACCTAGAACAGTCAAAAAATGAGTCGTGAACATTATAATTGTCAGTATGCAGAGAGCATCCATAAGAACAAGGTTGCAGTCGAAGGATTATTACGAGGGATGTTCCCCGAATTCTAGGCATTTTTGTCTGCTATTATTTTTTTCTGCTAATCGGTGGTTGAGATCTCAGTCATTTAGTTTGCTAGATCTACAAGTGCAAAGACTTGATAATATGAAACCGCGGTCGTGGTTAATTCGCAAAAAACTTTGAAACATCCTTGACACCACTGTACTATCGATCCGATACCGAGAAATATTTTATTTGTTTAGGAAAAGTACACTCCGCGACCGATGCGGACTTCTGTCGCATTACGTGCGATCGATGTAATTTATGGCGGTCCAGTTCGGCGCGTTTGCTGCCTGCGTAGCATTCAAAACGAGGCTTCAAAATTTTCCATGGCACTCAATAAATCTAATTGACTAGATGAGGGTCAAACGAGTGCCGAATTACAGCGTGAGATTATGTAAGTTCAAAGAGGGTATGTTCCACTATTAATTTTGGACTGGTTCTGACAGGCTGTTTCCTGCTGGCGCGGAGGGTCCTTGGCGGAGATCGGTTACTTCTCGAAGGGATAATACTTGTGATCCTTGGCGCTGGAAAACGGATGCAACATCAACATGAAACAACGTTGAACAATACCCGTACAAACGAGCGATATTTCGGACACTTACGCGGCAAAACGCGCCACGCGTTGCCCGTTCCCTATAGTCGAAATGGCGGCCATCTCTTCGTCCGTCAAGGAGAAATCGAAAATATCCATATTTTCCTTCAGGCGACTGGGCGTCACTGTTTTCGGGATGATCGCTATACCTTGTTGCATCTGGAACGGTTAGTTAATTTCGTTCACAAAACGCCAAACAATTCCAAATCCATCACTTTGCAGATCGTGTTAAAGGGTGAATTTGATCTGCAAAAGGATTAATTTGGTGTGCAAAACGTGTGGAACGGCTTTTCCCGTTTGCGGCAAACATTTTGGGCGCGATTTTAAATACAAAGAAACGTGATTCAATCGTCGTTGACCTGATTTCGATTCGTGAAGATATAATCACTTTTCAGGCGGTCGTTTATCTTTCCACAATTCCGCGATGCTTGACGGGTTATCATTCGTGTTCGGTGAAGTGATCCATGTAATCAGGTGAACCGATTGCCTGGAGCAAGGCCATCTCTAAATTTAGCTGGCTGGAAAGATGAGGGAACACTCTCTGTAATTAACTCACAACGTAGCGTAAAGCAATTTGCGCTGTCGTTTTCTTGTATTTCTGCGAGAGCTCCACTATCTTCGGATGGTCCAAGTTGTTTGGTATTCCGGATCTGTTTCCAGGCTGACCCAACGGCGAATACGCGGTTATCGTGACGTTGTTTTTCGTACAGAACTCGATCAACGGCTTCTGATTTACGTTCACGTTAGCTTCAACCTGGGCACCGTCGAATCCACTTTATTATCAAACTTAAACGGGCCTCCTTCGATCGAGCAACCTACGAATTACCTGGTTGTTCACGGGCTTTACTTTGGCTGCATCGAGTAGGCGAGTGAGTTGTTCGATATTAAAATTGCTGACACCTATGCTCTTCGCAAGTCCCAAGCTCAGGCATTCCTCCATTCCCTTCCATGTTTCTAAGTAGTCGGTATCCGACATTATAATAGTTCCGTCCGCATTTTGAGGCATTAAATCGTCACCTTCCTAATGAACATTAATTATTCGCATACGACTCGTAAAAGTAATCGAAACCAAATTCATTATCGCGGCTTACACGGAATGCAAATGGCCAGTGAATCAAATACAGGTCGACGTAACTCAGTCCAAGGTTCTCCAAAGATTTTTTACATGTGGGCACCACGCTCTCCTGCTTATGAAAGTTGTTCCAAAGCTGCAACCGTTGGATAGAAATTTCATTTTACTTCCGACTACGCAATTGATCGAACTATAGTAACCATATAACTTGTATCAATGTAATATACTTAATATACGAACTGTATTCATAAATTATATAAGTATTATTAATATAAGTTAACACATATTGCACAGTACAAATTGAAAACGCAGAGTTATAGTTTGCCGCAGAAGATTGCTTAAGATTCTACGCGAACAATAACAATACCTTAGTTGTGATGAACAAATCCTCTCGTTTCACAGTACCATCTTGAATTTTTGCTTGAATCGCCTTGCCAATTTCACCCTCGTTTTGATAATAGTACGCCGTGTCAATGTGACGGTAACCTATGTTTATCGCCTCCATTACGGCTCTTTCCACATCCCCGGCATGGGACTGATAAATAAATCATTTCATTGAACATTATACTTTCTATTTAACCGATATCTTGCGTTTCGAATTCGGAGATGGTTTAAATCGACCGCGTTGAGATATCACGTGATTGAATTTCGTAAGATCACATGGACTATGACTTCGGAATAGTTCTTTCCACGATAAATGATTTCTAACCCGTTCCTATTGATTATTTCGAAGGATATCAGTATATTTTATATGTGATATTATATTTCATACCTGATACGTGCCCAGGCCAAGAACTGGCATTTTCAGTCCATTGGAGAACGCGAGGCTGGGTATTTTTGCCATTGTAGAGAAACAGAAACAGCCGGAAGAACCTTCAAAATCACAGAAAATAATAAGTAGCAGATTTATTGCCGTTCACACAGCAGTACTGATTGGTACTGACTGATATATCTATCCCTTCCACTTAAAATGCTCGCTGTGCGAGTATTACGAATAGATGAGCATCCCTTCTCTGTTTTCTACGTAGTATATATATATGTCTATAGACATTGTAGAGGACATTACATAACAGATAGAATGACACGTACAATGTGTTTGTCCAAGATTAAGCGCCAAACTAGCATTACACAATACATCTAAACGCTGTCCAGATGTAATCGTTAAGTCATATAACTTAACATTCGCGAACGCATAAACAAATATATACAAACTGCACACGTATACCTTGTAAATATTCGAAATTTAAAGGAAAAGCGAAATGTCGGTTTAATGATTTTCTTCGACAATCTCTTTTTTATAAAATTGTTTATTAATCGAAGTATAACAACGAGTACAGAAATATTACTTCAGCCCAGTTGCACAGGAATAGTACAGTTGATGCATTTGCTTAGAATTCTATGTTGAATGGATACTCCTTGAGATGGTTGAATCTAAGCAAAAAATATATCATGAACATATACATAATATGGAATAAATTAATTATAACACACTTACTCTGCAAAAGGGCATATTCGGAGTCCACAGTCAAGAGTGTCGACCTGCGCGACTTCTTCCGGTGTCAGTTTAAAATCGAAAATATCAATGTTCTGCTCGATACGTCCCTTTGAACTAGATTTTGGAATGGGAATCGTGCCGATATCGATCTGCGGGAAAAAGTTAAAGAACACATTAGATGAATTTCGTACTGCTTCGAATCTATCATGGTATACCAAAGCTGAATTTACCAAGTATCGCAAAATGATCTGGGCGGGTGTTTTGCCATACTTCTCGGCGAGTTTAACTATTTCCGGCGCATCCATCGTAATTTGAGGATCGCCCGGTTTCAGCCATGTTCGTTTAGGCGAACCCAGGGGACTGTAAGCGGTGATTGCTATGCCGCGTTCGGCACAGAATTTTCGCAGCTTTTTCTGGTTCAAGTTCGGATGGCATTCGACTTGGTTCATGACCGGTTTAATTTCGGCTATCGATAAGACGCGTTCGATTTGCTTAGAGTTGAAGTTGCTGAGACCAATGCTCTTCACCAGTCCTAACTTCACGCATTCTTCCATACCGCGCCACGTGTCCAAAAAGTTATCAATTTCGTCCACTTGAGTTCCTTTCATACCTGTTTGCCATACCATTTCTTCTTCCACCTATAATAATAACCAGATGATAATCGTAATTTTCGAAAAAAACTTTCTGAAATACATTTCGAATCTTACACCGAAAGACATGGGCCAGTGAATCAAGTAAAGGTCCACATAGTCGAGGCCAAAGTTCTTCAAAGAAGTCTTGCACATTGGCACCACTTCTTCCCTTTTGTGGAATGTATTCCATAACTGCAAACAAAATTATTATCAACAATTGTAGATAACTTCATCGATCGGAAAAAGAAAAATTGGAGCTAAATAAAAAGCTTTCTCTTTCTTTTAATTTTAATAAGTTTGACATGATACTTTGATGTTTCGAAACTCCTCCAATTTTGCTACTGTTTTCAAAATTAATAATAATAATACTTAATAATACTTTATAAACATTGCTCAACAAGATAAGACTACCTTGGTGGTGATGAACAGGTCCTCCCGTTTTACTACGCCGTCCGCAATCTTTTCGCGCAGAGCTTTACCGATCTCCTTCTCGTTGCCATAAATGAAAGCGCAATCGAAATGACGATATCCAGCATCCACTGCTAACCGTATTGCTTGCTCGACTTCACCGGGATTGTCCTTCAAATGATTATAATTAATTATCAATTGCGCAGCGTGTAGGTACAAGTATTGTTATCAACCGTGACGTTACGTTACGTTACGTTACGTTGTTACGTTATAGTACTTACTGTTGCTTGCCAGGTACCGAGTCCTAACACGGGTATTTTTTCACCGTTACTTAAAGTAACCGTCGGTGCAGCCATTGTTACAATTAACTTATATGTTTACGGCTAATTGCTTGAACGTTTCTGAAGCACGCCTGTGTACGATACTAACGTTACGCCAGAGATTTCCCCTCTGGTTACGCGAACCTATATGTCCTCGCAATCGAATGTTCCCCCTCCCACACGATACGCTTCACCACAGGATTTCGTTCATTTCAAGTTCATTGCGTCGATAACACAAATCACGCTGTAAATTGGCAGCGATATGTTCACTATTAGTTAAGATTCGATTAAATTATCCATTTATCCTGTTATCATTAAAAAATAGCTATGTCAGTGATTTCATTTCTTTTTTCATTTCTTTATTATTTCTTTTTTATATTATCGATTCACGGTTTCACGTATATGCGTAGAAATGTTTCTTATCCAAAATCTTCTAAACTCGAAAAAATCAATTCAAATTTCAAGTACATATATACGTACATGTATATGTATATGTATAATATATATTCATATTTACAATTGTATAGGTATTACAAACAGCGTGATTACAATCTCTTATAAATCAGAATTTCATAAATGTCTACAAAGAGACGAATACATTTCTATTAATTACAAATATTTTCATGATCTAAAGGTATAAAAATAGATCAGTTTAGATTTATTAGTAGAGGAATCTTAATTTACAGTCTGCGCGCGATTCATGCAGACTCGGCATTTAAAACAGTTTGTACATCTTCGGTATTGTCTGTAGTTTGCAGCTTCTCTTTTTTAGCATTCTTATTTTGGTTTCGTATCCTTTTCTCATCTTTCACTTTCGATTCTAAGTCAATTATTGTTTTGGCACGAGTACCGGGTCCCCAGTTAATAGTAGGATTATGTTGAAACCGAGTCAAATGTTTTTGCCTGGAAGCTGGATTAGCCTGTGGGTGTATATCGAATGAAACATTCGTAGTAATCGGCGTGTTTAGTATTTGCAATGCGGGGCTGTCGTTTGACAATTTTTCGCGTTTTGTAGGGTGGTCTTTTTCCCATGTACGAACGATATCCCAAATTACTTGGTGCGGCGCATCCGTTTTTATCGATATTTTGTTCGCGTGCGAATACGATACCTGGTATCCCGCATTCAACAGCGCAGATCTGAATGTTAACATCGACGGTGTATGACATCGAACTGTAGACATTAAACGATCCAACGTATAATATAGTGGAATGTCTAATTCTTCGTGAACAACATTTAGAACTCCCTCTATCCTCTTTAAGGTCCCTAACTTCATAATATGTAAGTTACATAGCAGTTCAGTGACGAACGTTTGGTCATGTAAAGCACTCAACCATATAGGCCCTCCGGCATGTTGCTTGTGTTTACAAACTTTACAAAGTTGATCCACGCATGGCGACGATGATACCTTATAAGATCCAGATGGCTTTTTATGGCATAATGGTTGAGTATTCAGACTTTCACACCCCGTGCATTGATATACCATACCTATTTTTGTAGCATTATCTTTGCATTTAATTTGACTAGAGAATATCTTTACGAATACTCTGATGTAAAAGTCAACGCTTATTGAAAGTACTGGTACTATGTATCTACCATAGCGAGCTGCGTGTGAAGCAATATTTTGCAACAATATACGCAGTGCTATTTCATGACAAGCTTTCGATTTCAAAGAAATAGCTCCATATTTTAGGTAACAGGTTTCAGGAGAATTTCCTGCCAACACAGCCATATCTGTGGCTGTGGCCATAAGCATACCACCATCGGATACGCATTGGACTGCACCATCCAAGAATATCGTTGGACAACCATATGGATCCAAATCTATAACATCAAACTGGTCTTTTCTACTCTGATACATCAGTAATGTTGCATCCTCGTGACTGGGCTTTATGAGGTCTCCTACCCCATTATGCTCTATGTTCCTTCTAATGCTGTCTACAGCCTTTATAGAGATATCATTGGCCACAATTTGCTTTATACCTTGTACTTCTTTAGCGTACCGAATACTACGTAAACCCGTTGCAGACAGAGCTTCCAGAACGGTTATTCCATCTTTTTTCGGAGTACCCTTCTTTGATACTTCTTCATTTCTGGCTTTGGCGTAAATCATTAACACTGCTGTGCTCAGATCTCTGTTAAACTCTTGTACAGGATTGTAAAATACATTTGTGTTGCTCACCAAAATTTCTGCTTCTCCTTCCTTTATCGTTGTGCTTTCTAACTTTGGCTTTTTCGCACATTGTTCATTATCCATGTTACAGTAAAAGAAGCGTCTCGAATCCTGAATCAAATCAATTTGGTATACATTCATTCAACTATGTATGTAATTACCTATGTAGATGTAAGATATAACGTGAAAGGACATTCTACTTCGTTTGAATAATCAACATTTCTCAATTGTAATTTCTCAAATACAATTGCAATTGTATTTTCTATATTTAACGCGTTTTAGAAATTGTAATAATACAAAATAGAGATTGCAATGCTTTCATAAACATAACCATTAAATTAATGTCATGTGGACGGATTTCAAGATATAGTTTCGAAGTAGTAACTAAATTTGAATTTATAACATTTTTGCTATAATTCATAATTAATTTTATGGATGTACCTTGTAATATTTGAATAGTTTAGACGTATTTTGTATTCTCATCTATTAGGAGGACCGGAAAGTAATGTCGTTTTTGCGCATGTCAATATTTGACTAATAACAACAGCAAATTCGTACACCTACGTTGTTCAGTACATGGCTGCAGGTTCGGGAGATTAGTTAGTACTGTTTTGTACAAAAATATCGTGTTTTTATAGACTATGTTCGAAATGACCGATTCAAATCCAGAAAAGTTGCTCATTCGGAATTGGATATTAATTTCGAAAGGGCAGCAATGTCGCAATAGCTACAAGAAACATTTATCATGTTTATCCGGAAGTATTGACTGTACGTAAGTGCCAACGATAGTGAATTTGAATCTGGCAATTTCGATCTTTTTGACGCACCTTATCAGGAAGGCCTGTGGCACTCGATAATAACATTTTATATTTTATATTTTATTATTATATATTTGTTGTTGTATTGGTTCAACATTTATTCATCCACAAATGATTCTTGCCGCTCTCGACATAAGGTACCGTGAGAAATTCGGCAAGAATCATTTGCTCCGGAAAATCTGAAAATAGCGCCATTCCGTGCAGCGGCAAAACGCTCAAACTTCTAGCCAATTTGTTTGAGCAATCGCCCGCTAGATGGCGCCGCACGATAGTGGTGCTGAAAATCTGAAAATAGCGCCAATTCGTGCAGCGGCGAAACGCTGAAACTACTAGCCAATTCGTTTCGCTAATTTGCCGCTAGATGGCGCTACGTGACAGTGGAGCTGAAAATCTGAATATAGCGCCATTCCATGCAGCGGAACAGTCGGCTGTGACGAAACGTGTCGATAGGAGAGAGAAGAACAAGGGTTGTCTGCGAGAGGAGGTAAGAGATGTGCGACGCGCCCGCCGGTGGAAAAAAGACGCTCAGAAAGGAAATGAGGCGGTTCTGGTCCAGGCTAAAAAGATGATGCAGATTCTAGTCCAGGATAAGAAGATGATGCAGATTCTGATCCAGGCTAAAAATTAAACTAGGGGGGCAGCACTATACCGGGGACACTAAAATCCCGGGCATGAGTGCACTCTCATTTCCTCTCTGAGACGCATCCACCGACAGAGGGACAAAGATAGGGGATGCTCGAATGACGTCACAAGCTGCAGCTTCAAGAAGGTTTAAAACGAGATCAGCAGTCCGTTCTTCATACCTTGCTTGCACTCGCAATAGAAACCAACACCGATCGTCCGTGTCCCGTGACAGTAGCTTGTAAACCGTCGCGTGGAATGGATCGGTGTTTGTCTTCCGTGCGTGTACGAGTCCGAAACTGACCAACTGACTGCAACGCCAAAGAAAACTTCCCCTTGTGCGTTAGCGTGTAAAACGAATGTAAACTGTATTCCCGTCGGTTCACGAGGTCGTGTGTTTTCCCTGGAATCGCCGAGAGTCCCCTAACGAAGTGTTGAGTGTCACACACCGAACCGAAAATGGTACTATCGGAATGTTATGGGTCCGTCAAATACGCTCTTATCTTCATCAATCTGATATTCTGGGTAAGTTCATTTTCCGAGTGCATTCTCTCCTTCGGAATCACCCGTCCAACCGCCTCATCTGTTGCTGCACTTTCCCTCTCCTATCCGATGGAAACCAAATCATTTCCTCGAATATCTTCCGCTGTTTATTGTCAGCACATTGGCTTTTCCGTGGAACATGTTTATACGCCAAACGCTGTGCGCGTAGAAAGTAATGAAAGACAATTTTACGTTGAATTTATAAACTTTTCATTGATCGATTAAAGTTGTTGCACTTCGCGCCGCAACAAAGGGGTGGTTTCGTTCCTCAGGGCATACAGGCGAGCGTGTTACGACCATTATAAATATGCAAATCATTCGTGTGATAATGCGCGTGCAATTTGGTTCAATATATACTAGGGTGAGGAACCTACTGTGTCTATATTAATTGCACGTATTTTTAAAGCATAATGAATATTTATTATATATATTAAGTGATTTTAATGAAAAATTCAATATCTCTTCTTTTAATATTCATTATGCATTAAAAGTAAGTATAATTGATGTAGGCGCAGTAATGGGTCCCTTACAACCTACTTGAGCAATATTCTTGCGTGCGTGTATATCTTTGAAAATTAGTACGTGCTGCAAAGAATAATTCGATCCAATATGTTAAACGCTATAAAGGTTTATTTTTCAGATGCCAACAATTCATTTTCATGTGTAGAAGATCAAAGAAAAATGAATGTTTAGAAATTGTTAGGATTATTAAGGCCACTCATTATTTTATTCTGCCCGTCGGCATTGCATCGCTGACCTCCACTTTATCTCGAAACGCGAACTTGTTCCGCAGATAAATAGGGTGCCGCTTGAACTCTTGGCATAATTGGATAAATTAACGTGTAGCTCTTCACGTCAAGAAAAATCTTTACCGCACTCGACTTACGAATTAATTCTCTTCCCTGTTTTCCACGGTTCGGTTAAATAAACGCAATCAAATTGCAAGCCCAGCACAAATTGATCTGTACCGATATTCTCGGACCTATATTAAATGTTTCCAAAAAAGTGGGGGAAAGAAATAGGGCGAAGGTGGTCACTTCCGGTGGATGCGCGCGAACAGTGGGAATCTTTTCCACGTCGTTACTGTTTTGCTACCTAGCAACAACGCAATACCTGGAGTGAATCGATTGCACCCGCGAGAGAGTGCAAGCATTTTCTCGAATTTTTCCTTCGGGCATATCTAAGTCACGAGACACGACAAATCGTGAAAAAAAGCTGTTGTCCAGTGCTCGGTCACGCTCGTTGCCTTTGAAATTTCTATCGCGTAACAGATAACAGTCTTCCTTTTTTTTAAATGTATGCTCGCAGCCGGAATCTAATCAGGGTTCCTCTTTGCTCGCGTAATGCCTCGAAATGCCTCCTCCCCACGAAGCATGGGAGAAAGCGTTCTAATGATCAGAGCATCGACTTCTTGCGAACTGTCCAACTTCCTTTAATTAGCATCGTGGTTTCCCGGCACGGCACGAATCAACGTAATTTGAGAGGGTAGCTGAATCGATTGCATCTGGGTGGGCGGGATATCTTTTGCTGATCGACAATCTGCCCCAAATTTCGCAGGATTCACCTCGTAATCGATTTAGCGGGCTGAACGTTAATTGCCACTAGATATCAACGCTTTCAGGCTTATCGTTTGATGCAACGTTTTCGTTCTACGCTGCAATTCCGCCGACTGTATTTTATTCTTCATATTTCCAATAACTCAGCTGGCCCAACAGTCATTAGATCATTCTAAATCCGAATTTGCGTATAAAAGAGTAACTGTGAACTTCTAAAAAATGGTCATCCTATTAAATCGTTCTTCCAGTCATAAATGCATAAAATTCACAGTCTACATACATTTGGCTAATTATTTGAACAACGCCCAAGCCTATCACAGGCCTTGCGAGAGGCCTAAGCTCTCTATTATCGTACTTTGTAAAGTGATCACGCTGTTTTCATCTTCCTAATTTTCGCGCAGCGTCTACGGCAGATTTGGCGCCCTGTATAAAGAAAATTCTAGGCCAGCCGGCCAGCAGAAAACACAACCTGGCTGGAATAGTTTGGCGAGTGACGAGAGGGTTGTATAGAAAAGTGTGCAGGGCTCACGAACGCTGCGCACGCGGCCCTGCTAAGGCACAGCTTGTGTATCAGCACTCAAAGCATCCCAGACGACAGAAGTATCTGGGCCGCGCGGTGTAGGACGCGATCTCGTAGGAAGAACATATTCGCTCTCTGACTGGAAATCTATATTTAAACGCACTTATTCCCGTTCAACATTTTCAAACTAGACGCGACGTTTGCCCCGTCTCGGTGCTGACACAACCGCTATTGTTAATCTCTCGGCAAATAGTTGATGCAGCCGAGAGAGAGAGATCGGCCCAGCTGTTCGACCGTTCGCGATTCAATAACGCGAATCACCGTGACTCACTCATCCACCGATTCTCGTTTTTCCTATTATTCGAAATGACGAGTAATACGAAAACAAGACGTTGAACGAATGCGATTCGCACCTACTGTTTTAGCGTCGCGCCGGGCCGTCTGATTCGCAAGACATTATTCAAGCAAACTGTTCGAGGAATGATTATTTCAATAGTATTTACGTCATCTTATTCGGCCGAATCGAATAAAATCATTTTTATTTTACTCTTTGCTTCGCGTTTGAGTAAACTTCTACTTAATTCTTTTCTTTGTTGTTCTAGGTTTTCGAAAGGTCTAAAAAATTCTGGAATATTTATTGAAATCCTTATTTTCATTGTTGGAACGACATTGAAAGAAATTCCCTGGTTGCTCACGGAAGGTGAAATAAGTTTTCAAATACTTTCTTCATCGTCGTCTCTTGAGGATAGACTGCTCCCGTTTGCTAGTGTTAGTGCCTTAATTGGCTGACTAGTGGAACAATTACCCCAGATTTAGTTATACACGATCGGAGTTGAACGAACATGGGTTTCAATCATATGATAATTGCGCTAATTGAACAATCCGTCGAGGCGGACGCAGCCAGCACGCGAAAGTGATTTTCCGCTCCGTCGGAAGTCGTTTGTTTAACAGATTTCGTCGTTTACTTTTGTTTCTTTTGGGAACTATTTCCGGATATAAAACAGCCCTAACGATGTTGAACTTGGCATACTTGGCATCGAATAAAGGTGCCAAACGCTTTCACGGAAAACCCATAACACATCTGTTGGCCTGTTTTCTATTTTCTATTCTGTGACTGGATTTCATCAGATCCCGAGAATGGAAATGAGAATGTGAAAACTGCTGGGAATAATTTACAATGATTAAGAATCGTGCTAGAAACTATTGGTTGTTTCTAACAGCAATCACTATTAGAAAGTAATTCTTCAGTATCGTATATGTACTAATTCATCGTTTCCAACACTTAGCGCGAAACATATGATGTGAAAAACGTTTACTAGCATCAAACGTGCCGCGAACACGTTTATGGCACGGGTAGGCACTGAGAAATGTATACATACAGACGTTACATATTGCTAACTAGCAACTAGTTACCTCCTTATGAGCACAGTCAGCCAAAGCCGTTTAAACGGTTGATCTTTAATACGCGTGGGCATTACATTATTGAAGTAAATGTCGCCGAGTTTACAGTCTCCGAAATTGTAACATGATCGTCCCACACGGTCACGGAACCAGAAAAGATATTAACAAAGATACGAATAACTTGTCGAGAATAACGTTTCCCCGTTGATATAACAAGTAAATACGACTTGCGCGGCCTGTAAATCAAATTATTCAAGCATATTGAAATTCATCGCGTGATTTGCAAGTTACGACAGAGAGCAAACACGATTTCTGCTTTTAAATGCATTATGTATGCGTTCTAAATTTCCTCGGTCCACTCCAGATCCTTTCATAGACATGTTACTGAACAGAAAAATGTTCAATATTTTCTGCATGCATCCGAACATTTCTCAGTTTCAATGTACAGCTTCGTGTCTTCGTATACAAAATTTAGATAATAGTATATTAACCTTTTGCAGTCGATGCAAACGGTTGAAGAAAAAAAATCCAAAATGGCTTCTGTTTCCTGCAACGGATAGGGACAATTTTTATGTTGCTCGTAGATCCGCAGTCCAATAATGAGAATTTTAATTTGGTAGATCAGAAAATGATATTTCTTAAAATGGAGTCGACTGTTTCTGCGTAATCGATCGACAACTCCGACCAATGCAAATAAGCGCGTAGCTCGTGACCCGTCTCTAACTTGATTTACCGCGCTATGTTTGACGGCTGATCGTATCCGTGAAGAATCCGTTTGACTCGGCCGATCCTACCGGTGGTTCTTGCATCTGTTCTTACATCAGCATGCGAGGCTCGAACATCACCGGGACGCCGCGCGAATACAGGAAGTCTTCTGTTCGAGGGAACGAGAAAGAGAGAGAGAGAGAGAGGGAGTGAGAGGGGGGAAAGGAGGAAGATAAGAGAGGCATCGCCGGTATAATGCGCGGAGTGGAAGTCACGTTCGTTCAGCAGGTTTAACCCACTGAACCTTCCTCTCTCAAGACTCTGTACCCTGCCGCCTATCATGTAAACACGTCGGTTTTACTGCTAACTGAGTAACGGCGTGTCTGAGGATTTGCCTGAGGGAACAGGGCACTTTTAAGAAAGCTGACCGCGCAGATAATGTAACCCATTTAGGTCCGTTACAGTGATAAATGCCCCGTAGTATGCACGCTAGATAAAGCTCTAGCTATCTTTTGAACAGAGTACATAATACCTCCCACGCATGCGCGGCGGTTGTTTGGTTAGCATAACTTCACAATTCCGCAGCTGACCCGCCTCGCATTTCCAAAGAAAAATATTTAAGAATGAACTTTTTGTTTTGACCGTGGACGTTCTACGAAATATCGCGTGTCGAGCGACGTTTCTGAAAGCTGCATGTGGGTAGCTTTCAGGTAAAGAACACGACACGACGTAGAATGTTCTGTTGCAGTTAAATTTTCGCGCGAACGTTCCCTGCCGTTGCAAACGATGCATTGTATGCACCGGGAACAACGTGTCCCTTCCTACTTTGCCGCGAAAATATACCTGACCTTTTTAGCTCTATTGAAACAGAGAAAGCCGGGGGACGAGAGCGTGTTCTGGTTTATGGCTTAAGCGCCGTTCACAATGCGTTATATGGATAAGTAATGAACTATTCTTGCGAAACCGTCGGTTCGGCGCAGGACAGTACGTGCCCTTTACAATGGCCTGCCCACCAGATGTGAACATTTCCATGTTAAACCGGTGGACTTTCCTGGACCTTCTCTCCTGTGACCCTTTTTACGACGGTCTTGAAGTATGCGTCCCGAATGCATTGTAACACGAAAGATTTCCAGAAACCTCTGCTCGCTTCTCTGGCTGCTTCTGGATATATGAGAGACAAGAAACGTAACTTCGCTTGATAACGTCCTTGAGTTGCATTTAATAGTACAAAAAGAACATGGAAAAGATTGCAAAATTTCCTAGAAATATTCATCCGACCTAGAATATTTCCATTCCGTACGATTCTTCCATTTTATGCATATGATAATTAGTCTCTTATTTATATAAACTTTATCTACCAGGAGTCTATTAGTTATGTACATAGTTATGAAAATTGTCTGTTGTCCGAAGTTTATGAATAAAATGATTCAGAATGTAAATATTTTCAGGTCGTGGGCCTAGTTGCTGTGGGATTGGCAGTATGGATGCTGACAGACCAGACGTTTCTGATGTCTCTCAGCCAGGAGCAACACAATTTCAGCGCTGGACTTTACATTCTACTCGCCGCCGGGATCCTCATGCTGATCGTAGCCTTTCTCGGCTGTTGCGGCGCCATCCGCTCGTCCCAGTGCATGCTGGTCGGTTTCTTCAGCTGCCTTCTTGTGGTTATCGTCGCGCAGATCGCGGCTGGAGCGTGGCTTTGCACCAACATCAACAGCCTCGAGGAACTGGTCAAGTCTTCCCTGATAAATACCGTTAAGGTATCGACAATTGCTCGAGTCAATCGCTAGCTAAACACTCGCGGGACAACCGTTATGGGAAATTGCAATTATCCCGCCACTCGTTTCGCCATCTTGGGTGCCTATAATTAGTCTATTCGGCTTTTCTAAACCCTGCTATCCGGTCAGACGCCTATAATTGCTCCATTCATCTTCCTGAATTAGACACTGGTTTGTACGCCCGTTCGTTTAGCTTTTTTCACTCTCTTTCACGCGGTACCGACGCTCGGTACACTTCTGTTATAAATGCTGATTACCTCATTCAATTAATCACGCCACCTTGTTCGTTTTAGTCCTTACAAAAAAAAAACTAAGTAATGGATTTGGTTGACGTCATAGAAGTGTCGAGATCAGCACCATTGAACGGTCAGCTAAAACTATAAATCCTCAATTAATGAAACTCTTACGAATTGGCAACGTAACGAATAGTAAGGGGGTTTTCTAGTAATGGGGGAAACACTTAAGGTTGTTCATGAATACAAAAATATAATATTTATTGAACCATGAATACTATAGAACCATGGGGGAACCCCTATGCGATTTATTTGCATTATCATCATTTTTTAGGATATCTGTATAAACGCCATACAATTTTTCCAGAATAAATACGGCGTCGAAGAATCCTACACGCAGGCAGTGGATTCGTTCCATTACGATCTTGGATGTTGCGGGGCTACCGGCCCTTCAGATTGGACTGGTAGTAAATACGCTACTAAAGACCCTTCGCTTCCAGTCAGTATAACCGTTTCCGGAGATGGAAATAATGTGTACAAAGTGCCAGAGTCTTGCTGTAGAGTCAAGGATAGCCCGGATTGCGCAGCAGCCAGGGAAATTAAGGTTGCCAGCGAGGTCAATTTACACGCGATTTACAACGAGGTAATCCCCGTATTTCACAATTCTCTTTCAGAGAAGACCGAATGTAATTCCCCACTGTTTTGCCGCAAAACGGGCGCATTATACGGTATAAATAACATTTGAGTGGGTGCAATGGTGGGGAAGATTCAAAGATCAAGTTTTTTCTTTGCATAGTATTGCAACGGCTGTTGAGACAAGTTTAACGACCAGTTCTGCAGTTTCACTCGCATCGGTAAAAAGTAGACCCGCTGTTTAGTCGAGGAATACAATGTGATGATTCATTGGTGGAATCACGGCCGGTTGAACTTGTTAATGCACCGATCGCTGTGCATTAGCATCGCGCAAGTACGTCCGCAATTAAATCTAACAAATCTGTTTTCCACAGGGCTGCATAGACAAGCTGATGGACTTTTTGAAAAGCCAGAAAAACGTGGTCACAGGCGTCGCAGCGGCGATAGTAGTTTTGGAGCTCCTCGGACTGATATTCTCGTTGGTGTTGTGCTGCGCGATTGGCTCGTCCGACAGATACAAAGCTTGAATGTAAACGCGTCCCGGATGTGCCGTCTTTCGAATCATCCTTATGCCACATATCGTTGTGTCAGAATGTTCTAACCGGTATAACAATTTGATCTCTGTGCCAATTTGAATAGGTTTTCTGGTGTATTTGTCTGTTTGACTGATCAACGAATGTTTTGCTTTAACCGAGCAGCATCGTGTCATAGTTTCAGTATTCTTTAGCCTGTACTGTCCGAGCGTTCTAGACGTTGCATTATGATCCCGCTCAGGGACAAAAATGACAGTTCTCTTTTCTACCAACGTATATTTATACCTTTTTGTAATTCTTTTTTATTTGAAAACTACTCGATTTTATATTATTTGCAACCTATCTAGTAGGAAAGTCTTTAATGTCCGTTGTATTGGCACTCACGAGATTCGACCGAACGTGCGTTTTTAGTTCAGCGAAGAGGGACGCGCACCAGTTCGGTTCATCTTTCGAAGTAGAACGTTGTTTTCATTTGTAGTAGAAAGATTTGTGCGGACGAACATTCGATATTTTACAGAGTACCTACCTCATGGCAAATAGACGTGCTATGTTTCCGAGCGTCGGATCGAAGTTCCCAGGGCTCCGCAGTTTTTATCAGTGAGATGATCGCGTTCATCGATAGGCACGATCGCCTCTACAAACAGGCAAGGGAGCCTGGCTCGATCTTTCAGTCGAGGTCACGCAGACTGACCGTTCTCAGCTTATTACACAAGCTGGTTAACGCATTCTTTCCACCAGGCGATGGTAAACGTTATATCTGCTCAGATCATCTGAAGCCCGGATCTCCCAACGAACCCGAAGTTCTTTAGCGAATCGCTTGCTTCTCTCACCAGCATCTCCGACCAACCGGCCCATATCTTAAGAGATTCTGGTTACGGATAAGCCCCTATGACATAGTCCATCGGGCAACAATATCCGATCTCCAGTTCCGTTTGAGGACGCCTTTAAACAACATTATGTGTGAATTCCGCGATTAGAATATTGCAATCTATGGTACAGTTGATTTGACCTTCTTCTAGTCGTGGTCTGACACGCACAGTCAGTCAACAAAGTCCTTATACGCACTTTAAAATAGAATAACTCTTTAACGCTAGGGCTTACATGACGCGTCCAAATGTTTGTAAAGATGCATCCGTAAGGGATTTTTCAACAATTTATTTCTTTGGACATATAGCCATATATATATATATAAACTATTGGGTATATCTATTAACAAATGGCTAAAAATTTGGGTAGGACATATAATGGATAATGTAACATAGTCGCTTTTAGTGCTCCGTAAACCTAGTGTTGAAGAGTGTACAGAGATTTTTTGTGCGATTTGCGTGGTAGACACTGTGCCGTTGCATTTGAACGCCTATATGGTCGAAGAAAAAGCCGTCCTCGGACGGACCCACAGAAAGAGTAGTAGGAAAGAGACCTCGGACGTCCAAACTTTAATCCTAATGGCTCCGGTGGGGGTGGTTTTCTTTTGCCGCCAGTTTTTGGCGCAATATCTGTTGCGTCCTTTCTTATTGGCACGCTGAAACGCGCGCTTTTTCTTTTTCCTCGATTTCGTCAGCCCAGCTAGAGCCATAGCGCTCCAATTGGTGTCCATTGTACACCGTCATTCCCATGGCAGCCCCCTGGAAATTCTTCTCTGGGTACATCGCTTGTTTTACAGCTTTTGTTTTGTGCCACCTGGCGACAAAAGTCTTCCATTGCTGGGAATAAGTGGTAGAAACCTTTTACATTTTCGTTAGGCCAAAGTAGTAGACCAAATTAACGTTAATATTTGTTAAGGAACGAATGGAAGAGCGAGAGTGAAGGAAAGCATGAATTTTGTGTGAACGATAAGAATTCGAATTGTTCTTGTTGCAACTGGTATATATTTAAACAAGAAATATTTTCTACTGTCCCGGAAGTTACTCTGACTTTGGTTCAGTATGCTCTCTAAACTGCCAACGATTTTCATTTTTCTCGTGGAAAGCGGCACAAAAGCATTTTCTCTGTAACACGATTTCTATCATTAGTTACTAACTTTTGGAGACATTTTTTCTGTATTTCTTTGATGCGATTTTTATCAAGCGTACAGCTTTAAAAAAAGAAAAAAAAATGAATATTATACAATGAACAATGAATAATACTACCTACGACCATTTTGTTGCCAACGCGCCAGTTTCAACGTACATAACACGCATCTATATAAATATATACAAAATATTATATTATATATATATATATAAGGTACATCATAGATCTGGTAATTAATATTGATGTCCAAATGAGATTATATTATTGTAAGGACGCTACTAAAGCGGTTTCGTCTCTTGTAGCGTTATAGTCTATCCATGTTATCTTTAAAGTAAAAGAAAGTGGCAAACATTTAAGAGAGAGGACATAGCTAAACAGAAGCATCTAATTTTATAAGATTCTGGAAAATTCATGTAATCTATTTTATCGGTGTGCGACGCTTCGAAGTTGCAATATTTTTTTAAGAAACTGTCCCGGTGGACATAATAATTCGGCAGCGATTGATCGGTGCGTTTCCGAGAAAGTTGAGCACAAAAAAAAAGAAAAATAATTAAATTGAATGTTGTATTAAAGTCGCTGCTATTTTAATATCGAGACTCTTCGCCCCGAAAGGGATCGAAATGTTCTTCGATCTAACGAACAAGAGCTGCTTTTGGAATAGTTGTGTCTTATATAAGTGATCGATTATATTTGACGATGAATGTTTCATAGATTACCTATATATAACTATAGTAAATAGAGAAGATGTTTATTAATTGTTCATTTAATGGTCATCGTCAAATGATCTAGGATAGGCTAAAGAGAAATTGATCTTTGCGCATATATGGTATCTTGGTGATGAGTATGGTACAAAAAAAAAAAGAAAAGGAAAAGAGTTGCGAGAATATTTAAATTCTCTTCTTTAGGTTACAAATCAAAATGTACGAAGTGAAGATCATAGTGTCTAGTCTATAAAGGTTGAATTCCTTATTTATCAGATTAATTGTGGCTTACGATTAACGCGTTGCTTATCCATCGCTAGATCCACGGGAATGTTACCAAAACATAAAGCATATTACGCATCAGACTTTAAGCCTATTCGCAGAAATGAATTCTGATGGAATGAAATCTAGGTGGCGAGCAATGTGTTAATCGATCGCTTGACTGTAATATTTTTTATGCGTTTTCCCTCTTTTTCTACGAGAACGAAATAAGTAACAGCGTATACTGTTCAATACACGCAGCGGCAGTGTGTCTACGCACTGTCGCTTCTGTTAACCAGGAATTCTTGAACGGATATAAAAAGAATTAGCTTGCAATTTCAAAATTTATAATTTCATTTAGTCGACGATCAACAATATTCATTCGTGTTGTCGTTAACGTTTGAGAAGTTCTGGTTAAGTAAATAGATAATCATCTACACGTACGTACGCATATATATCTGATGTTATGTATGTAAAAAAAGAAATAATGCAATTTAAAGATATAGAAACGCTTATCGAGTAAAATGAAAGCGACCAACGAGCAAGGTAAAAAGTGATGATCTGATTGCTATAATTACGGGTTTCATAGTTTCCGATCTCGAAATCACTTAGCTGGTTTCATTTAATTCCTAAAGTTTTTCGTTCTAGTTAGATGACATTGTTTCTAAATTAAAATCATTCATTTATAAGCTAATTTTTTGGATTACCCATCACCATATTGGAAACGAAAATGAATAATGCCTTATATTTGAAAATCATAAAATCGTAACGTTATTAGTAAAAAAGATGAATATAGACGTACAAATGATCAATGAAAAATCAAAATTTTAAGCGATGTTTGAAATGTTTCCAAATGGTTAATGGACTTTTGGTTTTCCACTTTTCCACGGTTGTAATGTACTACTTAATCGTACTTTCTCTGTTTAAATAATTTTTAACAGTTGAAATTTATCATCATCAAATTTCATGTTAATTTTTGTAAATTTCATTGGCTTTTATTTTTGTACCTATTGTATTGCATTCTTCCTGGAAAATACGAGTTTAGCATGCAGTGTATTAATGTTGCGAAAATAAATAAATGCTAAACAATCGACAAGCAAGATATACCCACAAAATATATGAGATCATCACTCGTAAAATATTCTTCATTTTGATATTAATATATTTATATATACCAATATATATATATATATATACACATGTATATACATATTTTCTTACTGATTTTTGAGTGAGATCTTTTCATTCTCACTAATTTCATTATCCATTCTTTTTGAACACACCACTTATATTTTCTGCTAAAACGAACAAGCATGTGTCCGACTTCAACGTATCTATACAATGATTAACTATACCGAAACGAATTCTTTTATATATTTAAGAGCTTACTCTGTCCTGCGCACTTTTGAATATTTATGACGATTACAATTACCACGTTTTACGAACTCAAAGAATACTAAACACATAACACATTATAACACCCATACATATAATTTCTACATGTAGATTTATTTCGAATTTATGTACGTTATGAAAGTAAATGTTATGGAAGATGTTCAAAGAGATCAATATACATTTAATGGAACCATTTAGACATATCTTTCTGCGACACTCACATACTCTATCCTTATATTTCCAACAACGACTTCCCCTAATTCCTCACATAACACTTTTTAACGTATTTCTAGATTAATTCTCTCTTCCAACATATACGTATTATTGTTGCAGTGTAAAAAATATTTCCATTCCGAAGTATCTTACGACACATAGGACTCCACGGGAGTTCGATATAAAATTAAAATAACAATCACGATCATACGAATGCATTCACGCATACAAATACATTATTTAATATTTCATGTCATGTCGGCCATAGTTTATATAGCCTTACGGCTCATTTAAATTCGTTAAGTAGTTAATGATTTAATGAAGCCCTTTTTAAATAGAGCCCTTTTAAATCCTCTTGTTGAGTTTGCCTTTCAATTTTACGTTACGTTGATACCACTTTTATAAAAATGTGTATACCATAAACCAAAAAATTGAAATATTTATCTAGCCGTAACTTTATTCCAATGTGTATGAGAAGCTTGTGTAAAATTTACGCAAAAGCCTATATCATGTAAAGAATGGAAATTCAAATATCCCTTACGGTAAAACACAATGGAATATATTTTTAATTTATTGCGGTGTTTATGGTCCTAAATAATCTTGCGTCGCATTCTGCTCCTTCCAACCGGTCTTGTGATAATCTCTGGAACAATAAAAATGAAATTATATTAGTTTTGGGGGAAAGTAACGTCAAGACTATGTTCGCTATAAAAAAGATATACCTTGAGCGAATTTGAATTTCTGTGCCAATTTCGGAGACACCCGCGCGACAGTGGCGTTCGTTATTGTTATATTTGTTATTGTTGTATTGTACTGCTGTAACATTTATTCATCCACAAATGATTCTTGCCGCTCTCGACATAAGGTACCGTGAGAAATTCGGCAAGAATCATTTGCTCCGGAAAATCTGAAAATAGCGCCATTCCGTGCAGTGGCAAAACGCTCAAACTTCTAGCCAATTTGTTTCAGCAATCGCCCGCTAGGTGGCGCAGTACGACAGTGGCGCTGAAAATCTGAAAATAGCGCCAATTCGTGCAGCGGTGAAACGCTGAAACTACTAGCCAATTTGTTTCCCTTATCCACCGTTAGATGGAGAAACTGGTTATTCAGATTTTCAGCGACACTGTCGTGCTGCGTCATCCAGCGGGAAATTAGCGAAACGAATTGGCTAGTAGTTTCAGCGTTTCGCCGCTGCACGAATTGGCGCTATTTTCAGATTTTCAGCGCCACTGTCGTGCTGCGCCATCTAGCGGGCGATTGCTGAAACAAATTGGCTAGAAGTTTGAGCGTTTTGCCGCTGCACGGAATGGCGCTATTTTCAGATTTTCTGGAGCAAATGATTCTTGCCGAATTTCTCACGGTAGCTTATGTCGAGAGTGGCAAGAATCATTTGTGGATGAATAAATGTTGAACGAATACAACAATAACAAATATATCGCGGTAACAGTACACTGAGAAATTTCTTTTTCAAACATCGACTTCTACACATACTGTTTTAACACATTGACTGCCATGTCACCCATATGTGGGTGACGGAATTATTTGTCCAAGTTTTAAAATGAATTTTTACGTTAATATATTAATTCTTCCAAATTTTATTAGGATCTGTTACATGCAAGAAAGTTGAAGAACTACACAATATCATACATTTATCTTTTATCTAGTATCTTTTATCTTTTATCTTGTATCTTGTATCTTGTATGGCGGTCGCGGTGTGGGTAGTCTCATTTTTTCCCGAATTTTCCAATTTCCGGCCAACTTTTCTAAACTTCCTTTGCCTAAAAACCTAATTCGGACTACAACGAACATTTAACAAAAAAATTAGCCAAATCGGTCCAGCCGTTCTCACGTGATGTCGTGACCAACGAACAGCATTTGATTTTTATTATATAGATGGCAATAAGATAACGACTCCTTTTCAAGGAAGCTTATAATGTTTAGAATCATTACAAACCATAAAACAAGTTTTGTCCATAACTCTTCCAAACTGCTTCCTCTTCCACAGCAAGTGCCCAAAATTTCGAAAATTGCTCCTCACGAGTGTATTGTGAAAATCCAAAACCCTGAAAAAGATTCATTGTTACTGCTAATCACTATATATAAGTATTTGCGGAAAAATATATAATAAATAAATAATTTTCAAGTCGTACTGATTTTCGTCCCACTTTTTTGAAAAATCGGCCACTGAGCGGCGAGTGGAGAAGCCGGGGATCTGAAAGAAAGGACGCAGTATCAGTTAAACCTGGAAGAGAGAAAGATAAAAATGGGACAGATCAGGGAGATACGGAAGAAAAGCGAGAAGCGGTTCGAAGAAAAAGGAGGAACGAGGAGAAAGTAAGAAAAGGTGTAGGAAGGGTTCGGAAGGAGGGAGCACAGGTGCGGCCGGTACGTCCGGAGCACCTCCGGGCAATGCTGTCCGCGGCGTAACGGAGAGAAGTCCTCTTTTCCGCTACGTTCCAGCCGGTTACGATTATTTCGAGCATCTTGTGACTCGTTTCGGTCGCTCGGCGTTCCTTCCAACAGGTTGCTCCTGATCGGGCTCAGGTTAGCGGTACGTGATCTTGCTCGAGCGCGCGCGCGCCCACCTCTTCTAGTCAGTGAAATTCAAGAAGGGCACGCAGACGTCCCTGCGCGCCGATAATTTTTGTGTTGCAACGAATCCCGTGTCGAACGTGTGCGCGACAGTTTTCCCTTGGTCGAGCCAGAGATGGTGCACCATTGACGATGAAGTAGTTAGCCGGTGAACGGTCCGATGAATCACTGTCTCGCGTCCTGCTCTACCTGCTTCGAAACGGTGAGTAAATGAATCATCATTTCTGAAAACCCCTTTGAGACCCCCTCCCTCTCCCTCCCATGCTACTCAATAGACAAATTTTTAACATATTTTAATTTTCTGAAAAGAATAGCGAAGTGAAGAGATTGAAGTTATTGAGGAATGAGAATATGTAGCTATCTTGATCGTTCTATGTCCTTAAATATAGTGCATTACAATGTATGTTTTACATTAATAGGCTTTTTAATTGAAAAGGTTCAACATTAAGGTCGCTAGAGTCTCTTCTGCCACACAATGGATCGTACGTGATATCACCTGTTGCGTGGGTGCGCGAGTATGACGTTTTATGAGCGGCACGACTCTTCGACCTACTTTGCCATTGGTATCGCTGCGATATAGATCTGTCCACAGAAGATGTAACAATTATAAAGTATTCTTTTGTCTTATCAAAGGCGATTTTGAAAATTGTACTTCGTTTTTCTACGACCACGCGATAAGTGGAACTAATTACTATGTGTCGTCCTATAAGTCCGAGCACCGTTTAACATAACTACGACTATTGGTTAATAACGTTTGTGCTATTAGGTCGACTTAAAAATAACTTCTGCATTTTTTTTCCAATGAACTCCGGTGATATCTGTTTCGCTACTATTTTTTCAGCGATATTTGAAACAATTTCGCACCGTCTCAGCCATGAAAAAAGTTGTTAACAACAGGAAATACGTTTCGGAGCTTCATTGTTTTGTACCGAAAACATTACATAACTCTGACATCATTTTCTACACGGTTTTAGTGTTATCGAGTCTTCATTGAGTTTGTACTTGTTCATCAAATATTCCACCGTCGCATGGTCGCGCAACACGATCTCATTTGCATCATCCTTGACGCGTTCATCCCGATCGGAAGTTCTGTTCCCCCTCCTATCCCGTGTGACAGCGGTTGGTTTATTTTCGGTCTCGAATTTCCTTCTTTTTGAGCTGAATTCCGCAGGATGCGTGTCTATGTTGGTGCAGCGTTTGTCCCGTTCATCGGGCCGTCTTTTCGATCCGACAAAGATCAGTTCGCAGGAATCGTTCCTCGTAACTCGATCCTCTTTCTCGACCGTCCGTATCCTAGCGTTGCTGTTTGCATCTTCGATTCTGGAATTGGTACGCGTCACGTTTCTTCTCCCGATGGAAACCCGAGTGCCGTTTATTCTTGCCGAGGTTTTCGCCGTGTTGTTCTTCGAACCGCACGGCTCCAACGATATCTCATTGTTCAGATTGTATTTGACTAGCAAAGAGTCCGTTATCGCCAGTTTGCTCGCACCTGTCGCGTTTGAATTATCTTTCGCGCGTTTCACCGTGCTCGCCGAGTACGGTCGAACGTAGTCCTTCGTCGACGATCGCGTACACGCCGAGCTAATATATTGCTTATCTCTACATTGTACAATCGCACCGCTGTTATTTTTGTCCACAGAAATCGCTCCGCTCGCAACGCTGCATTTTTTCACTCCCTTCACCGTGCATTCCAGGGATTTTTCTTTAACGCTTTAAGACTGTTCCGCCTCCGTATTTTCCATATTTGATCGGTTTCCTATGAATGAATCCATAATCATATGTTGTAACAATGACACTGTTGTAAAACAGCCGGTAGTTCATAACAAACTGATCTACCGAAGCCGGGAGGCAGAGATATGCATACGTATTTTGAACCTGCAAATTTGTAATACTTTAACACGATGTAAAATTAATACCCTTTCTTAATTCACATAAAGTCCGATAAGCACGCACTGCACGAAAGTACAAAATTAATGTAAAGAGACGATCGAACGATTTATAAACAATAGCAAAGGAGAACTAACCTTTGTTGATAGCAATAGTAGCTTCTTTTTGCACTTCATTTTTTAAATTTTCGTAATTAAACACGGTCCGTAATCCACTTGTTACACGCGATTCATCATCATTCATTATTAAGCTTTTGTTGCATATGAAACATCACTTTCCATTGAGTTAAAAATCATGTTTCTACATACATAGTAGAAACTTTCAAACATTTCCTTTGCACACCATCACTCTCAGCACTGACGGGATTGGAAATCGTCTCGGCCAATCAAGAGCCACAATTTCAAACCCAGTTTACGCGGCAACATTTAAAATAGCGTCACGAGCTTATTTGCT
The DNA here is from genome assembly GCA_913789895.3 of Seladonia tumulorum. NCBI lineage: Eukaryota > Metazoa > Arthropoda > Insecta > Hymenoptera > Halictidae > Seladonia > Seladonia tumulorum. The sequence goes on from OU565271.1 coordinate 21,876,794, forward strand.
CGTAGCACGTATTTATTTATTGATTTTATTGTTCTGTTTTATAGGTATGAAAGAGCATTAACGTTTGTTAGTAACATTGGTCCTGAACCTTTAATTTTTCGATGATTAACAAAGGGAATATATGAAATTCAAACTAAAGGCTTTCATCTGATTCATCCCACTGTAACAGATGCTAACATGTGAGTAAATACGAATATTTCACGTAAGTTTATCACTAAATAAAACCGTTGATTGTTACATTATTATTTCAGACATACGATGAAGAAACTTTGCATAATATTTCTGTTAGTATGCATGTCCACTGCTCAACCACCCAATGACTGTGATCCAAATTGGCATTCGTTGGAGACTGATGAATCAGCCAGATTAGAATGCGGAGAGGCTTTCAAAAACCAGTGTATTTGCAGGAGGACGTGTTACGAGAACCGTCACCAATATGTTGTTAATTGCACCGACTCAAAATTCCATAATACCGAACCACTGGCGCACCTACCCAATGAAACACAGGTACAAAAATTACACGTGAGAAATCAAAATTTAAAGTACATTATATTCTTTGGTGCAACGTTATTGAATGACCAAGTATTTCATGTTACTATAGATTACAGAGTTTAACACGTTAATTACCACATGATATTTCATTCATAGAAGCGATCAGCGTTATAAATAACAATTATTAGTTACTTTTCAGCTCACACTATAATCTATTTAAATTTAGTGTTAATTCATTCACAGGTCCTCATCTTTACGGGAAATTACTTAGAGGAACTGCCTTGGAATGTGTTCGGCACGCTGGACAGTTTTCCCGAGTTGCGAGTGATTGACATGTCGAATAACAAAATCAGGGAGATTCGAGGAAAGACGTACCATCATGTTCAACGCGTTGAACGTCTTATTCTCGACTTCAACGAGCTGTCTTTGGACCCTGACAGGAATCATCCCAGAGTGTTCTCCAATTTTGTTTCACTACTGGAACTTCACTTGACTGATGCATTTGAGGATGCTAGACTAGATAGACCTAGAGACCTAGCAGCTACGTTACATGATATTTTTGTAAAAAGGTACACCGAGGACCTTTTTAAAAAATTCCTTTACTTCTTTTGCAATTATTGATTAACATTACCCACTCCATCGTTTTAGTAATTTAGAGCGACTGATGAAATTGCACCTGGAACAAAACGAGATCTCGGAGTTCCGAGACCCTAACGTGTTTTGTGACCTTCCAAAAATCCTGGATCTCTATCTGGGCGACAATGCGCTCACTGCTTTACACTTCAATATATCTTGCTTGTCGAGCCTACGGTTTTTGGATCTTCAACGCAACAAATTCACCGAAATCCTCGAGCAAGATCTTCATGCTATGGATGCAATCGTTGAACACAATAAAAACATAGCGGTGGACTTGACCGGCAATCCGCTCGAATGCTCGTGTAGACTGAATCCCTTCATTCAGTGGATGAACCAAACGAAAGTGTTCATTCGCAATAAGGACAATTTGAAGTGTTACGAAGGTAAATCATTGTCCCATTGTTGTGTTCAATTAGTAAATATTGGGTCCCGTTGAAATCACCGACGCCACAATCGACCGACACAATACACTTTTTTCTAGACTATTTTATAATTGTGCACTAATACTTGCAGGCAAAACAGCGCATCCTATTCACGAAGTGAAAAGTTGCAAGGTGAAGTTGTTTTCATCGGCCTCGCATGGTGCGACAATTTTATTGTTTTTCTTGTCGTTGGTGCTAATAGGACTAGTATGCGCTTTAATTTACGTGCAGCGTACGAAACTGCAGAAGAAAATCGAGCCAATACTTGATTCAGTCAACAAAAGGGTACGGTACACCTCAATAGCAACTGGCGAAGCTCGCGAAGAAGTATAGCCATGGATTTAATTAGCTATACTTGTTAAAATATCAGTTGACTGTTTAAGGTCTATTCTCATTATTTCCTACAGCTAAAATATTGAAGAAATTATGATAAGCAGAGTAGACTCTTCAAACAATCAATTGAACAAAGTGCTTATTAATTTCATGTAATAGAGAAAAGTTAACACTAGTTCGCGTTAGGGTTGCCTGATACCGTTAGGATGTACTTAGCAAGAGGATAATATTTATAGCGTGATACAGTACTTAATTTTTGCATTTAACTAGTAGTAACGATCAAACGCCTGACATTATTTGTTATGACACCGGCGTACTGTATTTGTTAACAGAGTTAATGACTTAAGACGAAGAACATGCACTTTTGATATTGTTATTGATTGTTCCGAACGTTTCAAGTGACGAATAAATGTTGGATATATATTTGTATTTATGTTCTCTTTGTCTGGTAAAACGCCTAAGTGCACGACAAAATTTATCTAATGTACTAATCCAGTAATTCCCACAGCAAAACGTGTCAGCACAGAAGTATTCTTCGAATATTTATGATTTCTTATCATACAGCCTATCAGACCATTGACATCTTGTCAGAGATTAGATAAGGTTCTCGGCTTGTTATAATGTTCGTAATACGCGTTCAAGCATTATTATAAGTGCATCTTCGAATCGCTTCCTTAATTTTTCCCTTTTCGTGAGAGTAAGGAAAAACACAAAGCATGTCAGTAGGCAAGCGTCTTCATCTCGACGAAGTCGTCTCATCGTTCCCAGAATTGGGGCCTACCGTTCCCGATGGTGGTTACTCATGGGTTGTTCTTTGCGGAGTGTGTCTGGTCCAGGTATGTCTAAAAATATGAATGTAAGTATCAATGCAGATAAGCTGCTGGCTCATTCATCGATTCTTTGAGACCATGTGTTTTTAAGCCAACGCAAAACCAATTTCTTTACCAAAGATATTTCACTAAACGTTTCTAAACACCCTGCATAATAAATTAGACCTATAAATTGACAAAGTGATTCATACATTGTCGTTTAAATATTGCGTTCACAGATGACCATTCCTAGTATATTATCTATGTATGGTGTAGTGTTGGGCTTTATAAATGAAAGCAGACCCATCGAATTAAGCCTATCGAGCGAAAATATTATGCTCACGCCAATACTGTTCATTGCTTTTTGGAATTTAGCTGGTACAAACATTGACTACCTAAAGCAAATTGTTATTAAACCTTGCTGTAATAGTGAATGAAATTTTTTAGATCCTTGGACGAGAATGATAGTCAACATGGCGTCAATCCCACGTTTGGTAGGAATAATAGGAGTAACTCTTCTGACAGTCGGTATTTTAGCAACAGGCTATCTCGCAACAGGTGGTGTTGGAGCATATTTAGCGAGTTCCAGCGCAGGTGCAGTGATGGGCATAGGCGCCAGTTTTGTGGTTCTATTGAGTGATTATGTCTTAAGGAAGAATTTCAGGAAAAAACTTCTCTTGGCCTTAACATTGAAGAACATTGCAACGTCTATCGGCCTCATAATAATTCCCAGCATCACAGATTTCTTACTACGCAACACAGGATTAAAAAGTGGCTTGCAACTGATGACCATCACATTGATACCTACAGCTCTTGGTGCACTAACTTTCCGTTTACCGTCTGCGCAACCAACTTCTCCTTACAGGTTCTTTTTCTAAGTAATTTGTATAACAACACTGTCCAATACATGCCTTTGCTCCAATCATTAGAGGGAATCAAATAAACATTTTCTTTCAAATTAAACGGCCTATGAACTATTCGACATAGCATCGAGGAAAAACATGTAAAATGGAGAAAATTAGTTATTGGCATGTTTTCTCTATTTAGTCATTGCGAAAATTCTGAAAAATATTGAGTAGACGTTTGGACAGTGTAACGAAAAATTGAATTATCGCTAAGGAAAAATTAAATTTGAAACATAACTCACAGTCTCCTCTTGTCTGAAGAGGACAACGAAATTCCCATAAGAACATCTTCAGATGCTCCGAAGAACACGCTGGAATTGAACAGTCCCCGCGGGCCTGGAAACCATAATTATGGCGACGCTGATGAACTGTTCAACGAAGGGAATAATATGTACGCCTATCAGGAGCCAGACGAAGACGTAGACCTGTTTGTGAGTCCACTTCAACCCTCGGAAAGCAAGTGGAAGCAGCAGCTTCAGCTTCTTAAAAACCTTCGGTTTTGGATGGCTGTCGTTGGCTTGGTTGGAATGAAGGTGTGCACCCTTTTCTTCTGGCTATTGTTGCCTGTAATATCTTCGATGAGTCCGGCAGAACGTTCCGTGCGCGTTCTACAGTGCACAATGGCTGGTTTCGGAACTTTACTACCAAACATTGCCAGTTACAAAATTTTACAATTGACAAATCACAACAGACGAATATATTTTGGATTAGCAGCTTGGTTTTGTGCGGTCATTCTGATAGGTACGTGATTTTGATCATTCAAGTAAGACCTGTTTTTCTGTTTTTGTTTTATCAGTGAGAGAGAAATAAAACTTATTTATTTACAGGTTTAACATACGCAAGAGGATCCACGATCGTTAAGATTTGGGCTATTTTAGGTGGTATCAGTATCGGCAGTTTGTCCAGCTGCCAGGATTTAGCTTTGTATGACGTTATGGGTATTGAGACAATGCGTTCTGTTAATAAAGGGTTCTCGACTATCGTTGGTTTATGCATACTGGTCTTTAGCTTCGTACGCAGTATGTCGTTGTAACAAAATTTTATTTTGAAAAAGAACGGAACGAAAAGATTCGATTCCAGATTGCAGAGCTAATGGAACGAAATTTTTTTTATTACAGGTGTGAATTTCTGCATGAACGTTACATCAGCTTTACTATTTTTCGGTGGACTTTTTTGGCTCTGGTCGCCGATCTTGAGTTTCATGGAATCCACAAGATACAGACAGTCCTGTGCAGCGAATGCGTAATTAACACAAAATTCTACGGCACAGTATTACAAAGAACATGAATTTTACATCGTATCTTAGTTTAATGGTATTTACATATTTATGTAATGTATGTATATGTATGTAGTTTGTAAAGGCGCATACATATACATGCATGTATCAATCACAACAATCTGTTCTCACGAATTCATTTAAAAATAAAACTAGTTTATATAAAATCGTAAAAATAGATGTTTCTTAAAAATTAAAAAATAGGCTTCGGATATTGCTTAATACGTTATAAAAGGAATAAATATGATAGAACTTTACAATAATATCTCGATCTACTGAATTCCTCTTAATTGTAAATATAATAATAAATTCTTGGTAAAATGTTAACATTCTTATCACTTCATTTACAGCGAACGTGTATAAATGTTGAATGATATGTTTAAATGTTTAAAATAAAGATGTATGCAGTACAAAATATAATAAAAATTCTTCATGAATCTTCGACATGTTTGCCAATTCAGTGGAAGATAAATATGTATATGTTCGACAAATGGTTTAATATGATTCATAATAATTGTTCTCAATTTTGGTGGGTGAGTATTCGAGATTCGACTATTGAATTTATCATTTCTAGATTGTGACATTAGAATCAAAAATATAAAATAATAATATTCGACCCCATAACACGCGTCATCCCAACTGTCAAGATTTTAGGTAATCATTTTTTGTACCATTTTCATTAACGTTTTGTTAAGGTAGACTATATTTTTTATCTTTGCTCTTAAATATAGATCGATCACGTCGTTACGGTAACAGATGCACATTCAATCTCTTCTTTCGAATAATTGGCTGAAAGGCCGATCTCATTATATCCACCTAATGCACATAATAATATTGCATTAGACAACGCTAAATGTCGCGTTAGAAAAAGGCACTCTAAACTGTTACGGATGAACAATTACTATGAGTATATGAATTTCATAAATAAAATATTCATTTAACTATTCGCTTTGTATCATCTAACTATGTACATGCACATACTGAGCAATTGGAGTACATCTATAGTTTTCTATATGAGAACTGATTTGGATTTTCGAAATGTTTCTACTAAAACTCACAGCTGACAGATCACAAAGTCCGGTTTTGACATGATAATTATAGAGCACAGGTGTGCCAAGGACTGGAAATAAATGTTTCTCGTAACCTCTGCTTCCTTAAATCACATTGAAGACACATACTTGGAGAAATTAGACATATGTAGAACTTGATCCACCAATAGTAAGGGAATCTTAAGTTTCCCCCAACTCTGGGTCCTTTTCCTTCGACTTGCTGGGTCCGGCGTTGTCAGACACGTTCGGAGTGAAACCATTAGGCATTCGGTTGAACCGTTTGAAGCCGCTGACTGGTCTTGGATTGTCCAACTGGTCGTACTCCGATTCATCGTTATTCTGCTTTATTTCGTCGTAAACATGCTCCACTTTTTTCCCATCCATTTCGTCAATACTGTGATATACATTGAGATTAGGATTTGCCATATCAGCATCCCTATTCTTCAAATCGTACCGATTCAGTGAACCTAGAAGGAATCGATGACCGTAAGCATCTTAATACATTCCATTTGCTCCGTTAAAAACACTTCATTCATAATGTTTACCTTTCGAATCGTCATCCTCGTCCAAGCTGTTCAAACCAAGCATTACCTTCTCGTTGTTTATCTTCTTATTTATTCCAAGGTTGTTTCTGAATTGGAAATTGTTCAACAAGCTGGTTGTTCCATCGTCGAATTTTGACGTACCTTGGTACGCGTACACAGGATTGTCGAATTGAGTTTGTTCTGTAGCAAACGTGGTTATTGGTCATGAGAATTATTAGATATTAATTAGTGTACTCAATCTACGGCGAATCAATTACGTAGGTCACAGAAAGCGGAAATACTAGAGGTGTGCAAGAATTTGAAAATCTCGGGACGGGACAGTGCCGAGAATTTTATTCGGGATCGGAGCAAGTTCTCAAAAATTTTGGGGTTCTCAAAAATTTTGGGATTCTCGAATATACCGGGATTCCCGAGGATATATTAGGGTTCTCGAAAATTTTTGGGATTACTTCCGCTCCGACCATCGGGTTCTCGCATACCTCTAGAAAATACCTGTTAATATTTCATAAACTACACGAGTTAAAGAGAACCTACCTGGTGGAGACGGAGGATCAGCGATGTATTGCACCTGGGCAATTTCATTCTTTAGATCCCTCACTCTACGCTTATGATAAACCCAACCCGCCAGCACCATAGCGATAACTACCACTGCAGCAAATAGAAATCCTGCGACTATACTGCCATAACCGGCTTCTTTTTGTTGAACGTTACGCGAAAATAATTCTTCGTCGCAATTCGGACCTGAAAAACATTTAATATTTATTGAATAATGTTTTCTTCATTGTAATGTGTCGCAATTACTTTTTGCGTTGACCGTCAGGAAAATAATAATTATTATTATCACATTGTCAGTAAATTTTTAACAGTACCTCCATATCCATGTTTGCACGTGCAACCATTGGCAGGATGGCATGTGAAGAAGTCATTCTTGCAGTCACAGGGTTCCATGCAATGATCACCATAATATCCTTCTGGGCAGACTGTTTGCAAACATAAAATATTTAACATTACCACCAAATTATATTTATATTTAGGGTGCAGATTTTTATGGCATTAGAAATGTGACTTTACTTACTTTCAGTGCATTTAGTGCCAGTGTAACCAGGAGCACAACGACAATGACCATCGTTGGATCTACACTTGCCTCCATGTTGACATGTACAGTGCTGCGTGCAATTTATGCCATAAGTTCCTTCCGGACAGGGTGTTTGACAAAATTCTCCATGCCAACCAGGTCGACACTGACACACGCCTAGATGAATAATATTTTGTATAAAAAGAACTCGCAGGCAAGTGATTTTATTAGGAGAAAATTTACCTGTTACATGATGGCATTCCCCACCATTCTTGCAACGGCAATGATTAGCACAATTCGGACCATAATGAGTAGGTGGGCAGGGATGCTCGCATGTCAAGCCTAAATATCCTGGACGGCAAATGTACTCGCCAGTCACGTGGTCACAGGTCATGTTACCTAAACAGATCACATATAATAAAATATTATGAAGACTGTATTACATTTTTTTTAAATACACAAACTTTTGTAACTCATTTTAATATTCCTCATAAATACTCTTGATGTCCACTTGCTCTACTTTTATATGCGTTTTCATATATTTTAATTAGATTGTTTAGGTATAAGTAATAAAAATTAGAACACTTACCACCCGTTTTAAGCTTTGCACTACTAGTAAACAATTTTTTATTTTCCCTCCATTGTGTTAGTAATCAAGACATCATTTCACTACACTTTCTTGCTACTATAGAGTGTAAAAAAAATGTGTGCAAATCATTTGTGCGCATGCACAACTAAACACTGAACACGAATTAATATTTTCTAACTACAGTGCAAAAAATGTACAAATCAGTCTAACACTCAAAACACCATGTTTTCATGCTTGCAATTGTAAAGTGGTTTCCATTACGTATGTATACGTATGTATGTATGTAGTACCGCGATTATTATCCTTGGGTAGGACTGCTAGATCTAATGAGTTTCACTTTCCCCTAAAGCTAATTATTTATACGTTTTTACCTTGCATTTTCTCTGGACATTTTTCTTTGCAGCTCACACCGTACCAGCCTTCCTTGCATGGTTCAGAACAATTAGGTCCTTCCCAGCCTCTAGCGCAAATACAAGTGCCTGATTCTGGATCACACGAACTGTTATTCATGCATTCACATAGTGAATGACAATCTTCGCCGTAACGACCTTCTGGACACATGGTCTCACAGCGGATTCCTGTTTTGTATTTTCAGAATGAGAAACTTAACCGAAGATCGAATCGCCATCGAGCAACGCTTTCCAGTCTTCTATCGTTTGTTCAATTTCTATATACAGATATTTAATAAACTGTACAATACAGAATACATATAGAGTGCGAGTAGACAGGAAAACGCAGTCGTGAAGCCGCACTATACACAAGGTAACCATACGTCCTTTATTTCACTGCTGTGTCCTTTAGAATTACTTTTTCCTAAAATTACTGTAGTGTCTCCATGAAAATATGGTCACCGTTTTTACATACTAAGTGTGAAGGTATGAACAACGCGGTAAGTGGGATGGAACTTGTTAATCGGAAAAGGAAAGGCTGTAGCTTTCATGTATGGCGATTGATCAACGAGTCAAAGAGTTGACAAACCTCGCCACTCTGGCTTGCAGATGCAACGACCTGTAGCAGGGTCACAGTCTAAGCTATTCTCTTCGTGGCAATCACAGACCTGAGAACATCCGAGCCCGAAGAATCCTCTTTCACAACGATCCTGACAAAATCCGCCGGTGAAACCAGCTGCACATGTGCATGTGCCTGTGTATTTAAAAAAAAGGTGGTAGGTCCTCGGTGCAGGTGCGACAAGATTTAAAAAGGAGAAAAAGAGGAAAAGAAGTGGGATCCTTGAGAACGTGCATTCGTTAACTGTAGGTTTCTGTTGTGTTTAATAATGGCAAAAACACTTCATGCATTATAACTCTGTATATGGAACGTTTGTCAAGGACCAATGAAAATTAATGCTTTCTGGTTAGAGTCTGAAAGCATTAACTTCGAGCTTTATAGTGTAAGAAAAGTCGTTGCGGCCAGCCCCCTTACCATTTTGCGGATTGCACGCAGCATTGTTAAAGCAATTGCATTTACCCTCGCAGTCCTTGCCATACGATTTGTTGTCGCAGGGGCGATCACAAGATACACCAACCCATCCTAGCAAAACGTAAAATAGTACATGCAAGAGCAAAAATTCCATGGTTTTAATACTACATTATATCCTAATTTGAATCTTCTGGCAGAGACATCGCAGTTTCCGCTACTTACCTTGGGTACTAAATAATTCTTTTAGTATTCTTCAGATATATCCTATAACTAGACACACAATGTGTACATCTACGAATTTGCGAATGACAAACTATGTTTCAAGAAACTACTATTAGTTGGTCATGCGATTCACGATCGTATAATCGAAAAATACTGAATTGTTCAAACGCTTGGGATCGCCAACAATCAAGCAAATAACCCAATAATCGTTATGTTTGCTTAACGTTACTGTTACAAATCAGACATTTCACACGCACCAACAGTACAATCTTTTGGTTCTTTAGTCTACATTTTACAAGTGATCCCAAACTTAAGAGCAACAATGTGTTAATGATATTTAGACATTCAATATTAAAATGGTACGATCGCAAGATGCTTATTTTGTCAAGTACCTCTCTTATCAACTCTATGTATATTAAAATACATAACCCGTTACTCATGGGTCGAACAATTCATTTTTCAATTTAAAATCAGTTGAATTTTCATCGATCATGTTGTTGGGAATAGAAAGAAAAGCTCGTTACCTGCTGTACAGTTGCATCGTCCGTTTTCGGGTGAGCAAGTGGCACCGTTCTTGCAGATACACTTTTGTGCACAATTCTCTCCGTAAGTGTCGACAGGACAAACTTCGCTACAATCCTCACCTCTGTATCCCGCTGCACAAATGCAGGTTCCATTTATGGGTGAGCACTGTGCGTTATTCTTGCAGTTACAGCGGTTTTGACAGCCCTTGCCGTAAGTGTAAAATGGACAAGGTCTGGCGCAGGTGTCACCGTCCCATCCGGCTTTGCAGATGCATTTTCCAGTCCAAGGATGACAGAGTTCTGTATTGTCGTTCTCGCAGTCGCAAACCTAAATGATCGAATTTTATCTGGTGAGTACACGACTTGAAAATATGAAAGTATTAGGTTGTTTGTTTGTGTAATGTTACTGTCAAGAATCAGGCATTTCACATGCAGCAACCTGATAGAATGTAATATTGTCCAAAAACTGTAATTATTTACTTTCGCACAATTGAGACCCCAATATGCGTCCTTGCAGACTCGTATGTCGCACTTTTCTCCCTTCCAACCAGGACTGCACGTGCAGGTACCGTCGATTGGCGAACACACCGCGCCATTTTCGCAGGTGCAATTCTTAGTGCAATTTAAACCGAACGTTCCTTTAGGACATACCTTCAAACACTGTGGAAACATAGTGGATTTTTTAATTAACCCTCTGTAGGCAACCATGTTTTTTGTATCTTCCAAAATCATATAGAATAGGAACATTCTAGGTCGGAAGAAATGTTTGGTTTCCGAATTGAAATAGTACCGAGTGCAAAGGATTAATAGTTCAGGAGAGTTAACAGTTATTAAAACACCTCTAAAGGAATATTCACCTTGTCGCCATGGTAACCAGGTTTGCATTCACACACTCCTGTGATATGGTGGCACCCAGCTTTGTTGTAACAGTCGCAAACATCTGAGCAATTCTTACCATAGAAACCTTCTGGACACCTATTTGCACAGACTAGACCCTGTTACGACAAGTTCGTGTGGTCAGTGTAAGTTAACAAACTCTATCATGTACGATAGATTGATAGAACGCAATCTAATCATAAGAAATCTACCTATTTCTGTTGGAGAAACCAAACCAACAGAGACATTTCATAGTCTTGTTAGTTCACAGTCTATCCATTTTAAGCAACAATATTGGTGCTTCGAATCACTTTGAAAGTAAGCAAATTCCAACAGAAATGTTTAGATGGTTTTTATTTGCCATGACTCGTGCACTTACGATCCAGCCAGGAGTACAATAGCAATCTCCAGTGGTTGGATTGCAGGAACCACCGTTTTGGCATTTGCATTCCGACTTGCACTCGTCGCCGTGCTTTCCAGATGGGCACAAATCATCGCAGCTAGAAAAATAATAATATTATGTTTCTGATCTTTGAGATCAAAGAGATTAAGAGACACTTACAGAGGCCCAGTGTAGCCGGGAGCGCAATGACACTCCCCAGAAATGTGATGACAGCTTCCACCGTTTCTGCAGCGGCACTCTTCACTGCAATTCTGTCCATACCGATCAGGTGGACACTCTTGGTCACAGTAATCGCCGGTCCAGCCTCTGGTGCACAAACATTTGCCATCGAATGGATCACAATTAGCTCCATTCCTGCACATGCACTCCCTCTCGCAGGATTTGCCCCACTTTCCAGGTGGACATTCTGCGAAGGTAAAACTCCTTAAACATTTTTAACCCATTGCACCAAAGGTTTTTTAAACCCAAAACCAGGACGCATTTCTTCCGACCTAGAATATTTCCATCGTCCACGTTTTACTTTACACGATTTACATTTTCTAGACAACTTCTGTAGTATTGAGCAACGTTACTCCCGACTTTTACTTCGCTGCAAATACCGGTTCTACCTGCCGGATAAGTTGCTCTTATTATGCATTTATGCAATATACCAAGAAATTGAGACTAATCGAGAAAAATTGATGAATATTCAAAGTTTCCATTACGTCTCCAAATAAACAGAGAAACACAGAGCCGTGGAGTGAACGGATTTCTAGGCCAGAGAAACTACGTATTGCACAAAACTGTATCGAGTGGATACCGTAGAAAAAAAAAAATTCGATACTTACTGAAATCGCATAACGGCCCCCCGTAGCCAGACTCGCACTTGCAAACGTCCGGAGCGATACAAGTGCCGTAAACACAGTCCTTGGAGCAAACAGGAATGCAACGATCGCCGGTGTTGGTCTGCGTATAGCCTTTGCAACATTCTTCCACCGGTCTTTGCTTCGTTAATTCCTGATCAAATAACGTGCAGACTTCAGGCTCGGGTTTCACACTTTCATTTCGACTCGGGGTGAAGTAATTTTTAGTCCGCTTACCTGTTCTTTATACAGTGTCTTGAAAACGACTTTGTATTTGGAGCATCTTGGCGGAAAGCTGAAGCACCAAGTGTTCTCCCGTATCGTGTAAGGTTTCTGCTCTGATATCCTCACCGTCACTTTGTACCTGCCATAAAATTCACCATTAAAAAATCGGCCGCATATACTTCAACCCAAACGTTAGAAAAGTCGGTACTTTTTCAGTTAAAAGGTAAGAGATTTTCCCGTTCGATATCAATTGTTAATCGCAAGATGACTTCAATTGCAATCTAATCGCGACGGTAATTAAGGAGTTTGATTACAAGCTGAATGTGGACTGTAGACGGATAAAAGCTAAAGACCAAGGGGATGGAAATAGAATGCTGAGTGCACCTGTGCGAACGTGCGGTACTCACGTTTCTATTCTAGTGCAGATATTCGGCCCTTCGAGTGCATGTGTCGCGGTCAGAGCCGCGAGAGCAGCCAGCAACCACATCGACAGCGCCATATCTTTCCTTATCAGAGTTGCAACTACGCACAATAAATGTCTGTCCCGTGTCTATTTATCACATTTCTCCGAGATCTGTCGGTGTCCCTTCGGATTATTCAGGATCCCAGCCTTGTTAACTCTGACCGATCGGCATGCTCCTCCGCCTGAAAAATGAATACTAGTTATCGCACGGTTACCAAGATTAAATAGTACTATCCTTTTCGGGAAACGAATGAAACGTGAGATAAAGACACCAGAATGCGATACCCGACGCAGTTACACGGAAACGGCTGTGTTTTGTGTTGCAGACTTCATCATTTCCTCGTAAAATCGTGGAAAAACCTTAGACTCTGAACCCGTGAGCCGCGACAATCCTTTCCATATTTTACCATCTCGCGGACTGTACATATTCATCAAAAGAGAAAGGGAATGCCACATGGCTACGTCGGGACGCTAATAAGCGTATCCTAATTACTTTTATCCCCGATTACGAATCGTTTGAATGCACTTTTGCCCGCCATTCGTAACAGGTGCGTAACGATTACGGTAATGCCTCGATATTTATCTGAATTGGGATCGACATGTTGTTTTTTTTATATTTTTAATCATAGACATATCCGTGACATTTTTCTGATTCAAACGAGCCCAAACAAGGCACAATTCGGAGCATATTTGGAATGGAACCTCGATTATCCGAACTGAGCGGTGAAATTTCGTCAGTTTTGCGTTACGCAAGAACGATTCTCTGATGAAAGACAGAATTTCGTTTCGATGTGTTCGTTGCACTGCGAACAGTCGACGAACGTGCGCATAGGGCAGTTGCATGTCCCGAGCGCCATGGGGCCCGGTAAAAATTGCATGTGACCACCGGCGGATGATTACCACTTCCGGATTGTCCTCTTCAATTTAACGAATAGAAAGTTTAACGTCGAGCACCCGCGCGGCTGAAATCTGTCCCACGTCGATGTGCCGGAAGAATGGAAATTCATGCAACTCGGATCGTTTCTATGTAGTGGCAATCGTCTCGGCTCGCGGCGTGTCTACTGCAATCAATTCTAGATAATACTTTGCCACCACTATAAATTAGTGTTATCGCTGGGTTTCGTTACGTGCGATTTCACCTTGACTTTGAAAACGCGTCGGCATCCCGAAGCGAGACTTCCGAGCAACAGTACGCTGTGAATGTTATTATTAGACTGTGAATTTTATGACAAAAATTTATAAAAAAATTTATGACGAAAACAACTTGAAAGACTTCATTGTCAATATATTGTCTTCGGGCCATTAAGATTATTAAGCAGGGTAAACAAATTCTCACCTGCCTAGCATAACCCGACCCTAGAGAAGAAAACGAGGGCCTACGTGGTTACTGATTCTTGTAATTGTTGCCAATTTTTATTCCGCGTAAACAACTTGTTATGATAATTTATTTGAAGCACAAAGGAAAAATTCTTTCTAAAATTCTATTCTAATTTAATATTCGTATAATTCGAGCTAAGCACTCGGAATGCTGACTGAGACCGTCATGGTCGTTTTCTGAAGATTATTCGAGAAATTCTGGATAAGGGACACTTGAATCATCAAGCGATTGCACGCACAATCATCGCGCGATTGCACACATCAATCATCAGAGAAAGATTAGAGACATCGTTAACGTTCCGAAAACAGCTGTTGCCATAACACTTTCTGCATTCGTCATGAAGCTTTCTCGAAACCTTTATCAACGAATTGATAATGGTGATATTCGAACAATTTTGCCTGTACTGCTTGACCCACAATTTGTTTTATGACCGTCGATCAAATCACTTCTACTACGATAGTTCCTTGCAACTTTAATTGCTGATTTAATGAAATTACTCTTACGAATAAACGTAAGTGAAGTTCAGTCTTTTTTTGATTTGGCAATTTTGTAATACTCGTAAAAGGTTAAAAATTGCCAAGGTGAAATTTAACCCCCCTTTGAAACAATGTTTAACGACCTGCTAAAGTTATTCTCATGATACTGCGGCTAAACAGGACGAACAGCTTTGCCCCCATAAAAGAATACGTTTAGTCTCCAGTTATTTAATTCGGTCGAAGCCGTCCTCTCGATGCGAATTACCATAGCGATTAATTTCTTGCGGGTACCATACGATAGATGATACTTATTTCCGTCCGTGAGCGTTGCCGTCAGTCAGGGACAAGTATCGTGGCGCAAACGAAACGAATGTGGGCAGTTAGCTTCGATAACTGTTCTCACGAGTACAGAACGAGGATATATATACATATATAAACCCGTTCACGGGTCACGTAGGATGAAAGCCTTTTTTAAGGGGGGGGGGGGGCGTCTGGAAAATAGCTTAGGAGCACCGCACCGCTCGATTATATTTTATTTCTTTCGTTCTTTTCTGCTTTTCAGTGGCTGCGTGCTGTTCGGCAAATGGATTCTGGCAATATTTCCTCGGATGTCAACCTACGCGTTCGCAATACCATTCCCTGTAGCAGAAAAAGGGGGGAAGAAGTGTAGTATACATGACCCTTTCTGGATCCCCTTTTTCATCCCTGCATTCCTGCTACTGGGATACGGGCCTTAGGAGCACCGTTATTCGTTGTACGTGTTAATTCGTGCGTGTGCCCCACTCGTCTGGTTTTTCTACAACTCGAACCATTAGAGGAGGGCTTCTGCTTGCGTGTTACACGGATAGGAGACTTGTCTGGCTCTAGATGATCATTACCGCTCACCTCCGCTCCGATCTTGCGAAACGCAATGGCGTAGGCGTGTCTTTCGTTCGATCTGTCCCTGTGCTTAACACTAAACCTACCACGGCCGGTGAAATTGACCTTTTCAAACTTCTGCGTACAATTTCGTACATACAACATTATCACATCGCTATGTATCTTTACGACTTGTCTTAAAGTATGTATACAATGTATTTTCCAGTTTGTGTTAACCAATTGCATAATCGATGGCTCACACTTTAAAAACGGAACAGACTTACATGTCCTGAAAATTGGATCGACTGCGCGCTCTCTCTCTCTCTCTCTCTCTCGATTAACGTGGACCAGTAACACTGCCGCACTTCGTCGATCCCAATCGATCGGAGGAAGCTCCCTGGATCGCGATTCCGCAATAACATGTAACGCACGAGTGGCGTCAAATGTAAATCATCGGTGTTCAGAGGTTCTACGCAAATGGCGCATTAATTTGATAAAAGGCTGCGTATCGGGCAATTAGACGCGATTAATCATGCGGCGGCGTCTGCAGATTATGCCGCATGCAGGAACTGTTCGCCAAGACTCTGTGAGTCAGTGTTCGCGACCCAGAGTCACGTTTTTGCCACCGAATGAATCGAGATACTATGAATCATGTCCGAGCATTTGTAAATCGCGGATCGAATGACTCGCGCGACCGGAAGTGGCACGAGCGTCGTCCCGATGGGAGAGTTTGCGAAGATAGTTTTATCGCGGCGATTAGGATTATCCCATGGCCGCCCGAGAGAGATTTTATATCGACGCGCACAGCTCGGGACGCGGTTGTCATCGTGAATTGTCTTACGATAAACGGATACGTCTCTGCGCGCGGCGGTTTCGTTCGCCGAAAGTCTTCGTAACATAATCGAACACACTGCAGAATAATAGTGCAGCAATCAGTTTGATACCGTAGTAAACATACTTATTGGAACAATGCGTAGTTTCAAGTGCGCGATAGGAGATCGTACTTTTGACTGCGTACGCGTGGATCACGAACGATGTCACGTAAATATTATTACTAGACTCGCGGATCTTTATGCAAAATAAAAAATGTTTGCCTCGATTGCAAGACGCAGGAGCGAGGAAAAAAATTATTTCTTCTTCTTACTTGTAGTAATTTTTGTACTTAAATGTAATACAAAAAAAAAGTGTAGTGATAAAGGCCTTCTTTTCATATTTCCTCACGATGCAAATGGGTTAATTTCGTTACGATAAGTGAAAAAAATTAGATCGCGTTGCGCGGGACAACGGAGACGCCCAAAACGATGCTTACTCTCTCGAAACACTGATGTACGCGTACGAGTTTCAAGTTTAGTGACCGTTCGTGAATACGCCGAGAAGACACACCGGAAGAGTTAATTCAACGCGTTCTCTACGATACGTCTATTTATCAGGAGAAATGGAACGACCTGTTCGGGCACATGTAACCGATCAAAGGAACTTGAAATACACGCACGCTATTCAGATGGGCCATGTTGAATTCGCAGACGCCGATTTGACCGACAAGAACTCCAATTTGACCGACAGCCGGGATCCGTCTGATAGGCGTGAACGACAATGGCGATGGCGTCTTCTCTTATCATCACCGCGATCAAAAGGATCGTCTCTGTTTACACATACACTTTTTATCGCTACGCAGGCTTGATAAGTCCCATGTGTCATAACCCCGAGTGTCAATAGTCAACCTGTCGTTCGGATAATTTTATACCGACTTGAATCTGTATGGGAAAGCGTGCAGAAGGTTTTGAGCGTGGAAATTTGTGGAACACCTGATTCGTGTCAAACTTAATAAGTTATTTAATAATAATGATTAGTAGACTGTGGATTCTCAAGTAAAAATTTATTTAAAAAGCATAATGCATATTAAAAAGATTGAATTCACTTTTTAATATTCGTTATGCTTTAAAAGTATAATTAATCTGGGCACTGTAATTGGCACTCCCACAGTAATTGAATCCCTTCCCCGATAGTATAAAATTCTTCGTACCCGTATAAATGTCACTGGATATTCTTGACGGTTAAAAACCTGTCGCTGAGCATCGTTTAAAACAGTTTCGATAACGTGCTGAACGAGGCACCGAAGTATCGATTGCAATCGCATGAAAGAATGCGTCGGGTATGTCACGACACACATGAATGACTGTACAAAGCGAAAGGCGATGAGCAAAAGTTTACATTTCAAGTATGCGTAGCAATCTTCTGTTCGAAGTCCGTCGAACAGGAAAAAAGAAGGAAAAGTAAACTAAACTAAATGTTTAACTTTGATCGACTGTCACTTTAATTTCAATAACCGAACAATTTAATCCGTAAACTATTTCAATATTGAAATAATTCTTTATCGTTTAAGATCACTTCAAACCTTCGCAGATGATTATTTCTCTTGTCTTTCGCAGCAATGTAAAAGTTTTTTCTCAAACAATTCTCGGACAAACAATGGCAATTTCAACGAAGCTGAAACTCGCAATAATTTCACCATTTTCATTATTTCAGTAACAAACGATTCGGAGCAATGTTCGTTTTGACGTTTCGAAAAATCGTTAACGATGACTGAAACGGACTTTTCACGAGAAAGCTGACAAAGGACGCCTCCGGCGAGACACAGAGCGTCATTAAACGCACGTTAATGAATGTAAACTCGGGCCCGGCCTCTATGTAAAGAGCGATGCGTATTCCACGTGCAAACGAATAGGGAAGGATGGTATGCGCGTCGTTTCTGTAAACGTATTCCGTGCTCGTGCTTAACGATCAGCGATCGTAAAAATAACGAATAACGAGTACGAACTTTCGTGAGCCGATCGTATGATTTAGCTGTCTGTCCGAAATCGACGAAAGAAACGCATTTTAACAACTGAACCTCCGCACTGAAAATCACACTTTACACGACACTGCGATTGAAGAATAATACAGAACAGTTTATAATTTCTATTACCCTGCTTCCGGAGTTCAAAGATCGAAGACGGCTCTCCGAGTCTGACTGAAGACCCGCAAGAAACGTGGACAGACCAGACACGTGAGCCCGTTATTCACCGTGTCCGAGAATAGAGTAAAAGATTGTATAACCCTCGACTCGGTGAATGGAAGAGACTTCATAATCAACGGTAAGTTGGTCACCCGGCGATGGTTACATTCTATCCGTCAATTAAACTGTATAATTAGGTGCAACGTCACAGCAACTGGATGTTACGATCGATCGTTTTTTGTTAAGCAAACCGCGACTTGCGTAACAACCACTCTTGTCCGTTTAGCGGCAAAACGCCTTAAAAACATTTCTTGCAAGATGGCTCCACGCGATTCGCTTCCACGTGGAGCGTGTTCGAAGCAACATACGCGAAAATAATTCTACGAGACAAGATGCATCTACAATACACGAAGATGTTATCCTCTGGGAACCGTCGTTCTCCAAAATGGCCGCCTGCAATGATGATGCCGAGACTTGCAATTACACAGATGTGTTATTGGGTAATACCTCTTTTTGAAGCTTTTTTGTTTTAAAGGGTGACGAATGCTCGGTTAAGGTTAATGAATGAAAAGGGTAGAATGAATTGTTTATTCCTGGGATGAGTCATTAGCTGACAACTTTCCCAGTGGAAACAGGAATTATTTTGCATGTATTAATACACCTGCTTGAAATTGCTAATATATTCGAGAAAACAAAGCAGATTCATAAACCTGACACGTAGGGGAAAAAAGTTTTCCTCGATTTCATCCTTTCTGGATTGTAAAAGAATCCTCAGGGACATATAAATATAGTACTTAGACCATTGGTTAAAGTTATGTGCTTGCAAGAAGGACAAAATTCCCATTCTACCGTAAACGAGCTACACGTAACAAAAATGAGGTGTAACTTAAGACAATAACAATATTGGAAGGATTTTGAAACATTGTTATGTTATTTTCAACCTGCTGAACATATTGAGGAAGAAGATAAATTTCTTTTTCACTCTATTTTGTTGCAATTTGGGTAGAAAACTTTGCGATCTCACTTTGGGAACCCGTGTTATCGTTCGTATCTTTTTGGCATGGGTTAGACGCTTAAGAAAATGGGCGTTTAGGCGCGTTCTGCGACGGAGCTTGCGAAATAATCGCAGTTGTGGAGTGTCCTAACACCGACACGTGTGAACCCGAGTAATCTTGTTAAGTCGCGCGCGCAAAAAAAAAGGATCACCGCACGCAAAACAGAACTGTACGCGCAAACCGACGCGCGACGGCCACGAGAGGGAGAGAGAGAGAGAGAGAGAGAGAGAGAGAAGATGGGGTCGGACCCCATCGACTTCGACCTAAAAGGGAGTTAATTCGTTTAGGGAACCGGGGAGGGCACGGGGTAGAGAAGCTGCAACCAGGGTTGCGGAACGCGTATGTGTACAAGCACACGAGAACACGCACTCACGTGAGTCACAGGATGTGGGGCGAGAGAGTTTCGCGATAAAACGTGTCGTCCAAGTTATCGGCTGTCTCGGGATGCGCATCATTCGACTGTCGCCCAGCATTGTCGGTCTCGAACAAAAGCACCCGCGACAAAGGATCCAGCACTCGAGTGCAGCGACAAGCGCATACACACGCGGAAATATTAATTCCGAAAGCGGGCCGCGAAATAGGCAGACGCTACAACACCCTTCCCTCGGGAAGCTACAACACCTTCGAATCGATGTGAAAGTTAGGTTTGCTGCCGATTTTTCATTATTGGATCGCGTACATTTATGATAAAATTTTCCTTTTTCAGAAACCTTCGAGGGTACATCGTGCCCTCGTTTTCTTGAAACAGTATTATATTACAACTTCGTTATGCCTCGACGAAATTGAATCTCCTCGAAACGAAACTCGCACAAGTTTCGGTTTACCCAACGTCGCCCTCCCGTTTATCACCCGAAAGATCGTCTCGTCAACGGCGAACCGTAAGTAGTTAATAGTACAAAGATAAGCAGAATTATGATGTATTCCCTTTATCTTTCCCTAACAAGCGCCGAGACAACGATAAGATAATAATATTTTGAGGTTGCGGTTCATCGACCAAGATTAAATTTTTGTTTCCTCTCGCGGAGCCTCGAGTATCGTTTCACGGTGGGAAAGTTTTGAAAATGAAACGTCGTTTCACGGCCGGATATGTTCGGCATATTATACTGAATAAGAACCGCCGAGGGTAAGTGGATAATATTGGGGAAGTTAACTTTCGAACGGGAGAGGAAAACCGGCGCGCGCATTTCTACAGGAAGCAACCACGAAACCTGTTTAGTTACGGTGATTCTTTCGGGCCGGAATTATTTATCGTGAATGTAGAAATTCACGGTGACATAAGCGGGCATGGGCGTGCTCCACGGTACATCGGGCCCGCGCCGCCGGTGTGTTTTCCCATGCCCGTGCAATTCGCCGATCTAATGAAAGAAAAATGATTATACCGTCACAAAAATGACACGGCTGCACGGGCCGTCCAGTTTTGCGTCAGCCGGGCGCGGGCTTTCACTTCTCTGGCCCTCGGTCTTTCGGTTATGTAAGGAAAATCATGCTGGAAGCCTGGTGATTATTCGGTGGCTAAGTTCGACTTCTATTCGAAACGGACTCGCGATACCGAACGCTTTCGAATAGCCGCAATTTTATCGTGTGGCAAGCGATGCACGTAAGACGAGTCCAGCTAATATCGGATTACACGATGCACGAGTCTTTTAGCCGGTCGAATGGCTGCGCATTTATTACGGCAATATGTGCGTCCACCTTTCGTCGTTCTGTCAGGAATCACAGAAATTACAAAATCTATAAGTACCTTACTGTCGAGCAAAAAGGTACTCAAATTCTCGAAAAATATTAAATTGTGATAATTTGGGATCGGCTTAATGCTGGAAGCCTCCAGTCTCGTAATCCGTCGGTTATTTTACTCTAAAATTTTTGTCCAGTATGTAGCGGCCGAGAAACTGAGAACCTATTTTTCTTTAAAAAAAATGCTGCAACCTCAACGTCTCCAAAAACTTGGAAAAATTTCTTCCGCGACTGAAACCACCACAGGTTTGAAAATTGAAGCTTCCTCTTTACAAGGACACCTTGAAAATTGAGGTACGATTTTTTTTACGCTGCTTTAAGCCGAGCGTATACTCGAAACGACCACGTTTCACGGGAAATCGAAAACGCTCGGGAGGGGGACTGCAATGAAACGCTGAAGGTCAGAGCAGTTTTCTATTTTTCTTAATTAACCAACTGGCTGGTTATTATGAGGCGAACGGTAGTCAGGCGGGTTCAACGAGCGGTAAATGGGAGGTCATTCAAGGCCACGGAAGGTAATGAATTAATCCTTTGACCAGCAGCTTCTCCGTCGAGCACAAAGCGCGTCGTACGAATCAACGAACAATAATTAATTAACCACTGGTTTCGGCATAATGGGACAGTGGCAAATGATATTCGCGTCTTCGCCATCGGCGGACATGTTCCTTTGTCCGTGTCCGCGCCCGATTGTTCCTCTATGTATTCTTTTTTCCGTCGTATGATTATTCCTCGGACAAGAAGCGTGTGAGGAGCTGTCTCGTGCACGGGTCGACGGGAACTTTTGTGTTCTGTTCATTGTTTAAGATCTCGAAGGCGAGGGGGTCATTCCCGTTTTCATCGATAAAAGAATAGTCGCGAAGGAATAGAAAGGAAAACGCCTCAGGACGCGACCGTTGATGGAATACCAGAGAGAGGGGCGTGCAGTTGGATTCATTTCGCGATTGTTCGCATTTCTCCTTTTTCCTCCCTCCGTATGCCACCCTTGTCGCGAAAGTCCAGACTGAGAACCTAACCGTAGAGCCCTAGGTGTGCGAGAGTCCGAAAATGTTTGGAAAAACGAGATGAAGGGGGCTGTCAAAAATTGTAGCATTCTCAAATATCCTGGAATCCTCGAGATTAATCCCGTATGATCCCAGAAATTCTCGAAATTTTCGCATACCCCTATACTTGAACCCGTCACGTAACCAGAAATTCAAATCGTCAAACATCCTGAATCCTTCGGTAATTGAAAGATCCTTGGATCGACTTTCTTCCGCGAACTGGATGAGTCCGCGAACTGGATGATTATTCGCGGGAACACGTCGCCGGTGACGCGACGCGGCAGTTTAGTCTCGGAACGGAATTACGGAAGACAAATACTACGATGCCAGCGTCTAATTAACTTATTGTGCTCGCCGGTAGCGTGTTCATAGCAGCCCGGTGATTCTTACCGTTCCGGCTGCAGTCTGTTCTTCTGTCGCAACCCGCCGAGAACCATTGTCTACCCTACTTCGAATGATTCGGATCGAGCGTTTGCGCGCTGCGTACGATGCGTATACTGATAAATCACTTGCAAAAAGAATCTCTAATTAGCTCGTTGTGTTCGTTAGTCGTCTATGTGTGGCGGTACAGTGATTCCTGCCATTCATACCGTGTCTTCTTGTAAGAATCATTGTAGGCAACGTGTACTCTGTGGCTCGAACCAGCCGCGTTGCTAAGGTTGTGTACTATGGTACAACGAATATTATCTAACTCTATCCGGATTAATTAACTTCATCAGTTTGTAGACAACGTGAGAACACGTGAACAATTTCTCGTGTATTAATTAGATCGCGCGGCTACAGAGTCTCTGCACTCTTCTTTATCGATGATATAATTCGCGAGAATACTTGTTACAGCAAACCGGAGATACGTCCTGATGACAAGACTTTGTGTCTATGCAGTTGATGTACCTTGGACAATTTTTATCTTGCCAGTATAATCATCACTTTCACCAGTTTTGGTGAACGGCTCGATTCGAAAAGCGTCTTTCGTTTCTCTGTCCGATCACAAAGCCTCTTGAAACATTTAGTGCCTACGCGTTTGCACCGAATCGTGTCACCCACTTTTCGCTCAGTTAATCGACTGATACATACCGTTGTATGCTCGTCGCTGCAAAGAAGAAATATCTAGGTCAGCGCTGTGCATAAGCTGCGTATTGTGCGCGTCGATGACGTGCCTCTAGAGAAAAGAAATTGAAAGGCTTTTGCATTCTTCGAGGGTAACAAGGAATCGTTTGACTCTCTGTGTATGTTCGCGTCAGAGACGTCAGTTTCGTGATAGGCTGCACGCGAACCGCACGGAAATAGTAGATGGATCGATGATGAAACGCGGCGACAAGCTGCAACAAGGCTGCACGGAGATGTGCATCGCACCAGAATATGCATTCGTTGCGGTCAAGGAGCATCGCAACCGCGGCCGCGCGACATTGCAAGTGTCTATCGAAACCGTTCCCCGATACGATCTCAACGCGTAAACACGGTAACGAGAACGTTATCACGTTTAAACGTCGGCTACCAGCGCGTAACAACTATACAATAAAGCCCATCTGGGAGCTTGTCTCTCGTGTAGCGACAGTGCGAACAAGTGACATGTTCCACGTTGGACATGTGGAAATACGCTTTTGCGAGATGTATACAGATAGTGTTGAAGCATCATTGCATTTTTTAAGTTAAATTCTTCTTGTTATTATCTTAACAGATGACAGATACTTTATGCTGCGATTGAACCTATTTAAAAGAATACGAAAAGTTGGAAAAGTTCTGGGGTTCAAATCAAATCAGCTAGAAAAGTTTCAATTTTTTTAAACGCCCCCATAAGGGTAGTTGTGTAAAGACAGTTTGTGAGCAAATAAGTAATACGAGAATTAGATTCTACGACCCCAAAAAACTCGTAAAAATCGTTCCGTTTCTAATTAGTAATGTGTAATTAAATTTCCCGATTTTGACCCGCTGCGAGTCACCCACGTAATTGGTATTACGCGCGCATTTGAAATGCGCCGTTAGATTCATATCTCTGCTACAAATTCGTGACCGTGCTGACAGAATGTTGCGCGACACTATTTTTATGGAGCATTTCCTGTCCTCTAATGAGCAGCGTCGAGAGGCGACTTCCTCATTTTTACTTATCGGGTGTCCGTGGCCTGTCCGCTCCTTTGTGATGCACAGACTTTTCTCGGACACGTCATTCGTTCGACTAACGTTTACTGCATCCCACATAAATCTACAGTTTCAGATGCATCTCGAAGAGAATTCATCTTCCAGTGTAATCTTCGAGACCGCCATGACATTTTGTTCCAAATTTAATTAAACTCCTGTATTCGCTACCAGACTGTGGCTCTTTATGCAACACGAATAGAATTTTATTTCACCATTTAATCATTTTGATAAATCGGAAATAATCAGGGTGTCTGCGATCTTTTGTAGTTTTATTCGATCATGATTTTTTTTTTTTTAGATCTTTCAAAACCATGTGACCTGATTAAATACGTTATTGCGATCCGATGGAACAATGCGATCGCTGAAACTCTAGTGTACGACGTTTGCATGCGATTCGCGAAATTTTTTGCGGTCGAACGGACGTCGCTGATCGCCGCGCGAAATGCAAACGCGATATTAAACGTAATTAGATAGAACGACGCGTGGTGACTGGATTTTCCGAGAATGACGTGCGACATTTACGAAGAGGAACGATGTCGAGGGTCGACAAGGCCGATTCGCAACGAGCCTCTGCTGGAATTCGTGCAAATTTCCCACGCGAACGCGTTGTCGTTCCACGAAATTCGCGACGGTTTGCGTGCGCCGATATTCTCACGATCGGATGGAATATACATCAATGTAATACAATGCTAATACTGTAATATACGATGCGCTGCACGTGAAGTATCGTTTTCTCGAATGAAACTTTGATCGCACGTAATATACTTTCCAAGTATCGTGCTAAACTTCTAGATTTCATACATTCACGGCAAAAATCATGTTTATCTACATTTCACGTAAACAAGCAAAAATTGACTTTTGCTTTCAAAAATCTTGCTGCTTGTACATCCAAAAATATGTGAATTGAAAGACAGTTTTTGAAATTTTCAACTCTGACCATTAGGCCAATCGAACAGATAAAGCTCGTATAAAGTTGATATATTGCGCGAGGCGGGAAACATGCGGGTGAACGTGCTTTGTAAATTGAAACAGTAAACGTGTATTTCAATTTATGTGGCTCGTATTGTACTTCGTTGATCCCCCATAGACTCATTGTTCCGTCGTGAAACGCCGAATATTCGAACCCCCTTACACCAGAAACAAGAATACATAGTACGTTACAGTGACCGACCTTGTGTAACGGTACTCGAGTGATTCTTGCCGTTCGTTATTAGCCGCCATACGCAGCGTCGCTAGAACAAGACTTGTGTCCCCACTCTAACTTCCCCTTCTACCACACTATTTCCCACGCTTCTGCCGCGGTGCGGTCACGTGACGCGTTCCGTCGCTGTCGTGCATGTGCCACAATGTCACGTGACTATACTGGCAGAGAAACAGAAAGTAATTTTCCCCATTTTTTCCCGAAACCGGGGGACAAAATCTAGGAATGTGCAAAATTAAAACTAAATCGGTGACCCGAAGGACATGTACTCTCCTTGTCAAGTGAGACAAGACCGTCCCCACCATAGCGCCCACTGTCCCCTCCCAGTAAGCGTGAGAGATTGGTGGGGGAAGCAGGCGATCGAGGAGCCCCTAACTTGCACATCACTGGCGTATGAAAAAGCTTCTTAACCCCTTTCAAAAAATTGGAACATTTTTGGGACTCCCTGTATATCTAACACTACTTGACACTCGGATGGAGGAAATGTTTATAAGTTATAAGAAGTTCATATTTATATTTTGAAACCGACGTGTAATGCTACCGAATACAAATTTTTCAACATTCGGAACAATAACTACAACCTAGTTACAAAAACCACGAGCCCGTTTCCCTTTCCTAATTTAATCACCGCCACTAACAAATTGAAAGTTACGTCGCTCGTTATGAAAGTGTAACAACGTATTTATAGCCCGAAAGGTTGCATTCGCTTGGGGACGAAACCAACAAAGTATCAATAAGTATGTATTAGCAGCGGGGAAAGAAAACTGAACAACTTTTAAGACGACGCCGACACGGTTCGATTTTAATGCAAATAAGCCGAAGATCGACCTTGATCGATAACAGACTCGAACGGAAATAATTAGCATAGAAAAATGTGTTTTTCTTTGTAACCCTTGTAAAACGCATCAGCGCAACTGGATCGAGGAAGATAAACGAATTCGGTTCACTTTACCCGATCTATTTTTACCATTCGACGGTCAACCTGTTTGTATAGTTAGGAAAGGAGGGGTGAGAGTGGAAAACCTGTTGATCGATTATCTGAAATTTTACTGAAAGAACCGGTACAGGGCAAAACATAGGTCCATCCTCCAAGCCGTTATATCTCTTGCGCATATTGCTTCGAATACTAAATAAAGTAACGAGATCATTCGCTTCGCAAAAACGAATATAAACGATCGAATTTGGCGTTGTTTCAGAATGCTAACCGTGAACACGCTGGTATTCGAAATAATGCGTGCCACGTAACTTGTAAAATAAGAATTTGATCTCGTTTCAATCTTGTCACATCGAGATGCATCGTATAAGTACATCATTCATTGCTGACGCTTTAATCGCAAAGCCGTTCAATGCCAATGATCGTTCATTTTTTCATTCAGATTATTCTATTAATGACATTTACACGACGTTATAGTTGATTAATAATGTTTTTGCAATCTGATAATTAATAAGTAGCTACTACAGAGTGAAAGTGAATAGACGATGCCCAACGTTGGAAAACTCTCTGCAGCCTTGCAACAGAGTAACAGCATCCCGTTAGCCGAGAAGAGAAATGTTGTTGGAATATATGTTGCTGATGGTACTCACTTTACAATTAACTTGTTCCGCAGTAATCCGTAAGTGTGTGAACATGAACAGATGAAATAAACAACAGGGAAAAGAAAACAACAATTGGCACGCGAACGATACACTACAAGCAGCAACGCGCCGTCTTACACACTGAACTCAAGTGTCCTGGAATTCTATGCGTCCACTGGACCCGACGCGTTTACCTATTTTGTTTACGCGCGGACGACGCCCTCTATCAGACATTCTATGAAACTGTACGTCACGGTCGGAAAAACAGAAATTTAAAAAATTTGAATTTATTCGCAAATTTTCAATCGAGCCGAACGCACCTGAGAACAACATCATCGTACGAATGAAACTTTATTTATTCTTATTGTCAAAAATCATTTCCATCTACGTGCAAATATATTAATAACTTTTGTACATACATATATATGCATACCAGAGAGGAAATTGCATACATTTCAGAGTAGGAATTCTGAAATATTTTGCTTTTACATAACACAGTACAGTGTATATTTTTAGCGTATAAAAATAACGATGATTAAAGATCGCTGTTTTTTTTAGGAAAATTATAATTTGGTTCGTCGATGTTAACGTTTATTGAAATTATGAGGGAATGAAAATTTTCAAACTGTTTTAAAGATATGTTGCAATATCTACATTATATGACATCATACATGTCGAGCATAAAATGTAGCATGCACTAATACATACGAACTCCATCTAAAGTCATCAAATTGGTTAACATCGCGTGTATGATGCGCATCGAAGCAGTGTGAATATGTGGATTGTAAAATCTTATCGGCATTAGTATCAACAATTGCTAATCAAAATATATGTCGCGTAAAGTGATTACAGGGTATCTGTAAATGTATTCTTGTTCCATAAAGTACAGTGATATCAGCTCAACTCCTAGTTCAAATTGTCGGCTGCACGGTTGCTTGTCATTTGATTTTTGAAACTACCGAAGATGAGCTCGAGATTCAGCGGGGTTAAAGTGGGACCTCCGATAGAGGTTTTCGCCCTCCAGAAAGCCTTTTTGGACGATACTTATGAAAAGAAAGTAAATTTGTCAATAGGAGGTATTGATACATACATCACTTACTTTGTTACTTGCATTTAAAATATAATAATCGTATAAAAAAATCGTACGAATATTTACTTGTTAACTAGTCAAAAGATACAGATAAACATATGCAAATGTAAAAATTAATATCTAAATCGTATTTTCCTTATTATATGTTCAGTTTCTTGTTAAATGAAATGATATTGAATGACCTCCAGCAATATCTGGCTGTTACATAACATGCGCTATACATGTAGGGGATATGGTTCTTATCTTTTATGTAGAAGATTATTATAAAATGCCTGTACAATCTTTCTGGAATTAATTTCTCATAATGTATACAATGTTTAAAAAGATTCTAATTAATTTGAATCACTTTCAGCTTATCGCACAACCGAAGGAAAGCCATGGGTATTACCAGTTGTCAGAAAAGTAGAGAAATCATTGGCTGCAGATGAACTACAAAATCATGAATATCTTCCAGTTTTGGGATTAGATGCTTTTAGTCAAGCAGCAACAACTATGCTATTGGGAACAGATTCTTCTATTGTTGCACAAGGCCGTGCTGTTGCTATCCAGACACTATCTGGAACCGGAGCGCTTCGCGTTGCAGCTGAATTCTTAAGTCGTATCCTACATTACGACACATTTTATTACAGCAGACCTACTTGGGGTGGGCATTAAAAATTCTGATTTATTGTAATACATATTCAATATGTAAAGTGTAATATTTCCACAGAGAATCATAAGCTTGTGTTCATTAATGGAGGATTTAAGAGGGCTTGCGAATATACATACTGGAATCCGAATACCCGCAATGTTGACATAGAAGCAATGCTTAAAGATCTTGATGATGCACCAGAAAATTCAGTAATTATTCTACATGCATGTGCTCACAATCCTACTGGATGTGATCCAACTCCTGAGCAATGGACTAGAATAGCAAATCTAATAGAGAAGAAAAAGTTATATCCGCTTTTCGATAGTGCATATCAGGTGATTATTTTTAAATTTCATTTTCAAATCTAAACTAAACAATTTATAATTTAAATGTAATCATTTTCCAGGGTTTCGCAAGCGGTAATTTAGATAAGGATGCTTACGCTGTAAGAATGTTCGCTGAACGTGGAATAGAATTCATGTGTGCACAAAGTTTTGCTAAGAATTTTGGACTATATAACGAAAGAGTTGGAAATTTAGTAGTTGTTATGTCCAATGTACAAGTAACCGCTCAAGTTAAATCTCAATTAACCTTGATAGTTCGAGGAATGTACAGTAATCCTCCTAATCATGGAGCAAGGATAGTTGCAACAGTGTTGCGGAATCCTGATCTGTTCAAGGAATGGTATGCATTTTATTTACATAATAATAATAATGATTAGTACTCTGAAAATATAACACATCCCTTACTTACGCTACTTGAAACACTTTCAGGAAAGGTCATATTGTTATGATGTCTGGTAGAATAAAGGAAATGCGGCAAAGTTTATATGAAAGACTGGTTCAATTAGGGACACCTGGTTGTTGGGAACATATTAAGAAACAAATAGGGATGTTCTCTTATACTGGTCTCACTGGTAAGTATTCAGCAAAACGCTTTTATTCATCTTGTTTTGTAATGTATTATTACATTATTAATGTATTATTACACACCTGAATTAATATTATTTCAGAGAGACAAGTGGAACATCTTGTGAATCACTATCATATTTACATGTTGCGAAGCGGTAGAATAAACATGTGTGGACTCAATGAATTCAACTTGGATTATGTCGCAAACGCTATCTACGAAACTGTTGTACTATTTCCACAAAATGAAAAAAGCTGTACATGTTAAAATGGATCCTTAGAATGTCGTATCGTATTAATTGTAATCGTTGTTGAAGATTAGTGCGGAAAGCATGATTGAAATATGGCAATATTTTATACATAATCAAGTTACACTAGAACTGTAGATATATCCTAGAATTGTTATTTTGGTACAGTTTGATACACTTTGCTTTTGATTTACTAGATTTGTGCTGATAGATTGCTTGTAGCCGAATATTCTTTATGCAAACACTCTATTCTCGGAAGTTCAAACATCAACACAAACCTAACATTCTACAGAAGTTAAATCGTTCAGTTAAAAATTGCCTTATCTATAAAAGTACAAAATACGATAAAGTATTATGAATTGCCAAATTTTAATGTATACGTTAATAGAATCGCTTATTATTGAAGTCGCAGGGAAAGTTTACAACAGAGTTCATTCAATGCTGATTTAATTCGAATTCTACTCTAATAGGTTTTATAAAGTATCTCGTATTCAATATAACCGTTTTGATATTATATTGACATACGTAAATACAATCGTATTAATGACATTTTATAGAACTGAAAGTAATATATTTATTATAAAACACAAAAATAGAATTTTACTTATTTGAATAATAAGCGATTAATTTTAAAGATTTATTATTTTCACACACAGAAATATAAATCTTCAAGCTATTGAAATTCCTAAAGGTTACAAACCATCGTTACTGTTAGTTCCTGTTCAATATCGTATTACAAGTGAAACATCAATTATTATACTTTTACACAATACACAAAAAGTAAATTTATACACGATACATAGTATGCTTCAAAATTTGAGTGTACTAAACGTAATTTTAGCAAATTTACTCAAAGAATGAACGTATTATTCAACGAATTAGCAAAAGAAAAGTTCTAATTAAAAAGTAGAAACATTTTCGTATGGATACTGTTAATGTTTCTTATATACTACAAAAAATTCCTTTTTCATTTTATAGATGCTTCCATAATAGTCGATTAGTTTTGGAGAATGTTCAATCAAAAGCGGTAGTTAACGATTGATATATCAAAATAATGTTCTATATGCAATCTTCCAATTAGCTCTTAGGGAAAGTACAATCAACTTCTCCCTTTTTTCCAAATTTTAGTTGATGTATTCGTATACTCTACGTTTTAAATATTTATACATGACACAGAAGAGAAACTATATACATTTATAATGTTTACAGAGTATCTATATATACATATATATTTTTAGTAAAATTGTTGTGACATATAAACTTAGAACACTACTCGTTCGAAAGTCTGGACCAAATTCACAACCCTAAAGTGTTTGTAAAAATTAGTTAATGAAACTCTAAACGATCTTGTACATACTGCCAAAGTTGATAATTTGAATATGCAGTGACAGGGATTACTTTTCTATGTATTTATATGAAACAAATGTGGTGCAGAATACTATTTATCTTTTATAAAATAATCTATACTTTTGTAAAGATAACCATGTAACCAAAAGAATATTACCCTAGTTTTAACGTGCATTTACAGATGAAATTTTAAATACTGCAATAGAGTATTAGACAAGTAACCATATGTAATGTCACATTCAAATAAATGTTATATATAGCAAGTACTTTAACAGGGGATGCTAATAAATCGAATTGTACAGAAATGTACTTGTTATAATGTGTGAAATAATTGTTATACATTTATGTTTATTTACATATCACTAAAGTGTGCATAATTGAAATGGTAGTCAACAAATTACTAAAGTACTAATTATAAATTGAACTGTAATATATATACAATATTATAAACAATTATGTGATTGTTATTCATCTACATCATATGATTTAAATCAGTCTAGCCATTTAGACTTCTTTTTTTTTAAAACAACTGACCCATCCTCTGCCACCGCATTATAATACTGCTCTCTATCATATTTTTGTCGCATGTACAAAATGTACCCCAAGCTACTTAACATTGTTACAGCTCCAAAAATCATTATCAGTTTATTCTGAAATAGAAATCATCAATAATTATTATAGAAATGTTAGATCATTAGAAATCCAACTTTTAAAGACAGTCTTACCGGTTTAACATATAACTCATAATTAACTGCCCGAAACAGCATTGTACTTCTAAGAGATCGTATACCATCTCCTGGAGCTGCTTCATTTTGTTTTTTATCCATTATAAATTACAGTTTTATATTTTTATCTTTGATTTCCAGTTCAGTATTCCTATAACATGTAACAATTTATGTAAATATATACATGTGTATATACATGTAACAAGGTATTTTGCTTTTTATGTAATCCTTGCAAACAAAATTACATCGATATTTAATATTGACGTTTAATATATAAAATTACGTTATGCAGCATTTTTATGATTCTATATTAAGTTTCATTCAACTATACTTTTAATTTAGTTTATTGTAAGGAACTTGAATCTGCACTACGGATACACTATTTATGATCATGCTTACAGCAGTCTAACCTATATTACCATTAAGCAAAATCAAAACATTGCCTTCACGTGGTACGCAGACTAAAAGTTCTCAACGAAAATGGTCAGAAAATTAAAATACCATGAACAGAAATTGTTAAAAAAAGTTGACTTCATATCATGGCAAGCAGATAATAATTTGGAGGAAGTAAAAATCCTGAAACGTTATCGAATACAAAAA
This sequence comes from Seladonia tumulorum, assembly GCA_913789895.3. Lineage (NCBI taxonomy): Eukaryota > Metazoa > Arthropoda > Insecta > Hymenoptera > Halictidae > Seladonia > Seladonia tumulorum. Next base: position 21,909,896 of record OU565271.1, read on the forward strand.
AGAGAAGATTATGCAAAGTAAGAAGAAATTTTGGTAACTTTGTAAATATATTACTTAAAAAAAATATTTCTCTGAAATATTTATATTATTATAGGTACAAGAAATTGGCACGTGAGATTCGTGAATTGGGCAGAAAAATTAAAGAAGTTGATGCTGAGCACCCGTTTAGAATAGAACAGAGCGCAGTGTTGTTGGAAAAATTGTATATGATGGGACTCATACCAACAAAATGGGATTTGTCGTTAACACAAAAGGTGAATGGGGCATCGTTTTGTAGAAGACGATTACCAGTTGTTATGATACGAAGTAAGATGAGCGAAAACCTTAAAATGGCAACACAATTGGTAGAACAAGGTCATGTTAGAGTTGGAGCAGAAGTTGTAAAAGACCCTGCGTTTTTAGTAACAAGGTAGACAACAATTATACAGTTCTATGAAGTAATAATTAATTAACTAGAATTGTTAGGTATATGTACATTAATCTATATATATTATAGGAATTTAGAAGACTTCGTCACTTGGGTAGATACATCAGCTATCAAAAAGCATGTTTTAGAATATAATAATATTGTAAGTATTATGTTAATATAATACATATTACATTTTTATTTACTATACCTACTAACAAGAAATGTTATTTTATTACAGAGAGACGATTTCGACATGGTATAAATAAAACAAATATAATATAAATTAATTACAATTTGTGTATTTCATATTTATACCGTTTTTAAGAAAAATATAAAAAATTTATATCTTCATATTTATATATTCATTACAACTTTGGGAAATCCTTGCCTAATAGATCCAGTTTTATTACTTTTTTTTTATTATTAGGTATCACTCCAGATTGTCTTTTATCTATTTCGTGAAGGATCAGTTTTCGCATGTTGTCAATATAATTGCTAAAAGAATATAAGAATAAAATTCAATTGCTTCATATACATTTTTTTAGACACATACCTCAGTTCTAATACTGATCGAGCGATTTCAAGTATATTTTTCCGATAATCTAGAACGTTTTGAGCAATACTTTGAGATCCATTATTAATCACTTCAGCGTTCTTTCTTTCGTCTCGTATTGAATTTCTTGATTTCACAGTTTTGCAATTGTTTTCTTGTTTAATATCTTGAGCGTACAGTATTTTCGCAGGGTAAATTTTATTACTAAAATTATTATTCTCAGACTCGACACACGTATGAATCTTATGAGTGATATTTTTATATGTGTCATAAGGAACCAAGTTTGACTTATTTAGTACGTCGATGGATTTTATTTTTTTGTTTTTATAAAACATTAATTTATCAACAAAATCTTCGCCTGCTTTTTCCTTCTTATGTGCATAAGATTTTACGTGATCAACTCTGCTATACGTTGTATCAATAATATTAAAACCAATTTCATAATTTTCGATAGATCTTTCTATATTATTATTCTCAGTTAATTGATAGAGTTCTTCATTTGAAATGGATGGTTCACCAATGCTCGTTGAATATTGTAACATGGATTTGCAAGAAGAACAAAAACTTGATTCTTCATCCATATTTTTGCGCATTTGAAATTTGGTAGCATAACGGTAACGGAAGTTAAGACACCATCTTGATCGTTTCCGGAATTTGATATAGTTCAAAAGTAAATCGCATTACAAATAAATTTTTATATGGGTTTCTTACGTTAAAATATTTTTTTCGTTAACGTAAAGTTAACTAAGTTAACAGGATCATAATCTCATTATCTCCGTTCCTAAAAAACAACAAACTTGCGACATTAAAATGTGTTCGATTTTTAATACATTCACATTTTATTAAAATCAAATATAGGATATAAATATATTGTGCCGAAACAAACTGTATCGTTTTTGAACAACAAAAAATGTACGTGGTTCGTTGTAATATAATTTATGAAAATTATTGCTTGAATCTAGATCAAACGCATTATACTCGAAAAGACTCTGATATGGTATCTGACAATTTGTTGCATAAATTCTATATGACATGTATATTATCTCCTTTACTTTAAATAGTGTTAATATTAATGATGTAACTTTATGTTCATCGTTTTTCGATTTCACCAGTTTTGCATTCGGATATTATAGATTCTATGATCACGTGTTTGTGAAAGCCATTCATTCATATACCTACAATGAATAATTAGTATTCAATATGATACAAATGTTATATGTTAATAGATTTACGCTTACAAATCGGCAGTCATTGCTGGTCTCTATGACACTATTACCACATTACAATATTCATATTACATCATAAAAAGTATCAGAAATTTATTTGTACTATTTAGGTTGTTACTTTTTTTCTGGTACCTTTCTATGGTGTAATTAAGAAATTGAATGAGAATCGTGTCGGCTCAGGTCCCCAAGTATTCTCCCTCCCATCAACTATTTACAATATTTTTCCTCAAAATCTTTCAATAGTAGTGTAGTTACAATATATAGAAACAAATGTACTGACAAATTTTCACCAATATATAAATTAGTACAATTTCAAAATTTTGTTTCATAAAAGTACATTGCGTTTTCTCAAATATCTATAGCCACACACTGCCGTCGCTTCCAATTTTATGTGAAAATGAAATATAAGTGGAAGTGCAATGAAGGATGAACTTCTACAGATAGTGTAATATCTCGATCAAAAGGAAATTACATAATTATTTAAAGTTTCTTTGGAATTAAATCTTTTCTTTTTTTTTAATCTCCATGAAAACTTTTTATCTTTGTTGATCAGTTATATCATTTGTAAATTTTGATACATACAGATAACACTCTTTAACTTTCTAGTCACTTTCATCAACCTACTTTCACAATCTTATTTTTTTAAATACAATTTGTTAAGTGTACCCTAATCTATCAATTAATTTAAGTGAGATATTCGGCACGTTTCATAAAATAATTTAATGATTTTAGTTTATCCGTATAGCTGAATATACATGGAAATAAGATCTTGTAGATCTGCATTTAAAACGCACGGTCTGCATGTCATGTTATTAGGGTTATATATAGCTGTTTTAATTATATGTATACAAGATTTTGTAATATGTATTTACACGTGTATAATATGCTGAATATCTCGTTAAAGAAAATTGTCAAGCTATATTAATATATCCAAGATTTCAAATTTCTTTAAATCACGATATTAAAGTTTTTCACGATTTGAAGAAACTTGAACCATCACTTTCTACACACACTCTTTCTCCTTTTTAGTTTATCAATTCACATCTCATTTTACAATTAAATCACGAAATGGAAAATTATATATGATGTTGTTTACAATATACTGATAATTATAACGTAAAATTAAGCAATTACATTACTCGATATTGAAATCGACATTACAGATGGTTACTAAGAATATACAGTAGTAACATAAAAAACTAGTAATAGTTTTCATTTGAAAAAATTTACTATCTACAAAAAAAAGACGTAATAAGGCATGATTAAAATATTATCTTTCAGATTAAACTCTCATGCACATAATATATCTACATTCTTCGTATTAAAAATATGTAAAGTATGTCAGGTTTTACATTTATAACTTAGGATTATAAGAGAGTAAATACTGGTATACGTCTTCGAATATGTTCTGTTCAAACTGCAGTTTTTCTTAACTTTTTGATAAAAATAAATGTACATTTATAACAACTGTAAGGAACTTATATGGAATATGATCACGTCTCAAAATCGACCATTTTCGTTAGCTTGAAACTTTTTTCACATATACCAGACAGATGAATGATTAAATAATTATCTATAATTGAAATCAGATTTTTTTGTTAACACTTCGATGTTTATATGACGATGTTAATTTAATTTTACGCTTTTAACTTTTCCTGTTCTAGTTGCGTAATGCATAAAATTTTAGAATAAAAAGGAAACATTTGAAGAAGTACAACTTAGAAATGGTTAAATATCTCTCCATACGTTTATACAACGTTATACAAACATCGAAGGGCTAAACCATTTCCATGTTTATGCATGCTCGAATACCTTTTGCAGACAATGCTTCCACACTCAACACACATGATCTTAGAATTATAAACTATCAAATTTCTGTTTTGAAATTTCATTCTTAAATATTGACTGTAGTAACCATATCAGAGTTAAAATTTTCGTAATAATTTAAACGTTTTTCATTTTTATAGAAAAGTACGAAACAAGCTGCTATCCAATTTTTAAACTGTTGTATGGTTTTATCCAATTACTTGACATTCAATAATTAAACGTTGTTATCTATACTGCTATAAAATTCGTCGTGAATTTTTCGCGCTCGAACCACTTGCACCAACACGATCATTAGTCATCTTTGATAGAAAATGTTCATTCGTATAAACATTCTTCTTTGAATTGTGCGTATGTATACGATGTTGTGAAACTAGTTATCAGTGATTGAAATTATAGGTTCAAACATAAAATACATACTGCTCTTTGAGTATTAAATATTAGAAAACGATTTTAATTTTGTTTGAGTAATATTGTGAATAAGATAAAATGTTAACGATAATGAATACTTGTTATTACGTGATTACGGTTGGTGCATCGCGTCCGGTGTATTCGCGCAGTTTACTTAACTCTAGTGCGATATTAACTAATGTTTTAAGAACTTCTTGAGCATCTTTCTTGAAAGATGTTGGATCATCTTCGTAACTATCAACGTAGACACGAATAGTGGCGCCAGAACTTCCTGTACCAGATAGACGGTATATTATACGAGAACCATCTTCAAACAGTATTCGCAATCCCTGCGCAATTAAAATTGTGTAAGTACATACACCGGCACAAGATGGCTTTTCTTAACAATTATGATATACCTGTTTGTTGGCTTGGCTCCCATCAACGGGGTCTACGTAGGAGTAATTATCAGCTAACTTTACAACGTATGTCTTGCCTGCAGATGTAAACGTTTTGCCCACAAATTCAGGCTTTTGAATTTCGGTTTCAATAAACTGCATCATTTTATTCGCCCCTTCAGACTCACAATTTTCGTAATCATATCTAATAAAAATAACGAAATTAATACTAACAATTAATATTAATCCTTTTTTAGAAGGAAACATACCTGGTAAAAAAGTTCCTTCCGTACGATTGCCAATGACTTAACAATATTTCTTCTACAGATTTACCCAGACTTGAAATTACACTAAGCCATGCAAGAGATGCCCATATTCCATCTTTCTCGCGTACATGGTCAGAACCAGTGCCGAAACTTTCTTCTCCACAAAGCGACAGATGTCCAGCATCCATTAAATTACCTAACATTATTGATAAATAAATTAGGTGTTCCATTATGCATACAGAAAATATATTCGGTAGATAATCATTAACATGTCATACCAAAATACTTCCAGCCTGTGGGCACTTCAAAGAATTTAACACCAGTTTTAGCTGCAACTCTGTCTACAGCAGCACCTGTTGGCATAGATCTGGCATATCCTTTGATACCAGTTTTCTTGAAGTATGGTATCGAATTCAAGTTAGCAGCCAACACAGCTAATGAATCAGAAGGTGTAACAAAGAATGCATTTTTACCTAAAATCTAAAGAAAGAAAGTCACAAATAGGTATAAAATTTGTACATGTTATTTCTCTTTTCCGATTTATTTTTACATGTACAATCACACCCTGCCCAGTTTTACTACGATTTCTGCCCCACCCTGTATAAAGATGTAAACTGAGTCCTATTTCAAGGCCATCAGGCTGGAATAAATATTATATATGTATAGTACTCATTTACAATTTTTATTTACCATATTTCTATCTCCATCCCCATCAAAGGCAGCACCAAAATCATATGGACCATTTTTTATAGCATCCACTAAGTCTTTGGCATAAGTCAAGTTGGGATCCGGATGAAGTCCTCCAAAATCTTCGAGTGGAATTGTATTAACAATGCTGGAATCGTCAACACCTAATTCGTTGCTAAATATTCTTCTAATATATGGTCCAGTGACTGTAAATGCCAACATTGTTGTATCGATTTATAAATATGAGACAATTAAACGATGGTGTTTGCAAATCCTAATTTAAATGTACCTCCATTCATTCCATTGATAAGGACCTTAAAAGCAGGTCGACTGCTGCTTCCTTGAAGCAGACTCTTAATGCTGGAGAAATCGAAGATATCTTTCATAAGCTCCAAGTAATCATTCACAGAGTCCAACACATCAACTGTAAAGCTGTTGCCATCAACCTGAATAGTAGTACTCTGTATCTTATCTATGTCTATATTTATGTCGGAAGCAATTTTATAGCTTTTCAGCTGTGTGGTAATTTCATAGATTTTATTCGTCACATTGTCTGGAGCTGGACCACCATTCTCGCAATTAAATTTAATTCCAAAATCGGCATCAGGACCACCAGGATTATGAGATGCGGTCAGGACAATTCCCCCTTGGGTTTTGTATTTTCTTATTATGGTGGACACTGCAGGAGTCGAGAATACTCCATTCTGGCCAACTATTAGTTTCTTCACCTAAAGTATTACATAAAAATGATATGAGTGCTACTTGTCATGCCACCTTGTCGCTTTTACAATGAGAAAGCAACAATTGTAGATTATCTATAAATAGCTAAAGTTGACTGAAAAGATGATTGAATAATATTGTATAAAGCATGCCTAACTCCATTTCTACAACCTCGAATTATCTTTGAATTGTTATCGTTATTATCAATGATACATACGTTAAACTGCTAAAATACGCGTAAACTTACTCCGTTAGCCGCAGCGATCCTGATAATTTTTCCAACCGCTTCTTTTCCGTAATATCTTCCGTCACCGCCTACAACTAACGTGCTACCAACTAACTGATTACCAAGTGCCTCGAGTATTGCTTGAATAAAATTTTCCGTATAGTGTTCTTGCATGAAAACCTTCACGGCTTTTCGTAATCCGGAGGTACCCGGCTTCTGGCCTTCGTACACTCGGGTCTCTATAGTTCTACTTGTCACTGCACTCGACATGTTTAGAAATATTGTTCTGGCTTGCGGAGACGATAACTGAAACAAAGAACGAAAACCGCTCGTATCCCAGTCCGATTAGCAATGAGTATTTCGATTTGGTAATTTCATAACACGTCCTCGGTGTCTGCTACCAGACTGAACTTTGTCTGCCAATGACACACAAGGGCACGGGTCACCATCTTGAAACGCGCGCGCGCGCACTTTGCCGTTGACTAATAATATCGTTCCGCGGCAATCGGGAGAGTCTTTCAAATTTAAAACAAATATTCTTGCGAGCGTGGACTCTGCGATAAGTGTGATAACTGGCCGTAAACATCCGATAGAAAATTTCAATGATAGAAGCCTCGATCGACGCGTTCTTGGTCCTCGCGATAGCTTCCGTTCAATGTGAATTATGTGGGCGATGCAAATCAAAAAATGTCGAATCGAACTCGCCTTATCGCTCGAGCGTTTAAGTAAATAAGTTTACTGTACAAATTCTCCCTGAAACGTGGTCGATTGCGGGACTATCGTTTCAGTCTCTATTGTTGTTTAACGAACCTCCAAAATAATGGGCAATGACATTTGTGCTGAACGATGTTTACAAAGTCCCGTGACCCGTGAGCGATTTAAAAAAGTTAGAAAGCCGATCCAAGATAAGAAGTCGCGAAAGAAATAAGCACTTGGACCGAATAAGAAATTCCACTACGTCATTCGGGTGAGATCTATCTTGTTCAATAATATATGTGTGTCGTTATATGGTAAATACAATACACGAAAAATACGGAAAAGAGATTTTGTGTAAAATTCGTGCGCGCATACAGAGAAGCGCTGCTTATTATGATGATCGGTATTAGTCGCGAAGAAAAATGAGGAGGAGGGAGCTTGTTATGTCAAGGATGCCCGATATAAGTACGCGGGTTTACAAAACAGAGACTTAGTTGTTTAAAACAACGGTTTTCTGTGAAAGCATGCCGGTCGCGAACAACAGTACCGTGTGTTAATAACCGACGAAATTCTGTTCTTTTAGATTAGAGAGTTGATAGATATTTGAACGTGTTTATACTCTAAACGTGTTACATAAAACATCTTTGGACACTCTAAGATACAACTGTATTGGGTAAGTGAACTTCTGAATATTCATTTTTACAGATGTCACAAATGTTATAAAATGTTGTACAAATGTTATAAAGTTTTCCTTTTACCAATAATGGATCTGTTATGTTTTGATAGTTTATTCGGTACAAAATCAATTAAATGTACTATGTATAAACCGAATGATTGGGACATTAGTATGCAACATGACAGTGGATCAGAAAGTGCACCGCTACTCTCTTCAGAGTCTCATACAAGTGTGGAATCTACTATATTTAATGATTCTGAGACAAGTGACTTCGAATGTACACCTACCAACACGTATTTCAAGTACTAATTTTTCTCATGATTATAAGAGTAGAGTTCTCACTATCAGGATTACTCATTATAAGACTGCGGATCTTATGCATTTATGACAGAAATGGGTCGGCACAATTTAAAACATTGAAATGATTAAGAGAAGCCATGTCGATATATTATTTTCAAATTACTAAAATTATTAAAGAAAAAAAGAAGCACAGACTTTATATTTTGCACAAAGATCCACAGTCTACTCATTATAACAATCCAGATTCGAATATCCAAATAGTAAAACTCCTGTTCCCATATTCTGCCATAGTCCTTCAAATTATAATGAGTAATTCGAATATTCAAATGTCTGGATAATAAGAGCCCTATTGTACAGTTAATAGAGATACTAACTCATTAATATTTTATTAAAGATATTAGAGACAGAGATATTAGATATTTTGATTTATTGACATTAGTATTTCCTCTGAATTAATATTGTTATTAAAATTACTAACAATAGTTGCTTATTGGATTTGATTTTTGTAGGTATGGTAGCCTGGAAGTTTGTAGCGTTAACTCTACTGTCAATGTAATACCTAAGAGACCACCACCCCTTATTCAAGAACACACTTCAGTTATATCACTGTCCAAGTCTTGTCCATTAAATGTAACACAAGACACATGTTATGAAATTCATAATACTGATCTGGTGAGAATACCACAAACAATATAAAATTGCATGTTCCATTAGATCTATCATTTTTATACATATCAAGGTTGAACGAGCTATAGATGTGTACATATCTATGTAATTTATAGGTTGTTTATGAGTAGACTGCGGATTTTATGCATTTCTAACAAAAACTAGCTGATAATAGTTCCAACACATTATTTTCAACTTGTTAAGATTACCAAAGAATGAAACAATCTTCTACATGGCTACTATTTCTTGCAATTGATGCAGACAATTTTTATTTTGCATAAAAATCCGATGTTTATGACAATTCATAGTTTGAATCTTGGTTTATAAGAATGAACATTAGATGCAGATTTGTTTCCTATACTAGAAGCTTTACTTAGCAAGCAGTAGTTTAAATGCACAAACACTATAGTCTATTGGTTAACTCTAACTAGATTCAATTTCAATTTGTATGAGAATGATAATTTACTTTGTGTTCTAATCTTATTAAGCGTGAATATTATTATTTTTATTCTACCAGATATTTAATAATGAAAAATACGAAGCAAATAGTAGGCAACCACTGCTGAATGACTTTACGAGCAAATATTTATCTCAATCATTGGAACAGGAAACCACGCATAGGGCATGTGAGGAGAAACCAAAACAAAGCTCTCTAGTTACTGTGTAAGTGATATAAAAAATTTCTATTTCAATGTTCTACAACAGAGATACGAAACCAGGATATACCAAAGATGCTTCTAGAAAGAGGCAAAGACACTTGTTAATGTCGTTTTCGTTAGCACGATCGTAAACAGAAGATTAAATTTAGCACTGCCGCATATTGTACTATTAATTACAAATTATTATCAGCTATCAATGTTATCATCAAGAAAGGGTTCTGGGTCAGTACTCTTAGTATTGCGTTCTGAAATCTAATCACATTCATAAATTTTTTCTTATCTCACACCAGTCATTATATTTTTAGTAGGTCGATGATGAGAGAAAAATGAAATCTTGCATCAGAAATTCCTATATGCATTTTGAGTGTGTTATATCAATACATGCTTGCATCGAATTATAGATCATTTCTCTTGGAAAAGAAAGTATACATAAAAAAATTTATGTGCTGCCTGATAACTGAAATTTTTGTGACTTTGACCTGTTTGAAGTGATAAAAAAGGAACCATGGATATTTATGGAAATATATAAATAGCTATCTCTTGTATTAAATGTACATATATAGCATTGTACAATACTAATTCTTTTAAGAAAAAAAGATTGTACTTACCTACCCTTAACTAAATTCTTTTTCTCACAATTTTATCAGACTATCCAGTTGTTAAAAATTGTAAAAATTCGATATTATACTTTTTTATCTAACATTCCAGTACTATTAATTATCGAGTTTGTAGTTATTGTTTAAGATCAAATGTACGATAATTCGTTTCCACATCTTAAAAGCATACACACGTCTTGGAGGAGATTACGATTATGAAATTGAGAATTTCGAGTGTATGTATGAATGGGTCCTTTTACTTCTAGTTTTAGTTTCGAATAAATTAAGAAGTTTACCGGATGTATGCTTTTAAGACATGGAAACGAATTAAAACGAGGCGAACGCGGTTACCGGTCGCTCACGTTTCGGCAACCATCGGGTGGTTGTGTCTGCTGCACAGTATATTCGCTTTAGAAGGGGTTAGTGCTCTGTCGGTTGCCTGGGCAACAGACGACCACCCGAAAGGTCAATGCCCGTAGCTAACAGCTAAATCGTGCCCGCCATTTCTTTTTGGCATTCTCATTTCGCCTATGCAACCTTGAATCAAACCTAAAATGGTTATGACTATTTCAAATGGGTTATTATATTTCGAAAAAAACAATCCACAATACTTAACACTAGGTTTACGGGACGCGTTAAAATGACGCATTCTAATATTATTACAATTATTAAGAATATAAAAATACATATATGAGGAACTGTTCAATGCATTTATTTGTTTGAGCATATATTGTAGAAAAAATGGCTGAATATTTGGAGAGACACATTCTCTTTACTTTTATAAAATTTATACAACATTAAAAAACCCATTTTTTCCAAAAGTACTCTTATTCAATCAAATTATAACGAAGTAATTTAATATAAAAGAATGTTTCAAGTAACTATTAGCCTTTACAATTTATTTTTAAAAAACTTCAGGCAAGAACCATTATTTTATGATATAAGAATCTAGATTATTTTCTAAAATAACTTTATGTACACATGTACACAGGTTTTCAATATGGAACACCATATTAGGTTCATCGTTATTAACAATACCGTGGGGTATTCAAATGGCTGGTTTCTTCCCTGGCATTATTCTCATACTTACAATGAGTGGATTATGTTTGTACACTGCTTATTGTCTTCTTCTTGTGCACAAATATCATGGTAAATTTTCTTAAATATGCAAATATAATAATATTGAAGGTAAAAATAATATATAAATTATGATTATATGTGGTTTAAGGTGGACACAAAGGTGTAGAAGTAATTTATTTAAGCCGAGTATACTTAAATAGATGGGCAGAATACATTGCTCAATCTTTTAGCATTACTGTGTTACTAGGTGCAACCATTGCATACTGGGTACTAATGTCCAACTTTCTCTATAATTCTGTAAATTTTATATATGGTAAGTACTTACTTATAAAGTAAAATTATCTTCTTAATCTATGAAGCAATTAAAGATTGAGAATCTTGTAACTCTTCACAGATAGTATGAGCGAAGCTGACATACCTTTAGTTAGTAATGATTCTTATCCATCAGAAGTATTGTGTCCAAAGAAAATGGTCAATAATACAAATACGACAATTCATGAGTTTGCATACAGCTCTTTGGGACCACTATGGGATTTATATAAAACAGTTCCTATGTTTCTTGGTTTATTAATATTTCCATTTTTGAATTTTAATAGTCCCACCTTTTTTACGAAATTTAATTCTCTCGGTAAGTAAGGACTAATTATTTTTCAATGAAAACTTGTACTGCATGTATATGACTCGCGGACTAATATCTTTTTTAGGTTGCAACAAACATACGACTTATCCTATAAATTTTTGTTTTATTGTTTCAAATTACGAAAACTGTATATCTCGCAGGAACCGCATCAATTTTATATTTGATTGTATTTGTCTTGGTGAAATCTATATCGTGGGGCGTTAACATGGAACAAACAGACTGGGAAATTAGTTGGACATTGAAGTTCTCATTCCCTGCTCTTTCTGGAATGCTAGCAATGTCGTTCTTTATTCACAACATTATAATCACTATTATGCAAAATAATCGTGATCAAAGTAAAAATGTAAATAGCCTTGATTCCTTTAAAAAATTAATATTCTTCATTTATGATTCCATAGAGCTTTTTTGAAAGTATATGTATATGTTGCAGGGACGAGATCTTTCGATTGCATATATTCTTGTTACACTAACTTACATTATAGTTGGTGTAGTATTTTATGTATGTTTTCCACTTAGTAAATCATGCATCGAAGATGTAAGTAAAGTAGAAGAATATATAACATACAATCACGAACTTTGACATTAATAATGTTTCACTGTGTTTTTTTACAGAATCTGTTGAATAACTTTCAAAAATGGAGTGGCTTAACAGTTGGCGCACGAATTGTTTTACTTTTTCAGTTGCTAACAGTTTATCCATTACTTGCCTACATGCTACGCATTCAATTGCTTTCCTTGATATGCAAAACCTATAACATGGGCTGTGTTCTTGTAGTTAATATCATATTGGCATGCATATGTATTCTATTCGCAATTTTTGTTCCATACATTGGTACGATAGTACGGTATACAGGAGCTTTGAGTGGTTTTGTTTATGTATTTACATTGCCGAGTTTCTTGTATTTGGCAATTTTGAAAGAGCAAAAACGACTGACATTATTTTTTATGATTTTGCACATTAGTATACCAATATTTGGCTTTTTAAATCTGTTTGCACAGTTTTTCGTTACAGAATCATAAAAATGTGCAGTTTTTTTTTACAGTATAATTAGAAAATATAAAATGCATTTTATATATATTTTATGTTAATTTAAAACAAGTATGAGTGTGCTAGGATTCGAAATACTTTAAAGAGACTAGAAAACAAATTGTATAGTTGTGTTAATTCTATATAATAAAAATCAAATGCTGTTCGTTGGTCACGACATCACGTGAGAACGGCTGGACCGATTTGGCTATTTTTTTTTTTTAATGTTCGTTGTAGTCCGAATTAGGTTTTTACGCAAAGAAAGTTTGGAAAAGTTGGCCGGAAATTGGAAAATTCGGGAAAAAATGAGACTACCCACACCGCAACCGCCATACAAGATACAAGATACAAGATAAAAGATAAATGTATGATATTGTGTAGTTCTTCAACTTTCTTGCATGTTACAGATCCTAATAAAATTTGGAAGAATTAATATATTAACGTAAAAATTCATTTTAAAACTTGGACAAATAATTCCGTCACCCACATATGGGTGACATGGCATTAAATGTGTTAAAACAGTATGTGTAGAAGTCGATGTTTGAAACAGAAATTTCTCACTGTACTGTTACCGCGATATATTTGTTATTGTTGTATTCGTTAAACATTTATTCATCTACAAATGATTCTTGCCGCTCTCGACATAAGGTACCGTGAGAAATTCGGCAAGAATCATTTGATCCGGAAAATCTGAAAATAGCGCCAATTCGTGCAGCGGCGAAACGCTGAAACTTCTAGCCAATTTGTTTCCCCTATCCACCGTTAGATGGCGCTATATTTAGATTTTCAGCTCCACTGTCATGTAGCGCCATCTAGCGGGAAATTAGCGAAACGAATTGGCTGAGTGAATTGGTGAGCATTGTATAATGCATGTGTGTTCATTGTTAAGTGTTAGCAATATGCGAACAATTATTTATTCGTTAATTTAATTCTAAAAACTACTGGTAAACTGTGTTCTACAAAATTAAAATAATTTTTACTTTTTATCTAGAATAATTTATTTGTAATTGTAATATTTATAACAACAATAAATATTTTCTGTTATACCTAAGAGAGAGCACTGATATTTCTTTAACTCTTCTTTGGAACTTTGTAAACCCAAACAGTATCGACTCCTTCTCCTATTACTTTTATTGCATACATACTAGGAAGTGGAAATCTGCAGGCAACTATAGTAACATCTTCCTGTAACTCCGTCAAAAATTTCTGTTCTATATCTTGCATCTGTAATAACAACATTTGTCAATTGTATTTAAGTATTAGAAACACAATATATAAGAAATACAATACCATTTGACCAACTCCAAACAAAACAACATTATCATAATTTTTTAAATTATATGTCCATAGATTTTGCCTAATAAATTTTGTTTGCGGTGATAGTCCTGAGAATAAGGCTTTTAATCTTGAATACCATACCAACCATGCATTTAATTCAATACCATGAGCCTTGAATCCAGCTTCGGCTGCTGCAAAAACCTATTCAAATGAAAATTTTATATTATAAATGCATGGTGTTTGTACAGTTAATAACATAACAGTGTGATATAGTATTTCTCCCTGATTATTCTGAATTACTTTGTAGTAATTAATTACTTACTATACGCCCATCTCCACTCCCAAGATCAATCAACGATCCAGAGCGTCTTTCTAAAGCTAATAACACATTCTGCAACTGTTGTGTAGTGGCTGGTACATAAGGTAAACATATTTTACGAAATGCAGGACTCACAAAAGGAACACATATTACGCTTATAGCTGTTGCAATACCTCCTACCAAATAAAACATAAGTATCATTGTGTGTAATGAAAAAAGGAGATAAAAACATAATTAATTTTGATCTCTTGCCTGTTATTCCAAGAAGGTACAAACCCAGTTTAGACGCTTTAGACGGTCCAGCAACTTTATCACTTTGACTGAAGATGTAATTTATATCATTAACCTCTGCTAAGTAAATTGATCTTCGATTAAAACGTTTAAACTTAAAAGAGAATCTTTCCTAAACAATTTATAAATGTTAATATTGTAATCTATAAGTTTTAATTGATGAATCTTACACATTTTATATATTTAGCGTTTGTCAACAAACTAAAAAATCCTCTGTTTCTTCACGGCAAGAAGTCCACATGGTTTAACAAGATCGTTTCAAGATACATGTGTATTCGTTCTAACTCCAAGACGATTCTTTGGCCAACAGCGACCCCCTACCGTTGCATGCATTGTCGCTATTGGCCGAAGAATCGTCTTGGAGTTAGAACGAATACACTTTGCCAGCCATCATCTGACGCGCGTATGGCACATAACAAGTCAAATATAGTATTGCAGATCGTCGTTTTCAAATTGTAATATTCAATCTTTTAAAAAGTATTTAAATTAGGAGATGAACGATTTGTAGAAATAATAGATTTTAAAATAATTAATGAATTCTGAAAAACTACATGAAATATAAGGAAGAATTCATATACAGTTTTGAAACTATATGCCGGTGTATATATAAACTTGTGTACGAACGCGCACTTCAGTACGAAGTTCTGCTAGTTCTGTAGCTTTTTACAGGTGCATATACACTAAAAACAGGTTCTCAAAAGACAACGAAGTTTCACGTCTATTGTACTCTGTGGAATGGGTTTGTGTGAAATTTTAAATAAAGCGCTCGCAATAGCAAATGTGGCGACAGGTGGTGGGGGCAGTGTGGCTGAAACAGTCGTGCAAAAGCATCGAGCCAAGATCACTGTTCGTATACCGCGCTTCTCGTTTAAGCAGTATTAGCTCTTGTGATACAAAAATGTCGAAATACACGATTGTGATGGTACGCCATGGCGAGAGCGAATGGAATAAGTTGAATTTGTTCTGCGGATGGTACGATGCTAACTTGTCTGACAAGGGTAAGTGATATCGGGAGGATGAATGTTAAGAGGAGTCTTCAAGGGCAAAAGGTCGATCTAATAAAATGTCATGAAACGTTAAGTTCCCTTACCCGAAAAATTTCTATACATATTACATATCGATACAGTGTAGTATATGCATAAGCTTTGGTTACGAAAATTTTCCTGAATTAAGTTTTCGCAAGCATTTGTTTTTTGAAAACATGCAATTGCGCTAACCTTCACGCTTTATTTTCAATATTTAACCTGTTAACCGAAATGTTTTCTCAATTATAAACACTTACGAGGGTAATGTAAGATTAACTAAATTAATACAACAGTAAATTGATTAGTAAATTAAATATATTTTTAATACTAGGTAAAACTGAAGCAGTTTCTGCCGGTAAAGCAGTAAAGGATGCAGGATTAAAGTTTGATATTGCTCATACATCGGTGCTGACTAGAGCACAAGAAACTTTGAAGTCGATTCTTAAAGAATCTGGACAAGAAAACATTCCTGTTTGCAAGACATGGCGTTTAAATGAGCGTCACTATGGTGGTTTAACTGGAATGAATAAAGCAGAAACAGCTGCTAAGTATGGTGAAGAACAAGTACAAATCTGGAGGAGATCCTTTGATGTACCTCCACCTCCAATGGAACCAGATCACAAATACTACGATACGATAGTAAAGGACCAAAGATATGCTGGTGAACTAAAAACAGAGGATTTTCCTAAATTTGAGTCGTTGAAGCTGACGATTGAGAGAACATTGCCATATTGGAATAATACTATTATTCCACAACTAAAGGAAGGAAAGAAAATTATCATTGCTGCTCATGGAAATAGTTTGCGTGGCATTGTGAAGCATTTAGACCGTAAGCTTTTACACATTCAACATTATATTACAACATTTAAAAGAATTATAACACTAATTGTTTTTTTTTCAGAAATGAGCAACGATCAGATCATGGGTTTAAATCTGCCAACTGGTATTCCATTTGTTTATGAATTAGATGAAAACTTTAAGCCTGTTGTATCAATGAAGTTCTTAGGTGATGAAGAAACAGTAAAGGCTGCAATTGCTGCAGTTGCTGCACAAGGAAAAGCCAAGTAAACCCTAATAACTATGGAACAGGAACTTTGTTGTTACTATGAGAAATATTAACTAGTTCCTAGTTTTATCATTGTTGCGATATTTATTTTCAATATTAGAAACATTTTTTTGCAGTAATCGTTCGAAATTCTATATATCATAATTTATGATAAAGTATTTATTGAATATCATTATAAGATATTAAAAAAAATATATACAAATAAAATGTAATTATTTTTCTTGATCTTCAAAATAAGTACTAAGACCTTGATTGTTATTATCGTTTATTATTGCAAAAATGTTTTCTTCGTGTTTCGACTTTATGCACTGCTGAATGTGCAATGGCACAATGGAAATAGGAACACATCTTTATGGAGACCTTTCCTGAATTGCATGCTGCAGAAGAGTAAATACTGTTCACATAAAATATTGATTATCAAGTACTTGTATAGTATTGTACAGAATTGCGCCAAATGATGGCTAGAACTCAAAGCGTATACGTTGTAATTCCAAAACGATTCTTACATCAATAGCGACAATGCATGTGATAGTTGGGGATCGCTATTGGCCGAAATAAATATTGTATACATGTATATATACTCTTGATAATTGGATCTTGTAGTAGATATAACATTATTTTCAAGTCTTGAATCTAACGTGCATATTTTCTTTGTTTGAAATTCTAAGAGGAAGCATTTGACTACTTTTTTGGGCCACTGTACATATGGATACGTTACTGCGATCGGCCATTCTGGGCACGCATGCGCGAAAAAACTCGTCGTATTTTGGCCTTCTCAGTCACTGATATATCAATGTTCTCAGAACTGCTCAGCACTGCTTACAATAATGGCTTTATAATTTCTATTATATCGGATGATAAATAGTTACTGTAACACGAGCTGCCATCGAGTATCATGAAGTGATAGAGAGTGATAATTCAAATGCACTAGCGTGACTGTTAGTGAAACAAATTTTGCGTTTCGATAATCAACAGGCAATCCTCGTAAATCTTGATGAGCTGAACACGACTGCGAAGATCACTACTCTTTATTAATCATATTTGCATTGCAATTGTAAGATCTACTATGCAGGATGAACCCTTACAGTCAAGCAAGGCTTACTCCATTATGTGAAGATCGGAAGAGGGGGTTAGGATGAACAAACAGTATAGTCACCGTAGTCCCCTTATTCCTATGTTGTTCAGTTTGTTGATGTTCGGCAACTTGTGATCATTGAATAATTACCGGATGAAGTTATAAAGTTATTTATACTTCGTTTGTGAAAATACTAATGCCCTTCAAGTAATACTACGAATATATCTCGTACTCGAAATCATTATCAACGATTAGTCATTCGTATGATAAAGACTAAACTTACAATTTCAATTGAAATACCAATAAACTATGAAGAACGTTGATTTAAAAATTGTTTTATTGGGTGACAGAGCTGTAGGCAAAACATGTCTTGTGAGACGTTATATATATGAAACATTTACTGATACAATTCTATGTAGAAGTGTAAGTGCATTTATTGAACTTAGATAATAGATTTTATAATAGATTATATAATAGATTTTTTTATTTGTATTTATATGTACTGACACATGATCGAATTTGATTAATTTCTTGTATAGCAAGGGTTTCATAAAAATTTACCTTAAGCTTCAGAACATTACTATTTTAAAATTTTGTAAATTTCTATTAGTTTATAATACAAAATAAAAAGTCCTGAAATAAAGTCATTGAAATGTACACTTAGATTCAACTAAGAGATGAATATTAAAGCAAATTAACTCAGCTTCACTTTTCTTAGACTATAGGAGCTGCATATTCATCTAAAGAGATAGATTGTAATGGAAATTCGATTGTCTTGGGAATATGGGATACAGCAGGTAGTGAAAGGTGAATGGTTTTCATAGCTTCGTGATATAGCTTCTATAAAATAGCTTCTTCTACTTGTTGAAATACTGTTTTATTAAAAGTCCTATTTTTACAGGTACGAGGCAATGACTAGAATGTATTACCGTGAAGCAAATGCTGCCATAGTGTGTTTTGATCTTACAACAGCAATTACCTTTCAAAGAGCAAAATATTGGATAAGAGAACTCAGAGCGGTCGAAGAAAACTGTAAAATATACCTCTGTGGCACAAAATCAGACTTACTTAACTCTAATGAAGTTCAAGTAATGGAGATAGCACCTATAGAAAATTATGCTACATGCATTCAAGCTAAATTCTATATAACATCCAGCAAGACAGGAGAAAATATTGGTGAGAATATATGTTGGGTGCATATGAATTCATTATTATTACTTATCGATTTAGTAGTAATTAATTTATTTTTATAGCTGAATTGTTTGATGGAATTGTGCAAGATTTTATAGCTACTAATCCAGTATTACAAGAAAGAAAGAATGATACAATTGGCTTAAATACAGAGCTTTCGAACAAAAGGCATTCAAGGTGTTGTTCAAGGTAGATATAAGAAAATCATTACATTTTAACTGTTCATGTAAGTGCAAATTGTGTAATGTAATGAGTTTTAATACATCATTACACAAAAATCTTTAAATGTTACTTTTAAATATATTTTCCATTTCCTTAATATTGTTTTCATTTTACTACGATTCTTACATGTCCGAATCAAGTGACTCTTGATTGAGCTCACGCTATTACAATATAATAAGGAATGTGATTTCGTATTATAAATCTTATTCATTTAAATTTAAAGTAAAGACAAAATTGATAACAAGCTATTGCCAATAATGCTAGAGTTATCTGGTATTCATAAATTTACTTCATACTCTGTTTAGTATCTTTGTTTGGTGCAAAAGAATTTATAGAGATAAACACTTTGATGTCAGAGAACTGCAACAATTCATATTGTTATTGACTGAGCCAAACAATTATAAACGTTTTATTACACAGCCCTTACCTTTTATTATAAAACTTTCGTTCAATAATGTATTCATCATACAAATCCATTGTAATGTACAATGAACTTAGCTGTACAATATTTTGTATTCAACAAAAATTCGTTTCTACCAAACTGGTTATTGCATATTTATTTGCAATATTACGATAGCAGAGATGTCTCACAAATTTCTCTAATTTTTTCATAAATACCAAAAAATACAAATCCGCTAATTGTAAAGCCACCCACTCTGGGAAGGAAACCTGCAAAAAGTCTAAAAACGTGATGTCGAAAATTATTTGTACGAAAAATATTGATTGTGATTTAATAAAATTATTGTTCGCATACCCTCTGACGCCACATTCTCTGTAAACTTCTCTTAACATTATAGAGATTTTTACTTCTTCTTTCTCTGCAGAAGTATTTGATAACATTATTCTAGTTTTCGCGACATCTAGGGGCGTTGTTATAGCCGCGGATATACCCACTTGAAAATTAATACTTACTCATTATTAAAAAGAATTAATTGCTAACAATTGCAATTGTTTTAATTGATCGACAAAATCAGTTGTCAATTATTGATTATAAATATTAATCGTTAATTGCAATCGATAACATTTGAATTATAATCGTTAGTCGTTAATCGCATTGAATACTGATCAACTCTGTATCTATTGTTTACTAGCATTTAAAGATTTTCATATTTACCTGACAAGGATCCACAAATGGCACCCTCTATGGGCGTACAGTCACGTTCTTTGTGTTTCTTCCAATGAAGTTTTAAATATTCCCATAGCGGCATTTGAATTAAGCCAAATGGCAAATCGCGGAGGACGGTACTTCCGTAACCACGGTATAAAGTTCTTAATGGTAACCTGTGTACGTCACCTAAAAGCGCTTGTTTCCTTTGTTTCACTACTTCTACTGGAACTCGAATCAGACACGCGCCCTGTTAGCGAAACCTCTGGGTATTTAAATGATACAAATTGATCGATACTTTTCGGAAAAATACAATTTCAAACATGCACAAACTCAGAATAAAAAGTTTTACCGTTTCTCCCAATGCCGCGGCAATCATATGTACTAACGAGTGATACTGTTGAGGTAAGTGAGGTTGAAAAATTTCTTTCAGTCCGTCGTAAATCACGAAAAATACCGCAGCTACAAGTATTATTATTATCAATAAGAAATTTACATTATTAGTTACGGATACGCAGTTAATTAAGCTGAAAAGTCTACACCCTACAAACTTGCAATATTACATACGCAAAATAGCAGGATTCGAATACAATCGAAGATATTGGGAACGACTTTTGCGAAATAACAAATGGTCATGATCATTTTACTGACAAATAAATGAAAAATAATTAGAGAGAGTTTGTAAACTTTTGCGAATGGTTTAATTGAAATTTACCCGATGGAGCGGATCCTATCATCACAGGGCCCAGCCCTTGATATAGTCGTCTGAACCCGCCAGATTGAACGAAACCATGTTGACTTTGTAAACGCGTTTTAAGCGTGTCCAGTGGAAAAAATGTGAAATCACAAACGGCTCCTGCGACAGCACCTGACTGTCGTATATACATATAAAATAATCATAATAATATTTGCATAGTACGATGAATACCATAGATTACTTAATTGTGGTATGCAAATGTGAATGTAGGATATTTTAATAAAATTGTCTATGATAAACCCCAACTTTTTACGTCACTAAAAATTGATAAAAAGTTATTTTGCCAGCTCTACATAAAATAAAATAAACATATGCGAAATTGTGATAAAAATTTATGATTTTCACTTTATCTATGTTAAGCGCCTATTTCTACTTCTTATAGTCGTCTGTCCTCGATCTATTTTGAAGTCGTTTATAACTTAATCAATTGTGGGAACGAGTTCACATAGGAACATAGTATTTCGAAACATATAAAATAAACACTTTTCACTGTTATGGAAAAGGTGATAATGATGGCAGAAAATGTTTGTCATTAATAAAATTGCACACACTTACGATAAGTGACGCGAGAAAAACATTTTTTACATCCGCGATCTTCACAGAATCTTCTTTATGCAACATTTTTGGCCGACGTGACATTTGCTTAACGAGTTAACATTTTCAGGTACCGACGTTTGTATATTTTAAATGCAGAAATATTGAACACATCATCGAATAAAAGGAAATATTAATTTGATGAGCAAAAAATTAACCACAACATTGTAGTTTCTTAACAATTTGACGGTGACAAATTGTTAATGATATTATTAAAATACTTATTTAAAACTTGATATATTCATCACCCACATGGACGAGGTTATCACGCTAAAGCCGGAAACATGTGCATTTCTTACGCAATGACATCACTCCACTAGTTCACTGTCCACTTTCCGTCTGCTTCTCAATCGTGCTTTCGCATTCTGTTCACGAGACCTAACCTACTCCTGCGTATCTCGAAGGACCACCGTCCTCTGGGTTAGGACGAGCTTTTTGTTTTAAAAGCGTTTTCTCACTAGGCCAAATAGATGAAGCGTGATAGAGAATTACTAGGTACCCGAGATGTATATATAGGAAATCGCAACGCAATTACGTCATGAAAGCTGTTAGATGCAGTATGAGGAAATTCTTGGCTTTTGTATTTACTACATCATTTCGGTCAGTCCGGAGCACGAACGAAATTTCGAAGAAAATGATTGACTCGATGTTTTAGGAACTATTCAAGTGTTCACATAACCTTGAAATTTCATTGACGCTCCTTTCGGCGGGAATCTCGAAAGATTTTGTACTTTTACTCCGACATCTATAAAAATGTCTCAAAACATTTTGAAAAGCAGCTTGGAAAATGCTTCCTTCAATATTATATTTCAGGTATTTTGCCAACATAGCAAACCGTATCACTCTTATTCTACCAACATAACATATTATTTCATGATGATTGTCATTTCAGATCTAATAAAAAAATTAATGTCGTGCATTTACAAATCGAAACGATTCGCGATTTGTTTTTCATAAAATAATATGTTTTCAGAAATCTGAGCTACATTCGAAAAGCAGTTAAATAGTCTCTTTTTTGTAGATACTATGTCGAGGTGTTACATTTGTTTTGAATGCATTTGTTGTTCGACACGTTGGTCAAGCAGTTCTTGGCGTTATAAATGTAAGGCTCCTGTTGTTGGAGTCAATGATCTTGTTCTTATCTCGAGAACCATTTATGAAAGCATGCTTAACTAACACAGCAGAACATAATTGGGCACAAGTTGTTAATCTATTATGGATGACGTTAGTCTTTGAAATTAATTTATCATAAAATGGAAAATATTTTTGCTTCGATGAAGATATCTACAATTCTTTTTTCAGGGTACCTATATGTTTTGTGATGTCTACAATATTTGGGTACATATGGCTCTACGTTTTATCAACAACCGAAGAACTACCAGCATATTATACATTCGCAGTTTGGGCTGTTGCTCTGTCTTGTATTATTGAGTTATCATCGTTAATTGTTCAGTTGGTTGCTAGTGCATTTTTATTTGTTAGATTGAAAGTAAGAGTTTGCTGTAAAAATATTACTATTGGTTGAAAATATTTTAATAGCTATTTAATATTTCAGATTATTCTTGACACAATTATGATTGCTATTCGTACTTTAACATTTGTTCCATTAATACTTTACAATCCAGACAATGCGTTATTTGCATTTGGAGTAGCTCAACTAGTCGCAGCAATCTTTCATACTACTAGTCACTATGGATATTTCCATTACTATATCAAAAAGATAAATAAATGTAAGCTAAAACGACGAATGTCATTGAAAGACAGTAGCGATGAATATGTTGTAAAAGAATTTCCATTTCAAACAGTAATGGATTTCCTACCTGGACAGTTGGAAAATAAAGTATGTACCAAGACCTGTTTTCATTTTGCTCTGGATATACGATTTATCTATCTTTCAGGAATCATGTTTAGATAAAAAATTATCTATTCTTACATGGAGCTTTTTTAGACAAGGAATTCTAAAACAAATTCTGACAGAGGGAGAGAGATTAATTATGACAGTGATGCCAGTATTAACATTTACCGAACAAGTATTTAGCAAAGAATATTGTTATTCAGTTACAAATTCTTGCGTTAACATTAATTTGCTTTCTTACTTGTACAGGGAACATACGAAATTGTGAATAATTTAGGTTCTTTAGCAGCAAGATTCATTTTCCGTCCAATAGAAGAAAGTGGGTATTTTTATTTTACCCAAATGATCAAACGAGATAAATCAATCAATGATCAAAATCCTGTAAGTAATAGATGTGGAAGACACAAATGCAATGTACCTACATTTATATAATACAAACTAATTAACCAAAAAATATGCGTTTCAGGTAAAAGTTCAGGAAAGCGTAAATGTTCTTATACACTTATGTTCAGCTGTTACTTCCATTGGTCTAGTTGTACTAATATTTGGTCAATCGTATTCGAGTACTCTATTGTGGTTGTACGGTGGTGCAAAATTAACTTCTCATTTGCCTATACTCTTGATGCGGGCGCATTGTTTAGCCATTTTACTTTTGGGTATAAATGGTGTAACAGAGTGTTACACTAACGCTACAGCCGACAGTGCAACTATAAACAAGAGCAACTTAATTATGATTTACGAATCAATTGCGTTTTTGGGTGCATCGTATTTGTTCGCTATATGGTTCGGACCTGTCGGTTTTATTCTTGGAAATTGTGTAAACATGAGCTTAAGAATTCTGCATTCTACTATCTTCATTAATAGAAGATACAAAGATACAGTATACCGTCCATTACATGGATTAGTGCCAAAGCCTATGTTCTCTGCTTCTCTTCTTGTAGCAGCTTTAATCACCAATGTGTCTCATGTAAAAGAATAGTTTTTTTTCTATGTATTTACTTAAAAGTATGCGTGTATATATGACATAGAAATATTTCTTTGTTCTAGGCTTACTTCTTTCCTGGTGAAAAGGTTTTACACCTAATTATTGGAATGATTATGTTTATAATAGTATTAATATCGTGGATTTACGAGCATCATGACCTAATCAGGCTTGGTACAAACAAATGGTACGAAAGAAGAAACAGACATAAGAAGAGTGATTGACCTTAACTATGTTAAAATGATGGTTTATTAATATTTACATACAAAACTTATTTACAAGAGTGCTGCAATGAGGAAATTATATAAATTTTCTAAAATTTAATAGTCATATATTTTCTATACTGATACGGTTCAAATCGAGCAAGTGCAAATATTCCTATCTCAACGAAATCACATTTAAATTATTTACTCAGAGTTTCTATATGTATATAAATATAAAATTAACGAAGATAATTCTAAATGCAATGAGATTTAGCTTAAATATAGCCAGTATTATTAGTTCCAAGTAACAATAATTCTTTTTACATAGAGATATCCTTATAAATTGCACCTACCACAGGACCTTGGCGTTGTATAAGGCACTTCCTATAAAATTGTTTACAATATCCTTTTGTATTCCTAATTCAGTACAACTTGTATAGACTTGTTTAGTTTCAATGTTACATTAATAAATTCTTGATTAATTTCAAATTTTACGTTTCATTTAGTTTTCATAATGTGAAGATATTAAACTATATATAATTTTGCACATTACCTGTTATCATTTTGAAGTGCTATGATAGCAGTTGGCGAATCTGCCTCTAACTTTGCAACTTGATCCGCAATTGCAGCAATTATTCCTGCACTCTCCGTAGATGCGTTTCCTTTGGCTTAAACACAATTATGGTACTTTTATTATTCTATTATTTAAAACTTTAAATATAAAATACACTAAAACAATTACCTCCCAAGCATAATCCTGTATGATCTGCCAAGATGCAACCAACAATGCTCTCCATATTATTGCTATAAAAAAATTAATAATGTTATTCAATTAATAGCATGAGGTTAAGTTAGTATATACTACCACTGACACCTATCATGGTTTATTCAATTGGATTAATTTATATTGATTAATACAGGCTTAATAGAACCGTATATATTCTTTTAAGAACCGATGCTACAAAATTTTTTCATGAATGTACACTAAAATATAAGATAGACGTAATATTTTCAGTATTGTTGCTACACGAATAAACAAAAATTTCATTTTCTAACCGAAGATTCATAACAACGCAACTGTGTACGAAG
This sequence comes from Seladonia tumulorum, assembly GCA_913789895.3. Taxonomy (NCBI): domain Eukaryota; kingdom Metazoa; phylum Arthropoda; class Insecta; order Hymenoptera; family Halictidae; genus Seladonia; species Seladonia tumulorum. Next base: position 21,935,987 of record OU565271.1, read on the forward strand.
AAACTGGATTGTGAGCAGGTGCGTAAACATTGCATACTCTTTGTTGAACGACTAAAAAAGGCCCTTTTTATATTTAACTTACACGTCATCGAGTGTTTTTTCTAAACTTTTCTCCATCTTTTTGCTCCGGCTGTTTTATCAAACGCACTTTCTATATAATTGTATTAGAAACAATATACACCAAGATCTGCCAAATATTGTTGCAACAGGTTTAATCGACTGATTCGATATATCGTACTCCGTCGAGAATCTTTCGATAGTGCAGTACATATAGGGTGTCAAAAATATCGTGTAAAAATTTCACGTCATTTACAAAGTGGAATATCGATGCAACGAGAAAACAGTAGATTATACTGTCTTTGAAAACAGTTCTTTTCATATATTTTGTATTGCATAATTGTCAGCAACGACGGGGTAAACAATAAAAGTTCTTGAGGAAGATTTCTTTGATAGAATCTATTATACAAATATGTTAAATGATGTACTTTAATCCCACGTTATTTAAATATTACTCAAGTTCCTATACGTCACAATAGATTTACAAACGTATATAGGGTGTCCCAAAATTTTGTATTTCCTTGAAAAGGGTGATATGTACTTGAGGTCATTTGAAGTCACTTTTTCCGTTTCGAAAATGTTTTCCGCGGCTTTGTTGAAAAGTTATTAACAAAAAACGCAGGCCAATCAGAGGGCGATTATAACGGACGGATTTTGGCGCAGCAACGGGTCCCGATGCACATGGCAATGTCATTGGTCCGAAATTTTCCTTAATAACGGAGAACATTTACGCAAAGGAAACAATTATTTCCGATGATCTTAGGAATCACCTCTTTCGAAGAAGTACAACATTTTTGGGACACCTTGTATACAAACGTACATAAAACAAATTCGATCTCTGTATATTTTGTTTTTTATTATTTCAGTTAAAAACATAAGGAACCTATTTAGAATTCCGTACATCGAAGAAAATTTGCAAACTCTTGTTTGTACCACCCTATATAGACAATATTCACCTCGCAAGCAAACTGGACGACGTGACTCGTACAGTAACAATCATGGCTGGTAAGTCTAAAGATCTGCGTTTGTTTCTTCCGAATTATTTTAAGAAAAAATAGTAAATACAAGTGAAAATAATCTACCGTGATTGTAAAATATTTTTTGTAATTTAATTTCTTCTCGCAGAGGAATGTAGCGTGCAGTTTTATCATTTATATTGCAATATTTGCATGATGTTATGCTCTCAGTGTCCTCGATTCAAGAGACACCGGATAAAAGATTCTTCTAAATTATATATTTTTACAATGTTTTTTTCATGACAACACGCAAGAACATTTTGTTTGTTATTTGTCCGTTATATGCTATTAGAAACATTCATTTGTATATAAAAACGCAATGTGACATCAATCACAATACAATTATGACACCTGTTACATTTGACAAGTGCATTATACAATTTTATTTTTTACGTGTTTCAATTTTATTTGTATTTCAAATGTCTAAAGTCTAAATACAGAAATACAGAATTATTATGAGGATACGTGTTTCATTCTTCTATAGATTATTTTCGTCTATACGATTAAGTAACTTCAATTTCAATTACATTATTAATCTGACAGAAATCTTTTCGTTTTTCTTACATCTGTCGTACCTATTTATAAGAACGGATCACTTTTATTTATTTATCATATATTTCATCGTACATGTTAATTCTCTCGATCGTTGTTAACTACAAAATATAGAAATATATTGTTTCTAATTAGGCTTTTAATACTTTTTGTATTTTTAGGAGAGAACCCATATAACCACTTGCTTAAGTCTATTACAATTGAATCCAAAGATTATAACTACTATGACATCAGCACCTTTGGAAAGAAATATGGTATGTGCATAGTTATCATCAGATGCATTATTCAATGTCACAAGAATTTTAATCAATTTATACAAATATAAATATTTATCTTCTATCTGTGTAGATAGGTTACCTTTCTCCATCCGAGTACTCCTGGAAAGTGCAATAAGGAATTGTGACAATTTTCAAGTGAAAAAAGAGGATGTTGAAAAAATCTTAGACTGGGAAGCAAACCAGGCTTTAGAAGATGGAGCAGAAATATCATTCAAACCAGCCAGGGTGATACTACAGGTATACATAGAATTCGAATGAATTATATGGGCTGGATTATTTCAATTTATTCAATTCTGTAACACATGTAATCAGGACTTTACAGGGGTACCTGCAGTGGTAGATTTTGCAGCTATGCGAGATGCTGTTAAAAGATTAGGTGCTGATCCAGATAAAATAAACCCAATCTGCCCATCAGATCTTGTCATTGATCATTCGATACAAGTTGATTACATTAGAAGGTATTATATACTCGTTATAATATTTTTGTTAACAGAAACACTTATCGAATCATCCGAGAAGATATGAAAGTTTTTCTATTTCATCATAATGTAAATCTATTATGTAATAGGGTTTAAGTTCCAAATGCTTGTCTCTGAAATTACGAGTGAAATGATAGTGCCCACATTTAAAATACTGATAGTGCTTTATAGTAAACAACGAAGATAACAGGGTTTGATAATGGTATCGTTCTCCTTTTTTTTTTAGTAATGATGCTTTGAAAAAGAACGAGGAGCTTGAATTCGAAAGGAACAAGGAACGATTTATGTTTCTAAAATGGGGAGCCAAAGCATTTAAAAATATGTTGATCGTACCACCAGGAAGTGGAATAGTACATCAAGTCAATTTAGAATATTTAGCCAGAGTTGTATTCAACACAGACAATTTGCTTTATCCTGACAGTGTAGTTGGAACAGACTCCCACACAACTATGATTAATGGTCTCGGTGTGCTTGGTTGGGGTGTAGGAGGTATCGAAGCTGAAGCTGTTATGTTAGGACAAGCAATATCTATGTTAGTACCGAAAGTCGTAGGATACAGGTTAGAGGGAGTTCTGAATCAATATGCTACGTCAACCGATCTTGTACTTACAATAACAAAGGTAAAAACATAACATACAAACTATTAGGTTTTGAATTGAATTTTGACAGTAGCATTAAACAAACATAACTTTTTCTGAGATCGGTACAATAATATTTCTTTCTACTTGTAGAATCTACGTCAAATTGGAGTGGTTGGGAAGTTTGTAGAATTTTTTGGTCCCGGTGTGTCTCAACTAAGTATTGCAGATCGAGCAACGATATCAAATATGTGCCCTGAATATGGTGCTACAGTTGGATTCTTTCCCGTTGATCAGCAAAGTTTAGCATATCTGAGACAAACAGGTAAATATCCAGTGAATCTGTTTAGGAAGCACGTTTGTGTACTTATACAATCGTTATAAACTTCTTATTTCCTTTTCATAGGAAGATCTGAAGAGCACATTAAGAGAATTGAAAAATACCTGTCGACTATACGAATGCTGAGAAATTTCGACGATGAAAGCCAAGATCCGATCTTTTCCGAAGTAGTCACTCTGGATCTAGCAACCGTCGTTTCCAGTGTCAGCGGTCCAAAGAGGCCTCACGATCGCGTCTCCGTTACAGATATGAAGACAGACTTCAGGAATTGCTTGACTAACAAGGTAAGAAATAATAGCCGTAACAATATTTAATGTAAAAATCTTCGATACTACATTGTTAACAATAGTACAAAATCGTTCAATATATACGAGGGTGCAAGGGTAGCTGAAGATAAGTCAGTACTCGTATGGGACAAACATAACCCAGTGACGATCAGTTATTACCGTCAAACTGAATCACGTTTATCCCATGCTGTACTTGCAGTCATGCCAATAGCGGGGTGCAGCGTCCTGAGCGTGTCTCGAGGTGTTTCCAAGTTAGTCAGGGTTGATGACAAAAGAATCCCAGGTAACTACTGCTGTGATATGAGTCTTCGATAATGACATATCCCAGCAAAAGTTCCTCTGGATTCTCCCATCTTGAAGCGGTTGTTGGTGTGCATGCATTCAAAGTGTGATGTCCCATCGTTGCAAGAATGATGGAAGAAAAGATTACCTTCTCGACGAAGCTGGCGCTTTCATGAGGATATGTCGCGTTCATTTTGCCTTGCTGATCTAGCTTTATGGTCTTTCGATTCACCATACAGTTAGATCACCAAAGAAAAATAAACGGGACGTTAAAGAGATCGTCGGAGAAGCGTCCGCGGTGTACGATGATCGGTCTTATTATCAGGGACGAGTATTTCGATCTAGTCACGACTTCGTTCTAGCGTTTCACTAGATGAATACTTCGTCCGCGATTATAAGATTATGATTGTTGAAGGCTGCAAGAGTAGACTGAGTATCGATGCCGATGATGATCAGGGGCAGACATTGGATGAATCCTACCCGGTGAGGCTACTATTCCGACCACACCGAGCGAGATTTCATCCGACAGCAGCCTTTATTAGGATTCCATCGATGTGTTTGTCTTCTTCGTAGAGATTTCTCTTCGCCGAACTGTGTTGTAAAGCTGACGTGTTTGTAGAAAATATTGTGAACTACTAACAGAAGAAAAAATTAATACTCGAAACGAACTTTGCTACGTCAAACTCGCACCGTGAACACCATTACCACCGGCAGCACTGTTAATTGCACACTGATGATCCTCCACGCTCGTCAGGCCATATTTATACATGTCCTGGCAACCCCCACCCCTCGGCTGACCATTGGAGCCCGTCTTCACCAACCTGGTGAACGTTCCACGAACTTCCTATATTTCAGGCAGAAAAGGGCCGCCTGTTAGAGAAACGAGGTTTTTTTACTTATTTCTCTGTAAAAAGGTTGAAATTATAGTGTCCATATTAGGTTTACGGAACGCGTCAGAACGACGTGTTCTGATATTTTTAATTTGATTATTGAGATTGTGAAGATGCATCTATGAGGAGTTATTCAATAAATTTAGGAAAGAAGAATATAGTAAAGCAAAAAGCAAACAAAATTTATAGAATTGATGACTAAAATCCTGTACGAACCATGTGTCTATAAAATCTATTAAAATAATGTATAACAGACAGCGATTCGTGAAAATATAAGGATTATCATAGTTAACGCAGAAGAACAGCGACGCGTTGAATCAAATTGAAAACAGAGGTTGCGTGAACGTGGTGCAGCAACAATGAGCGGGACGATTTTTAAAACAAGGGACCGATCGATTTCTATTGAAAGATGTTCAACATTGGAATCGCGTTACTATGCTATCACAGCAAGTACATTTGCTGAAAAGTCGTCCGTACGAACGAAAATTTTCTGTTTCTGTGGCATGAAGTTAGACGTCGAACTTGTTTTTTATTACTGAGAGCTCAACGTTGTTATTGTGAAATATTAAAATATAGGAATCACGTTTAAAATTTCCGTGGCCAAATAGATTGAATTTATGAAATAAAAGGATAGCAAAAGTTACATAGTAAACTGTGCAAACATAAATACAGCAAATACCTTCAGAGAAACCAGTATATAAAAATAAAATTTATTAATTTCGTTTTTAAAAATGTAACGAACAATGCATCAATTATTTTCTTTATTTTACAATTTACACAGAGTCCATAAAATATTCGTACAGAAAATTTTCAAATCTGTGTAGTTAATGTTCGCAATATAAATTCATTTCAATTAAATTAACAATCCGTTTGTTCAATTGAAACGATTGGAATGAAAAAGGAAATATTTTGTGGGACGTCACGTCGGCGGGAAGGTAGTTATTGATCATGGATCACGGAAATGATATAGTTTTATATACGTACCGACGATCGATTGATCCTGAATTTCGCGAAGAAAGCGAGCGACTGACTTCGATCAAGCCACGAACGTCGTCTGACCTCGCTTGAAATTGCTGATACGACAGCCGTTCGTTTTGCAAACCTCCACAGATTTTGTTGCAAACTGGTTTTACGGACAGAGCTGTTCCTCCTATTTCGTATTGCAACGATCGGTATTGCTATCGCATTACCGTATCATTTTTGAGCATTTTCCGTTTATGAATTTTGTGCGATCGTCTTTTGTAAATTGTAAATTATAAACTTCATCTACGAAACGTTTACATATTTTTTGAGAATCGCTAATCATTGCCTGTAGGTAAATTCTCGAGGCGTGGTGTCCTCTAATTGCAGCCGTTTCCTCGAAACCGAAAGAATGGGGAAATAACAGTGCTTGATGTTTGTAGGAACGGCGAAGGCAACCCTCGGTGCGAAGAAAAGCACGGCCGGCGATGTCGACGGTCTTAATTGTTCAAAACAATGTCCACGGTCTAAGGGGACCGACCTTAGAAATTTTAGGTACCGACTTTGATCGGTTTAGCTTTTCTGCAGTAATTACAATGCCAGCAATGGCCTTCCAGCGAGCTTTTGGCTGACTATAGAAAATTTTCACACAATTTCTGGAAGTCCAGCGGTATACCGATTCTTTATCTCATGGCTTTACGACATTTGTATACAAGTGGCCTGCAGATATTGGTGCGCTTCTCTAAAAAAACGTTTACACAATTTATTTTCTGTATTAAAGAACTTCAGTGTATTCAAAATAATATAAAATCGCATATTTTAGTCTCTTTTGAAGAACTAAATATGTTACAAACGCATAAGCATAAGTCGTGCAATAATGAATAATTTCTCAGTTCTATCGCTACTATAAAAACCTACAGAGTTGAAGCATACGTTAATGCGTCGCGAAGACCTCCAGTGGTTTTGTGGCTCGTGCACTGTATGTTGAAATCAGTTTGAAACTGCTTGTTTCATGCACAATAGTGCTTGCTCAGCGGAATCACTTATTGGACAATGAGTTGTAGACGTAAAATGGTCGTTGACACTTTCAGGTCAACACACCTTTTATCGTAAAAGAATTTAGATGAATCACGTGCGAAAGAATCTTTCTAGCTTCGGAAGTACATATAACACATTGTTTGTTCTTCTTTGCATATGACGAGGTTTTTAAATAAATAGACGTTCTATCTTTATTTCGTCGTAAACTTGTCAACTAAGGGAATATATTACCGTTTCCAGGTAGGATTCAAGGGATACGGCTTAAGCCCCGAAAAGGTGGAATCCGTAGGTATGTTCGAGTTCGAGGGCAAGGACTACAAATTGAGACACGGCTCCGTGGTTATTGCTGCAATTACTAGCTGCACTAATACTAGCAACCCCAGCGTTATGCTTGGAGCAGGTAAAACACCGTAGAAACAATCGTTTCTAAAAAGTTCAGCTTTATTTTAATTAAGTTTCTGAACTGCCTTAAAAAATTCCAGAAAAATTCACAGTCGTGTGTGCTATTAGATAGAATGTTCATATATTTTTTCATAATTTTTTGTCGAGCAAAACAGAAGAAATAGAGCATAATTTATTAAAACTGTGTTCACTCTCGTGGTAGAGGTACCAATTTCAAACAGGGTTTTCCTTTGGGATTCTAGCGAACGGTGTGACTAAAAATCAATTTGGTTTGGGGGAAACAAATTATTTTTCAAATTTTAGGTCTTCTGGCAAAAAAGGCTGTCGAAGCTGGCCTGCGTGTCCCGCCGTATATAAAAACATCCTTGTCCCCTGGCTCAGGGGTGGTCACTTATTACCTGGAAGAGAGCGGGGTGATCCCTTACCTGACGGTGCTGGGATTCGATATTGTCGGCTATGGGTGTATGACTTGTATCGGTAACAGTGGCCCTCTCCCCGATACAATTGTCGAAACCATCGAGAAGGTAATAACGTGGAAAATATATACTGCCTGAGGATAATTCTTTTGGGTTCGTCACTTTCAATCTGAAATGCCTTTTTTTTCATTGTATCAGAACGAGCTCGTATGCTGCGGTGTGCTTTCCGGCAACCGTAATTTCGAGGGTAGAATTCATCCTAATACAAGGGCAAATTACTTAGCGTCACCGCTCTTAGTAATCGCTTACGCCATTGCTGGCACGGTGGACATAGATTTTGAAAAGGAGCCATTAGGTAAACGATCGCGTTCGGCAAGATCATGAGTCATTATTAGGCTTGGAATGACATGGAAAACTTTCAGGTCGTCGGTCGGATGGTAGTCCGGTATATCTTCAAGACATTTGGCCAACTAGAGCGGATATTCAAGCAGTCGAACAGAAACACGTGATCCCGGCAATGTTTAAAGAAGTTTATGCCAAGATAGAAAAGGGCAGCTCCAACTGGGCCAGTTTGATAGCGCCAGATGGCAAATTGTATCCTTGGGATCCACAATCCACGTATATCAAGAGTCCGCCATATTTCGATAACTTGCAAAAGGTGATTTACAAGAATTTTGAAAAAAAAAAAATATTTGTCCAAATATTATTGCGAGTGTACGTACGAAGTGTCTCAGCTAAATGGGATCACTTAAACATCTTACTTACGTTTTATTTGTGGACTGAATTAAAAAATTCATTTTCTTCAGGAATTGCCAGCAATAAAACCTCTAAAGGGGGCAACTGTTCTCCTGAATCTCAGCGATTCTGTTACAACGGATCACATCAGCCCAGCTGGTAGCATTGCTCGTAACTCTCCGGCGGCGCGATACCTCGCGAACCGCGGGTACGTTTCATTTGTAATTACTGAACATTGTCACAGGCAGTGTGATTATATTTTATTTTTTTATTTTTAGGTTGACGCCAAAGGAATTTAACTCTTACGGATCGCGTAGAGGTAACGACGCTGTAATGGCTCGAGGCACGTTCGCCAACATCCGTCTGGTGAACAAATTTATCGGTAAACCTGGACCACGTACAATTTACATTCCTACCAAGGAAGAGGTGTGTTGTAAATTACAGGCGGATAGGATTCTATCGGAATTATACATTTTTTTTATATAATATTTAACCGACTTGCAGATGGATGTTTTCGACGCCGCCGAAAGATATGCGAAAGATCAAACGCCTTTAATCATTCTTGTCGGGAAAGAGTACGGATCTGGATCTTCTAGGGATTGGGCTGCAAAAGGACCATTTCTACTTGGGATTAAAGCAGTTATAGCTGAATCTTACGAGAGAATACATAGGTAAGCACTCTCCAAACATTTGTCAGTATTACTTATAGAATTGAACAATTAGAGCACTCGAGTGTTAATGGAGGTTACGTTGAATTTGGTATTAATTTTGAAGGAATCTGAACAAATGGAAAAATATGAGGAAAAATTTTAGAAAATTTGAAAAAATCCTTCGTGATTTTTGCCAGAATTTGTAGTAATAAAACTTCAATAATCTTTGGAGCGCCGAATTTTCGAGAAGGTGATTTAAAAGGTTTTACTGTCATACCTGTATCTTTCCAGGTCTAATTTAGTAGGTATGGGTATTATTCCGCTGCAATACCTACCTGGACAAACTGCAGAATCTTTAGGGTTGACCGGGTTCGAGGTATACGATATCCCTATCCCTGAAAATTGTCAGCCTGGCCAGAAGATTACGGTAACTACGAACGATGGGAAGAAGTTTGAAGTAATCGTACGATTTGATACCGAGGTCGATTTAACGTATTTCAAAAACGGCGGTATTCTAAACTACATGATTCGGAAGATGCTATGATAAGTATAACGGACAAAAGATGAAATCTGAATTATTCTATCGCAAAATGTTACTTAACGAAATACTTAACTTTGGGTTTGGACTGGCAGCATAAAATGTCTGAGTATATCCATATCCTTTACATACAAATGTATAGTGAAAGATTGTGAATTAGAACGAATACGATACTGCAATTTTATTACGAGACATTAGCGGATAAAGGAACAACAATAATGAATTACGTTCGATAAATATATATTTATTTTTCAATATTACAAATTCTATTAGAGGAAATAGTTTTATACTTTGATATCTTATACAAGAAAGTTTAACGTCGTGCTTTAGCAGTTCGATTCGTTACAAATTTACACAGTAAATAAATAATGTTCACCTTTCGATCCAGTCGAACCTTTTTTTTTATATATATTTTTTAGCCGTCTTTGAAACGAGTCGTTGGCAAATGAATATTTGTTAAACATAATAAAATATTTATAAATTGTTTCATTGTGACTCGCTTTCTAGCTTTAGAACTAAACCCTCCAGACGCTTTACATTATAAAAACTCTTAGTTTTACCAATCCTGGTTTTCTTTTGTACAATTTTTGCGTAACCAATCGTCTAACTTCGTTTGTGCTCACCTAATTTGTCTTTATTTATTGATATCTAAGGATATTTTTGTAATTAGTTTCTTTGTATGAATAACCTGAGAATTTAAGTTCAATTAACTGCTGATCCGTGGCTCCGTACAAATGAGTACTGTCAAAGGCCAAACAATAAACAGGGCTTGACATTCTACTAAGATTCATGAAGTAAAGCTGTAAAGAAAATACAAGTATCGTTATCCAGTGATCAAGGCATCGGCAAACGCTATTCGAAGTACACACGGATACAAACTTGTAAATAGTTTTTCTGTCTTTGATCCCATAGAACAGATTTGCAGTTAAATTGAGTTCCAGTAATCATAGTATTGTAATAATCTGACGATATACAATACACAATTGCGTCAGTTGGGTCTGCCCATGAGTATACGCATGTTCCAGTTCTAAAGAAAACAATAAACTCAAGTTTAATAATGTTGTGTTCGTAAATATGAAAATTTGTTGTCGAGCTATAAAATTGGCTGACATTACCTCAAATCCCATTTTCGAATGTAAGTGTCGTATCCACAAGTGAGCAAAATTTGTGGACTCTCCCAAACCATGTCTAATACCCCTGCTCCCCTCCTCCAATTATGTTTTAACATATCAGATTCGCTGTAACTAAAATCTTTTTATTACACTATTGAATCTGAAAATATATTCATATTTATGCATTATTTATCAAATGCAGTTATGTTGTATGAAAAAGTGTAACACACCACTCGAGATCAAAAATATGCAGAGAAGTTTTCACGCTATTTCCAGCTGAACCCACAGCAACCTTTTTGCCTGTTGGATCTGCAGAAAGCGACCAAACTCTATCTGCAATATTCAATGTTGCCAGAGGTACGTTCCGAATTCTCTCTCCTATAGATTTCCAAATCTAGATAACAATTTATAGCTCGACATCATATTACAACACTAAGAACTGAAGCTCGCTAGCTAGGCTTATATTATTTTTAAAGGTGTACGAAAACTCGAAAATGTCGGGTCGGGACGGATTCTTGAAAATTTCGCGATCTTTAAAAAACCCGAAAATTCTCGGGAATCCCAAAATTTTCCAGAATCTTTTCAGGTTTTCACACACTCAAATTACCTTAACTATCCCATCTCCAGAACCAGATACAATTACATCACAGGCCTCATCCACTGCATTCACATCACAACTATGAGCTCTAGGAATACTACCATAAAAATCTATAAATTCATCACACCTTGACTTTCTCCAGAATTGTATACTACCATCCCTGAAAAATGTTCCAAGTTGTAAAAGACTAGAATGATAAGGTTTCCTTTGTATTAATTATATACCCAATAGCTGTACCTGTGACCAGTGATGATACATTCCTTCCTAACAATAAATTTGCATATATCACTCCTAATATTATTGCTAACTAAAATACGACTGTTTTCTGGAAAACGATGATGCTTGCGTCTGAAACCGTAGAACTGATTTCCGCCACTCCACCATAGAACATTACCGGTCAACAGAATCCATGGCATAAGCTTCGTTTTTTGCTCTAGGAGGACTTTTTTCTCGAACCTGCCATATTGCCAGTTGTTTGAAACGTGCCATTTCGTACGCAAACATAATAACGGATTGCACCTATAATTTATCAATAATACTTATAATAACAAAGTGAATGTTACTACAAAAATTCTTATTTTTGAAGGACGCCAGAACACGGCTCTAGGACATGGCTTATACCCGAAAGCCTTATTAGCCTTATATTACATGACAGCATAAGAATATGGTTTGCTCAACACTTTATCTATCGGGAGCCTATTATTAGGCTTTTTAATAATTATGCCCTACCAGAAAAGACCTTGGAAATCTCCTTTTACATAATATCAAACAAAATTATTAGATTACATTATTGAGGGTAACTCGTTAGTTTACCGTTGGTGTTAACAAATTTTTATATTATTGATTACACGTGTGCAGATAATGATTGAGAACTTCTTAGAACTGCCTAGGTTTCTGATCATTTATTAATCATTATAGGCAGTGTCATCTAAATTAATGCACACCACGATATACAAGGTACACAAACTCAAAGAAACGAAGATGAATCATGAAAGAGAAATAAGAATTTTATGAAAATTTAAGTATAGTTGTTGAAGGAGAAAAAAGAAGATAAACTATAACCTAACAGACCTTTCGCGAAACTTTTCTGAAGTTTGATTCGTTGCAACCGGCTGTTTGCTTTTCTTGATCCAAAGTGTTTCGCTTTGTACAATATCGTAGAATCGTTTGCATACTTCACTGAGTCGTACCAAATCGAATGCATGACAGTAATTGAAAATTAAGATCAAAACGTCAGTCGGTAAAGTGTCCAAACGCCACGCATCTGTCATTTTTGTCGAGCCAATCACGTGACAACCGCGTGACGATCACGTGACGAACAAGGAAGTTTCATTTTATAAAAATTATGCAACAAAGCTATCTTCCAAATTCTAATTTTCGATTGTTATATATTTCATACTCTCTTGTTGTTACCTTCGTAATAAATATATGCGCTTTCAGCTTTCGTCTTATTTATTTTAATTATCAACTTATATCATATCCACTGGTACAATTAAGTGTAAATATAAATTTTGTATATATATTTGTATCAAAGTATAAGTAATATTTTGTCGTTTGTGCAGTAACTATCCGCGAGTAAATTATGGCACGATAATTACTGCACAGATCGTAAAAAATTTTATTTCCTTTGGAAATTTGTATAAGTTCTCGTTCGCATCTTATGCACGGTTAAGTTTCTGCGACAATGCAGCTGTCTTTGGCTTCCTGCGGCGATTTCCATTCTACAGTACTTTTTGTATCTATAAATAAACAGAAATCTAGTAAGTAAAGATATACATGGTGTTCAACGAAACATATTTTTTACATAAGACGAGTTCAACGACCCTCAATATTGTGACTTTTAAACGTGCTTGAGTTCCAAATTTTGAATTGGTTTTGCTGAGCATGCTCTGTATAGAAATGGTATTTCATGCAGTGAAAGAATTGTTGTAATTGTACCTGGCATTGTATGTTTTAAATATATCACATGTAAAATGAGGTACATTAATGCAGTCACGGCGGCAAGCGACGAAAGTAATCTTAACGTTGTAACACCTCCTAACAGTTTGTATAAAATGCCACCTGCTAGACTGCCGATAGCGAATCCTGAAATGAACCAATTCAATAGTTTCATACTGCACATTGCAAAATTTATTGATGAGAAAAATTGCTTACCGAAACCATCATCCATGCCAGCTACAATACCTTGAACAGTAGCTGATGTGCCAGGTGGTGCAATTTTACTGGCGTAGGCAACTATCGACGTGTAACAGAGAGCATAAGTGGGGCCTTGCATACAAAATTCGATTGGAATCACCCACCATGGAGTGGATACCAGTGATATTAAACCCAGTCGTAAAGAATAACATACAAAACAGAGTGTAAAGGTGTATCCAAATCCCAACTTCTTTAGAATTTTACCTGTCCAAACAATTGTTATGTATTACACTCAAAGATTTCATAAGTATAAATAATATACAGAATGATCCACTCTGTGTAAAGTAATTATATGAAACAATACCAGAAAGGGAAAAGAAGATTACTTCACCGCCCAAAGTTTCTGCCGCGACAATTAAACCTTCAATAAATTTAATTTCACTCATGTGTCCAGTTGCTAGAGCCAAGTCCTCCAAATACCTGTTGAAAACATATTTACAACTTGAATCGAAAAATAAAAAGAACTATATTTGATTTCGAAATAATTGTCACCCTGCTGGGTATATTTCGTATTATCAAATGATGCATTAGATCAGAAATTTTGGAAATGTAAATAATTACCAAAATAAAAAATAAATTATAAAGCTGTCCAGAATACCAGCGATTGTTGCAAAGCAGAGAAAAATAATTATAGGTTTCATCTTTAGAAGTTCAAAAACATCTTTTAATATATTCTCTGAGCCTGCCATAATCGGTAGCTGTAAGAGGCATCTTCAGTCAATTACGTTTGATAAAAGAAATTGCAGAGTGAAATTTATAGATTCGGAAACACTCCCTTGAATACTGACCTTTACCTTCCTGCAGCAAAGTATATCAACAAACGAAAAGACAAAGATTAATAGAAACGCGGGTGTATAAACTTTTATCATTTTTCCTTCTGACCAATAATCTACCGCGTAACCGGCCAGTAACGCGGCAATTCCAAAACCTATGGTTCCCCATACGCGCTGCCTACCATAGCTCATTTCACCTCCTTCTCCTAAAAATTAGATTGCTTTATATTATACTACCATACAGTAAATTACGAAAAACAGAACACATTTTTCGTTACAAGGTTGTTTCAAGGCCACAGTAATCTAGGTCATGGAACGTTTCTTTACATGCAACATAACACCATAATATTTACATTATCATTTAAATGAAGTATTATAGCAACCTCCAAACAGACTTGATTCTGTACGTTACAGTAATCTATGAATGTAAAATTCTATACTAAATATTATTGTACGATAAATACCTAGTACATCAAAACAAATTGCATCGCTTATACTATTGCACACATTAAAGCCAATATTTCCAAGGGACATCAAAAGGATAAATCCCCAGAAAGTTATGGAAGTATAAAGACAATGTTTGTCATCGAAATTATCACAGTTAACATTGCAGTGATCACTTATAGAACAATGTGATGTACTATTCGTGTCTACTAGGCATGTGTTATTCTCAGTAAAGCTAATATCTCCTTCAATTGCCTCAAACTGAACTGGGACAGAAAAAGTATTGTTGGAACAAGTCCAATGGCACATTGTGTACATTGCTCCCATGCAGAGACCTGGTCGTGTGATGTCCTTGAATAAATATGAAATTATAAATATACGTTTGAAAATGAAATCTAATTTAAGAAAAAATTACCTCTGGCGAGCATTGCTTCAACGAAGCACAAGGTACATTTTCAAACACATGATCCGGCAAAACTGATCTTGGGAGGGCTGGCAAGAAGTACATGCAAATGAAACACATGCTTGAGACTCCTAGTATCGTCATAAAGATCGTTTTCTTCCAAGAGTCAAAGTAATCTACTAGAAATCCAAAAGCTGGTTTGGCAATTAAGAATAATATTGGTAAAACAGCTGTGATGCTGCCCATGACTACTGATGATATTCCAAGTTGTTTTCCATAGACTGAGAGGAATGGCAGTATTGGACCCATTGCTGCAAAAGAAAAAACAAGTTAATAGTATAACGAAACATTATATAACCTTAGAATGATAGTTATATTTACCTGCCATGAAGAAGAAATAGTGTGCCTTCACAGGCAACTGTTTATAATTCAGCTTCATTTTTATTTTTCCAAATTACTCGATAGAACAAAAATATTTTAGCGAGAGAGTTTCATTTGGTCATACATTTGTACATATATTTTAAATATTGGTGCCTCCTGAAATGAGAGTATACAGATATCATACATGTAGAATCAGCCTCACAACTCGAGAGATTCATTAGAACACTAATCACATTCAAGTTTTGTGAAGACTGAGATATATCAAGATAAGATATAAATGCGTATCTCAAAAGAAACAAAAACGGAGATATGTATCGTACATAAGTATACGTACATACATAAGTATATGTTTTCAAGCATACGTGAGATTCGGTTTACGATTAGAGTGTAGGTTACGAGCTGTCATTGTCGTAAAATTATAACACTTGGTTTCTTGACTATTGAAGTAACGCGTGTTTTCCGCGGATCCATTGTCAAATGTCGATGCGGAAAGTTTTGCTTTGTTACGTCAGAATAAATTGAAACAGCTTAGCACGAACATACGCATTTCTTTGACGGCGAGCACGCATCGGGTTTTGGGACCAGTTTTTGGTAGCGAGTCTGTCCGTTGCGTTTCCCGCATACAGCTGCACTGGCACTGTTGATAATATTTTCGAGATACTTTCATCCCTGCTTCGGAACCGGATTCTCGGTCATTCCTCTCGCATCTCTGCAAGCAATTGAATGTCAAGATCGTTTTAGACGAGACGACTTGACTACACGTGCATACATCTATTACTGAATATATATTATCAACGTAAATGTTCTCAGCGTAAAAATAATATTGGCGGAACATCGGAATCTGAGCGACGCGCCGCAACAAACGCATCGTTGATGAAAAATTATTCAATTTCAACTACGAATACGAGCTGCACAGTAGAGATACCCCTATCAATGTCGATTAAAATTATCTCATACACAAAGGATCTTGTGTTTCATGATATGCGGCTGGTATCAATGGACAAAGCGTTTATGCTCTGTGAAACATTGATGTTTCATTTTGTAGATTACGTGCTACATAATGCCGGGTTTTGTGCTGGAGTTACACTCGCACAATAATATTTTAAGTAATCTGATCGTTACAACAGTACTCGGTTACCGAGTAGCCATGATAACCATACCGTTGACGAATGTACCGACGCAACGGTCGCTTATTCAAAAGGGGCTATTGAAACCTTCTCGCGACGAGCTTGACCGACCAGCCCTAGAACTTTAGTTTATAACACCTTGGAGCCAGATTTATTACCTTGAACCGTCACCGAGCAGTTTCAATATGTCGCATTCGTATCGCACAGTCATTCTATATACCATTTATGTTAGTCAAGTTTTACTGTTCTAGGTTTCGAAAAAATCTAAAAAAATTCTGGAATACGTATTGAAGTTCCTATTTTAGTTTAAAGCACTAATAGGAAAAAATAAATATTGGAAAGAAAGAAATTCGAGCACCCTTTCAGTCAAAATCAAGTCTGCACACCACGAGTAACATTAAAATACTAAACACGTTATAGATAAATGAATACTTTGTTGCTCCAGCCATTTAGAAACGAGGCACGCGTGAAGATTAACATATTTTTGTAATTGTCGGTTAGCGAAAATTGCACTGGCAGCATAGCTGTTCGATAGCGATTAACGGATGACTCGATATTCCATCTGCGAGAAGACACACTCGACGGAAACGTCATCGAAAAAAAGTGCGAGGACGCTGCAGGAAAACAGCTTTATTACTCACATATATAACCGACATTATGATGACAGCATGAAATATGTGAAATATTTTCACTTCATCCTATATCATTGTATTATATCTACCTCGTATAACTGGTTCGCAACTGGTTTTGTTCTCATGTTGATATGATTTACATGTTGAACGGTTTTCCAGTAAATAAATTAGATTAAATTAACGGTTTCGCGGAAAGTCGTCTGAAATAGATGATGCACCTTATTTTTCTACCGCTCCATTTATGAAGTTTAATTTAAACAAGAAGACAAGCGTCTTTTCTTTTCTCTTTTTCAAAATTAAATTTCTCGGAAACCGAGGGCAACGGAAAAACCGATTTTTACATCCGATTTAACGCTAGAAGTAACGAGCATCAGAAGCAACTGCAATTGTAATGTCAAGGACGAAGATGTTTCGAATTATAAGATAATTTTTTATAAAAGTATTTTTGCGATTTCAGCAATTGTAAAATAAAAATTCCCTGGTAGTTTCGGCGGTAGTTTTCCATTCATGGTTGTGAGTAATAAAATTTTCCAGATTATTTGAAATCTTCGTAAGATCTCGTGCTGGAGACAGAGATAATCGTAATTGAAGTAGGTATCGTGATTTCACATTCCAGTTGTTGCATGAGAAACCGAGTACCGTAGAGTCATTAGGAAACTACGCGGGAAAAATTAAGAGTACCGTGCTGTCCTTAGAGGCCAACTCGTGTCGACCGTATCCACACTGTTTTTAAGCATTCTACTTATTTCACAAAACTCGTGTCCGATGGATTGCTATTCTACAAATTTACAATGCAAATGACCCCATAATGGTGACATTCAAGGACCTAAATCCGTGTTTCTATGTATATCATGCATACCCGTTATACATAAAGGAACAAAAAAGCTTCGTTATGGGGACATTATTACGTTGTTAAACGTTTTCATTATGAACTTCTCATAATGTGCTCAAGAACATTCATGAGAAGAGATGCAATGAAATTTCTGCTTGGCTCTTGTTCATTGTAATCGATGCAAACAGCTGTAAATTTGAAAAATTTTAGTTCTAAAGGGCGAATTTGATCTACGAAAAAGTATTGATGACGAAAAAGTCGAAAAAACGATCGCATGCTAGGGTCAGTGTACTCCCTGAGAGTGACCGGAGCGGAGGTCCAATTAAAAAAAGATTTCTCCAAAAAGGATTCGTTCCCGTTGGAGACTCGGCCTTCCACACGCGTGTTTATTACGCAGTCACCTCCCACCAAGATAATTCCTGTTACCTAGTGGTCTTTCGGCTGCATCAGCAGCCACTGGTCGTGTCAGATGAACTTGTGCAAGTCCTCAGTCTCCGTGAACTTGTGCGGGAGCGAGAACGTCGAGGGAAACCCCCAGAACACCACCGGTTGGATGTTGGATCCGGTGATCGAGCCGCTCGATGCAGTGTGATTCGCCGACCCATTTCTCATCATTATTCCAGTTATCCGTCTCCCACCACGCCGGTTACTTCTGTCCCCTTGTTTGCTATTTTGAACGCAGAAGCGAGTCGAGCCGAACCGAGCCGGTCACGCGTGAAAATTTTGGTGCGAAGGTAAAGCCTCGTCGTCGTCGTCGAAGAACAATTAAAGAAGCGAGTTGTCTCGACCGTCCAGGGCTTCGCCAAACCAACACGAATATATTTGCAACGGCAACAGATACTTGGCCGGTTTTCTCAGCAACGTAATCCACGCAGCACGTTAATTACTCGACAACATCTGCGCTGAAACAGTGTGACCGTGTATCAATTTGATCATCAAATTAATTGGGCAATGAATTTAGTCAACGGAACAGCGACTACTCTTGCAGATCTCCCAAAATGCTAGTAAATATCAGTTTGCTCGAGTATATCGCAAGAAAATTGGATTTTCCGTCAACGCGATGAATTAACATTACAGCGTGTGATTTTCATACGACCAGTTCCTTCGCGAAAGCATAACGGTTCGCTTGTACTTACGCATACATGTTGTACGTTGCTGAGAATTTCTGCAAAATGTCCGCGTGTTTGTTGATGCCAATGCGTATAACTTCTGCGAATACGCCGTGCACTTTTCAAGATTCAGAAGATCAACGCGAGAATATTTGTATTTGTCGTATTTGTTGACGCAAGAAATTTCTATTAATAGTCACGCCGACGAGAGTATATTTGAAATATATACGCCGCCGTTGAATATTCACATTGGTCTGTGGGGAACTTTGTGACATTGCTGAGAATATTAACAAACTGTTCGCCGACGGGATATTCCGCGTCGCGGTAGATTGAAATTAAATCCATACCGAGTCTGACCGGCCGGCCGGTATAGTTCTGCTCATCGTTTTTACTCCTCCTTTTAATTCCCCCTTCGCAAGCGTGATCTTCAAGGATAGGCGAAAGCAAGTGACCGGCCAGGCCAGTGTTCTGGGTCCTATATGTTCGCTCCTCTTAGCACAGTGGACTAAAAACCCGTTTTCCGTGGCCTGAATTGTATTTTCGAAGTTTCATGTTCCCGAAAAAAGTTTTTTGTACACATTGATAACTCTTCGAAGCTTCATTTCAGATTATCACGTGTGCGGGAACATCACCCTGAAGACAAAAGTCACAAATTCTAACTAATTATATGCAAGCCTTGAAATAACGCTAAAATAATTTTGATCAGAAAATAAAACGACCTTCCAGCCTACTTGTGCTTCGTGGCGAAACCAGTTGTATCTTCTGTGCTGAGTGTCGATCGGTTCTGGGGACCGGGGAAATCTGTTAGAAACGTACAAGAGGGAACGTGCGTGTAACAGGGGCCGTAGATTTGCTAGGAAAACATTTATCTCATCGGTAGCGATGGAGCGATAGCTGTGAACGTGTGAATGTGAACTTACTGTTGACTCTTTCTCCGTAACGATAAATGTCAGAGCGTTTGAAATGATCGGAAAGGTCTTGCGCTCGGCGTTCTGTTGAGATCTAGGGTTCGATAAGGGCTCGGTATTCGTCGTCAAATAAAGTTTGCTGCGCGGCTGGACGAAAATGAACGACCGATTATGCGGTTTTCTCTTCCTGCTTCTGCTGTTTTGTCAGTGTATCGACTCAGAAAAGTGTGAGTAGACGCTTTCAGTACTCTTTTTCGATGAAGCCGATAGCAACGTTTCTATGCTTTCGACTCTGACCTAGTCGTGACCGGAACGGTGCTGAATATGTATCAGATTGTTAACAATTCTGTGAAAACGTTACCGTGGTTGCCTAAGAAATTTTGCGCTACATACGTTACATGTTCGATTACTCTTCGACTTGATTCTTCCAACTTTGGTCAATCCGATGAACTTTGTACGAAGCTGCCGGCCTAAGCCGTGTGTAGCTATGAATAGACCCAGACCTAACTCACACAAACGGTATAGTACATATTCTTCGAGCAATGAACTTGCTGCTGATCCGGAGCAACCGGCACCGGACACGATTAGAGCCATTAGATGCGTGATTTCCCTCGAGCTGTCCGGCGTTTCATAGAATCGCGATGTAAAGCAGCGAAACGAAACTTTCAGTGAAACTATGCGTTGTGGAAAGCGTGCACACGGCGAAAAATATACACCGGTCTTGCCCGCAGCTGGACACCCCCCAGAGCACGGTGGAGTGTGTTATCGGAAACGATAGGTGAGTAGAGTCCATCTCTGTCGACCGATTGGAGGCTGCGGAACTTCATTTTAACTCCGAACAACTTTTCGCAAGGGACTCGAAGAAGCTGAAAACAAACGGAATTCTACTTTAGGAGTGCTTCCAGTAATCTGAAAATTAATATAAACGAAAGAAATTCAAGAGTGAAATTTCGCTCCGGACATAAACGATCTTGATTGCTCACGGTGGGTTAGTAATTCGTAAAATTGTTCGTTTTGTAATTTTTGTATACTAAAAGCTCGCAAAGTTCCGCAGTGGGGTGGTCCTTAGCTATGTGGTCTCAGAACCTTTTCTCACCAAGTGTTACAATTTAGGGGGGGGGGGGGGGATATGACCAGACAAAAATCGAAAGTCGAAAAATAAAGACCAGCCTATTCCATAGTCCAGTTATTAAGGCTTGAATTAGGAGAATTGAAATTTCACAGATTCAATTGTCTGCGGCGACTTACCACGGGCACAGCCGATTTCACGGTCCTGGAACCGGAAGATCTTGTCGCGGCGTCTGGGTACAGGGAATACAACATTCTAGTCACCAATGAGCTAAGACTATTCCAAGCGGGTAATTATAAAATGTACAGCATATAATGATCGTTCCCCTTTGCTGTCTCTGCATATTCATTCATATGGAAAATCCATATTTCCCGGTAGAAAAAGAACGCTTCAATATGGTCGTTCTAGTCAACAAGGATGTGAAGAGCATATGGAACCTTAAGGGCAAACGTTTCTGCCATCCTGGACTCGACACCACCGACGAGTGGACCAAGGCATTCTCAACGGTTAATATTAGTTGTAATAATATATCAGTTTACAATTGCCCTTGAATGACCTCGAATGATTATCGTAATATAGGTCATTACTCTTGAAACGCCCTACCAGAAACCAAATAAGTTCTATCCGATACATTTCTTTCTGTCATCAATAACAAGCGAGATATTCGGACGATCTGTTTTAAATGCTCCACCCGGTATAGTGTACAATCTGTTAACACTTTATTTACCGGACACATAAATTAAATATTTTAGAGAATTTTTATGTGTTTTACTGTATGGAATGTTCGTACGTCGTTACAGTACTTCGACAAGTGGATAGTTACCAAAGAATGCAATCCTGAGAAGACCCTACTGGAGGACAGGATATTCGGACTCTCGAACTTCTTCGAAGCTGCTTGTATCGCCGGCCCTTGGTCCTCGGACACCGTGTTCGACAACAAGCTGAGTAGGTGTTTCTCGCGCGACGCGTCTCGTTTCTCGCTAACAATCCTTTTGTATCGCAGAATCGAAGTACCGGAACCTCTGCAGCGCGTGCGACAATCCTCTCGGCTGTTACTCGGATGATAAGTATCACGGTCGCGAAGGTGCTTTATTGTGTCTGACTGATAACGCTGGCGACATCGCATGGGTCCGATTAGACGATGTTATCGAACATTTCAAGGTAGATAACTGTATACACAGAGAACAATCTTTCAGTAATTTGAGCATGCGAAAATCTGAAACTTATTGTTAGACTGCGAATCTTTGCCGAAAATAAAAATTGTTGACATCGATACAGGAGGAACACATCAACCAGGATAATTACAACTATCTTTGTCTCGATGGTACTACGAGGTCCATGAAGAGTACACCGTGCCCATGGATTACGAGACCATGGCCCGTCGTCGTTGCCAGAACGTTAGTACAGTTAGCAGTGAAATTTAAAGTTGGTTATTGTAGCCAAGCTGAGTCGTTTAATTGATTTTCGTCCCTTTACTTACTGGTGCTGATATCTAGCGTTTAATTTTATCGGATAGCGGTAACACATTGATTGCCGCGATTCGTGTCTCTTAAAAAATTAATTTTCAGAGTTCATGAAGTAATCCCCGGATTACTTTAGTGTTGTGATAAGTTTTAACTCTGCAATTTTGATTACAATGATTAAATTGCTTTGACTTCACGAGACTTTTGGGGGACGATTGTTCGGCAATCAACGTGTTAATAGTCCGACTGTTTCTAACTAGTTTCCCGCACTTTTTTCCAGGGAGGTAGCTGAAAAGGTCGAGAAGATGATGACCTCGTCCTCGCAGCCGCCCTCCACCTGGATTCTGCACGATTTGCTGGAGAACTATCAGACGACGCCGGTGAGCATTGATAGCCTAGAAACGCCAGAAGACTTCTTAGTAAAATGTAATTAGCTCATGTAGAAATTCAGGCTTACTTTGCTACGCTTCTATTCTGTATCGAATTGGTAGAGTGGCAAGAAAGTACAGCCAGGGTATACCGAAAGTGCGCACAGCGGTTTCAGATATCTGGCAAACTCGGTCGAGCGTGTTTGTTCGAATCGTACGTACGATCGAAGACGAACTGGCTGTACTTTAACAATGGCGTTGATTGACGACAACACGCTCTGATTAAAATAGATGCATTCAATTGCAGTTAGTGGTTTCATGAGCGCGAACAACCGTGCGAAATGCAGGCCGTCGAGGAGAGTGCAATGGTGCGTTGCCTCGAACTTAGAGGACCGGAAATGCCGGTGGCTTAGAGAAGCCTCGTTTGTTTACGGCGTGGAGCCATCGATTTCTTGCAAGCAGGAGTCCTCGAGGGCAGCATGCTTGAGGGCGATTAAAAATAACCAGGCGGACATATTCGTCGCTCTGCCACAGGAGCTGTACGAAGCCAGAAAGTGAGCGAATAACGTTCAACTCTCTATGAGAAAACGGTGACCCCTTAACATGTAGAGCGGCGGTCTTCTGACTTAGATTTTCCAGCTACTAGTCTTCAAAGTCTTTGAATCTCATTCATGGGATCGCTACCAGTCCTAGAAAAATTGTTAACTCATTATTAACAGAATATCAATACTCTCCGAAAATTCTTAAAAATATTAAATGATACAGAGTACCGTTTCAGGATGGGGCTAGAGACGCTCGTGCAGGCTGTACCCAAGAAAGCCAACCAGTTTGACCGAATCGCAGCGGTCGTCAAGCGGGATTCACGGTTCAACAGCTTCAAGGATCTCAGGGGTGCCAGGGCATGTTTCACGGGTTATAAAGATGTTGGTAAGGATAATCACTTGATTTTCTTCCTTTTCGCCTCTACACGCTTCTACGTAACGGGGTCAAAAATAAATCGGCAACCGATTTGATCATCAAACAGGCACTTCTATCGGTCTTAATTAAGTCTAATAAATTAAATTGCCTTCCACTACAGGCTGGTACACCTTCCTCTCTGTTTTAAAGAACATCACTGGAGGTAGATCGGAGTGCTCTGGTCTGGAAGCAGTTGGAAACTTTTTTGCACAAAGCGTCGTTCCTGGTATGACTGAAAGTCAAGAGACAATTCCTAGTAATGTATATACAACAGGTAAGCAAAACACGCGTTGTAGTAATTACATAGGAACAATGTCTGTAATACTGATGAAATACCGCATTGAATTTATAGCAGGCAATGTTGGAGACGACGCAAGCGCCTTGCGGTGTTTGGAGTCTGATAATGGGGACGTGGCTTTCATCAACATCAAGAACATCCAGAAAAAAATTGGTATACGCGGTTTTTAATAAATCGCAGAAGTGTTGAACATCTTAAAGCTAATTAAAGAGTAATTCGATAAAGTGTTTGAAGTACTAAATTATTGTCATAGGTAACTTAAAATCAGAACCACGAGACGATCATCCGAACAATACTGGCTACCGCACCTTGTGTTTGAAGGAATCGGATGAAGCGGACGTGTGCGTACTTGCGTGGTCCCCGTTGAACGCGGTAGTTCTAACTATAAATATTTCATTGTGCGGAAAGTTGTTCGACAGGTGTAACTATTTTCGCATTAATCTCAGGTGGTAGTCCATGAAAACTTAACGGAGGTACGGCGAGAGGACATATACATGATGCTCTTGGAAATGAATGATCTCTTCGGTACCACGTTCAAAGGTCCAGTGCCAACATTCTCCTTGTACGGGACATACGACCAGAATAGCAATGTCATATTTTCGGTACGTAAAAATCTGTGACCTATAACGGTGATTGGTAACCCACTTCTTCTTTTCCTAAAACACTTTCAAGCATGGAGTTCAAGGCTGCCAAGTACAATTGCTCAACAAAAATGAAACAATCTCATATTTACAATTATTTTACTATATAGTAAAACAATTTGAATTTGAATTCGAATATTCGAGCATTTCAATTTGAAAGCACTGAAAAAGTTAAAAAGAACGTCGATAGCGCAGTTTCTACTGCCGATAAAGTAGTTTCCCGCCAAATGTGAAATATTCAAATACAACGATAAAGGAGGACTCTTCTCTCTGAACTAATTCAATGCATATCATGCTGTGAATAATACACAGTTGTTGAAAAATAGGAGAATTTATTGTGCAACTGACTATAAGATTCAAGACTCTTCTGTAGACAAGCATGTTATTTCGAAAAGCAAACGATCCTATGTAGCATATTCTTTTCGGAAGTAAAATGTTCGTGAATATCGATGCATAATACGTACAATACTTTGTAAAATTAATCGTCATCTTCGCTGGAGCTATTGCACATGCAGTCTAAAGGCCGTTCGAGAACAGTCACTTTTTCGAAAAACTTTTCATCCTGCGAAACGCCATAATATACGTAACCGTACCGGCAAAAGGCCCAGGGGAAATGCATAGTCTTGAATGCCACGCAAGGGTCGCCCTTCGCGTTTACTGCAATGGCTCCTAATTGGGATTCCCCTGACTCCGCGTGCAGGTTCTCCAGTTCCGTGTTCAAAGAATAATTTATCGTTGAATCTCGATGCAATCTTTCGACTACTCTCCGTGCCGGTGCGTAACAGTAGATGCAAGTATCGTTTCCCGAAACGGAAACGCAGCCATGTTCGTTCGCGAAAACTCCACAGCCAATCACCGTGCCAGTTGCGGTTATTAAGCCAATCGGTTTGCCAGGTTCTCCCGCCGTTGAAGTGCCGCTTGCTAACCGCCTTTTTCGATCGTACGCAACAGCACCGACAGCTCCAATCTACATTCGTGTTTTTTGCCTAATTAATTAGGTACTGAAACTAACAATATAGACGCGGTGAGACATGCCTGTAAAGTCATTGGTTCGTCTGACAGCTCGTCCGAGCCGATCGACAAATCGTAATAAGGTTGTTCTTCTTCGTCCGGCCGTGTAACGACGCAATCCGGGTCGCATTGTTTTCTCTTAGATTCTTTCCACTCGGCTTCATTCGATTCCGAGTCACTGTCACGATTTGTACACGGTTGGAAGGCTTCTTCGCCCGATTCGAGTGATATTAACGAATCTCTGACGTTTAAACTGCCCGGGGAAAGTATAGGCACTCCGTTATCCAGCGCGAACTTTTGCGCGCCATTTTCAACTATCAGTATATGCTCCGTCTTCTTCATTACCATCCTCGCTGCAAAGTTCGTTGATTTTATTGAACGTTTTGACGCACTTTTGTAACAAAAATGAACAAACCTAGTGCAATAGGATGTTCTATGTCTCTGACAGCACCCACACAACCAGCATTTTTTGGAGTAACAATGGCGGCATCCGTCACGATTTCGTCGTTGATATCCATTGATCCTCCTTTCGCGCAATTGAAGTACGGTTTGCTTTCCATGTGTGAAATTGCTTTCTCGACTGCGTGCACTGCAGATCGACCATTGATAAGATCTTTGTATGCCTCGATAGCTGCATTTTTAACCTACACTCGCAGTTATTGTCTCGGTTACAGTATGTTATGCTAGATCTTTCTTTAGATTGTAGAGACATTTTCTGTCACCTCGATGAGCATTCGATGACGTATTTTCCGTGGAATTTTTCCGGCACCACCATGAACCACTATGACCGGATCCACGTGTATCTGAGGCTTCTTTTTCTCTAACGTAGATTCAACCGTGATCCTTGCTAGGATCTGGTCGATCCAAGAACAGTAATCGCACATCGTTTAAATGTATTGCAGTCGTGTCACAAATACAACGTAAATTTTTGTTAGAATGATACGGACAATTAGGCATACGAAACAAATGCGAACATTTTGTCTTCCAGGGGGAAACGCAAAACCTACAAATGGACGTTCATCAAATGTACACACGGAGCTACAAAGATATCGTCGATCATCTTGTAAAACGATCTTCTTGCAGCGGATCAAGAAATACGAGTTACCTTTACGGCTATATTATTTCTATATATGTTTTGGTTCACTTTCTGAAGGAATTATTGCATGTTTAAATAATAAATATTCTACCACTATTCCATCTTTGCAATACAAACTTTATTCAATAAGTCTGTGGATAAAATTATGTTCAGTGAAATATATAACAGAAACTTATCTTTTATTAATTGCACATTATTTAAAACGGTTCTTATTTATAAAACTGATTTGTATACAATTTATGAGCGAATTTATTTGTAAGAACGTGAATACTGTGCAATAAATAATAATACTTTTGTATACATCGTGACCTCTGTTCCTTAAATTAATATCATAGATTAAAAATTGTTTCCGGACGGATCAGTACATTTTTTAGGACTTTTTCTAGTTTGCAATGCAACGTTATAGTTTTTACTTGGTGATCATAAGACTGTCTTGGATTAAACACCAAGAAAATATGCTCCAGTTACTTGCAGAACATAAATATATGTTGGAAGTACAAAATATTTCAATATGTTCTCCTTCATCTGATAACAATCTCGAGGTCAATTATAAAATCGCAACGTATCGCATAAAAGTATTTAATTCTTGCAAATAATCTTCTTTCTTCGAGTGACAGAAGTCTGGTTTTAATTTGTGTATTTCTACATTTCCGGCTTCCGTTCCAAAAGCCTAAAATATACATTATTTTACATTCTACTCGCGAAAATTGTAATATACAAATAATTTAACATACCAGATACTGATGGTTCATGTCTTTCTCAGTTTTGCAAGATGATAATTTCATACTATTTATGAATCTGCATTTTTGCATATTTACTGTATGCATTGGGCATATGTCACTGTGACTTAAATCCCATATGTGTATCCTAAAATATGATTAATTAAACAAATTAATTTGTGCAGCTAAACAAAGTAAGTAGTTGAAGAAATTTTTTTTCTCGAACTCCATTACCGCCAATTATTGTCAAGTACGAAAATCGTAAATGGTTTTGTTTTCGACCACTGTAGAGACGTAATACTGTACATGTTATTTTCATCTCTCAATTGTAAAATTGGTTTCTCAATGTTCAAACAATGTAATCGAATTGTACCATCGTCACAACCGACCTGTGATGAAGACAAAATTGATTAAAAATAAATTTGCATTCAAAAAGGACAAATATTGGAGGCGCGCGAGACCCCGAAAACGTCGGGTCGAGAATTTTATTCGAAACTGACTCGACATTTTCCAGGTTCTTTTACACCTCTAATAAATATTCAAGTAAAAGCCTTACCAAGAAAAACGACTGTTCAAATGGGCATGTTTCTATACAGTTTATGTTGCCGCAGGGACCTAGAAAATTCAATCATGTTAATTAATAATTTATTATTCGCAAGTCGCGAATGGTATATACAATAACTTACTAGTATCAAACTTTTTGTACATAGAAGGATTAGCTTTGTTACCAATGCAGGTAGCATGCAAAACGTTGCTACTGTTAGTGGCAATATAGAAATGGTTGCTATCAACACGATCCACATGCATATCAAGAAAAGCAGCTGCACTGATTTTTCTAAAGAGTTAATGGATGTTAGTAAGATAAATACAAGCCAGTACATAGAGATTGTTATGAAATATTTACTTTTTGACATTATCACGCGGCAAAAGCAGTTCTTGACTTTTAACCAGTCTTATACTACCCCAATAAGACAGTCCTAAATCATCGATATTTAATCCCATGCTGTGTAAAACGCTCCATATAATAAGAGAACCTTTTTCATTTAAGCTACATATCTATTATATCAAGTAATAAAAAAATATTAATATTGCAAGCATTGTTATCGACTAACACGAGGAACAAGTTCAAACAAACCTGGATAGGTACAAATTGATTGTTACGTCTTTCGAAAGATTTTTCTTCGAGTTTCGATAATATTCGTATTGCAACTATTTGCGAATTATCAGTATTTATTTCTGCATTAGCTGTCGTTGTATACGTAGGCATTCGTATCGTCCAATCCAATTCATTGGGTTTGTCTGTAACTTTCGAATGCCACATCTCGTCTTCCTTCAAATCCCAAAGACTAATCGATCTATTGTTTTAAATCTGCATTAGTTTGACTAAAATGTAAAGTACGATTTGAAATAATCGAAGATAAGAAATACCCATCCTGCAGTCCAGCAAATACAACATTATAATTTGTTAAGTGGAAAGAACATGCTGTAATGGGGCAAGACGAGTAGAATAGTTTAATGGGCATCGATGGCTCAGCAATATTCCAAACGCAACCAATGCAACAGTCGGTTATATAATCTTGCTTGTTGGATGTCTCAATTTCCTGTTTAACAATTTATTATATATTAACCTCCATTTCCTCTACGTTTAAACTCTTTTAAAACATATTATTAATTTATACCTCTTCGGTCGGAGAATGAATGGTTAATAAGATCTTGCCCAAACTATCTGAGTAATGAATTATTGTCACTGCTCTGCCAGCCAAAAACGTGACCGAATCTATAGAAAGTTTAACGACACCGTCGCCAAATGCTATTTCTTCCTCGTTTTTGAACACGTTCCCACCGGATCTCCTTTCTTCCAACAGCGACAACATCACTCTTCCAGCTCGGTTTACGAAATCGTTTAATCTCACTGTATCGAAAGATGGCGATGATAAAGACTTTACAGAATCTAAGTCGTCGATGTCGTTGCCAACACCTTGTTGATCCTACAAATTGCAATACTTTACTATTATTTAGTTTCCCATTAACAGCGAAATGTACAAATGATTTCACAAACCAGACGAAACAAATTCAAGTCCTTTTTAGTTCGCAAATTGCTTCTGCAAGTTATTGGGAATTGAGTCCATTTATTTTTCAATGTGATTTTATCTGTTTGCGTTTCTACGTCTATATTGTCTTCTCCAGTTTGCGTGGATATCTAAAAAACAGCAAATAGAAATATGAAATAAAAAAAATAGTTACTATTATTATGTAATTTACATACTTGTTGAGCATTCAGTTTTCCATAGTTTCGAATAAATTCTTCGTACGGTATAGGCGAACACTCTAGCAGAGACCACTCCATGACATCTAACTTAATCATTTCCAGCAATTCATCGCCTCTGCTCGCGTTCTTCTTGGACTTCTAAAGGCGATAATTACAGTAGTTATAGCTAAGCTGTTATGCATTACAAACATTACCTTCGCTTTTTGAGGCTGTTTGGTTTTACGAAAATCGATAAATGAAATTTGCGATAGCGGTGGAGATTTTGTAAAATCACCGGAACGGCTATCTTCGAAGCCTTCGTCGGACAACGGTAACGATTTAGTTTCGCCTAATCTGTCCTCGCTATATAAAAAAAGATGCTTTAAATTACTATTCAAATAAATGTTACACCAACAATTATCCGATAAGTGTGCAATCATTTAATGATGAAATGATACAATGATACAACACAACCAATTTAATTCTCTTGAAATTTTATGCTACTCAGAACAAACCTATAAGTTTTGTTAACTGGTTGCCGTAATTCAAGAAGCGAAGATAGTTTTTGATCGCTTGTAATGGATTCTATCCTCGCTGCTCTTTGCCGAGCTTCAGTAAGTTCGTAGTGACCAGAATCATGCATTTGCTCCTCCTCTTTTTGTTGGTCAGCACTATTAACAACTTTGTGCTGGAACAAAATAATAATTCAAAGCAATCACTTTCGTCTTTCATACTCTCCTATAGTAAAGTAAATGATTGTACGTACTTGTTTGGCAGTACGCATTTCAATGGGATCCAGTGGAGAATTACTATGAGTGCTTGTTTCCTCGGTAACTTCGCTCGACTCGCTGTCTGTGCACTCTTGAAAATCAGATTCACAGTCCTGGAAAGTGTATTAATTTGATTAGTATGTTGAATGAAAATGATTTAACTCAATTATTATACCATACCTCGAAATCATCCTCGTAATCATCTTCATTGTCCATCTGATAAGTGGCGGGTGGCTTCTTCTTGCTCTGATTCTTTTGTGTAGAATCTGATCTACTTGTAGCCGAATGCAACATTTTTATTTCGCTAGGACTCAATGTTCTGGAGAGTTTACGCTGTCTGGACTTGGATCTCGATTTACTTTCTCCTGTATGACTAGAGTTTCTTTTTGCTTTCTCTTCTTCCCTTGGTACAAATTTTGTGTCTTTATTGACCAATTTAGAACTAAGTTTCGTTGAAAGGGATGGTGGCACATATATAGTACTCAATCCTCTTTTCTCTGTGTAACTACTCTGTACTCTCCCAGTTGATGATCTACTGTTTTTTAAGGTAGTACTGCTACTCGATCTTTTTGCAGGATCAGATGTCATTTTAGATGTTACAGACATTTTAGGAGAACTAGTATTTAACATAGCTGCAGAGGACAAACTTTCTCTCACAGATTTATTTCGCGATGACCTAACTGTTTGCCTTGTACTACTTTTACTTGATTGTACATTTTGCATTGATCTAGAAGGTTTGCTGCTGTTTCCTATTCTTTCAGGCTTCTTCTCTAACTTTGAGTCAGTTTTTTCAGAGTTCTCGAACTCTCTAGAAGATAACGAAGTTTTCGATTTAGATTTACTGTTCGTTTGGAAAGCATCTTTGCCGGTTGAAACCTTTCTAATTGCACCCTGAAATGCAGAAATAGTTATATAGAGTTTTCATATGTTTTTTTATCGACTTCGAATATTTAAACGCGGTTAGATTAAGCATTATCATGATGGATGAATCATATTTATGCAACTGTATTTATGTGTGATTATCGTGACATTTCAACAAAAGTCAATAGATTCGAGGTTGACAGTTTAAGTGAACGATAAATTCTTAATGAAAATTTTATTGATGCGTGCAGAGTGAACGACGCGCATAATTGACGAATGTAGGAATAGAAACTTAGGATCATTTCTTTCAAATAGAACGTAGCAATACCTTGTTAGACATTATTCTCTGATTGATCGGTGTTGACAATTACGATGCCACCATGATGTAAACTACATATGATTACATACTGTCATCGTTCTAGCAGCGCTACACGTAGCTTTCTATCTAACTATGTTCTGTCACCCTATCATCAACTTTAGCATCGTTTGTTGGTAAAAAAGGAAAGAAATGAATTTGTTGTTGCAGGTTCTGGTCCAGGCTAAAAATTAGACTAGGGGGCAGCACTATACCGGGGATACTAAAATCCCGGGCGCGAGTACTCTCATTTCCTGTCTGGTATTAATCAGGAATCCATCATAGATAAAAATCCCTTTTCTTATATTTTAAAATTCTAAATGACGCTGAAAAAGAGAAGTCATCGACAGGAAGTTGAAGAACGAAGAAACCCGAGGAAACAGGAAATCACGTATAATTTAATTCTTAAAGAAAGAAGGATCGATTAATTTGCGATGAATTTTCAATACTTAATTAATGGTAAATAGATTCGGACCACGGCTGAAACATACCGAGTACAATCTTCAACGACAGGGCCTGAAATCAACCGTGACCGAGCTGGTGTACAAATACTTGAGAAAAGTTTCACATTCCAATAGCATTCGAAAGCAACGCAACAATGCTTGCTATAAATTTCGTAAAAGTAATAAAAGGAAACGGAGTATCCATACGCGTGAATATATAACCGCAGGTATTGAGGAAAAATTGGCAGATATTCTAAGTTCATACAGGAGAGATTACATTTAAAAAAAGAATGCTACTATTAGCAGACAGAGACGAATTCATCCTCTTTACTCTTCATTTTCAATACAACCTTATTATTCTACGCATTAGCGTAGAAATTGCGCATCTAACAACTAAATTGTACCTAAGACTTTTCTCATGTTTAGAGTATAACGATGCCAGAAATTACATACGGGATGCACTTTCATTCGCCGTGAGTTCCGGATATTTAATACCAACCGACCGAACCGGAAGGATCCTTCGACTTTCACCATCTTTGAAACTACATCGCCGATTAATCTAAAAAGTTACTGGACGAACGATCTTCGAACTTAAATTTAATCAAGCATAAAAATCGAAAAAATTACACGAAACGAGAAATAAATTGCGAAATAGAACACAATGATTTCCTTTTCTCATTTTTTAGTTACACTAAAATGTTCAAATCGCAAAGTGGAAATTAATTGATATAAATAGTCGGAAATATGAATTTCAAAAATTGTTCCATTCAGAGTCGTTAATCAATCGTTTAATTATTCCTTCGTCGTCTGCCTTGTCGCACGCACTCCGCCTGGCAGCGTTTTATCCATTGTTTGAGTTCATCATCGCGCTCGTCGTCTTTCGTCGTTCGGATTCGACTAAGAGGTTCCTGATGAGCATCGTTCAAGTCATCCGACAACGTTCCTTCAATTATAGAATCGTGTTCGTCTCTATTCTTCGACGTTTCACTCCTGGTTGACTCTTCATGCGTCGTCGCGTCGCCATTTTCTCCTCTTACGCTTCGTTCTTGAATCCTCGCGCTTCTTCTCCTAAATAAGTTTATCGGAGTACACCGTGACAGTCTTGCGCGTTTCTCATTGCTGTGCAAATACGTTCCGCCGGTATCTTTCCCGTTTCCGGCTCTGCTTTCTTTTCTGTTATCTAATTTCGCCTACAATGAAACAGATACAAATGAAAGCGACCTCTAAGAGAGCTCATTTTACGGAAACGAAAGGACAGAAGATACCAGATACTTTATCTCGTTATTGTCACGCAGAGGAAAATGTTTTTCTTACATCCTCGTCATTGGTATCCAATGCAGCGTCTTCTTCTTCCTCTTCGCCAATATCCTCTCCCGTTTCTACATCGAGAATCCTCGTTCGCCTACGACGAGCTCTTCTGGGAGGCGATCTTCGACGCGTCTTTTCCAATAATGTTTCGTCGTCGGTAGACTCCTCGCAGATACAATCGTTTTCATCTCTCTTCCGCCGCTTCGGGGCAGGTTTCGGCGTTGAGGATAGAAGGCAGTCGCCTCGTTTGCTCGAACATGTGATTCTGTTCATCGAAATGGCGTCCGGTCCAATCAGGTGGTACTCATCCTCTAACAGTTGCATGACGAATCTGGTAGAAAAGAATTTTACAATATTCATATTACTGAATATTAGGCGACGGTTAAAAAAAATTTAAGAATGTACTATTTCCCAACTTGTGTGAAGATTATTAAAGAATGAAATTTCTACTTGGTTCTTGTCTTGTACAATGTACGCAGACCGGGTCTCTCGTGGATACCCGTAGTTCGAGATAAGGAGAAAGATAAGTTTGAGGTAACACGGTTGCATCAGCAGGGGAAGGCGTTACAATTAACAGGGTGAACCGCAGGCGGAAATCGGTCGATAGATGCACGGGGTCTTCGAATGAGATAAACGTTTTGCAGTTGCCTTGAAACGCGATCGTGTCTCACGCGAGACACATTTTCGCCTGCAACGCGTGCTGTGTTCTGTGTTGTTTCGCCGCTTTGGCTGACGTAGAACTAACCCTTGGGAACAGACCTGTTTCAGCGTGGTCCGCACCTGAGCGTAAAGGTCACCGTCGTCGCGATAATTTTCGACGATATAACCGACTATATCCTCGACGCTGCACGAGGGCAGAAACGCATCCTCCTCGTGCTGCAACGATCGCATCGCCTCCATCACCCTCAACGAGAATCTCGACGAGTTCTCCGCGATTCGCATGCAATCGCAAACTCTCTACAAACATTCGTCATCCAATAAAAATCCAATTTTCTTCAGAAGATTAATATTTTAGAAGAATGTATGTAAAGCGCATTTTAAACCCTGATAGTATAATCTTCTCCCACGCATGGACAAGACATTGATGTTTCTTCGTCTCGAGCCACTTCATCCTCTTCAAGGATTTTGTCGAACATCTTTTTCGCCTCTGCGTTCGACAATTCTCCGCTTCTAGAGTTCTCCATGATCAGTTGAAATTGACGGAACTTCGACCAATTTCTCAGTTTGCCGCGAGTCGCGTGAATCTGCAGACTATCATCTGCAATGATATTTCAATGTGAACTCGTGCACTGTTCAAAAATTCTACCATAAAATTGTTCGTACATAGCGACGAAGTCTATTCATCGTCATTGCATTTCGTTGATTAATCCATTAGACACCATGATCTCCATTTGGGATCGTCTAAGTACATGGATTGCGCTAAGGAGTGGTATAAAAGAAACTAAATGCATTCGAAGCGCCGTCACCCTCAAATAGGGATATTTTTCAATTGATCGTAACATTAATTAATTTCTCAAATTTAATTTAACTTTTCGCATAAATCGTCTTAAACAGCTCTTCCACAATTCGCGAGAACGTTTTATTATCGCGCTTTGAGCGATTGTTTCTGTCATATTTATCTTCGTCATTCCTGTAATCGATTACAATATCGTCAGCAACGTTCTGAAAAATCGTCGTTCTTCTTCGGGATTCATGGATCCACATTCATCACGCGTTTGTCGTTATCGAACACGGTCACGAACGTGTCGGATCGACGCGCT
The DNA here is from genome assembly GCA_913789895.3 of Seladonia tumulorum. Lineage (NCBI taxonomy): Eukaryota > Metazoa > Arthropoda > Insecta > Hymenoptera > Halictidae > Seladonia > Seladonia tumulorum. The sequence continues at coordinate 21,971,367 of OU565271.1, forward strand.
AGATCGGCCCATTTGTTAAGAGCCTATCGGCACCATCTCGCCTTCATGTTATTACATGAGCTCGGGAAGTTTTCGGTCTGTGACTGTGTTTACCGCGCGGCTCTATCGATTTGCAATTGAAATAACGCTGGCACCGCGCGGTCAGGGGGCGGTGTGTTGAGGCGGTGAGGAAAAAAATATAGGAGGAGCTTCTGATCGTGGGACGGGGGAACCTGTTTGCGTAAAATATTAATCAGAGCCAACCGCTGGACGATGTCCGCACACGGTAACGTTCTCTCTCTTTTCCAATGGACGGTGCGCCTCGAACGCGGCTCTGCCAACTGCCAAGACCACCGGCATGCTTAATACCGCTTCAACGATATTAGAATGAAATTACACGGTGTGCCACATCGACCGGCAATATTACTTTCTTTCTGTTCGCAGGGTACATGCTGGAATTTGAACTTTCTATATAGCACTCTCCTCTTTCATCTTCCTCGAACGCGTTTCACCGTTCTTTCCAATGGCATCTCGAGAAATTCGAGCGATGGCGGACACAATCCAGCGGATTTTTACCTGTAAAAGTAATCGGGTTCAAAGAAGTTCTTACTTGCACACGAAATATGTAATCACAATTCTAAGCCACCAAGAATAAGTTGATTTGTGCCAGCGAACCCTCGTGACCTTTGCCTTCACGCTCGAACTAAATACAAATTCGTTGATCCCGAAGTGGATTAATTGGAACAGCGATTCTTCAACACCTAAAACTTAATCATTTAGGCTGTTTGGTCCCGTATACGGCATGGAAGGCATGCACAACCCTCCGGTTCCCAGGCTGTCGGCAAATTGTGGCTTACCGCGCCGGCACGGTTCTTATCCGCACTCGTCAAGGCAATTTTTGGCTCGTCGTTCTTATCGTACGCGAAACAACCTTCTCCGAAACGCGAGGGGAAAAAAAAAGAGAAGTCGGGAAATCGTCTGAGCGCGTTCTACTTCGTGCGGTTCCTTTTATTTTCCCACGTAGACCGAAAAACCTGAGCAACAAAAAGATTTACATTGAATATGCGTTTACGTTTCTGGATATACATTTGAAATCTGGAACAAGAGAACCCAATTTTCTTGTAAACTCCTGCAGCTTTTCAACCCTTCGGTGTAAAGAAAATCCGTCGGTGTACAACACTGTTCATAAACATCAGATCGTCCTACGATCAGTGCGTCAATTATCTTCCGTATCTCTGGAAAGTAAAAGAGGAAGACACGTAAGAGATTTGGATATACTTTCACGACGATAGGATTGTTCATTGAGGCTTCGAGTTGTTCGATATCAGCGTTCCGGCGCAGAATTATCAACGAGATACATAAACAATAAACAATTCCAAGGTCCGAATGAACAATTCGAAGAAAGCTCTAAATGGGACAGAAGAAGAAGAAGAATTTTCCTAGTGTATTGCAGGGGAGGAAGCGGAAACGAGGTAACAGAGCAAGAAAACCGCTAATCGGTACACCTGACACCGAGCGTACCCCTAAGAGGGTGAGGCGAGACCGTAAATAGCCGAGCGGCGAAACAAGAAAAAGTTTAATCGCGTCTTTTGCAACATAGTGCGCAAGCGGGGGTTGCAAACGGGGTTGGCAGGGGGTCGAGGCAGGCGCGTCCTCGTGACGACTTGATGAGATAACTTTGCTCGTGTTGTGAAACAACCGGGCGTCGCGATTCGTGACTCCGTTTGCAGGGGTGAAAGGAAGCTACGCGAAGGAGGTGAACCGGGACGTAGGATAAAATTAAGGGGCAGACACGCGACCCCCTCGCCACCCTGTCGTTCACCGGTGTAGGACACGGTGTTGTGCGTGACACTCGTCGTTCGTGTTGATTCGCCTTGCATACGGCGAACGGAAGTTCCGCCGCGCCGGGACGACGAGCGGAATACTTGTTGAGGCAGAACTGCGTATCTTCGGATGAATTCCGCCCTTTCGAGGATTCCGCTCGGGCCTTCATCACGGCCATCGGGATCTACGAACAAAGAACAATTAGTTAGTTGGCAGTTCACACTGATCGATAACAATTGATGACAAGCACTCTGATGGTTATTTACATCGTTATTTATACTCTCTTCCCTTGCGTACCTTGGTTCACTTTATTCTTTGTTCTTCTCCATCCATTGACCTATCCGTTTCGGTCACAAATGCATGAAATCCTTGATTTACTAATAAAGTTGAATTTTATGAACTTCATTTTGTAGGGCAAAGATTTAGCACAAAATGCGTATTCGTATTTTTCTGGTTGTTACAATGCTTTCCGCCCTCAGGGGTTGAAGAGAGGCGTTCGCTGTGAACATAATAATGATAATAATGATGGTGCAGTTACCTCGGCTGACCTAGCTCCGAGTAACAGCGCATAAAAAGAGGAAAGGGCGCAGAACTCGATGGCGGGCCGCGACAATATCGTTCGGGTGTGCTCCCCGTCGTTTCCAGGACAGCGATTAGGCGGATTAGCCGCGAGGTCGCGGCTCCTCGCGGGTGCTCAAGGGGTTTCCGAGGCTCAGCAGGTCACATGACGTGATGTCACGTTACCTGATGGTCGCGGACAGGTGTTCGGGTTCGCACGAGCAGACCAAGCGAGAGAACGGCGAGGCCGGCCGATCACGGGGGGTGGCGTTCGCTATCACGAATCCTAGCCACATAATGATAACGAGCGTCCAACGAAGCGACGAGAACGCCGCTCGTAATGTTGGGACAATCTAGATGATTGCTCTCGCCCCCTTCCTCTAAAGGAAGTACGCCACCGGTTTACTCAATCCTTTTACGATCTACGATCTACCGGCCGGCGCGTAATTACTCTGCGAGAAAATAGCTGATTCTGATAAACCCTGAAACGTTGAATTACATTACACAAATCGAAATGATAAACGCTCCCCGTAAGAATTCCCGGAGAATGTCAAGGTGTACCGAAACTATAAACAAAAACGTTTCTCTCGACGTCTTTATCAATAATTTTCAGCTGTGGTTCACGGCTAAGGTTTTTTAACAGCTTTCTTATACCGAAAGCATGTGAAAAGGTTTCTCATTCGTGATGATTTTTTCCATCAATGTCTGTAGACTCAGAATATAATAACGCTATGTTTAAAGATTTTTAGAAGCTTTAAAATGTGTAATAAATACACAAGTGCTGTTTATTTAAATTGTTTATAAATATTGGTCGAGAAATCATTCGTATCGTTTCTTGTTGCAGCACACCTGCCGAACTTGCCGGCAGTTAACTGTTGTTCCTAAGACACCGGTACTGCGGCCTCGTGAGATTTCGGCCACATGGCAGAGGCGCATCACCCTTCACTACCAAATTAGATATTACGATAACAAATGGCGTTATTTAACCCGCGATGCTCGCTCACCCCCGTCGGCTTAAATTTGAACAGGCGATATACTCCAAATTGCTCGTCCCTTTTGGAGACACGAAACGGGACATGCGGCACCGTAAATCCCCGTCGCACCTGGAAACTTTCCATGTCTAATTGCGGATATGTAATTTCTTCAAACTTTACGTATAAATCACAAATATTAGCTTGGCTACCTTGCGTTTCGTTTTGCTTGGAACTTTGATCGAGTCCGCCGGGGTATAGTATGTAGATACAGAAAATTTCCCTGAATATCGTATCATCGATTTGAACGTTGTTGCTGTTGTTGTTGCATCGTGTTGCAGGAGGTTCGTCGACATCGTAAAGCAATCGATCGTTGGGTCGTTAATTAAAAGCTTGGACGGAACAAACGCAACTGCAACATTCATGAGGTCGACTAAAAAGAATTCCAAGTACGTGAGCGTCCTCATCAATGTTGCAACCCCCCCTTCAGTGTTGGCCGTCGTCGTCTAATTTACTTCATAATAATTACCGACCCATTAAACATTTGTGGGCGGTAGCAACGTGTCAGCTGCCGATTGTCCCAGAGACATTAGACATACGTAGCTTTCCGTTTCGCGGGGAACACGTCCTTGCGTATGGAATCATAAATACGAATAAGCGAACATTGTTGCACGAAAATCAATTACCGTTTACTGTTAACAAAACAATTAAGCTTTAGTCCATTTTCTGATCATCGGACGTGAATTTTCAAAATATTGCATTGTACAAACAATTGCATTTTCATGCAATGTTGGACGCTATTTAGTCAAAGAAACTTTTCATTTGCTAATAGGTTCTAGCGTCTTGTTCTGTTCGGAAAACAGTTTCAAAGGGTTCTAAAACGATTTTCATCGATCCTAATCTTCGGTCATTCAGTCATGCAAGACGCGAAAAGCCGGACGACCTGTTATCGCAACGGATGGCAGATTAGGGTCGTGATACGCTTAGGGGTGAACAATTGCTTTTCCCCGGATTGGTCAGTCCGGCGGCTGGCTTTTGCCTTCGTTGACCACTTGAAGCCCGGCACGGTTGCTCGCCCCTAATGTTCCAGGGGCGGAACAACTGTTCTGCACGGAGTTGCGCATGCACCGAGGGGCGGGTATCACCCCTTGCGACGACGAATTGGAAATTCTTCTGGTGGCGAGGTATGCGGCAAAGCAGCACGTGACGCGAAACCTCAACAGGCTCCGGGAACACCGACGTAGATAAGTTCTGCTCTACTTCGAACAACGTAGCGGAAGACACCCTTCTTTGAAACTTCTTCGATACCTGCAACGTACAATACCGTTGAAATCGAGCTTACAATTTCTGACATCATAAGAAGGATAAAGAAAGTAAATAGAACAATAAAAGTCTCCGGTTTAGCAATCCTATGTTACCGAAGATTTTGTTGGACTCGTTTCAATAATTAGACATCAAGACCAGCATGAAATGGAGTCAGACATTCTTCAAGATCATCCAGCTACCTCTCAAGATACTGTTACATTAAAATCGAAAGGATGGTTTCAAGTTTTTACCAATCCATGGACAGTTTGAGGAGCATTTCTACCACATAATTTGAACATCTCTGCGGGATTGGTTGCTCTTTGTATTTTATGGATGTTGTTCGGAATTACGTGAATCTATCAGTGACGAGAAATATTAGAGGACTCCAGAAGGAATGACCTCCCACGCACCCGCAAGAACAATCTGCACTGGAAGCACTGTTTCCAGCGCGTTCTCCGCGTTACATCTCTTAAGAAGTTACAGCCTGTTCGCGCCGTCCTCAGGTAATTGACAAAATCATTCAACGATTCCGTATCTTATATGGTTTCACCTGAAATTATATATTCATTATTAGACTGCGGATTTTATGCATTTATGGTAGAAATGAGTAGGTACAATTGAAAGCAGGGGAGAGATTAAAATAATTTAAAAGCTTCAAGAAGGAAGAAAGAAATTTCTGTTTAGCTCTTTAAGTTTTATTGTCCATAAAATTCTATTCATTGTTATTCTTGGACTTGTGTTGCTTCTCACAAAAAATGCATACATTTTACTTTACTATGATTTATTACCAACTTACTTGAATGATCTAATGTTTAATTCAATACCTAATTTTTCTGTATTTCGTAGTACAAGTGCTTGAAATAAATCTTGTCCATTCGCTTTGTACCTATATTTCATCTACTCATTTTCGTCATAAATGCATCAAATCTGTAGTCTATTTATCAATAGAACCTCAATTGTATATTTGTGCATTACCACGAAGTTTTATACTTCGTTCAAGTTGTAAGTAAGCAATACAGATTCCTAAAGTCACGGACAAGTGAACAAGTTGGTCGATGCGAACATCGATGTTGGCCGATTTCCGAGTGGTTACCGAATCCTCCAGTAGCCGTGATCGTCTAGTGGTTAGGACCCTACGTTGTGGCCGTAGTAACCCAGGTTCGAATCCTGGTCACGGCAATGTGCAATTGACACATTGTCACGGTGGAGGTTTATTTTTATTTTTTTTTTAACAATTTCATCAACCACCAACCCCTGCTACTCCTACCTACAACATACAATGACAATGATTTATTACTTTATAATTTTAATTAGTATTTTTATATTTTCATACCAAGATTTTCCACTCGGTAACATTCCTATTAATTTTACATACTGCACATTGTTATAATTGATTATTACTATTGAAATCATAAATCGTACTAACCAAACAAATATACAGGGTTAAAAAATAGTATGACTGTTTACTATAAAACGTTTAAAATGTGCGTGTGTAAATATTTTTAGGCTTGCACGATTTTCTCTTCATTAGATAAACTGAGTTCATCGTTTTCGCTTAACCGCGAATGAAATGATAATATAATAAATATACTTGGGATTGTAAAAATAAAAATCAATCAATTACCCCTGGTGGGACTCGAACCCACAATCCCCGGTTTAGGAGACCGATGCCTTATCCATTAGGCCACAGGGGCGGTTGCTACTCAGCATCTTCAAAATGAATCCAATCCAACTCTAACGCAATACAAAAACTATATCCTATTTTGAAGCTATCGCACACGTTTAAATACTATGAAACCAATTAAAATGTCGTAATATGATATTCAGTGTTCCAAAAAAATACAACCCAAAATATGTCTTGTATCTATAGAGGTAGAAAAGTCTTACAGCAATTTTTTGCGAAATGTTTGTGAGCTTGTAGCGGACATAGCGCGTGGGAATTAGGGGGTTTTAGGACGCGGAGTTCACGTGATAGTAACAGAGAGGAAATTTCCTCTCTGATAGTAACATTTCTGCATTTTTGTAATCATCGAGTTTCTCCTGGCCGTTTTTCTTAGATAACCACCGTCATTACCGAACTGCGTAGCAAACATGACAGACACGCTCTGAAAAGGGAAAGTGAAGAAAATACGGATACACTCATGCTACTTGAAATCTCGCTGATCTCATCCTACTATCAATTTTGCACAGCCAAGCACATTAATAACGAGTATACAATGCTCATGGTCCGTGTCCCGTTTATTTATGACCGCAGATAGAAAAGCAAGAGTATAGCTTGATCAACAGTCCTCATTAGTTTCCCTACCCTGGAGAATAAATAACAATGTTTTATGAGTTGCAAATAATCGTATCTAATTGACAGAGTTGTGCAGATACGAGCCGTACAGTTCCAGGGACTATAACTTGGGAGAGCCTAATATTTTAGCAAGCCCTGGTGCAAGGGATACAGCGATTGGTCGGACACCATCACCATTAACATCTCCAACGTTATCTGCGAGCTTTTCTCTTCCGGGTTCCTTGCTTCCACCTCCGTTTCTATCGAACGTGCCGCCGTTAATGCAATCTATAAACGTACCGCAACCGTTTTCGAATGTTAACGCTGGTAAGTTGATCAATAAATCCATCGGTATAATAAAGTGGAGAATTTACCGGACTTATTTATTTTTAAAAACCTCGCTTTCAATGCTTCGGTAGCGCAGATGGCAGCGCGTAAGTCTCATAATCTTAAGGTCGTGAGTTCGATCCTCACCCGGAGCAATTTGTTTTTGCATTTATCTAAAACAAAAATATACACGTTGAATTTTAACTTCGTCAACAACGAAACCTCAAACGAAAATACATTGTACTTGTTTTTCTATTTAATTGTTTATGTAGGCTCACCTCCTTGCGGCTTGTACCGTCAGATCGGGCACACCCTGTATATTCGTTCTGAAACATTCTTCCTGTATAAATTTTAGTCAGGCTTGTTGCATTTATATTATTATTAATCAAAATAATTATGAAATTATTAATGAGAGTAAACACCTATTGGTAAAGCAGGCGGCATGGTAACTCGCCACTTTTTGGGCACAAACGGGATCACGAATTCGTCACGGCGGCCAAGGAGCGAAAAGAAACCGATTCCGGACGACCAGAAGGACGAAAAATATTACGAGAGACGCAAACGTAATAACCAGGCCGCGAAAAAGTCGCGGGACGCTCGAAAAATTCGAGAGGATCACGTAAGTGAAAGACTACGGAAGGCATGTGCGTGTACTTGCATTTTTTATTTACGTGTATTCTTGAAGTCATTGCTATACTTTGTAGATCGCGTTGCGAGCGACGATGCTGGAGCACGAGAACGCAATTTTAAAGGCACAGGTAATTACGCTGCGCGAGGAAGCGCAATCCCTGCGACACATGTTAATTAAACAACAGGCGCCAGCTTTACAATCGATCCAACGTTCGATCACCTCTATAGCACCTGTTACATTGTCACCATCGCATTCTTAGGCGACTCTGGATTGTCGGATCTAAAAACAACTCATTCGAACAAATTATAAGGTGAATTATCGAGCGATTAAAGTTTTTGTTATTTCTGAATCATCGCATTATGCAAGTATATATATGTATACCACGACATTACAATATGAAGTATCTATATAACAATTCATCGGACACGTCCCTGTAACGTCAATGTTTTCATTTCATTGGTGTATTTTGAAAACGAGGTTAGAAAATGTTTCTGAAACGACATCTAATTCATTATTCGTTGAACTAGCTCGTAAGGTTAGCACCGCTAGCAAACTCGATTATAAAGTTGTACAAGTCACGAGTTCAGAGATTTGAAATTCGCACGTAAAACACGTCGAGAACGGTAAAATAATAGTTTTCGGAAAATGTCAGCTTGACGCTTTCCGACGGATTTTGATTTTCCTACATTATATAGTCAATTTGTAAATAGTTGAACGATGTATTTATTTTATAACTGTTGACAAATAAATAATCTAGGTATTACGAACAAATTTGTCTTATTCTTATATAAAGATCGCTTAAAATAGATCACATTGAACGCGTGTCCCACGAATATTCATTACACATAGATATATTTCTTATACACCGTTGACGTGACAATGCAAAGTCCGTTTGCAATATTAACGTCATTAAATCCTCAGCATAGTACAAAATGTGGTTTAATCAATAATCAATAATAAATTCGAATGAAAACGATAATATAAGAACTGGCTTACAAACATTTCTAGCTGAATTACCTTCCGAATTTCTCGTAATACTACATCGATAGTTGAATGACATTTGAATGTCAAGAAGTAGCAGGAACATTATTAACAAATTCCTTAAATAAAACAAAGATGTAGTTACAATTTCATTTTACAGGCGATGGTACACAATCCCGCTTTTGAGTGGCTGCGCATGGGGTGAAAAGTTTGTGTTGGCCAGTCTGTAACGACAAAATTAATGCACGCGAATGCATACCTGCGCATACCTTAAGGGAAAGACTGCATCGAAAGAAACTGAGCTTTGTAAACAGCATGTGTTTACAAAGGAAGTCCATTCATTCTACGAAAAAACCATTTGTTTTGAACGAGTATGTTCCTGCTTGGAGAAAAATGTACCAATGAGGGGTCGATACAACGAAGAACCAAGACGCCATTGTTATTTTGACAGTGCCAACATAACAAACTTATAAGAAACAGTGCCTATATACAGTGTTTTGTTTTGTGCATTCGGATGTTTGACGAAGGGGGCCATCAACGGTTCTGACGGATGTTCTTCGTTTCTTCTTGTTTTCAACGTTCCGGGAATTCCTGTAAATTCCCAGATATTGTGCCCGTATAGAATGCGAGACCACCAATGGTTGTGATGAGCTAGCTGTGCCGTGTGCCCTGTGAATGGGACGTTCGATTTCAACGAATTTGTTACAAAGTGTTCTACAGTTATTTTAAGCGTCAATGACAGAAAATGCCATCCGCAGGTATAGCTGCTGTTCTGATCGGTATCACCATAGCGACAGTTATTTATTATTTCTTTGGGGCGTCTGAGGAAGAACCCCCGGCACACAATGTTGGAACGAGATCGAATTCGTCGAACAGGTATTATGAGCCTGGGCAGTCTACTTACACGGATAGGAGTGTGTGTTTTGCAAATATTTTGGTGCTTGCAGACGTAAGAATAAGATAGCTCTGCGTTCTGTTTCCTTGTTTATTTGATTTATTTTATATAGGAAAAAAGTGAGGTTATGTTATGTTCAAGATGCATCAAGCAGTGATCTCCACTTTACTTGCAAATTGACACACCTCTGCGAGCAGTTAATATTAAAGAATCCAATGTCATCTTGAATTCGAAACAGTGGAATCAATCGAACTACCTCACTGAAATGTATATTTTTTTCTGTTCTCAGTATTCGGGGGAGGAGAGCATACAATTGGGACACTAAGATAGCTTCGGGAACTTGCTCAATATGTTTAGAACCATTGACAATGGCAGCACGAATTGTATTGGAGCCTTGCCATCATATCTTTCATGAGAAATGTATCATGGACTGGATAACCGCGGCAACTCGAGTAATTTCTAAATCAAAACTTGTTCATGTTTTGAACAGTTAATAAGTTTTTCCTTGTGTTTAGGAAATATATAGATTAATTGATTTGATTTAAATATTTTACAGCCATCCTGCCCGAACTGCAGATGTACGTTCACATAGAACTGCCAAATAAAATACAAAAACACGTTCTCATTAGTACAATGTTCTTGTACTACCAAAAGGAGTAAGGTGATATACATATTAGGAACTGAATTTGTATGGCAAATGAATATTTAGTTTTTAATGTTGTAAGTCGATTGTTTAATAAGTATTTGATAAGGGAGTATTCTAATCAGAAGGTGGAATAAAAGAAATAACGCTTTACGTAGAGATTACGTGTGATGCAAGCTTGTTTTATGGACAGCTATGGAATTATTAAGGACAGCTACATTTCTATTAAACTGTAAATCTTGTCTTTGCAGCGCGTACGATACATATAATACATATTACAGGGTTATATATGTTATGCCTGATGCTGTGATTTAGTAACAATATTATTTTTGAACTGTGTAATGTTTAACAAAAGAGTATAAAGTACACAACAGTTTGAACTCGTGTTCTATACTATATTTTAACAGTGGGATTTTATGACATTAAAATTCATTTAGTATGTAAATACTCTGTGACAAAAATATTTGTTGAATCGAATATTTGGTCTTTAAAGACTTGTTATATTCTACTTATGTATTGTATTTGTTGTTCTTTCATAAAGTAGATTAACAAAAATGTTCAGCACCGTACTTGACATAAATTCTACATTTTACCTTAAAGGCATCCCTTGTAGTTCACAGGACTGTCGCATTAAATTTAAAAGGAGAATGAATGAACTAAGAATAACTAATTTTTATGGAAGTGCTTTACTTCTTAAGCATTAATTGGAAAGTGTGATGTTTGAGACGAATAAATTGCAATCGGCTTGTGCAGTAGTTTACGACGTACATTACGAATAAATGAATAAAATAAAATGGAAATTAGACTGCTTTTGTATGAAAAAGAAAAACAATAAAATACGTGAACGAAGTTAAACTGGTGGTATTTTATTGATCGATACTGTAGTAAATATTCAAACGACGATGAATATATTATTTTTTAAAACATATAATGATTATTTTACAATAAATCCTTGTACTTCGATGCGTGGGCCATGAATATTTTTCGTAATTTTCGTGCAGGAAACGAGCGTCCTTGACAACTTGTAAAAATTACGGAAGAGAAAGCTGAGTTGCGGTAACTTTAATGGTATAACAGTAATTTTACGTGCCGTGGACCGCTTACGAAACCGTGCTTTAGTTAAGTTAAAACAAACATAAAGAGCACCGATACCAGTCGCGCAATACGGGCGAAATAACGGCAAGGAAACGCACGACGTGAAATAGGGGACGTGGAGAGCGGTATCGTGAGTACAACAGTCTTTGCTATATTTGTTGCGATGATACGTGCTGCACGCTTTCCTTTTCACTCATCGTAAATGGTTTTCACGATTTCCGGTTCAGCAATTTCATGAACTCTCGTAGTTGTGGGAATAAACGACACCCACACTCTATCTTTTCCATTCTTACTTGCCAGATTATAGCAGCAAGTTTTCAGTGATAGTATTTATCGGTAGCTAATAAGCTAAGCTATCGATGCTTAATTAAAAAATTATATTTCTATTGTTTTCTATGATTAATTTAAAATATTTTAACTACTGAGCTTTTATTATTTTATCTGCACGTCGTTCACACGTCTGAAATATTTTCACTTTAAAACATTTAATTCAGCCATCTTTGACATGAACGTCCGCGATCTAATTATACATTATAATATCGGCATCGACTTTCTATAATGAGAGACTGGGTGACAGCGTTTATTGCTTCGGCGCCTAACCGTTGATTAGGTTTATATCAGATGCCTTTTAATTATTGAACACTTTAAGAAGAACGGCCAATCAATTTATAAAAGGTGGAACAGGGTGTGCTTTAGTTTGAGCCATCAACCACATACTACGGTATAATCAAAATTGTATGAAATCTGAATAGATGCAGTTTTGTTTTACGTCAGTCGTATTTCTCGCAAGTCTTGCTTATTTCGATTATTAGTTACTTGACAATGAAGCGTGCACCTTACGCTATAATTTAGTTGATCTCATATGCCATTCGTTATTATATTAATATAACTTTTCGAGAAAATTGAACAAAATTTTGTGGACAATAAGAAATTGGGAAGAAGTTTCTGTTTCACGAGGAACGGGAAGTTTTGCGTGGCCCAGATGGCACGGGACCTGTTGAAGAAAGGAAGACATTCCAGAGCGCGCGCGCGGTTCCCGTTTCTTGCAGCGGTCGCGGACAAATTTTATTTTTTATTTTTCCGGACGGTGGGCCGACGATAAGCCTGGACAATTAGTGTCCGCGGCACGTGGGGAAACAGGCTGCGCTGGAAATTTGTACCGGATAGAAGGGGTTGGCACGTTACGCTGGCGTTTTCCCTCCGTAACAGCGTGTGCAGAGGATGGCTGTAAACTGTAAACGACGGCAATGTTTGTCCGGTGAGTGGCACGGTGGAACGTATGAGAGAACCGGTCAGTTACCCGAGAACTGAGAAACACTCCGGCTGGTAGCAGGACGTCGATCGTTAACCTCGAAGCGAGGATACCTTCGGCGTTTTACCGGTGATCAAACACTGCGGTGGCGTTACAGGGATGCAAAAGTGGCGGGAAATGCCGCGCCAACGATAACCGGGCCTTAAAAATTTTCAAGTTCCACGGACTCGCCGATCAGCGCTCGTCAAAATGCTCGTACGCGTCGAATACGATGCAGTGTTTCCTGACGATTCTGTGTGTCGTTCATATGATCGCCGATTCCACGGAAACCGTCGAGGAAGAGCGAGGTAAGAGATCGGAACCGATTTCGGACACCCACATTTCCCTTCAAACATTCAGATCCCTTACGCGAACAATCTATTGTTTTCCTGCATATGGCATGTCCGATTTTTCACAGTTAAACAAACATAATCTTCTTCTAAATGAATTTACGGATCATTCTAATCAACATCTGTCAATGAATTATAAGCAACTGTATTACGGTAGAAATTTAATTTCTTGGTCCTTCGCGTTCTCCATTTACCGTGAAATTACTGTGAAATTGTGTTTCTTTAAAATCTGACGTTATAAAGTTATAAATGAAGCATAATTCCAGCATAGTTTTTTTTTTTTTTGTAACATCCTTCAATGTAATTGTGTAGTATAGAACTTTTATTGAATCCCTCGTTATCCGATAATTAACTGTTTTGTCTTGCACCATTTTTGCGTTAAACGGCTTATATAATTCATTGTTTTACGAAGGAGGTTTCGATGGTTCTGCTGAATTCAGTGTCTAAGTTGAATAAAAAGTATGTATATTTTCGAAGTGGCGCAATTTCTATGTGCCGTGGTATCCAATAGCGTTTAATCGAGGTTGAAAATCGTTAAAATCGTAGCTTTTCAACAGAAATTATCCGGAGAGTGTTCGCTTAGCATAAACACGCCACGAAGGAGCGTGATGGAAGCGATAAAGAGGCTGGCAAGGTTAAGGAGATCGACTCGTCGAAAACCTATTAATTACTATCGTTCGCATCGGCCGTTTAAACGGCGCGCACACAACGCGGTGCGGCGGTTACCACGTTGATCTTTGCTCCGCGCTGATGTTGCATGGAAAGCGATATCAACGACATTTTCGGAATAAATCGTATCCTGGCTTAATCGGAGCGTTCCTTGACGAGCGATTCGCGATTTTTGTCGGTGCGTGGTTTGCAATTAAGAAATTGTCGTTGGTTCTTCGGGCGACGGGTTTTGCGATCCTGACATCGAACCGTCTCGAACCGGGACGCGATCGGTATGGTGACCGATGGAGGCTGAGAGGAACCGGCGGAATAACGGTGAAACGGTTCGGCCCGACAACCACGCGAATTACTGCCGCGAAGTTAGCACGGGCCCCATAACGAGACAACAAACGGTCTCCGGTTCGTCGAAATCGGCCGATCTATTTTCAGGGACAAAACACCGAGGCCCGTGGATCGCTGCGAGCCTGAAAATCGATCGTCCCATTTCTCGGACCGGTTTCACCATTGTCAGCCAGCCCGAAAACAAGTTTCCATTAATCTTCGATTTCGTTCGTCTTACGGACAACCGCGTCGCCGATAATTAAATGAATTCCTCGGCCGCTGATTAGCTGCCGACTCATCTTGCCCGTCTGGCTAACTTTTCCTCGAACCACTCGAAAACCGCGATGCCTACTCACTTTTCTCACAAATGCATAAAATCCCCAGTCTGCTGATAATTATTTATTTTTCACTGATATTTGAAAAGATTCGAATCTCTCGTGCAACTCGGCGAGGATTTAATTGATAATTGGAACAAAGTAACTGTTTTATTATCGGAAGACAAATGTTCCGCCAATTGGTACGAATAATCTCCTCTGCGTTCGATTCAATTGCCGAGTACTTTTGAAAGCCGTTCTTAATGTTTCAGAAAAAAAAAAAAATTAATTCGCTGTTCTCCGCATCGAGATTAAGTAGTCGAACGTTCTCGGATTCCGAGAAGAATGAAAAGATTAAAAATTTCGTAGAGCGATGCGTGGATTCACGCGAGCAATTACTCGTGCGCGCGTTTTATCTCGGCAAAAAGATCTGATACTGGTTCTTTTACGCCTCGGGGAAGGATGTCGCCGGTAATTACCGTCCACGGTCTAGCGTGAGCAACGAAACAATTAGCTGGGGAACAAAGCGGCGTCGCTTTGAGAAACCTGTTCCCGTTAAAACGGGCGTCTGATCTTTAATTGCGGAAGTATAATGGGCAACGTGCCGTAACACCCAATATGGCGATCTCGCCGTCGCTAGTACATACATAATAATTATGATTTCGACGACGATGAATGGCCGGTGTGCCTACACGTGGACGAGCAACGGTGAAAGCGTTTTACTGAACGCAACGTCCGAGCGAACTGTCCCTTTTGTTTTTCTTTTTTGTTTTTTTTTTTCCTTCTAGCGCTCCTCGCATGTCATTCTTGTCACTCGGATGATACTCTGATAGAAACCATCGGGGATACGTGTTATCCAATGGTCGACCTATATAAGACGAACTTGTAGGTGGTCGGAATTCGAATTAGGTTCGTGCGTGCTCAATCAGTTCCTCCCATTATTCGATTCCGAAGCTATAGGCTCTGTTTATTGTGTCCCAAAAGCAACACCTGTTCGGCCGAAATCTGTTTTTAACTAGAATTAGGCGTTATTCCGTTGGTCTTCTGTGACCCAAATCATCTTTAAGGTATACAGATGTAAACTGCCACGAAGTGATTATGAGTTGTTCACGCTAAACGTACCACCACCGGTCAAATGACCGGTTCTAGATTTTGTATTGGACAATTTGTGAAATTATAAAGATGCTTTCATGAGAATAATAACGATTCGATAAATATCTTTAGTAGAGCACGCATTGCAATAAGAACCGCTCAGAGAGAGAGTCTAAATACGTTAAATCTTGTCATTTTTATAAGGCAACATGTATCTGTTACATTTATAGCTCGGTACGTTTAGTGTTAAAATCGAAGCTGAAAAGTTCGATTTGCGTGACGCCGGCAGTTGCGGCGAGAGTACGCTCGGCCCAAAAGCGAACGAAATCGTGAGAACGATGTAACCATTCGATGCATTCCGAGCTGCATCTGCACGTGGGTGCACGGCGAGAGGACGCAGCCTTGTTGCTCGCTCGCGACGCAATGAAAGCAGAATCCCCCTAGGCTTTTCGTTTTTTCTACCTAAATCGTATGTACCACATACGAGAGGACGCCGCGCGGAGGAACAGGCTTTCTAATAAACATATCGTATTATTGCCGGCTAGTGACGTTCGTATCGTTGACCGTCATCGTCGCGCGCGATACCGTGTTCATGCGACACGCGTTTCTCTTCCATTTAATCGGCTCGATTCACTATACTTCGCGCCGTACTTCCCCGGTGTACACCATTCCCGGTCGACGTAATTAGTATACTTCCAGTAATCCTCGTCCGATAATCGGTCAAAAGCTCGTACGCGCTCGGAGAAATCAAATACATGCCGCACGCCTAACGCGTGCATGTTCTAAACGAGCGGCGAAAAATTCAAGTGAAAATTCCAGTTTCGAACCGGCAACTAGCGACGCATCGGAAGAAAAAGAAATTCTATGTTACATGTCACATGACCGTCTTTTAGCCGCCGTTACTTTAAAGATAGCAATTCCGACATCCCCTAATTAGGATCTTATTATCCAGTTACACACGAGATAATCGTTTTCGTTCGACTTTCCGAGGAGATCTTTTGATTGGGTGTGTTGCCGGGTTAATTACAGTAAAGGAATTGGTACGAGACTGGGCGCCCCTAGTATGGCTGGCACCTGGAGAACTGTTCTTGCCCCTGGGGGTGCCTGATTTCCTCGAAAACATGGAACCGGAAGACGACCACCTTCGCACCAGAGTCGACGTAGGTAAATGACAACGATCATCGGGTTCGCATCACACTGTCCAACAACGATCTCACGCGATTCTGGTGTTTAAAACTACTAAAGGTGTATAATATTATGAACAAATATACGATTGCATTCTCAGAGGTCTACAGAATTATTGGTATTACCGCGAAAAACATTCTGAAAGTCTATGAGAATGGCCGACCGGTTATCAGAACGCAAGAATGTTTCAAATCTGTTGAACAGTGTGCTTGTAAATCGACGTAGGCCATATTAAAGTGTAAAATGATCCATAGAGGAGTTGTTGAGCAACCGATCTTCGTTCCTGTACGGTCAGAAGCCATCAGGATCGGTACCGGTTTACGCGTTGATCAACAATTGCGGGGTTCCGGACGTTACGGCGGATACCATGAACTCGGACACGGTACGATCGGCCAGGAGGTCGCGGAGAAAGGGGATCGAGGCTGGGACACCGTCGAGGAACGCGATCCAAAACGATTTCGGGTCCCCGGCGACGATCCTGAAGAACAATCTTCCGGGGAAAGCGTGGAAAAGCGACCCGAAGTCCGGCGGCGAGGTGGGTTTCGAAACGGCCAGGTGAAAACTCGAACGCCGACGTCTCTTCTATCTGTTGCCTTTGACGTTTGCCGGACTGTGTGTATGTGTGTGCGTGTGTGTTTGTGCTCGTAGAAAATGGTGGATTTCGAGAAAACGACGAAAAAAAGGACCTGGTCCCGGAAACTGCGCTTTCACGTGACCTATTGGATGTTCTATCCGTTCAGCGAGGGAAAGGCAGTCTGCGTTCTGGATCTCGGATTTTTTGGTACCTGGCCGATACCCACCGTAGGCGGAGTGTGTCTGGGTATGCTGAAGGAGTACGGCAACCACGTGGGCGATTGGGAACACATGAGTCTTTATTTCAAGGTACAGCGAACTCCCGTCCAAAAGATATTCTATCCGTCCGTTTCGCTCTTTTCTTTTTTTCTCTGCAGCAACCGATTTCTGAACGAAATAATGAGTTTTTCACGAACGGATGTCTTTTTTAAATCTGCAAATCCCCATTCCAAATAAAACGCCAATAGATGCCTAACTACTGGCCTTAAATGGCCGAGTATCGGAACAGTTACCCTAGCATCTCTGCGCGTCCCATATATGAGAAGAATCAGCCATCGTCCGGCTTGGTCTCATAATTCATATTAGAAAGTGTCTTCGCTCGTCCTGCTCCTCCCCTTCCTCTTATCGGTACCGTTCTGTAAACGATTTCAGATCGCGTCCTAGCTGCGTCCCATCAGCTTCTGTTTCAACTGTTACAGGACGCGAATTACCCTTCGGCGATGTACGTGTCCGCCCACGACGCCGGCGCGTTTTACAGATACGATTTGCGGAGCGGCACGTTCGTCTACGAGAGCCAGGAGACGCGAAAGGGCATCTTCCAGAAGCCTATATTCCCGGAAAGGGTATACACCGCTGGCGGTTCTCATCCGATACTGTTCAGCGCCCGCGGCTCCCACGGACTCTGGACGGCGCCCGGAAAGCACAAGTTCGTCAGATTGCCCCGTTTGTACGATGAGAGCGGATTCGGAATCGCCTGGCCAACCTGGAAGATGATAGAGCTGCTGCTCAAGGAAGAGAACAGTGTCCTACCCGGTTGGATGAGCTTTAGGGGCAAGTGGGGCAACCCGAAGAGCAACTGCCATCCTCTGGCCAGACTCGGCTTCAATATCTGCGAGTTCGTCGACGGACCGACCGGTATTCCTATGAAGAAGACCAGCTTCCGATGCTGACGACGAATCCCCGCTCTGCTAGGTGTCTTTGCGGGCGCTAAGAATCAAGTGGACTTTGACAAGGGAACGGCTCCGACTGTCCCTTTTTCGTCTTAACAAGCTTATCTAAGATGACGAGTCCCTATATACATTATATTATCTTCAAAACTGCCAAACAGCTGTAACTGATATTTATTATTAGGGAGTGACGTGCTAAATTGAAGTCGGTTGGGGTCTTTCCCTTACGAGCATCACCGCGAACAGTAAGAGATAGGGATGCTTCACTTCGAACGGTGCTTTCTACTATGTCAGTGTCAGCAAAGATTGGTCTTCGTGACGCAGCTGGTCGGAAGGTGAAGACTTTGATCGGAGAGAATTTAAATTAAAAGGCGGCAGAGTTCGATGCAAGATAATCGTTTAATAAAACGCCTCGTTCGTCGTTAAATTCGTTCATTTCTCGTTATTAGTTTTTAGCTTAGCAAGGATTTAGAAAAACAGCATCGACGGTCGTGGTACTCGTCGTTCGTTTTAAAGGTTCGTAAAGCCTACGCTCGATGTAAAATGATAGTAAAATACAATCTCGCTTATTACAAATAGATCGAGAGTGAATATTCGTAGGTGTAGTAAACACTTTAGGCATTGCGTGATACGTCTCGTTGAAGAAGTTAATAGTAGGCGAACGCGGTACTTAGCGGTAATTACATGTCTCTCGGTGTGTGATCCTTCAGGAAAGGCCGATCAGAAGAACACATTAATTTTCTTAAGTCTTTGAGCGACAGACCCGCGACATCGACACGCTGGAACGACGGGGTTCTTCAGGGTTGCCACGCGACGCCTCGTAAACGTCGATCGGCGTGCGATAGACTCGTAAAAAGCTCATCGGGTGAACACTGCGCATTTTTTTCGGAAAGTTATACCGTGCAGTCTTAAGGGTGGAACAATGGATTGCGTTAGGCTCCTTTTGGGCGTATCCTACTTTTTAAAGTTAAAGACATAGTAAACGTGATTGCTTATGTCGACTAATTATAGCCATTCCCTGGTCACCGACCACAACACATTATCCATCAAACCGTCCCCTGTTGAATGCTTCATTGCCAACCGGACGCGCGATTTTCCTTCGTGAACCTGGGCGCTCGTTTCCGTTCAAGGTAGCTGTTGGCTGTGCGTTCTCAGGCTTTGTTTAATTTTTGTACCCAGCACCTGTGAAAAAAAAACACTGGACTCTTAGATATGCGAACAAGAACGCTACGTTACGCGAGATCTACTCGGAGACCTCGTCTTCCTCCGGACTCTCCACACCGATGCTGCGTATACCGTTCCTCAGCAATGGGGTGCCCTTATCTTTCCCTAAGACGCGCGCGCTCAGCTGGATCTTCAACGGTGTACCGGCTTTGCAGCAGCTTATCTGCACCTCTTCTTTCAGAATCTTCTCCTTGTACGCTAAGAACTCTAGCTTTAACCTGTTACAGAGAAACGGCCTTGAATCACTCGATCCTTGCCTCTACACACCGCAGTTGAAACTGTTAAACCTCTATCGTGTAAATGATCACTGGATTCAGAAAGCTTGACAGAAAAATTGAAGTCGTTTGGTCCATTTATAAAAAAGCTATTTTGATTTAAAGTGTGTGCCATCAATTATGAGATTGACTGTACATTGCTTTTCATTATTAACCTTAGGACTCCCTAAAAGTTCTAAGGTTAATCTACAGTAAAACTATCAGAAAGAGAAGGCGTTTTAATTTTTATTTTAGACAGTTAACATGTCAAAGCACACGCAAACAGATTTTCTAACAGTTTTAACTATTGTGTACGTTTTATGAAATTCATTGAAGAATCTTTTACTTCAAACCATCCTTATCTTGTCCAAAATCGATGATATGACAATTAGGATTGTTGGGTCCAACGGCTATGGCTGGTGCAATAGTTTTTCCTTCGTTGTGTAGACAATGATTCCAGGGAATCAGAAATTCCACAAGATACCTGCACAAAAATTTATGATTAGTAGATTTTTATGCAAAATAAAAATTGTTTGCATTAATTGCAAGGTACAGGAGCTACATAGGTATTTCTATTGTTAATAATGTTATAGAGTCGAAAACAAAACAACAGTATTTTTAAATTATTTACATGTTTTTATTGTTTAAATGGAGAAAAAATTTTATTTCATAACGTTACTTGTGATAAAGTTGCAAAAATCCGAGGTGAGCATCAATTTGTCCATGTCGTTGCGGTTGTATCATAATATTGTTGTCCTTCACGAGGCTGCTTCCTCCGCTGAAGTGCACGTGATGCTCTAAACAATGTTTCATTACGCACAGAAGTTTAATTTAATTAAACACTTCTTTTAACTTCTTCTTCTTTTTTTATATATATATAACAACATAATTTATTTGAAATTAAATTGTCCGCGCGGTTGCGTTTAAATGTGCTTCCCTAGTTCGTACGTATAGCAAACAGCGAATTAATTTAATTTGAATTGGGGCGGGAAAACTAACCCGTCACAGTTATACACTGACATGAGTGTTCCCCTTTTTTTCGATTTTTGGCGATGCAGCTTGACCGATTCTGCATTAACGCAATTACTCTTAACCTCCTTCAGCTACAAATTAAGCGAAATGATCTGGGTTATATTTCTTGGCAGAAAAATAATTACAAAATTTTATTGTATAATCCGACGAATATTATGCGTTCAATTTTATACGAATACGTGGAGTTCAAGTGTAAGCAATAGGATAATTTAAAAATATTTATCCATTCGCGTACGTAATAATTTCCAATTATTTTAATGATTGCCTTATATACAATATAAATGGTTAATCTTAATAGCAACTATCACGGTTACAACGTATAAATGACTTACCTAAATATGGTAATACAATATCGTTCTACTTAACGGACTGTTATTATACAAACGTAAAGTCTAGCATTTATCAAGTAATGTCTCGATATAAATGGATAATTATAAAGTAGGGATTCAAGAAAATTGTAAAAGTAATGGTTTGAACAATGAAATTCGTTAAACTCAGATAGTTCAAATTTTATTCAAACCGGTAACTATTTGTTTTTGTACGGCGAATCGCCACCTAGCGATCACACAGCAAATTATATAGCCCCATTGAGGCGGGAAAAGGACTGAAAAACAAACATTTTTGAGTATTTAACTTCAATCGATATAGTTTCTTGAAAAAATTGAGGACCATTTGCGTGTGTTCCTAAGTCACTAGTAAAAACGATTATTGGAAGCACGCTAGAACACTCTGATCTAAGAAAATAAATATAGATAACTGAAGACCTAAATGACCGATGTTCTAATCCCGGATTGAAAACAGGAAACACATCCAGGCTGTTTACATAAGTATATCAGCAAAAGATTAAGTGTTATGCGACAGTTTACATAAGGGGAGAATAAACATATAAATGAATATCCGAATAAAAAAATCTTTTTAATTTATTACTGCTTACTAAAATTGCAGTTAATAACTAAAGGATTTTCTTATTGCAAGTTCATAATTTTCCCAATTCCGTTTTGTATTTTTTGCAAACTATTTTCGCGCGATCTACTTGAAAAAATTGCGTTGGACAAGATTCAGAAAACAAGATAGTAGAAGTACACAACGTGGCTGTATGTTTTGATGGTCAGCGATTATTACCGAGCGTTATCAGTACATATTGTCTAGCGTTGAGTCATCGATTAGCTATCGAATGGTGGTTACACACTGGTCTGAAAGGTTAATTAATGCACTCGGACGAAACGGTCTCGACGTATGCAAAACGAACGCGGGAAAACGGAGAAAAATCGAAATCTCCAATGAAGAAAGCAACGTTCTCTCGACAGCTGAGACGTTCAAAGTGGCGCGCTTTCAAATGACCCAATTACACGCGTACCCTAACCTAGTATGTCATAAAGAACCGGTCGCGAGGAATTGATAAAGACCCGAACGTTTCTTTAACGATTTAATTGAACAGTAACTCCATTCGTTCGGGCGACTTATCGACTTCTAGCCCGTCAAACTCCGATGGTGTAGATTTACGCGAGTCCAAGTGTCACGGTGCAGTTTGTCAATTAGATGATATGATCACAGGGATGTGGATGATTGTTACACGTTCTTGGAATAATTCGTTACCTTTATCTCCCATGTTTTGCAAGGAAATTTGGCAGTTGTACTTTCATGCTACGCGAAACTACTTAATTTAATATTCCGTACCGCAATGTTAACTGCACTTCTATATGTCGGTAGTGTGCACCGCCAGGTGCATGCTCGTTCTAACGCATCGAATGGTACCAACCGTCGACACTGGTGGCAGCAGTAGGCCTAATTAGAAATACATCGATTTCAAATTGCATTTTTTAAATCAATATCTAGAAAATTAAGCATTATCTTTCATTCAAGTAGTAAAAAATACTTAAAATATGTAATGTTACAGATTAACAGAATTAATTATGCACCGTTGTGCCTGCATTTAAGTTATCGATTTATTCGAGAAAAAGTTGTCGATAAAGATGCATTCATGAAAGAGTTTATATTCGTATCTAAAAATTAATGACGCAAATGGCTTGAACTCTGGCCTACATTATTGGATTGCAAATATAACAATAAACTACGATATTATTCGATCATATGTGTTACTTGTTCGATATGCTTTCATTAAATTATACGCAACCCCCGGCTGCCTTGTTTATTAGCAACTAGCCAATTCGTGTCGCTAATTTCCCGCTAGATGGCGCAGTATGACAGTGGCTCTGAAAATCTGAAAATAGCGCCAATTCGTGCAGCGGCGAAACGCTGAAACTCCTAGCCAATTTGTTTCCCCTATCCACCGTTAGATGGAGAAACTGGCCCTGCCGACGAACAGCGCCACTGACCGTAGTGGCGATACGGCCAAGCTTGTTCTAAATAAATTAGAATAATGTTTCTGTAGAAAGTCGTACCTGTTAGAATATTGGACACGTTCCTGAGCTAGAATGTTAAAACAATTAGGTAAATAAATCATTATTAATACAAGCTTGGCCGTTTCGCCACTACGGTCAGTGGCGCTGTTCGTAGGCAGCGCCAGTGTCTCCATCTAACGGTGGATAGGGGAAACAAATTGGCTAGTAGTTTCAGCGTTTCGCCGCTGCACGAATTGGCGCTATTTTCAGATTTTCAGAGCCACTGTCATGCTGCGCCATCTAGCGGGCGATTGCTGAAACAAATTGGCTAGAAGTTTGAGCGTTTTGCCGCTGCACGGAATGGCGCTATTTTCAGATTTTCCGGAGCAAATGATTCTTGCCGACTTTCTCACGGTACCTTATGTCGAGAGCGGCAAGAATCATTTGTGGATGAATAAATGTTGAACGAATACAACAATAACAAATATATCACGGTAACAGTACACTGAGAAATTTCTTTTTCAAACATCGACTTCGGCACATACTGTTTCAACACATTGACTGCCATGTCACCTATATGTGGGTGACGGAATTATTTGTCCAAGTTTTAAAATGAATTTTTACGTTAATATATTAATTCTTCCAAATTTTATTAGGATCTGTAACATGCAAGAAAGTTGAAGAACTACACAATATCATACATTTATCTTGTATCTTGTATCTTGTATGGCGGTCGCGGTGTGGGTAGTCTCATTTTTTCCCGAATTTTCCAATTTCCGGCCAACTTTTCCAAACTTTCTTTGCGTAAAAACCTAATACAACGAACATTTAAAAGAAAAATTAGCCAAATCGGTCCAGCCGTTCTCACGTGATGTCGTGACCAACGAACAGCATTTGATTTTTATTATATAGATATAGAAAGATTTCCTGTGCGACAATGATGGTCAAATAATGAATAATCATGGCGTCTGGCAGCAATTGCCTCTCGATTTGTTTTTCTTTTTGGTTGCATCTTCATTTACTACACCATCAAATAAAAAGTACTACTGATACCAATCCAGCAAGCAAAGTTGTTTTTTCCTTTTTCAATCGACTTCGGTAATTGTTTATTTTTCTGTTCATTTGCTGCACCGACAAGGCATGAAAATGTGGTTCTACACAACATTGTGCTATTACTTCCCGATTATGTTTTCGCGTTATTACCGATCACGTTCATCGATTAAACGCGTATTATCCTCCTACAATAATTCTCTCAACACCTGCAACGTATAAAAATGGTAACCAGCCACGGTAATCGTTCGATCCTATGCGAAAAAAAAGATCTCCGCTATAGTTAAGCGGAAAGTTCCAAGAAAACGCAAGAAATAAGTTCATAAATTATTCGATACCATTTTCATCTAAGCGCGTGTCATCTAGGCGAATAACTGTTTAATATGCCGTTCGCGTTTAGAACGCAATTTGTAAGCAATGTATCTCCTCGAACTGATCTACAACGAGTAAATGCTCCCAATGCCATTTTACTAACAATAAGTCTCTAGGAATCACACGAATCGCGTTTAAAATTATGGCAACACCGAGGAATCTTTAATTATACTCCATAAAAACGGTAATGATCCTTGAATTGAGACTCCGATCCTGAATCTGATAATTCGCTAATAAAATGCGCCACTGAGCAGATGAGAAAAACAACTCGTTACATATGTATTTATAGACTGTGAATATTATGCATTTTAGTTGTTTTTTTTGTACTGCCGTTTTTATTAAAACGGTTAAACAATATAAAAAACCGTAAAAATACCGTTGTACTACTTTTAAGTTGAAAATGTTGTTTCATGTCAGAGTACGTTCTTTATTTGGCATAAAAATCGTCAATCTACTTGTTAGATTTTTTTCAAAACAAATAAAAAATACTACTATATTATTTTCAACCTATCAAACATATTAACAAAAAGAAAATTTTCTATTTCACTCCACTTTGTTGCAATTCAGGTAGAATAAATCTTTATAATTTCAATGATTATAGAATAAAAAACATGAAACCGGTTAGCGTTAAAAAATTTGTGCGGACCAGCGATGACCATGTAAAAAGTGCTCATCGGAGTCATCGGAGTCATTAAAGTCATCGAAGACCCCCCCTTGTTTTTCGCGGGAGTCCCTCGCAGCTCAGGTTATATAATCAATCCGATTCGATCGCGGTTAATTAAACCGCGTAATTATTTCTAGAAAATCTCCTATAATTCTTCGTCGATCCTTCTGCGTGCATATCAATTTACAAACTTTGCCGTGACCTTCGTTGGACGGATGCAACGCAGGTGGAGCGCGAGAGATGAATTTAACTGCGACCCGCGACACACGCACCTGGAAATGAAATTCGATAACGTGCACGCGGAAAGAAAATGGTAACGGAGAACCGGCAACGGCCATTAATTATTCATGTTGTTTGCCCGACGCACACATAGTATCTCGTCCTCTTCTCCTTGTTTATTTCGCCGCGACAGATGACCGGTCTGCTTTGAACAAACACCAAAGATGGCGTCATGTTTCGAGAACTGTGATTTTATTAATTGATGCCAAAATGAAATTTCTTGCATCCGAGTATCTTCGAGGAGTTTGAATTTAGCAACTCTGCAACGCTTCACCTATATTCGATCTCGTAGACTTTTAAAGTGATTCGATAAATTTGAATGACACAAATGGTAAACGCGTTATCGACGCTTGCCGTCTGGAACAAAGAGAAAAAGAAACCGATCGAGAAACCACCAGAAGCTCCATTTCTGTCGTTGTCGTTCGAATTTACGAGTGCGATTAATGCTCCTCGCTGACTTAAACGTTTCCATTATAAACGCTTGTAAAATAGAGGATCGATCATTGACGAGAGAGGAAAAGGTGGAGCAAGAGGAGAGAACGTTCTAAATTATTTAAATGATATTCTAGTGTACGTTTCCATGAATTCGAAGAGGTACGGCTTTGCGTCTTCGTAACTTCATTTTTCTAGGATTTATCTTTTGCAAGAAAGAAAAAACAAACTGAAGATAAACGACAGAGGAAGATAAGAAGATGGTACATGGGCGTAAGTTCCGAACGCGAAGAAAAGTAATGCAGATTTATAACAAGATTATACAAAAATTCAGAGTTAACTCTTATTAAGTTCACATTTAAATAAAAAATATTACAAATGAATTGTCTTTGTACCAGATTTTCATGGAAAAATTTGGAGCCAATGATTTTTAATTAGAACGTCGCAGCCTTTGCAATACTTTAGCAAGTACAACATTGCATTAGGAGTATATTATTTGCTTGAGATTTTAACATCTTTTTGCGTCGTATTCTATTTTTAAATTTCGTTCCACGAACAGGTCCGTATTGAATATGTTTCTCGTGGTCCATGATCAGTCATTTTTATTTCTGCCGGCCTTGATTTATAGTAAAAAGTCCTCCATCTGGCAGGTTCTCCATTGAAATGAAAAAAAAAAAGATTATTGGTTTTTGCTTGTTCCTAACGGGACACGGAAGAGCCAGATGGTATACCGAGTCCTTTGTCCAAGATAATCCATCGCGCATCCTTTCGAGTGTTTACATAACCATCGAATACTATGATATGTAACCGGGGGCGAAATGTCGGGACATCTTTGACCGAAAAACATACGCGGCGTCGGTTCGCTGCCCGATGGAAGGAGAAACCATGACACATCGGCCGGTATGTCCGCGTCGGTCCTATCTGGAACTATAAAAACGCCTGAGACATCCGACCTGTGTACAGTTCCCAAGTGAACATCACATCAGACTTCGCACAGACGTCCTCCGAAAACAGACATGAAGACCATACTCGTTGTTTTTGCCCTCTGCCTCGTCAGTGCCCTGGTGAGATTTTTCGTTCATCGAAAAATTTATTTTTCGTTTTGAACCGCTGCAAATATTAACGCGTCGACTATTAGGGTAAAGGACCCAATTACTGTACCTATATTAATTATACTTATTATCTTAAAAAGAGATATTAAATTTATTTCGTTAGAATCAGTTAATATACATATATGTTATATATATATATCTCTTTTATTAATATTCATCGTGCCATAAAAATAAGTATAATTAATAGGCACATAGTCCCCTACCCTATGTCAGTTTCACGTGTTTTGTCTTGAATTCTTCAATGAAACTCCCATAATTTAACAATATAACGTTTAAATGTTAACACAATGAGCACCAATTTAGAAAATAAATCTTTTAGAGCTAAGCTATGAATTCTTCCAATATTGCGTGTTTAGAATTCATTTGATTTTCTCCTCCTGTATTCGTGTAGATTTTTTGTATTTTCCGGACTGGTGGTCATCTTGCTTTAATCATTTAAAAAATTATATGACGCGAGTTACCGATAACCACTGTGGCCCCGCTGACACAACAAACGCTGGTTGCCGCTGACCGGCGCGGCATGACAGTCAACGTGCTAATGACCTTATAATGATAGAAAAATATTTATATTAATCATATTTTTTATAGCATTATATTTCGTAAAATTGGTTTCCTTATTCTCCATTTTGGGACTTCTAATCGTATTTTCTGTTTATGGAAATACCACGATAAATAATAAAGTTCTTGAGCAATAAAGATAACAAAGTGTTACATGAAAAGCGAAAATGTATGGAGTTTTTAATTGAATAAATTGATAACCCCGAAGACCAACAGCGAACGAGGCGATTAGAACTCTTTGGTTGTTTCGATTCTGTAATTATTGCTACTTTATCTTGACGATTATTTTCTAGATTCTAAGAAACCGAGTGATACATAATCGGCAATCAAACCGTGCAGAAAAAAATGAAAGAATTCACTGACAATGATTATATTAATCATTTCTTGGAGATAATTGTATTAGTTCCATGTACCTAGACATTAAATTAAATTATATTGAAATAAGTTAAATGTAGTATGCTTATAGTATGTTTACATAATTTTTTTTTCAGGCACTCACGGAAGAGCAAAAAGCTAAACTAACGCAGTTCAAGAATGACTGTATTACGGAAACCGGTGTTGACTCGAGTAAGTCCGGGATTTACTACTGTCAACCATTAATCATTCTCGTTACTTTTAATCTACAATAACTAATTACATTTATTTTGCAGAAGTGGTAGACGAGGCGAAGGCTGGCAATTTCAATGACAACGACGAAAAGCTGGCCTGTTTCACCTCCTGCATGCTGAAGAAGATTGGAATCGTAAGTGTTGCATAGCATTATACCATAATTCCCTTTCATTCTTTTTTATTATTTCATTTTCATTTTCCTTAACTGTGACTATTACGACATATTCTGACAACTAATATTTTTGCAATAGATGAACAAGGACGGATCCTTCAACGAGGAAACTGCCAGGCAAAAAGCACCCGCTGGAGTTACGAAGGAGCAACTCGATGACGTTATCAACAAGTGCAAAGACAGCAGTAAGTTGAATATTTTTGAAGAAGTTATTGCATAAAATTATACAGATGAATATCCATTAATGAATCTACTAAAACTGTTTCAGCTGGCCCCAACGAGTGTAAGAAGGCAGCCAATCTGTACAAGTGCTTCAAGGACAACAAATCCTTCAGTGTACTTAACTAAATCAAAAAGATTTTTGTGGAAAGGCGATTTACAAATATTGTATACAGGGATTGAAACAATGCTTGTAGATAACAGTTAATAAAATAGTTGTTGGCAAATCTTTCGTTTCCCTTATTTTATTTTAAGATTATGGTATAAAAATCATTAGCTTGAATTTTATACATTTCAATCGGTGCAAATATTGGCAAAAGCTATTTTCCCTTATTTAAATTCGTATTTTAAATTAGTGGTGCCATCCGTGGCAAAATCTTGAAACTGGTAGGCAACTTATAAATTTAAAATAGCGCGCTAGATGACGCCACGATTTTCTTTTTAAATGAAATTTTAATTTTGTCGAATAATTAACTATTGCAAGGTTCTAAGTGAATCTTTTTGCACATTATCGTAATGTAATATTGTAATAAACAGTCTAACATTTGCGAAATATTTAATTGGTTGTAAATTAATAATATTTCATGTCCTCTATAAATATACAAATACTTAAACGAAAGCATTAATTTATCGCATTACTTCAAATCATTAAATTCGAGTCCTAATTAATTTAGTACGGAATAAAACATCGAAATAGGAAAGAAGTACAGAATGATTCCATGTTTATCCGACTGACTGGTTCCACGTTGGACATGCTCGCAAAGTGAGCAACATGGCCACTAAGGAAAGCAATCTGTCCGTGCTTTACGCGGAATTAAATAAATTGGGACAAAACGGGGACTACGAGAGAGCCTTGAAAACCGCTAATAAAAGTGAGTAATTTCATCGAGTCCATAATTCAAATCGTTTTTTCGTAAATATATAGTAAACATAACCTGTGTTCCGTTTCTTGTGAAAATGCTGTGTACTCATATTAGAAAATTATTTAGTTCTAGGGCTCTCTCAAGATGAAGAAGCTGCATTCCATTGCAAAATTATTTGCTGCATCCAGCTGTCCAAGTTCAACGACGCTCTGCAATTTATTCTTAAAAATCCTAAACTGGCCGTGTAAGATTGTTTATCTTGATGCTCTCAGTTACTCATCTGCCCAGCCGTTTCTATCCTTGTCCTTGATAAATGGAAGATTGCTTTATACTTATTAAACACCATAAATTAACAAGAATTTTCTTTTTCTTGCAGTAACTTAGACTTTGAGAAAGCCTACTGTTTATACAGATTGAATCAAGTGCCTGAAGCACTAAAGGTGGTAGAGAATATTTCTAATCTATCTTTAAAGCTCAAAGAGCTGAAAGCACAAATATTGTACCGGCTTGAGAAGTATGAAGAATGTTTCAGTGTGTACAGAGATATAATCAAAAATTCTCACGACGAGTACGAAGATGAAAGGGAAACGAATCTTGCAGCTGTGATTGTGAATTTAGCAACAGAGGGCTCTGTAAGTGTTCGATTAAGGAACGTATGTCTTATTATTTTATGTACACATTTGCTTTTCAGAATTTGGAAATTCCTGCCTTACGAGAAGACACTTATGAAATGACATACAATGCAGCATGTCATTTAATTGCACAAGGCAGTAAAGGAGATAGAGCACTTTTAGTAGAAGCAGAGAAGAAACTAAGAGCAGCTGAGAAAATGTGCAAGGAAGGTCTCGAGGAAGATGGAGTAGCTGAAGAAGAAATAGAGGATGAATTGGGAATTATTAGAGTTCAGCTTGGCTGTTGCCTGCAGCTTCAAGGTCGTGAGAAAGAGGCTCAAACGCTCTATACTTCAGCTTTGAAAGCAAAACCAGACGATATAGCCTTGGTAGCAGTTGCAAGCAATAATCTCGTCTGCCTCAACAAGGATCAGAATGTGTTTGACAGCAAAAAGAGAATGAAGAGTGCCACTCATGACAATCTAGAGCACAAATTAACTTCTCGACAAAGAAGGAACATTTCATACAATCAATGTTTACTTGCTTTGTACACTGATCAGGTATAAAATTATACTATGGTACATTTTTTGTGAAAAGACACGAGTACATCCATATCTTTGCAAAGCTGAATATGTTGCATTCTATTTACAGGCAGAACAATGTCAATCGTTTTGCAACAAGCTTGCAAAGGACCATCCTGCATTGGCTGCAGATGCAATGTTCATTAAAGCAGTTCAGCTCGGTAAAGATGGCAAAGCGAAGGAAGCTGCGAAACTGTTGACTCAATACGCGGTCGGGGAAAAGGAATTACAGATGAAACTGGTCTGTGTGCAACTGTTGCTCAGCCAGGATGAGAAACAGGAAGCGATCGAGATTCTCGAAAATTTGAATGAAAGAGACAAGTCGCTACCTGGAGTAGTGAGCGCGCTTGTTACTCTCTATATGGCTAACAATAACCGCGAGAAAGCGTCGGCTGCTCTCAAGAATGCTGTCAATTACTATAAGAAAAATAAGGTAGGTATAGTTTTCTCTCACCTTTTCTTTTCTTTTGTTCTTATTCTAATTATCTCATGGACTCTAGGAAACCACCGCTAATTTGGGAGAGTTCTGGCGGCAGGCCGCCGACTTCTACCTTCGTGGCGGTGACATCAAGGTAGCGGCAGACATACTACAAGAAATGGTAGATGCCTCGCCTTCGGACACCAAGACATTGGCACAGTTGGTGGTCGCTTATGTGCAATTCTGTCCTGAAAAGGCACAACTGTTGTCCAAACGTTTGCCGCCTCTTCATGATCTTGCGGAGAAAACTGATGTGGATACTTTGGAAAGTAGTAATTGGGTAATAGGTACCAAAGTGATCAAGAAGAAGATAGAACCATCACCAGGGTAATTATTGCATATTTCAGCAAAATATCATCATTTACATGACACAATCTCCTTAATATATTATTTTTGAAATGTTATATAAATTTGTAATTTTTCTAGCAAACCCACTGTTGATCTGACGAAGAAGAAACGCAAGAAGCGTAAGCGCAAGGGTAAACTACCTAAGAATTATGATGCAAATATACCGCCTGATCCTGAACGGTGGTTGCCCAGACACGAGCGTAGCGGGTTCAGGAAGAAGCGTGATAGAAGAAATAGGGATGTTGCTATGAAGGGTACACAGGGTACTGCTGCTGGAGCCAGCGATCTTTAGTACGTATTAAATATATGTTGAATATCATTCATCATTTATGGTTAAATGGTTTTAATAATCGACTATCATTTTAACAGCGACATCACCAAAATGCCTACGAACGCAAAACCCTCCCCCAATCCGCGGCATAGCCCGGCAGTGGAGGCTTCCGGTCCGCGACAACAGCAACGCAAAGTGCATCAGAAAAAGAAAAAGAAGGGAGGAAAATGGTAATCACGGATACCCGCATTTGAACTGTACTTTAGCAAGTTGTTGTAACCTATACGTGTAAAGAGACAACTGACTTTTTATGTACAGCGCACTATACTGCCAGTTTTAAAGTAACCTCAATCAGTTAAAATTTTTCATCTTTACTAATTACGTTGAACACTGTAATTGGATCCCAAGTGTAAGGAGAAATATATACGGAACAGTATGGTACATAAAATATTTTTTATTTTTTTTTTTCGTTTTGTTTGCTTTGTTTAAATTCTTTTGTCAACTCGTCGACAAAATTCGGCAATATAACATACAATATAGGTAACATGTTCCTTGCGTACATTGACTAGGATTTGGCGATACATATCTTTATTCCTCTGTTGGTAACAATTGTATATAAAAATACAATCTGCAGTTCTGTGTTCTCTCTTTTTTTTCTTGTGTAATAAGTCTGTAATATGTGTAGATATTATGATTGTGCGTCAGATTTTAACATTCATATAACAGAAATATATATGTATACAAGTGGCATATATATAGAATTCACAACTACAATATTTTTTACGTTGCACAGACAATAATAAAATGCCACCATGTATTTCGTTAATAGTTTCATAGTGAAAATCATAACTCTGTGAAGACACGTTTTGATTACATATCACTGTAGCAAAATCGATGTATGCGCATGCGATACGCGTGCATGTATCATAAAGAATATTATCGTATTATCTTCTACGATTCTAACTTATTGTCTCGTATTATCATTGCACAACACAGCATTGTTTGTTGTCGTATATATAAAATTCTAACAGAGGCAACTGTCGAGGTAAGAATATAACCGTATCATAAAACGTTTCTACATCTGTTTCTATAGTTGTTCTAATAATAAACGGGACTGTAAACCGTCCTGTCTAAGTATATATCACTTAAAATACTCGATACCTTTTCCATTAGAAAATAGTGCAACAGGCACGCTCGTATTCAACCAGACTGGACAAATTGTGATATGCGTATATTATATATAGAATATGTAGAAATGAAACAAACGACGGAAAAACTCATTTACCAGTCCTAAGCGAGTATGATCAATAATTAGTGCCTTCGTCATGCCGCACTCATCTATTGGCAAAAGTTACCCAAAGTATGTTCCCGGAACCAATAGCCAAATCAGTACTCGACAAATGAGTTTGTCAAAGATGAAAAATAGATGAGTAAGGCACAAATGCATGTAAATGTCACAGCATTTACATATGATGCAAGTAATTCTCAATGTAACGTTACATTACCAGTAGATAATGCTACTTTTCGGGAATTATACCTTCCCAAACGTCTTCCCGCTGTTTATTCGCTAGTCTACGTTTTTCTGAAAGAAATTAACATTTTTTATTTCAATCACCATTTTCTCTGGTTCAGTCATGCATCGCTTAACGACGGGCGTCTCAGAATGTATCTTCGTTGTTGAGTGACGCATGACCGTATGCAGGGGTCCGTTCTTTTTACGATAAATGGTAGTTACCTTTAGCCTCGCGCAAAACGTTTTTTTCATGTTCACGTTCTTGCCTAGCCGTAGCCAGTTTCACACCTAGAGCACCCGTGACCAACCGCCTTGCCAATGCAGCACAAGTTTCCGGTCGACTCCGATAAGGTTGCAAAAATTCTGCGCTTCTTCTCGCTTTCGTTTTACTCAATGCCGTGGCTTCGCTCAACGGCCTCGTTTTCACAAACGGGTGATCCGACGCAAGCACCTCGGCGGCTAGAAGTTCGAGAACGTGAGTATACGTTAAACTACCCTAGGGCATGTTGATAGAATCATTTCAATTACCGACAAGGGGGCTACTAAAGACACCGAGACAATGCGTGTCATCTACCCACTTCAACTCGAAGCCACCGTTCTTGAAAGGACTAAAAACAGCTGCTAGATCGCTAGTCTTGAACTCTGACGGAAAATTGTATATCTCGATAACATGAGCAAATTCGTCGCTGGATACTTCGATATGCTTGGTGTACTTGTAATCGCTTTTCGGCTGTTCTATCACAACGTCGCCCACCGCTGATGTCAGCTGAGGAACAAGTAACTTTAAGATGTTTATTATCATTGAAATTAAAGAAAGAATTACACGCATCGATGCTTGCCTCTTCTATGAGCGTCGGGTCTAAGCAGTCGCCGTTGTCGTCGAACAAACTATCCCAATCGCATTCGTCCCTGTTTATCTTTTTAATCGGAGGAGATGGCGGTGGAGCTGGTTTACTTTTCGGTCTCTCAATTTTTTTGACTTTCTTCTCAGGTGGCGTTGCAGGTGGTGGAGTAATCTCCTTAATAGGAGATGGCTCTTTCTGTTCTACATCCGAGATGATCAAAACATCCGACACCATTTTGCGATCTATCATTTGCTTATTCTTTTTATTCGTTATCTTATCCTTATTGGAAAGTTTGTCGTTTTTTTTATTGTTATTCGACGTAGATATTGTAACAACGTTATCCTTGCATTTATCGGAGTCATCTACCGATTCGTTAACATTAACTTCGCTATTTACACACGCTTCAACCGAATCTAAGCTAGTTTTATCTTCACTAGAACTACTAGATGTCTCTTCTTCTTTAACAGTCGGGGATTGAAATGCATCGAGTCCGTCGCATTTTGCATCCGGAACAGTGGAACTGTCTGGTTTGTTTGGCACGTGTTCGCTTGCACTGTTCACCAGCAGCTCCAATTTTTCCTGGTTACAGGATTCTACGTCAGACAGAGCCGAAGAACCCGAAGAACCCGAAAAACTAGAAGAACTCGATGAAACCGAAGAGTCGGTATCCTTCGTGTCTGTCTGAAGACGAGGACTAATTTCATTTTCTAGACTGCTCCGGCATTTATCGAAGCACGTATTTGATCCCTTTTTCGCGCATTCCACAGTTTGTCGAGTATCAGAGTCTATGTCTTTGAGATTTAAATTCGACTTTGATTGCCTGTGAGAGGAGGAGGACGACCCGGTGATTTCCTTGGCTGTACGACTCGTACGTGTGGATTCTGAAGGCTGTGGACTACCTTCAGTGTCCAAGCTCCTACGGTGTCTTGGGACGTAAACAGCACGGTCTGGCCTTCTTTGGCGAGTTGATCTTTGTAGAATGTTTCATAAAGCGTAAGGCGTTAATGTGCTTTGAAAAGTACAAGAATTACAGTAAGAATTAAGGAAAACATTGGGGTAGCTTACTTGGAACTAGAAGATGAATCATTAGATTGTACTTGAACTTGATCTGAGCTTGTCTGTTCACTCTTTGCTCTCCTGGCAGCTGGTGGCCTGTAGATCTCAACTGCTGGCACTGTCTTCACTAAAAGGCCATGCAAAAATAAACCAAATTAGTTTTTAATTTGCTATTTCGATTGCCTCGTTACTACACTGCAGATTTCCATGCTCAAAAATTGTCCGGATCAGTTATACGATACAGGATTTACGTAGACATTTATTTCTTTTCTTAACAATCATAACCCTTTGCAGTTGATTGGCGTCTTCGAGATGCCACTAAAAATTGTTACACCATTATTCACAATTGTACCAGAATGAAAAGGGTTAATCAATTGAAAATACTACAGCAGTGTTTTTAAATTTCTGAAATTTTAAAATCCACTCATTTTTATGATAGTTGCATAAAATACGTAGTCTACTCATTATAAATGGAATTAGAACGAAATCAATTTCTTTTATTCACCTGGTCTCTGTGCTCGTACACGTTCAGGCGAAGCGGATGGCGAACGCGGGCCATCGGCACCCATTTCTAGCAGCGTGTCAGCAACTTTTACGTTTGATTTGCACTGCACACCATTCAATTTCGGATCCCTTGAATCATGAAAACATAGAATTAAACGTTTGACGTCTCCAGTTCCTCCTCGTAGTCCAACATTCCTCGAAATGTTAGCCGGTCCTTCGGTTACATCCGGGGAACACGTTACGCGACCTTGAGCCGGTCAGTTTCACTTTCGTTTGCCTCTGCTACGTCGCAAGAATTCCGCCACGGCAAATTCGTTTCGCAATTCTTCGCGGACATTAGCGATTTTCGCGTTGATCCTCACATCAATAATATTTTTCTTGACAAATAGTAAAATTATTGTCGATTTAACGTTCTCAAATTTATATTTGAGGCATAAAAATGTACGTTTAAACTATAAATTGCTACGTTGTCGATTATGTACAACAATTACACTCACTTGTTTATCAAGAAATACCACTACCTCTTACGGGGATGTAATTATTTCAGATATAATTAAAGGCAATGGAGCCATTAGTAGTCGGTCGTCGACTATAAATATTAATCGTTGATCATTTAATCATTTTTAACCGAAACTGTGGTTGATGTTAGCTTCCCTGAACATTGCGCACATGAAAATTAATTTCACCGCACTGATTTATTCCGGTTAATGTTTATTTACTCGTGGGCCATCTTATCAACAAATTACCAAAAGATCAAAGAGCTTGGAACCAGAGGTCACACTTCCTAGCCGGATGATTCGAGTAGAAAAGTCTTCGTGGATGTTTATGTCACTGAACACCGTTGATACCTTATCAGATCACTCTTGTAGCACACGACGGTCCGTCTGTCCAGGCCCTGGCCGATCGAGAATGTGTGCAGGTCGTCGAAACGATCCTGCACCAGCTGGTGTATGATGAACCTCCGATAGTTGTTTACAGGTGGAAAGACGAGTACCCTGTAAAAGTGAAAAGAACGCGTTACGATCGCGGTTGAAAGTGAGACCGGACCGAGGACGGCCGACACGGTGAACGTAACCGCCTTGCCCCGGGCCAGTTCGCCGTATCCCGCCAGATGAACAACGCCGGCTTGACTTTTACATAACGTTCCGCCGCGGCTCGGCGTTTACTTTCTCCTTCGTTCGTTTCCTCGAATTCGATTCATCCTTCCATTCTCAATGCCGGCGTTTCGGCCGCATTCCAGAAAGTCGCACAACCTCGTTAGCATTTCACATAATCATCACCCCGTTCGATAACAAACCGGCTGTCGTTACGTTCGACACACAAAACACAACGCGCGAGAATTAGTCGCACTAATTCGTGCCGTTTGCAGCCGGGCTACCAACGCTATCGACGGCAAGAATCATTTGTGCTACGACCGCGAAAATGCTTCACCTCGGCCCCTAACCAGTAGTCGAAATATCTACTAACAAGCTCTTAGGTTGTTGCATATGAAATATCTGATTTTTAACATTTAACAAATTTTCTCCGAATAAAACTTGTTGATCAATAGACAATGCGGATTTCACGTACTTACGGCAGAAATAGATAGGTCGAATATAAAACTCTTCGAAAATAGTACATAAATACTGACAGTGCTTAAGAAACCCCAGATAAACAGGCATCCGGCAGGAACGGAGTCAAGTTACGTGTACCGTTAGTGTTTGATTACGACTATCATTGCTTGTAAACAGAATTAAATGGAAAACTTGTTGGGCATGACCAGGAAATGATATTTCAGTATACATAACATAGAAAGTCATTATGCAGATAACGTAATTGGGAAAAGGGTAAAGAAGTATGTGTGCCATTACGTCGGCTGACGGGGTAGAGTAAGTAGCCATTTAAGGCCAGTAGTTAAGCATCTTAAACGTTGTTATTATTAACGTATTATTTTCTAAATTTTTTCGGTGAGGATACATTAGGAATGAGAAACAGCGAAGGGCGATATATTTTCAGGTAGGTTGATTACTGGGTTGAGGGTAAGGGCCATTTGGCCTGTTCCGAACTGATTCGCAAGCCGAGCGGCAAGAATTGCTGGAGCATTACGGTGCGTGACCTGCGCCACGCGTTGCACCTGTTAGAAGGCGAGTTTCATTGCGCGGCGTGAGATGAACAGGAAGCGGGGACTTTTTGCGCGTTATAAATAAAGGAGGACGTGCTCGAGAGCAGAGCAGGTTTTCGCCTGTAGCGGGCGTTCCACGTTACGCGATAGTTAAACGACTACATGCCGCGATCGTTCAGGTGGAACGGACCGTGTAGTGCGATCGGTCCCACCCGCTCCTCAAGAGCCGGGGAAAACAACAAAAAAAAAAAAAGAAATCGGCCGGCCGCGGTTCGAGCAAAACGACATGTGATCGTTGCATACGAGCCTCGTATCATACGCTCGATCTCCGAAACGCGACCATCGACGACCAAATCGACGAGCCTTGAACTACAAAGAAGAAACACAGAGAGCGGTATCTTGTAAGCGTTGCGTACGGTTCACGTAATCAACGAGTATACGTGAGCGACATACGGTAAGTAGGCGACGCGACCGACGGATTAGCAGTCATCGCGCGCAGGGCCAGTTTTCAAAACAGGCTCCACGGGGGATTCCCTTCGCGCCTTGTTCCAGTAATTATGCAATGTCGCGCGGACACCGTTCACGAAATATGCTGCTTTCTTACATAACATGCGTCCCGACGGCGTACCGCGTTAACCCCATTTACATTATTCCCGCTCCACGCGCACGTTAATTGGAAAATATATTCCGCGATGGCCTTGACGATTTGTTTTGTTTTTTCTTTTCCGGCGCATACTGCTTCCGCCGGGAACTTAACCTCTAGCGGTCACAGTTCATTACTTTGATTATAGCTGATGAGGATAACACGTTCCATTAAATTTTGCGTTCCGTGCGAATTTCCCTTAATGGCCGAACGGCAGACGCGAGTGCCGTTGCTCGTCAAGAGCTACTTAACCAATATCCGTGACTTGGAAAAGAACCTGACCGTCCCGCGTCGCTTGCAATCGTGATCTCGCATCGAAAATGATCGACGCGCGATTTTTTCTGTCTCTCCCTCTCTCTCTTTCTCTTGTTTGCCCTAGGCAAGTTGCCAGTGGGTTCGCGGTTCTTTTATATTTTTCTGAATATGTTATGCAGTTTGGCGAAAATAGAACCGCCTGGCGAGGAGAACAACATCGGCGTTCAAAATACGCGGGTCACACGCAAAAAAAAATACATTGGATCCAGTAAGTATGGTAGTGGAACCAACACATGGATGAGTCGACACTGGTCGTGAAGATAACTATGATTGTTAGTCATGTTTCTTTTTCCGGAGATATTTATATACGTGGTAAGGGGCTGTAAAAGAAGTCGATAAACCGTTGGTACGTTTGCAACGGTTGTACGGCATCTTCATCGTTCCTCGAAGTTGGCGAAGGGTTGCCTTTAATTGCTTTCCGATTCGAATTGAGTCGCGTGTCAAGGATGCCAACAGGTTTAATCCGCAACATCCGTGTACGTCATTATGACGTACATCGTGGGAATTTCTACGAGAGCGTCGTACACCTTGGTACATATTATCTATGATTAGTGCGTTTAGATTTTTCGTGTCAATGACAGACGTCAGGCAACTCGGTGCACTTCTCGATCGAACGGTTCAATGAGTTCTCGAGGGGAAAGCATAACGGGTTTCGCTGATTTAAACACATAGTACAGAAATCGAAAGTTGTAAATAACGGTTGAAGACACGCAGTACAAAAAGCTACTGATCTAACCTTTAAAGGCGCGTCGTTGCATCGGGAAACGTGATCGTTTGGCACGTACCTTTTCCGTCTCTTGTCTCTTGAAAACAGAGTCACGTCGTGCCCCACGTCTTCGGAGAAGAGGTTGTCTTGCAGGCTCATTTATTGGCGAAACTGCGCGTGGTACACGCATACGAAATATCACTGGCCTCGCGAATCGAATTTATCGGATATTAATTGAATAAATCGCATCTGCCGTGCTGCCGGACAGCAGCAACGGTCTCTAGCAATCGCGCATTGACCACAAACTATTTCAGTATGCATAACGCATGCGCCGGCTTGTTTAACCTGTTCAACGTCGGCGCATGCGCAGTGGCTCACGCGCATCCATGAAAAGATGTGCCCGGTGTCTCGGTCCTCCCTTCTTTCTACATTTTAAGGTAATTAACGCATGATCCACATTATAATCATTCAACTTCGCTTCTTTTCTTCGAAGTAATTAGAATTGTATTTGATTTTTCAATTGTGGGGTACAAATTGATCTGGAAAATTGGAATTCGACTTTGGCTTGGAGCGCGACTCTCGCTCAAGTCATTGTGCTATGCACTTTTGTTATTCACATACATAGTTAAATTGAATGCTGGTATTGTCGTATGTATTGACACCCGGGTTCGTGGATTAGTATTCTTCCCTTCGGTTTAGTGATACGTGATAGGGTCGTCCTAAAGCATTCGATCGAAATTAGTATTCTGTCGTCGCTTGCCACAACGACAGTCTGCTAATCGTCGAATGTTAGATAACCTATCGATCGTTTCCTGAATTCTAATTATTTTACATAATCATAGATCTTCTAATAATAGATTTCTCGTATATTAAATGCAATGTAACCTTCAAATGTCCATTTTACGGTTAGTACTTTTGGCGGCAAACCTGATTTAAATGGCGCGGCCATCTTGATTGCGATAGTCTCAATTGCGACTTCGATATTTTCCGCCATATTGAATTTGATTTGAAAAAGGTGGAGACTTTCAAATTGAAATATCTAATATGCGCTAGAAATTTCATTCTTTACAAATGTTGTATTACCGAAATGTGAATAATCGTTGATTAAATTAGCTAATACTGTACAAAACATATTTATTTAATAATTTATGAAGATACACACATAGTGTACAACGTACAAGCACTAGCATTCATGAAATGCTGCTACTTTGTAAAGTCGATTTCACTTAATTTCCCTACAATGTTTATATACAATCACACAGTTATCTCGCTTTACACTGTCCGATGAAACAAGTTCATTCACTACAAAGCGACAAATGCCCCGCTTTCCGCTCAACACGTCGTTGTCCTTATCAAATCCCTCGAGAAAATATGTCACATCTGATAAAATTCATTTTGTATCCCAGTATTGAGAGAAATTCGGGGCCGGTTAGAATGTGTACAGTGCGTAAACATACAAAGTTAAAGGGGTCCCAGACCGCGTTCTCGCCTGGGCCCGATTTCTCTTTTTTCTTCCCATTTTTCCCTTTTTGTCTAATACAAAGCTGCGTCTACGCGCAATGTTACTCGGAATTCTGTCAAAAATATTCTATATATACAATCGGGGCATGTATCAAAAAACAATTCACGTCTTACGTTTACGAATAGAAAGGGGGCGATTTTGTCCCGTAGCCGATTACAACGAAAACTAACTAATCTTCCATAAACAGTGAAAGACGGTAACCGGCATTTTCGTGTCACGGAATAAACACTTGAGAAACAGAGACGTCCGAGAACCCGAAAATGAACCCGAGAATGAAATAAATTCGCGAATAAAATTCTCGATATACATATTCGAGAATCCCGAAATTTTCGAGAACCCGTCCCGGCCCGACATTTTCGGGTTCTCGCACACACACCTCTATTGAGAAACAGTCACGGAAAATTGATACAAGAACATGCAGAGCGCAGTGTGACGTCACATCCGTGATATGTAACGTTGCAACTAAAATGTTTCTTGAAACACGTTCTGCGACATCGCGAGTAAACAGACGTATTCTCTCTCTCCTCTCCGTGTGTCTCTCTTCTTCTCTATTTCATTCTTCTTCTTTGTCTCTCGTTCTCGTGCCGAGTGTCGCATTCCGTGGTTGATCTACTTACACACTAGTACAATTACAGAAAAACCTATACTCGAGTAAAAAGTAACGCACCGAATCAATAATAAACAGTCGAGTTAATGTAACTCACTTGTGACAATACGCGAACGATTCGAACCACTAGCTATTCGAAGAGAACAAAAGGAAGATATAATCAATTGTTTATACTGACGGGATTCCTATTTTTACAAATACGTTGTGCTAAATGACTATTGGTATTCTGCATTAAAGTGATACGGTAGAAAGATATAAGTCTAAAGCCATTTTCCTTTCATCTTTCTGTTGCAAGAAACCATCTCCACATTTTGTGAATTCAATTTGAAGTTCCTGCTGTGTCAGAACACAGAAATAAGTACTACAATGGGGCGATACACGAATAGAACTAGGAAACGTATAAAGTAGGTACAGATTCTTTGTGATTTCATCGAACATAGAAATATTAGTCTTAAATGTCTATTCGTGGTCTATATTGTAGCCTTAGGGGTGGGTCCCGGAACCTCCATCTCGTCACATAAACAAATTTTAATGTGTGGTCCTTACCTAACAGTTCGTCATTGCACAAAATATCAATCTGTAATGGGTATATATCGATGAATTAGTTAAATCTGAGGTCAACAGATCTCTTGCATTACGAGACACTAATCATTTTACTTACATCCCGATATTTTTCCATCCCATTGAGAACTTTCTTGGCAATAAACTTTTTCAAATGCGTAATAGTTGCTTGGGCAGAACACCTGATGAATCTCCGCTTTAGGGTCTTTAAACTTGTATTTACACATTCCAAACACACATTGACCTGAGGAAGAAAAATACATTAGCGGGAACAACAGTAAGAAATTTGGTGAAAGTACCAACTATTCATTTGATTGTACCTGTTCATCTGTACGATGATAATCTGCTTCTGCATGTGTATCTGTGGCTGTTTTCTCTTCCTCCACTTCTCCAGCATTGGGTAGTACGTCTTTCGGGCAAGGTAAACCCCTCGCTCTATAGAATTCTCTTTCCCTTTTAATTTCATCTGGAAGAGAACACATTCGGTCATAAACATGTCATTCCGATTATGTTCGGTAAGGGTAGGATTACTGACTTTCTTGAAGATCAGGAACTAGTTTGTAGACAATATCTTGCATAGTTCTGTCGAAGCTTATGTACTGTAAGGGATGCGATTGATGTATCACTATTTGGCATGCTGGACACGTGTGCTTCTCTTCTAAATGTTTCACCAGACAACTTTTGCAAAATGTATGTAAACATTCTGTGACAGTGGTGGCATCTATCAAGTAACCCTTGCATATCTTACACGTTATGTGACTATTCAGTGTTTTCAACTTGATTCTCCTCTCCATGGCACTGATAATCACCATTTAATAACTGTTGCTACCTATAGCAATGTACATGTCACTACATACATTACAATAACACTAAATTGTTTAAAAATTATGTCATTTAACCCTTTGATCATGAAATGCATATATGTATATACTATCGTAAATCTATTAATTTATATAAAGGCATTTTAATGAACTAGTGTAATTAAATTATAAATCTCTCTTGTTCTTAACAATGCAATGCTTAGTTTCGCTCCAGCTGTATTTTTATCACCTATAAAAGTTATCGGGCGAATACTGCGCAGTAAAATGCTGATAGTTTCGAATTAGACTATTCCACAGCCAAAGGGTTACTAGTTTAGCACAAATTTTACTGTTCGTGTCGATTCTATTTAGAAAATTTATGAGGCGAAGTTGACAAAAGTGTTGAGATGAAACAGTGTTGCATCAAAGCGTCAAAACTCTGTAATCATCGAATTCGGCGAACACCTACGCGTCACCGAGTGATCCGGCATGATTTCTAGTCTCTCAGGGAGAAAATAAAATCGGGATAGCATCGACTGACAGATGGAAAAAAAATATAGTGCTCAGGAAAAAGTGGGTTAACGGATTCTAACCTGAAATGTCGAGTGGTAGCCTACAACGGGGACTGTCACTCGTGCTATTCGTTTCGAAATTTTGTGTGAACGATCCGCACCATCCTCCGCATCTTCCGTGGTCGAAGTGTAGTTGAGTGGAAGAATAGAGAAAATTAAAGATTCCACTAAAAACTTGGGAAAAACAACTTAGTGTAAATGTGGCTGATGACAACAAAACGAACTGATCCCAGCGCCATCGGTCTTTGGTTAGTCAACTTTTCTCTGGACACGCGGTCCGGCCAGGTGGTGGGGGCTGGTTTGATATCCTCCTTCGATCAATCACATGCAAAATAAGCTTTATTCGATCGTTTATATTCATTAAACGAGTTGTATATCTTGTTTAATACCGAGCGTAATTTACTTCGCTCGTGTTCGTAGTCGTTAGAATTGATGCCGATCGTTGGAATGCCGTGTAATTCAATTATGCACGCGCGTTATCGGAACTTTGCCTTCGAATACGAGATAATAATTCTCGGTACGAGTTTCCGTTATTGAACTAAAAATACAATTTTAGATAATAGTCAACGGAAAATATTAAATTAACTGCGAATTTTAAATTCAATTATAGACAAACGTTCGACTTTGATTGAAAAGTTTAAAATTTTTATTTAAAGTTTTTTCATTTTTTAGTGCAGACCTGGTGCCCGCCAAATTGAAAATTACGTTGACATTAAAGAGGAGTTTTGGGAAATGAGCTTCGAAGCGTATATGAAAAATCCTGTGGTAAGTACAGTTCGAGTCGTTTTTATTCGAGATGAAACTCATATTACAATAATAATCCAATATTTACGCAGAAACTATACATACATATCTACCTTGGTAAATGCTGGTTTACTGGCTACCATTAGGTGCTGGGTAATAAAAAAAAAGTAGCATTTAAATAAACAAGTCGGTGCTATGTACAAGGGTGTTGGTCGGCGGCCGCGTTTCTCAAGGTCGTCGGGTGTGTGATATTTTACAGAGAGGGACCGATTCGGGTCGCCGATACAAAAGAGAATAGAGGGAAGGCCTTCTAGTGTCCTAAGTAACAATATACAAGAAAATAAATTATCTACTACTAAGCACCTATTCTCGCATGCACCATTTATACAACCGTCGCGCGCGTGACTGCGTGGACGATATGAACCTCGACCTCGCGTGCAAAATGTCCTCGTAGAAAATTTATACAGTTAATGATCAACGACAAACTGTACATCGT
This sequence comes from Seladonia tumulorum, assembly GCA_913789895.3. Taxonomy (NCBI): domain Eukaryota; kingdom Metazoa; phylum Arthropoda; class Insecta; order Hymenoptera; family Halictidae; genus Seladonia; species Seladonia tumulorum. Next base: position 22,016,268 of record OU565271.1, read on the forward strand.
CTGCGTGTTGGGACGCCGATGAACCGATCCAACAAAGAACAATATATATCCATCAACACGTCGACTCGTCGACACTCCAACACCGTTTCTCCTCTTACAGTCTAACACTTTTCTACAAAAAGAAAGATAGTCGAAGAAGAAGAAGAAGAAGAAGACAATGGTTAAATCCTATAAAAACGAAACATACGCGGCCCGCTACGTTTTAAAACTCGCGGTCGTTGTCCACCTAAAGTTCGCTATCTTACAGAGAAACGTTCCATGTTTCATCGATTGACTAGTTTACAAACACGTTTCACTCCTCGTATTGAAATACGCATTGTTCCGAGAACTCGAAGTCTTCCGCACTCGGCTGTATCGTGCTTCTTTCGGTCTAGTTTCATTCTTATCGTCTTTTTTTTTTCTTTTACAGAAGCCCTGGTCGAACTTCAAAGCTTCAGTTATCCTTCCAAGGCACTTATCAAATGGCACGGTATAACATGTATAAATTGGACGACGATTCACGCGTTCAGTTAATTTGTTAATATCTGTCCAGCTGCGTTTTAGAGCAGGCATGGGAACAGATTGCCCTACGGGGCGGTGTGCTGGTTCCATCGGAAACAGGAACGACAAAGCCACGCCCCTTTGGGGCATTTTCCTTGCAAAGAGCAAGGACTAGCAAGGACTGGGCTCGGTCTTCTGTCGGTGTCCGTGCTTCGTTCGCGAGAGACTCTTCTTCCTCTGGCGTCGTTTGCCCCGAACCGTTGCCCTCTGTGGCAATCTAGGACGATTCCAGGGCAAAGAGTGCTCATACTTGATCTAAACGAACGTTTCGCGTCGGGCACCGGTCCGCCTAAGAACCGCGATTACGATTATCGCTGACGGTCACCGGTGGCCGGCGTTCAAGAAGAAACTCTTCCAACTAGACGCTTCGGATGCTATTTAAGGAGCGCATCGAAGTCTTCGTGGCGTTCGATCCTGCTCGGACGAACAGCGAAACCTGAGAATCGTAGAAAAATATCTGGGAACGACTGCGTTCCAATACTGAGACCGTCATCGTCGGGCGACGATCTTGCATCTTCGGAAGCCTAACCTTCCCAGGGTGTAACGACGTGTACGGGATAATAAATACAGTGGTTCTCATTAAGAAAATCAGTCTCCTCGAAAGGCCGGAGTTGCTTCGCAATTGACAATTATTTCTTCCCCCGTGTCCCTTAAACTCTACGAAAATACGCGCTAACAGGTCAATACTGATTTCGATTATTTGGCGTGTTCGCTGGGTGCCGGTCGATATCGCGCCCAGCGGTTTACTCGATCCTTTCTTCAACGTCCTCTTCGTCGTTTTCGTTCGTTGTTCCTCATGGATGGGTTTTGTCTCGGTGAAGCCCGCGCGCGCTTAGAGGGGCTAAGCTCAGAGCAGGTATGGGAACTTTTCTTCACCGTCGTCGTCTTCGGCTTCGCTGGACTCTTGGCTGGACGGCGGGGTGTCCAGTTGTGGAAGCCCAAGGTCCAAGTATTCCTGAAATTGTCAAGGACGCGGGTCAGTTGACGTAGCCCAACGCATTGTCAATAATAAGCCTTGTTTCACTGATTCGTTAAACGCTTCTGCAGCAACAGCTTACCTCATTCGCGGTTATCGTTAATATCCTATCAAGATCTTCGACCAGTTCCCCGAACATCGGCCTCTCGTTTGGCTGATAGCTCCAGCAGTCTCTCATCAGCATGTATCTGTAACGTGGATTGATTAATCCCATTGCTCCAGGTTATGTACCTCGAAAATGATGGAGGAGTCGAGTGTGCTTACATTTCGATGGAGCAGCAAGGTGGCTTCTCCATTCGATGACCGGTTCTCAGTAAGTGGAATAGCTTCTCCACCGACGGCACGGACGGATAGGGGGTGCCACCCAGAGTCATGATCTCCCACAACAGAATTCCGTACGACCATCTGCAAAACAGAATAAAATAATCCTTCAGTCTTGTTCAGTGTTGGGCAGCATTTTATTCGGATGCAGTATTCTCTCTGTAATTGTCGCGAAGGTCTTTACCGTAACTGTCAACATTTTACCTAACGTGTTATCAAATATTCGACCGAAACGTATTTATTCGAATAATTTAAGGAAATATTTTTTCGGAACAATTTGAATGACGTTCAGCTCTGATCTTGTTGACGTTCGATGGAAATTACTTACACGTCGGACTGAGTGGTGTAGACCCGATGGAAAAGAGCCTCCGGCGCCATCCATTTCACCGGCAACCGTCCGTCCGTGGTCTTCCTATAGTAATCGTGACAGTGGATGTCTCTGGCAAGACCGAAGTCAGCGATTTTCAGGACGTACTCGTCGCTGACGAGGACGTTTCTGGCGGCCAAGTCTCTGTGAATGCACCTTTTGCTCGCCAGGTATTCCATGCCCCTGGCCGCCTGATACGAGAAAGAGACCAGGTCCTTTTGCGTCAGGGTCTTCTTCTCCTTGGAATCCTGACCTATCGTTGGCTCGTAGCCTGAAGAGGGTCTATGGTCTCGGAGAAAATCGCGCAGATTTCCATGAGGGGCGAATTCCACCACCACGTACAGCGGTCCTCCTTGCGTGCATGCGCCTAGTAGATTGATTATGTTCACGTGCTTCCCGATCATCTTCATCATCTCCATTTCGGACACCAGGTCCATCATCTCCGCGTCCGTGTGACCCTCTGTAACAAATTTGCAGATTCTGGGTTTGAGATACTTAACAAGTGCCTGAAGATGACGTTTGGGAGGATGTTCGAAGATGATGTTTGGCGAGCAATGTGTCGGAAGCTTACCTTTCAGCATCTTCACAGCCACGACGCTGGGTATCCCAGGCTTGCCAGTGTTGGTCTGCGCCCTGATAACCTTGCCGAAGGCGCCCTCGCCAAGAGTGTTGCCTAAAGCCAAGTGTTCCCTGGGCAACTCCCACGCACTGTCCACAGGAAGCTCGTACTCGGATATGCTTCCTCCGTTGCTGTCCTCCGAGACAACCGTCGATTTCTGTTTCTCGATCTTCACTACAGGCATCAGCAACGGCTCTTGAACGCTTTGCGCGTTCACCAGGTTCTGCTTCTCCACGATCACTTTCTTGGTCCATTGGGTGACCACCGCGGCTCTTGCGGTCTCGATTGCTAACAGCTTCTTCATCTTCTCGCGTTTCAGACGATGGAAAATGTAGATCACTACTACCACGCCCACTGCGAAGAAGATGAACAGCACCGCCGCGAGAATGTTCACGAGAATCTGGGGCTTTGCTGGGATCGGCACCGGGCTTTCTTCGATATCTGTCGGATTTTCGATTTTCATGGAAATTTTCAAGAGATGGGAGCCAGATTCGTATTTCATTCTTTCTTTAATAATTTGAGCAAGTTAAAGGTATTGTATCGGTGTTCTTAAGTTATTTCAATTGATCTATATTTTTAAATTGCACAGACTGCATATACCTGATGTATACCAACTACAAAACTCATCTTTCTGGTACTCACGTTCCACAACCCGAAGATAGGCGCTGCTGAAGGTCTCCCCCAACGTGTTCTGGGCAATACAAGTGTACCAGCCTTCATCTTTCTCGGTCACGTTGCACAGCGTCAGCACTTCAGGGTTCTCCGCATAATAATCTTTCGACTAGAGTCACAGAATTCCAATCGAAATTATTATTGTATTCCTTCGAGAACGATTGGATCGCATTAGAAAGCAGAAAAACAGTTAGCACTCTACTAGGACACTCGGGAACGACGAGATTTTCGACAACTAATTCTGTTTCGATAAATTTCATCGAGCTGAGATCTCAAACAGAATGAATCGGAAGATCGTGTTTAATCAGACAGACGTTCAATTAAAGACAACGGATGCAGATTTGAGCTCGGAGAAGCGACAGAATATCATGCAAATAGTTCTACATGCCCACCTTGACCTCCACCCGGAAACTTTGATTGGTTTTGTTGACAGTGTCGAAAGAAGTGTGATAACCGTGATACCATTCGAGGTGACGGTGTGCGTTGGAGAGGATCTCGCAGGTCATCGTCACGTTGCTGCCGATCACTGCAGTTGTGTTTCTCGGCGCTATGGTCAGTATCGGCCGGTGTTTCACGCTCTCTACAGGAAAAAATAGGCCCAACCACCGTTTTTACCGAAGCTCGAGAATCGTGGCGAGAAAAGAAAGTCGGGAAAAATCATCCCGATATCCGAGATCGAATTTATTAACGCTAAACCCGCGGTGCTTCTTCATTCAAGTATAACGCAAAATCGAAATAAATCGAAGCGTTATACGGCAACACGTGCTAGCCAATGGTCGGTAGGTTCAGTGTTAATTAAATCGGAGAACTCGAGTCTTCAGTTTTCTTTCAAAAGAGAACGAAATTAATTCGATCTCGGAGAACATTGTAAAGACAGACCTGCACCTTAGAGGATTACCGAAGAACTGTCAACGCTAGAACTGCCAAGCTATAATTAACAGTTTGCGGATTTTATGCGACAAAAGTGTGTATCATCGAAACAGAGAGAATTTGAAAAATGGGGAATTTTCGTACTGACGTCTAGAGAGACCCAGTCAGGGCTCAGCGGTCTCTTGATAGTTCTAGCGTTTTATCACGATGATATTAAAACACAAAGTGCAAGATAGTAGTCACAGTCGCCGGAAGTCCACCGAACACCACCTGAAAATTATATAGTACACGAGAGAGATCGTTCAGCTCCTTCACCATGTTATCATCATGGTTAGTCACTATGTACGACGGGAGTGCTACACAGAGAAGCGCCACCGGAATTCCCGTGTTTGCCTATGATCGATAGCGTGTATCTTTGAAATTGGTCGTACGGATACAGTGACCTTGACGAGGATACAGCCAAGAACCTCCACCAATGAACGGTTTACAATGCCGCCTGTACCAGCAGAATCCCCTTCAGCAACTGCTCCTGGTCGTTCGGGAACTCGGCCATTTTCATCCACTGTATGAACGGCTCGAGATCAGACACGATCGGGCACTTGAAGGTCACCGTGCTGTTCACTATAGCCGTCACGTTCTTTGGGAAATCCTCGTTGATATACGGCTTGTGCGGATAACGCTCTACAGATGCGTTCAACGGTTAGCGGACCTGATCATGGCTAGGCTAGGTCGCAACGTATGCACATTATGAAATTATAAGACTGTGAGTTACAGTAATGATTGGACACTTTCAACGAACTCGAATCAACGTCAAAATGCGTGGAAGTTTCATACGTTGCAACCTAGTTTCAACTCTTCTAGACATCGGTCAACATCTCGCTGAAAATCCTCGATCTAAAGCATCATGACGTACCACGGTGCTGTCCAACCTCCACGTGAGGTAACTAAGGTCCTAAACCGTACCAACAACTACAATGTTTACCGAAAATCTTTCACTCCCGAGGATCTAGAGAAGTCTAGAGATCTAAACAGGCACCATTTTCGTGGACAGCACCGATACATCATGTTTCAACGAAACACAACTCTGCTCACCGACAACGTTGACCTTCGTAGTCCGACTGATGCACCCCAGCACATTGCACACCTGGCAAGTATAGTTCCCACTGTCTTCGGGGACCAGGTCCTCCAGTCTGAAGGTCCACTTGGAGATCAGAACGGTTCCCAAGATTCTCTTCGGTGTTTCGTTGTTCTTGTACCAGGTGATGTTGGGTCTAGGGTTGCCGAAACTTGGACACCTCAGACGGAGCATGTTGCCGGCTGGTTTCACGATCACGTTGGGCATGTCTATGTTCTTGTTGAACGACGGTGCTCGTTCTGGGACGGTATTGTTGCGCTCGCCTGCGGTTTCGTTTTCATTGTCGCCGTCCACGGTGTAGCTGTCGAGTTGCAGCGAACGGGTCTCTGGCAAATCTGAAGAAAACGATGGAGGATTAGAACATTGTGTGTAAATCTTAAATTTGGATTGTGGCGAACTCGAAGAGTTAACACTAGATCTTGAGGGGATAATCGTAGAATGTGAAGAGTTAATAGTAGAACCTGAGGAGTTCAACTAGAGACCGTGGATCTAGTGTTTTGAGGCGAACAAGTCCTTTAATTTTGTAATTATGGGAGAATCTTAAATTTATTCAGCTCGGGGGATTTAATTCTCAAGCCAGCGAGCTTCGAATAACTAATTGAAGTCGATGAACCCCGATCAAGTTCTACGAGTCAGAAGTTACCGAAGTTGTTTGCACTCGAGTCCAGATCGGATCGATTAGATTAGATTGTTAACAGTTCGAAGAAGCGAACTAACTTCTCTCTTCGATTTCCAGCTCGTTCGTTTCGTCCTCGGCTCGATGGTCTTCCGGGACGTTGTCCAGTACGTGGATATCGTGTTGATGTGTGAACTGCTCGATTTCTATCGTCACGTTTCGCCATACAGCCGTCGCGTTCAACTCGGCCAGGCAAGCGTACGAGCTCGCGTCTTCGAGTTTGGTATACTTGAACCTCAAGGACTGCTTGGTCAGCCGTACCCTCTGCGTCGATGCCTGGAACACTTTGTTATCCTTGTACCAAGTCGTTTTCCCGTTCAGCGAACATCGCAGAATCAGCTTATCGCCGACCGGCACCGTCAACACTTCGTCGTGGTCCAGATCTAGAAAAAGAATCAATTTCCAAAAATGAATTTCATCCCCTAACAAAGTGGTGCACAGTAGTGCACCGCTTTGCTATTTTGTGGATGTTGTCCACTTATTTCGAATGATTTTGCTTTTGTAAAAATGGAGAACCAGGATCCTCTAACGACTCTACTATCACGTCACGAAGATAAACCGAAGTAGCCACCGCTTGGCAAACGTTCGCCTCTTCTAATTCGATTCTTCCGCGAATCGTTGTTGCGATACACCCTGAAATTCGCGCGAAGGAAACGTCTGCCACGCGACTCGGTGTTCAAACGTCGAATTAAAGACACATCGGGAAACTGCCGGCGCGAAGAACCTGATATACATATCCGTCCTCTTTTACAGGTTCGATACACCCATTTATTAAATGCCGTTTGGAAATGAGCAGTTATTACGATCCTCATCCAGTCATGAAATCGCTCTCGAGTTAGTCAATTCCATTTGGTCATTTAAATGAACACCATATCCTCTCACAACGAGTTCTTAAGTATCGCGTACATAATTCTAACGGGAGGAAAATATGCAAGCAACGTACTCGAACGTCGGACGCTTTTTACCGTTGCACGCCATTCTCTTGCACCGCACACTCATCAACTACGAACAAACGTATACGTATACGTATACGACACGTGCACCGAATAATTTACAATTTTTAAAAGTATATGGTCCGAATATTTTATAATTATTAAAACTATACGGTCTATAGTTAAAGTTTTCTTCAACAGAAAGGTCATTCTAATATTTTCATACGGGATTATAAAAGATCTTTAAGCTTTCCTCTGGTACAGTACAATTATTGAAAAGCCTGTTAACAGGATTCCGGATAAGTAAAGTGTTTAATAGAAGGTAACAGCATTTTTCCTTTCATTGTTCCTTTCATCGTCGAAAGGAACTGTACGGATTTAAAATGATCTAACAATACGAGCAATTGTAATTTTATCTTAGCAACTTTTTCTAGCCGATCACCGGTGTCTATAGTTGGCCTACGAGGATAAGCGACTACCGGAAGACATCGAGCGTGTCCGTTATGCGTTTGGCTTTCGAATCGAAACCGTCCGGCGAATAGTATTCGTTCGATGAATCTGGCGAGCGTCGTGCGCACGTGACGCGCACCGTGTGCCCGAAAAAAGAAGCGCGAACGGAACGGAACTCGCGGCGAAAGACAATAAACTCGATCGACTTCCGTCGGGAACACAGCACTCCGGGACAATCGGTCATTTGTGCCGGCTGCTAAGGATGTTTAAACACCGGATTAAGAGAGGGCAACATGGAAGGAGGTCTCTCGGGAGACCGAGGACAGAAATTAAAGCGGCCGTAAAGGAGGAACTCTCGGGGAACCACCGAGACTCCAGGAAATCGTGGGCGAGGTGGAATTCAGTCCGAGATGCGTCCGATTAGATGATAAACACACGTCCCTTTGTGCTAATTACACCGAAACGGAGAGTTCACGAAATGAGCTCGGCACTCCTCGCAGTCGGTTTAATCCGCGAAAATACCGGAGCAACAAACGTGTTTCGGGGTTTATCATGAAATTTCTTAGACATACATATATACTGTTACCAACATACAGAGTATACAATCTCGTAATATGAAAGTAGCACGGATAAAATTTTTCAAACCAAAAACTATTTTATGGTTTCCAAGTCCTGTAGTCTGTTTTTTCTGTTTTTAGATTTCTGTTTCGCTTGGTATGCTGATCCCGATTATGCCGCGGCATTCTTTCGGAAAGCTGTTCGTTTTACAGTCGAATGAAAAAGATCGAACCTGGCCAGGCAGTACGAACGAACTGCAATCGGGTGCGCAAGCCATGAGCAGAGCAGACCAGAGAGAACACCCTCGACAGGCTTCTAAATTTAGTCTGACGCGTTCTGTCGACGAGGAAGACGCGAATCGACGTCGACAGGGGGGCCAGGAGGGTGGCGAGGGGGCGAGACGATTCCAGATGGAACGTCGGAAGGGACAGTGTCGCGATTCGTTTCTGGCCGGGGGCCAAATGGCGAAACCTCGATGCCGAATTCATGAATGGACCTCGAAAATGAGTCTGGATGGCCCCGGGCGAGCGAGATTTTCGTTTAGATTTTCCTCTCGCGATCTCCCCATCCTCAGGGTCAAGTTGGACAGAAAATCTTCTTCAGCCTCTGATAGCAGTCACTGAGACTACCGAGGCTTTGCCTGCATCATATACAGTTCTCTATGCGAAAGGAACTTACCACGGTGAAATGCCCGACTTTCTATTTTACAATTATTGAAATTACAAAAACGCTTTCATAGGAAATCGCTGAATTAACTCCTTTATCTAACTGCTTGCACTACGATTTATTTTATAGTTACAGTCGTTACGACTTCCTTGCTGTTCATAATTTCCTGGCAGAAAAAGAACATTTATTATACGCCTGTAGATTCTGTTCGAAATCTTCGAAATGAAGAATCTGACTTGGGCGTATTCGTGGCTCTCGCAGTTAATAAAAAAAAAATGAGGAAGAATTGTTTCTAAACGAAAGGGGTAAGAATTAATTTGTGCACCTAATGTATGCCGAGGGGGTTAAATAAAGTGTAGAGGAGAAGGGTACAGAAAAATTGTAGGGAGCATTTTCGTTTCTCTATTTTTCCTTGGGGAACGAACGGCGGCGCGGCGCGGCGGTGGGACGAGTACATATTTCGTTCGAAAAAGCAAATAGCAGAGCGACAGGCAAGGAGAATGTTCGCTCGATTCGTTCGGGGGAGCGTCGGCCATTAGCTAATGGCGAGTCTCCCTCGTTTGACAACGCGACCGAGCTGCCGGTCGTTTATTTACTCGTGTCTTCGGCCTTTTCACCGTTGCTATTCTCCGTGGTGGGTCGACTTTTCTCCTGTTCCCTCTTTGTCGACCCGGGATCAAAGAGTGGTCCAGCTACCTGTTTACGCGGGGCCGGAATTCGAATTTGAATTTGGCCTCTTCGAGTCCTCCGAACGAGGAGCCAGTCGATGGCTGCCAAGCGACGCAAGTCCAACTATGATATACAGTCAATTTTCATATTTTCTCCTTCGTGAAATCAATTTTTGTGGAAAATATTCTTCCAAGGATTTATTCCAGAAAACAATACCTGCTGGTACGAGATAACATAACATATTGATTTATTAATCGCAGATTTACTTATATTGGGAATTCCCAACGAATACAACGATATTTACTCGAGGATGAATCTATATTGACGTAGCAAGCAAATTATACTTTCCGAAATAACAAAATGTCGGTAGCTTACTTTGTATTTACTTGGTATGGCCGACACACAAACGTCGACACACAAACAAAATAAATCTTTGTCTTATAAATAGTTGTCGTATAAATACTCCAAGAAAAAGTACTCCACTCCGCTAGTCTTTTTTCCCCGGGCGAAGTGCAGTTGTGGTATCTATTCGAAATGTTTCTGGAGTGTAACCCGCGTCGTTCTGCCTGGCAGCCAGCGGATACAGCGAACGCGCGATAATGATTTACGCGAAACATAGTACTAGAAAAGCGGGCAGTCGTCGTCGACCAGTCCAATTAATCCTCCACAGGAGTTGCACGCTGGCTTTAGATAGTCGTTCGTTCGTGATTTATGAACGCCAGTTTTCGCCTTATTCAGAGGCTATCCGGGGCCGCAATTATTGACTGGCAGTATCGAAACTCGGCGGTGTACCGCAATCTGGTCCACCATGTCCGCTTTTGCCATTTTATTTGCACACAGAGACCAATCGAACGAAATTACATCCGCGCGCGACACGATTTATTCTATAACTCGGCAAGGAGTCGTACGTCCCTCTTCCTGATTAGTTCGGGATAACCGTCCAGTTGCTCTCTCTCTTGTGCAGCAATTCAGCATCGTGAAATCCCGGTGCGGGACCACTCGTGTGAGAAAGCTGTCGATAATACCGAGGAACGGACACCACGCGACCGGGCTCCCGTGGCACGAGGACATTAATCCCGTCCAATAAATCTCCGACGATCGTCGGAAAAAGGCCCCCGCGATGTGTCCCCGCCGCGTGTTCGGGCTTGTCGGGAATAGCACGCGCCGCTCGTAAATTAATTTCAAAGTTTTCGCGCGAATAGCAAGCGGAGAGCGGCTTCCGCGAGGCGGTCGTGACCGGTTCTCAAAATATTTTCCGCGGCGAGAGAGCCGGTTGAAATTAGAATCGTGCGCGCCGAAAATCGATCGAGGAACGCTTCAAAGAAAAGTTTCACGGACTTGTCCGAAACCTGTTTCCCGCTCTCTGAAAGTACCATTTACCATGAAAACGATGATTTTCTTAGAATTCGAAAAACGTTCCATTTATATGAAGAACAGCCGCCGCGACACCAAGCAGAGCTATTCATACAATTTTTAAACGTGGAATAGAAAATAAAAAAAGATCCGATGGTCATTTAGAAGGGACAACCCGATCGATGGATCGATGCAGGTGTAGAAGCATGGAAGATGGATTGTCTGAAAAGTGTGCCAAAAGTATTTCGACTCGAGACCGGTGGCCTAACAATAATGGCGCACGTGTTCGGCTTCCACCTAACTTTTACCTAAATTTTACTATTAAATAGTCGGACCCAATTAAAGTTAAAAAATAAAATCTCTTTGACAATGAAATGACCATTTATATAAAATTGGCACATAACTGGATTTCAAGCATAATTTCGTGAAGGATATTATCCTGGAAGCTTCAACTATTTCGTACAAGGATTAAATACATTGTCCCTAACTTAATTTTTCAATTACATATAAGACGAATAATCTTTGTAGGAATGGCGTCAGGAAATTTTCGGAGAGTCTCAGTTTTGAGCAGCCAGCGTCGATGGTCGCCAGCTCTAGCGTCGAAATATTATTTTTATAGTAGGAGATACGCTGCCAAAAACGATGCAGACTCTATAATATTACGCCGAGGCGAATGCTACGCAGACCTCAGGCCCGAAGTGTAAAAGAAACAATCAAAATCGATAGAGTTTACGCGATCCCCGCGATTTCCAGGCACTCCGCGGCTATGTTTAGAAACGGCATAGCATTTCGTTAGACACGGAGTCTGAACAGTGCACCTTGGCAACTATTTTAATGAAGTGAAAACAAACCCGCCAATTAATCAACTCGAGCTCAACGCGTACGGGACTTTTCTATTTTAAATGTTTCCGTACGAACGACATGTTTATCCCGACTACAACTGTTTCTCCGCCGATATCTAGCCGCGCGTGCTTTGTAATTAGTCACTGGACCAACTATTCACACTGTGTACCTTCCTCCGGGCACTTTTGATTCATTCATTGACCCCGGTTATTGTCGGTTTTCACAGTTTATTTCGAGCTCTTCCGAGATCTCAACATTCTAAATACATAAATACATATTGATCACATATTGGTCATTTCTAAATATAGTTCGTTTATTAAAGCTAATTACGGTAGTTGACACAGAGAGATTAATTCGCTCACCTTATTTCTTCTTTCCAGAAAATTGCAGCGAGTACAGAAAGGAGTGAAGTACCCATGAATCTTTTGAGGAAGATTTTCGGAAGTAATGACAAATTGAACTGGGCGAGTCAGGCGTATTAATGATGGCCGAAATTAGAGTTTGAGATGAGGCTAGCTACAAAGTTTCCACGGATCGAGGGAACATCCTGCGATCCGGATTGCCGAGGAGGTCCAGAAACGGGGAGTCTGCGTCCAATTCGGTGAATTACCGCCATTAAATCTCTCATTAATCAGGAGAGGAGGTACGACATTTCCTCGAAGTAATGAGAACCGATGGCCAGGCATCGTCCAGCCACGCGTCGAACGACGAGTCCATTTTCGTCGACGTACGCCATGACGAATGGCCGGCCGGTTTAATCTGGTCGCGCGCTGGTCCGGCCCGAGACCACTGGCGTTAATCTCTTCAAACGCACCGTGAACCGAGTCCGGTGGTCACAGACCGCGAATCACCGTCCAAACAAGATGTTCCACAGAAATTATGGCACCGCAGTCCGACCCGTTTGACCGATGGAAGATTGTCGTTTTGAACAGACTCGGAATTGGAAACCAATTAGACAGGATTCCGCGGGTCACTCCTATCTTCAACTGACTAGATCATGGTCGTGGGACAGTAGGGGTAGTTTTAGTCATCATTTTGTTCGCTTTCAATATTCTAAGTGATTAAGCTATTATTCTTCAAATATATTTGGAGTTAGGCTCGAATTATATGTTTAGCGAAATGGATATTATGGGTAGGTCGCAAGGGATTTTCATGAAATTCGACCACGATTCAGTTTATGCGAAATTAGTGTTAGTTTCGGTCATCGATTGGCTGGTTTTTAAAATTTCTTCGCACAATCGTGGTATCTTGAAGTTATTTTTGCAAGAATTTCACGATATCGGTGGAAAAATAATTTCAAGTCGAAGCAGAAGCGTCAGAATAAGTGAGAAAATCTTTGATTCGAGAAAACTGAAATAATGAAAATTCTGACGGAGTCGTATGCAAGACGATTTGTTTCGTGGCGCCTCGATTTCTCAGAGGCGCGCGAAGTATTTCCGAAAAAGATGAGTTTAGAGGAAGGGAAGACGCGTTCAGAGAATGGCTACGTGGAAATAGCGTTCAGGGACATCGTCCGCGGTCCGTCGGAGTATCCAACCGCGTAAACAACCCTCCAAAAATATTCGGGACTTCTGCACGCAACTCTTTCATCTCGCGCAAACATCAACAGCCTCGAGGAACGAATTGCTTCCTCGACTCGCCCTGAAATCCTCGCTGTGCTGCCCCCCTTTTTTGCGTAAACAGTTATTTTTAACAATCTGCCTCGAATAATATTTCCTACAAAATTCCATGTCGAAATAAATTAGAAATTCTTCGCTTTCCCTGTTTGTCGTGAAATCGATGATCGTTCCGTGTACCCTGGACCAGAGATTAATTCGTCGGGGCACGTCCTATTTCTCAACGAGGGTCCAGAGACGAAGGGGGTGCGAGAGCAAAGAGGTAACAGAATTCGATGGGGCCCGCGAGGTTTCGTGTTACCCCGATATCCCACGCGGTTAGATCGTATCATGGATTCTTAATCCGACGACGATCTGGTCCAGAGGAGGCTGCTTTTCGCGTTCGGCTCGGCCGATGTACCGACTGTTATTAATCGTACAAAGCGGGAACTCGATACTCCGAACCCTTTCACTGTTTTTTCCGTTCCGGAACAAGGGCCGGGGCCAGTCGTCGCACGATGCTCTGACGAAATAATTTTCTTGCCTACCAAGACCCAACCCAGCGATGTATCAACCTCGAATCCGAGAGGATTTACAGCTGTGCTGGCCGTATCGCTATATGTACTAGCTCCGGTATCGCCGAGCCTCGTGTCGATTGTGCAAACCGAAAACTGGATACTGGCATCGAGAATGCGATTGTACTTCTCGCAAAACAATTTCGGAGACCAGAAATCCATTTTCTTCGCCAGTTCGAACAAAATTTATTTTACGAATTTCTTTCAACGCTGGTTTTCAAGCGGGTTACTCAATAGCTGGTTCTAAAATAAATTATTCGAGAACGTGTCTGACATTTCCGAACGAAGATTAAAAAAGGAGCGTTTATTCTGGTCTAATCTAAATTCAGTCGAACAATGTTACATTGGTCTATCGCTTCGAGGAAACACCATTAAATCGAATAATCTGAGAACCGAATGTTGATGTCCACTTTGTTATTTAGATCAGTCATCCGTCACGCCGATCCGTCGCATTGTCATCGTTCCGATAAATAATGCACAAGGTGCATCGAATTCTAATCGACCGTCGGATCACTCTGCTATTAAAAACAATATAGGGTTCTCTCCTCGACGTTGTTTATCCATCTTGAGAACGATCGACACACAGCTAATCCTTCTTCTAACGCAACGATCGTCTGCGTCAACGGGACGAATGATATATTACGTTCAACTTTCGCTGCGATCAATACGGATTACTAGCGAGTTGTTCTTTGTTGAATAATTCTAGAATTTGGTCGCCGATGCTGTGAATCATCGGCGGTGCTCGTAAACAACAGAGGTCTGATAAGAGATAAGAAATGTATATCGGACGTGCCTGACTTTCGGCGTGAGAACCAATTTCTTTGCAAAACGTCGTGACGTTTTGCTTATTAATAGATTTTATGCATTTTTCACAACATGTACCAAATTTCTACTTGGTTTTATCTGTCCAGCAACTAATGCAAATAATTTTATATTTATACTCTGAAGGATAATTAATTTTGTTCAGTTTTCAGATAGACTCAACCTGAACTAGATTCTAAGCAACGGAAGACAGGAAGATTCGGTTCCTAATGAGCACGGCTTTTAATTAGACAGAAATTATACCAGTTGGAGTTAGAGAGCTTTGAGAACACGTAACTCGGTCCAAGCTTCGGTGGCTAAAGATAGAGAACTTGATGTAGGCTGAACTGGGCTTTAATAACGAGTTATAGAGATCTCTCGGGACGCGGAGCTCAACGTGGATTAATATTTCAGCAACCAGAGGCTTTTGAGAATGTGTGTCTCAATTTAACCTGCGCCATAGTAATCGGAGACGTCTAAGATATCTGGTACAGCCTTAGGATTGACGGCAACAGAGACATCACAGGTTGCGTAGTTCAGTTTATTATAGCCTATGGTTTAACAACCGCGGATAAATACTTTGAACGATATACAGGTTCCGAGTCCAAGCGCGACCGCTCGAAGATGAAGAACTTAAGGAGCCCAATTTGGACTGCAGTTTAGCAACCGTGGATAAAAATTTTGCAAAATATAGCTTAGCCTGGACTGGGCTTTGGCAATCATAAAAAGCTACTTCTGAGAAAGTGCAGTTTAGTTCGATCTGAATTACAGTATCACCGAGCTAGACACCTCGAAGACATTTAACTTGGACCAGGCTGCAACGGAGACCTCGGGGGACAGGCAGTTCGATTTAAATTAGTGGTTGGAAACTTTACGTAAAAGTTTCTTGAATGATAGCGCTTTCCTGAGCTGTAGCAAGCAGAAACAAAGACTGCGAGAGACGGTGTCTGGCTAGAAACTTTGTAGACACCTTAACTCAGGCTATACTATATTGTGTTAGACAGCAATAAACACCTCAGGCGGCGCTGTTCAACTTGAACCAGCGTTTATGAACATCGAATAAAAAACTTCTTGGGGAATATCTCAATGTGGATTGCAGTCTTCAGCAGCCTCTGGCCAGAAACCTCGAAGACGAGTCTTATAACGCTCTAGGCTGCATCAACCAGTAATTGAGACCTCAGGGGACACGCAGTTAAATCTAAATTGGTGTTTAGAAGCCTCAGATAAAAAGTCCTAGCGGAATAGCTCGGCCTGTTAAGACTAGGGTCTGTAGCAGAGACCAAGACTGCGGGGTCTCCCCTGGCCAGAGAACTTCGAAGATACTTAATAGACACCTTGAGGGACATACTGTTCAATCTAAATTAGCGTTTGGAACCCCTAGATAAAATGCTCCTGGAGGCTAGGTTAGTTAGATTGTAGCAGTCGGAGACAGTGTCCTCTGGCTAGAAACGTCGAAGACAGCCGAGGCTCTGGTTCTACCGTCTTAGCCAGCAACAGAGACCTCGGGGGACATGCGGTCCAATGTTAATTAGCGTTTAGGAACCCCTAGAAACAAAACGTTCTCAAAGTCCAGCTCGGCCAGAGTTGGACTACATCAGTCAGAAACGTAGGCTGTCGCATCCTCCGGCTAGAAACGTTGGAGATCCTCGGTTCAGGCTATGGTTAAGTTGGAGTCCTCGGGGTAGCCGCGCATCAATTCAAACCAGTGTTTAGAGTCCTCGGATAAAAAGTCTGGCCTAGCCATAGCAGCCATAGCGAGAGATCTTCGAGACCGCATATACGCCTAAGTAGCAGTTCCTCCGAGGATAGAGACATCTCGTCCCGAAGACGCCTCGGACGTTCTAATTAAGATTCCATCGCGGCTCCGGGTCGCTTCGTTGTTTGATATAAAAACAAATGCACGGACGCGTCACGGGGATAGAAAAAACCCGGCGAGGGAGAGACTCCCTTCGCTGTCTGACAGATAGAAACGTTCAGCGGTTTGACGCCGGTAGATTCGAGTCTCTCAGGTACAAAACGAACACCGGGCACACACGGCACGGCGGAGCCACGGGACGACCGAGCCCCTGCATAATTATACCTTAAAAAGGATGATCCCTTTGGGGAGATTAAGGGACACCGCTTAAGACCGACTGCTATCTTAATGAGCGTATGGAGAGAGCCCGGGTTCGCCTCGCTGCACCACCGATGCCAGACAATCGTAATTAAGCGTCAGCGCGGGTCAAGTGTGCGTGTTCTGGCCTCTTTATCGTACTGCCGGAGACCAAGAAGATCGCGGGAAACTGTCCAGATTACGTCCGATACCTCCCTCTACCACTTCAGCTTCGGTAAGATCAGTTTCTCTGGGAAAATTGTCGTGGGAAGATCTCGCGATTCGAGTACATCGATCTGCATCTAAACACATGCCAGATTAATGAAATCCGAGCCTTTTAATGAATAGCTGCGAGCAATTATGGGCGCATCAGGCTAACTTCTTCGTGTACGCGTGCAAATTCTTGTATTTTCTATGGGCGATGTTTTCAGGGAGATGGGGCTCACTGAAATGCTCACTGAAATCATTAGACTGCGGATTTTATGCACTTACAATAAAAATGAGCAAGTGGAAGAAGGTAAACTACGAGAAAGATTATTAAAGGGAGAATCCAATTTTAATTCGGTTCCGGAAATGTTGTAATTAATACATTCTTCTGCATAAAGAACCACGGTAATAATTGGATTTATCGAGATATCGATCATTAAAGAGATTCGATGCATCCGTCATCCGTGTTCTCAGGATTTCTCATTAAAACGTATTAAAATGTCAACGATCCATCAGAAGAACCATAGTAGATTAACGTGTTGAACGATCTTCAATCGAAATACCGAATCTCGCTTTGAAATTCGACACTTTCTTAACAGTCTCTTATCGTCCGCATAATGGAACGTTGATCGACGGAAAATCACGGAATGACTTGCGAAACAGTTCCACGAATTCTGATCATTCGAATTTTGTTTGTAGGAGAGAGGCAGCCGGCTACGTGACCCATTGAAAGAAATTTTTCCGGAATGAATGGTTCTGCGATTTCGATCTGCAACACCTGGATCTCTCCGATTATTTTCGTTCAGCCTCGTGAGGGCGAATCGGAAGCGCGGATTAATCGATCGCAGCCATGACGGATCGAACCTGGCCGCGAACCAGCCCTCCGGCCATTACCATTTTCTATGATGGTTCCCCACGGACAATGGGACACGAACGTCGGTTTTTCCGGGAAGAAAACGGCCGAAGTCGAATTTTAGTGGGCGACCGGTCCGAAACATCTGGTGCACAGATTCGGCCTCGGTATTAAAACGCTTTCTCTAAACGGTATTTAGCTGGAAGCTGAACGAAGCACCGTTCGGGGTTTCCGGCAATTGCACACGTGCGCCCGGTTAATATAGGTAAAGCGCACAAGCCTGGCCATTGTACGAGGTTACCTGCGAGACCCGCCGCCATTTTACAAGCCTTAAAAGGCAATAAATCACCGACCAGTACACGCGCTCCTTTCGCCTATTGTCTACATTTTCTATAGGACCTGCAGAATATTCAAAGGACCATTACCGGGGGAGTCGGCAACAACTATGTGGCACCAGTCGTTTCATTGTTTCCCGGGGGAAAACCCCGGATGCTTCCTCGCGTTCGCACCTGGTCGCCTCTCTCGCAACGACTTTCCCAACGTATAAACACCATACCATAATGCGATGGGGCGTGAGGGTCAACACGGTAATTGACGAAAACAGGTAGACGAATTAAGGTGTTCCGGTCGGACCGAGCAATTTCTATGGAACTGTTTGTTTGCAATACGTGCAACAGATGATCACTGTTTTGAAAGATTTTCTCAATTTTTTTAACACTACATACATGTCGCTATCCGTCTTGGAATTGTCCAATAACGATGATAACGATAACGATTTCACTATCGTAGTAAAAAATAATTTCATTTTTAAAATGCAAGAGAGCTAAAAAGAAATAACGAGTTTTCTAGTGGGTAAATTCAACTGGTTCCTCATCCCAGAATTTGCATATAGTCGTGTTTCGCCATTGCCGTTCTATCCTCGCATTATTAAACGAGTCATCGGCGTGAACGTGTTGGTACAATTGTTACACACACGAAGCGAAATGGCGAGACGGTCGAAATTTACTTTCCGGCAAACGGAGTTTATTGATAACCGGGCCGAAATGCTAGGGCTGTGCGACGTTATATAAATATAAGTACGTGTGTACATATAAATCCGGCATAGGTGTACACGTGTGTATATTATTATGATTGAGCTCAATTGTCCAATTGGCCGGTCATTGAATGCCATATGTACAGCCGGGCTCGCCCGTTATTAGCGAACCGTCGATGATATTCTCAACCGGGGCGACCGCGTTTCCACGGGCCGGGCTCGGGCCGTGTCCCGGTGATCACACGGCGAAATGAGAGCCCCTGCCAATCTTTTGTCTATTAAATGTATTCAACAGGGTAATAGCGGCTGATATTACCAATTGGACAATGAAAGAGATGGCAGCGGAGCGCGATTTCCACCCTCTCACCCATCCCCCGTCGCACCGCGCGCGCGCGACCACGTCGGGGATCACCGACACACCAAGATTTCGTCAGGAGGCGATGATCTTGCGGATCGTGGACCGTCATCATTGTCTCCGGTCCCCTTCGGATTAATCCCGAACCCGATTCGAACATTCAAGTTCAAGCTGCTCCAAGATCAACGACTGCGCACCCTGACTGTTTCAAACGCTTCGCAATTGTTCGTCTGCTTTTCTACGCCTCCTAGACGAAAATTAACAGACTAGGCAGAAAACAGCAAGGGTAACCGATCAATTTAACCCACAGCTGCCCCGTGAGAGTACATTTTTTGAAAAGTATTTTCTATTTTTATTTAGGAAGTATAGATTCTTCGTAATAATAATTTTATTATTATCTTACAGAAATCCCTTCATTCAGGGGATCAACCCCCATCTTGCACACCGAAATTCTCATCGGGGCGCCCCGGAAGGACTCTTTTATTTCTGTCTGGCTTCTATCCTTTGTGCACGCTTTTAAAAATACTCGATTCTCCTGGCGGGTCTCGCGTCTACCGATTAAAGGCGTGTCGGACATTTTCGCGTTTCTAGAAGTCCTTTCGTCTCGTTCTATTTTCAACAAATTACCGCTTCGAGAATGGAAAATCTCTCTGGAATTTTCTGTGCTCAGTTGTTCTTCGTCGAGGTTTTACCACGAAGAAAAGCGTCTCTTTCTTTCATTTTCTCTGTTCGGTTGTTCATCGGCAAGTTTCACCGCGCGGTCCAAAATGGCAACGGCTGATTAAATTGTAACGGCGTCGACTGGAGAAATTACGTGACTGGAAAAAGGCCAAGATGCGCGCGGGGCCCGGGGGCAAAGAGAGGTTTTACGGAGGTCCGATCAGAGGCGTGGGTACCTCGAAATTCCGTCGCGTAGCCGAGGAGACATACAACTCGCGCGGAACGCCGCGCCGTTCCCCGTTGTCTTTCACACGCGTCCCAACGATCGGGAACCTCGACGACAGAGAAACGAGCAGGGAAAACGATTTCGTCGAAAGAAATCCTCCGATTTTCTACTCGTTCCATTTCTTTTTTTTTTTTTTTTACACATTTCTTCGACCGTCTCGAAAGAAATCGTCGACGACGAGTTCACTGGCCCTTCGGGGGTTGTTTCTCGGTGGACAATTTTATTTCGGCGAGCGAGATATTTTTAAACAAATTTTCGACAGGTGCGGACGGATTCCCAAACTCGAAAATGTGGGAGTCGTTTCGAATTTTATCTACCTCGATGCGCTCGATTTCTCGGATAAAACGCGTATGAAATATCTTGAGATTTTTTTAAAGGAGAACATTTTTTTGAAGGAGAACTTCATTTTGTTGAACAAACAATTTTGAAGAGAATTTAAAATAGGCGTTGAGAGACGTCTACGTGAAAAAATACGACAATTATGTTCTTCTAACCGGTGAAACGTCCTTAAAGCATCTTCAAAGCACAACTTAGCAAATAAATTAAAGAAAGTATTTAAGAGGTCCTGCAACTTTTGTCCTCCAGTCCCCTTTCATCTTCAAAGGGAAGTTGTAAATTCTTCGGAGAGTTGATGTTCGGATCGCTTCGAGAAATGATTAGTTTATTCTATGTAAATCGTATTTTTGGACGTTATACGCCGGAAACAGAAACCGTACGATAGGTCTCCTTACGATCGAAACGCGCGCGCACCCCATTTCTTTCCTTTCTTTCTTTCGCGAGTCTTCTTCGCCAGCCCATATATTTCTTTTCCACGTTCCATCCATTCCACGCTCATAACTTTCTCTTTCGCGAGAGATCATCCCCTTCCCTTCCCTCGATCGCCTACAAAAATATCACCGCCTTCTTTTACGATTCTAGGCTCGAACCACGTGTCTCGTCGCGACATTTCCTCCCTCTTCTTTCACTTTCTTCCTGTCTGCTTTCTCCCCTTCTTCCTTTTTAGTAGTCTCGACTTTGTCTCGCACTCTAAATTTTTCTCCTCGCTGGTTCTTCACTTTTATCTTTGTTTAATTATATCAACCTTTTCCGCGGCACTTACACACGCAGTACCTCTAATATCGAAAATTATCCTGGGTAAAAAGAAATTCAATTCTGTCGCAGTTCATTACAAAATTGAATAATTCTTTTTTCATTTCAGAAAATTCGTCCCCGAAGTAAAAGTGCTTGAGAAATGCTCACCTAATCGAACTACCAGTCCCTGGGTAGTTCGATCGATCACCAGGACCAGGAGTATCCCGATGATGAGACACTTCGCGATCATCATCCTGATTTCTTCGACGACAGGTACCGGGTAGCTAGTGACGAGGCATTTGTGACTTTCTGAAACGGAAAAACGGAAAGGTTTGTTTATTTAGATTCTTCGAAAGAGGGTCGAATTTTGAAGCAGGTACCCGATTCCTTATTTACTATAGTTAGCTCAAATATTTTTCTCCTTGTTACAAAATATTTAACATTTGCACAAAATAGATGACGTGATCAAAAATAATAATTTTAATGATTCGCTGTCACAAAAGTTTCGAAAATGGAGATGCAACGTTGGACCCTCGAAATAGGAAACTCTCCTAGGGCAAGGAAAGAGCCGGAACACGGGGTGTGACGTTATGCACGTGATCTATGGAGCTCGAGTGCACCGTAAAGATGCACCGGACGTGTTCTGGTGCCCGAAATCCAGGTCTGGTTTCGAGACGCAGCGAGAAGAGTGCCCCGGCCATGTGTTCTCTTAGGTCGACCGGGACACGGTCTATTATTCTTTACGGGGACGCACCGCGCACCCGATAGTACACCATAAAATATTCTGTCGGCCGTGGGCTGCCTCGTTCGCCAACCGATTTATGACAATTCGCCGTAATGGCGAAAAAAGGGACGCCCGTGATTCTGATGTTACTTTATTGGGACCCCGTAGAAACCAGTCCCCGTGGTTACTTTTAAACGCCTCTATTTATAAAGATCCAGGCTGGCTACGGTTTCATCGATCCTCGATTCGCAAGTTCCTCGGACCCCAATTTATCGAGCATTTTATCGTTACTACGAATATTAGAGATCTCCCATTTCACGTGTAATATAATTCACGGACTTCTACACCGATTCCGGAATCGCAGTCGACAGCAGACCTTGATATTTAAGTTAATTTTTAATCGAGTCACTTTTTATTCTTTTCGGGATCCTTCCGATCGCGCGGCGCATTAAAATTGAATCAACTTCGATTTTTATCGATCGGCAAATGTTCGTCGTTCGTTGGTGCGGACGTTATTCAGCTAATTAGCCGGGATGACAAGAAAGCGAAGGCCTTGATTATATAGAGACCGGCTAGCTAGCGGTAAGACAATTGACGACAAAGCGGTAGAAAAAATAAATCAACACACATAAATATGAAATAGGCTATAGAGGAACGGAGCGGTGCGCGTCGTCGCGATCAATTGCCGCACGCCGTTCCCCGTGTGTAACCAAGGCCTAGCTCGTTAGGGAGGCATAAAAACAATTGTAACCTGTTCGGAGGCGATCCAGAACTTATCTGTGTTATCAATATAACCGAGAGGGAACCGGTCCACTTTATCCCGATTCCGCCTGATTGAAAATTATTACACTCTGTTCCCGTGTTGACCCGCGGTTATGAAAATCGCGAACGACCAAATCTAATTCCCGGTGCTATAAACACTGAATTAACGACGCCGGAGCCGGGGAATCCCGAAAGGAGGCCCAGGATGAAATAGTTTCGACGATTCCACGCGGTTTCGTAAATCGGATTGTTCTATGGAACGACGCGCGGCGCCACTAAAATTCTATGTCCTATTGTTCCATCATTTCTCTAGGCTTCGGGCTTTGTGATTGCAATGTACGAGCACCGGGTCTCTTCGCCTGGCGAATTCATGTCGGGGCACTCCATTTTCATAGTTATTTACTCCGAGCGGTTGGCGAAAGAGTGCAGAAAACAAAATTTTGCACTTTAGCATTATTTTGTGCTTCTTTTGTGCTTAAATTGTATTCGATAGCAAATTTTTGTTCTCCACTGACAAGCATACCGACGAGGATTGGACAAGAAAATGGCACCTTTCGAGTACAGTCGAGATAAACGGTTGGATCCCTCGTCTCGAAAAATTCGATCGAAATACCGCAAAAAACGAATTGCAACCTTGTTCTCACAGTGGTTGTTCAAGCTTGCCCGCAGAATAATTCAGCGGAACCGTAATTACCGGCCGGCCGACAGTGACACCGAGCAAATAAACCTCGGCCATCATCCCCGGGGTAATACGATTTTCCGCAAGAAAATGTAACTTGGTAAAAGGATGAGTTAGGGGCGTATCGATAGCCCGAGCGCCGGCGCGGCCGGGTAATTAATTCTCTTCGCGCGGGTTAATAAAACACCGGGAACGGTCTCTCTCTCTCTCTCTTCGCCGGTGTCGACCTTCAAATTACAGCCTCGACGCCACCAAATTCCCGACCTACGTCACTATAATTACGGGTGGTCGAGGGTAGAACAGGTTCGGGCGATTTCATTCAATTTGTACCGGGGGGCCCGGAGGAATACGGTTCGTCGTTACCGGGTGCCGCGGTAGATCTTTCCAGATATCAAACGATGGGGATGGGTACCGGGGGCACCGTGAAAATGGTCCCCAACGCGAGGATGACCAAGGAAACGGCTTTTCACCGTCGAAAGCGTGGTAAATCAACGATCCTCCGCCATCGAACCCTCGTTCGGCTCTCGTGTGAACCTCGGTTTTTATGGTTGAAAAGCGAGTAAAAACGCGGGTTCCACCGTGTCTCCACGATTCTGGAACCAAGATGGCGCGGCGTCGCTATCGTCGACACGGAAACGGCATTAGCTTCATTGTCTCGTTAATCGGAGCCTCTGATAACGCTGCTAATTGCGAAAGATTGAAAACTCCCTAGACTGGATACTGGACACTCTACGGGGCGCGCTTCTAATGGTGTATGGGGGGTGTGTGTTGTGGCGCCATGGTTCTGCGTGGGCAATTTGGTTAATTTTAATCCTTCACTGGATTAACACGTTGACTGACATATATCACCCATATGTGGGTGACGGAATTATTTGTTCAAATTTTAAAATGAATTTTTACATTAATATATTAATCGTACCAAATTTTATTAGGATCTGTAAAATGCCAAGATTTTCTCGGTCTCTGGTTCTGTAGTTTTCTGTAGATTTCTGTAGATTTCTGTAGTTTTCTTTCTGATCTTTTCTAGGTTTTCTGTAGTTTTCGTCGTCAGCTTGTTTCTCCCGTGCCGAGGACGAGGACCGCGTTTTTCGAAAACGACGACTCTCCAGGCTCGCGTTGGCGATCGGCCAGGCCCGAAAACGCGTTCGTCCGAATCGGGGAACGGCCTCGGACGTGCCAAATTGAAACACGGCCCTGAATGCACGCGGCGTTTCACGCACGTGCTGCGACCGCATATAATACGGGGACGTAGCGGGACGGGGAACGGGCGTCGTCGTAAATTTTTATAGACCAGGGGCGTGTCGATCGATCGTACATCATTCCCCGCGGTTCGCCTCCTCTGTCGAGCGTTGTAAAATAAGTTGTTACACATTCGCCGCGAAATTGTTTCGACGAGCAACACGCGGGCGAGCGAGCGAGCGAATCGCCAGAGCCCGAGTTTATTTTCTGCCGTGGAAAATTACGCGAGGTAACCTTGTCTGTGTCTCGGGCATAATAAAACGACTAATTGACCGTACGGCTCGGACGAGAATGTAATTTATGAACTGCGTACGAGTAACGAGAAATTAATGTACCGGACAAGGGATGGGGAAAAAGTAGCTCGCCGCCGATTCATACGAGTCCAAAGTAATTAGCGGAATTCGAGCTGATAAGGAAAAGGCTTCGGTTGTAATCTGTATAGATATGCGTACACATTGTAGGCGAATCGGAGAGCACCGGCAGAAGTAATTTGCGAGATTTATTGCTTATCTTAAGTTAGAAATCAATCTGCCGGGCGATCATGCGAGAAAGGAAACGTTATAATTGCTCTGCCAACCCTTTGAATCCTTGGAGAATCCAAAAAAAGTGAAATATGATCGTTAAAAATTCATTTCCAAAAACAGACGACGTTTCGGATCTCCGCACAGCTCAAGATTTATTTTTTCTACACCATTCGAAAAGACCCTTTCGAAAATTCCCGTCGAAGGGTGCCGATCGTTTACTTTGAGATACCCTAACGACCGACGAGCCTCTAAGAAAACACCTCTAAAGCCGGGAAAATCATGAATCCTGGCGACGATTAATATTCTCCCCCCCCCCAGGGGGTGAGACAGACTCGCACGGATTCACGAGGGGGTGGAAATTCGAAGATGGTCACCTGTTGGATGGAAACTGCCATAAAGGAAAGGAAGACGCTCGTATTTCGCTTCTGGTTTCCTTCTTTTTCATTTTTTTTCCCCCTCTCCCAAGGAAATTCTTGTTACCCCTGGGGTTTGGGAATGCCGGGAACAGAGACTTCGGAGTCAAGTTTCACGATTCGCGGGGCCTTTGGTTTTCCCATGAACACGAAACATGGTCGCCAGATTGTCGGGGTTTCTTTCTGGCTGGAGTACTACTTGTTGGGGACCTGTTGGACACTTGTTGCGCATGATTTTTGTTCAATTTTTTTGTTAGAATCTCCATTTTGTATTCGTCGGGCGCTTGGTTTTTATCCAACCCCTCTGACGTGCGCTATTAAATGTTTACAAAATAAAGTCTGCCGCGATCGTGCGGCTTGCACAGCTAAACCGAAGGTGTTGAACACTTTTTGTTGCTCCGAACGGCGTATTTTTACTAAGCACATTAATATTTGTCGCATATTTATCGAATAATCTATCGAAGAATCTCTTCTTTATTTGAAGTATAATATTGCAGCCGTCTTTCTGGTGTGCGAGTACACTTTTACCGAATATTATCATTTTTGCTTAATAATTCACTCAATAATTACAAAACAGTATCTTTATTTGAATTTAATATCGCAGCTATCTTATAACACTGTTTTCCTGTCTTATCAAAAATGAAACATTCGCAGAATACTTTCTCGCGCGGTGTGTTTGTTTGAAATATAACATTTTTTAGTACAATTTTTCTGGCGAACAAAAAGTGCAAGTTGTCTGTAAAAATCGTCTATACGATGGATTGTTTCCGATTTTTGGTAAATAAAATGGCGTAAGAATCGACAGCCGCTCGAACGAAAGCCGCCGATCATCCCTTAAGGAATGTAAATTTAGTTAGCGACAGGATCTTAAGCGGACCACCCGAGGCTTACATACTTAAAATAAGTTTCGTGGATGGGCAGGTCCTCTCGGAGAGATTTGTCGAAGGAAATCGGCTGATTTACGCGCGGTGGCGTCATCAAAGCGGCCGTCCGCGACTTTCGAGAATTTATTCCACCCCTCCGCGACAATTAATGACGTTGCTCGTGTATCGGGGCGTCGCGTCGGTTCGATGGCTGCCGACAAATTGAATAAATGGTAGTCATTTGTTCACCGACAGTGAAAAATGCTGTGGCTACTATTTAACCGCGCGCGGTATGTACCTCTTTCCCTCAAAGGACCCCAAAATAGATCTTCAAACGGTTTCTCAAATTTTCCATCAAAATGAAATGTAAATCCGCACTTAACGTTTAGTAACGTTTAGTCTGCTCGTTTTCTGTTATAAACCCATGAAATCCTCAGTCTAGCATAATCGGTAAAAAAGGAATTGAGAGAGGTAAATCACAATTGGAAAATATTTCCTAATTCTGTGTGCGTACGATTCCTTTAATCTCTACAGAGAGAAATATTGGAAAAAGTAATCGAATGGATTTAATATTCAAAGAGTTTGTCCAGCATCGTCGTGTCATCGTAATATCGATTTGGTAAATCGATTGGATACGGTGCCAATGGAATTTAAAACGGCGTGGATCTTCGGAGTCGCGTGTGGGCGGCGAATTAAATCTCGGGCTAGCTTACTATTAACATCCCATTAAGTATTCCAAAACAACGGGATAAACGTATGCCGCCTAGATCCCCGATCTATACGACGAATTATAATAAAGACACCGGGCGACGGTTCTCCCAATCGAACAGGTGAAAAGGGCGAGGCAACCATAGGGACACCTTAGATCAACGTTACGAACCGTGAATAGGTCTTCAATCTTATCAGATAGATGAGAAAAAGGGGGGAGGGCCAGCAGTCTGTGTATGTGTGCGCGTGTGTAGCGTAGCGCGACAGGATCGAATACATTATCCTATTTGGAGGCAGGCCTACGGTCAGAAAATTTAACGCTCGATAAACCGTGAACGCATAAATAGGAAGCCGAAATATTCCATTTCCGTGACGCCATAATCGAGAGTGACTCGCCCCGGGTCCCCTGGTTCAAATTGAATTTCTTTTCAATTTGCATCTGATCGCCATGTACTCGGTGACTCGAATTTTCCTTGTAAGCGTTCTACGATTTCTCCAATTTTTTGTCATTTTGCACGGTGTAATAGTAATCTTTCAATTTTGTCAGCGCACTTTAGAGAGAAAATCAAGTTGCCAGGCAATCAAAGGACTTGAATGTCCACTGCCCCCTAATGTCACTTTATCTATCCACAAAAGCAGTCCCATAGAGAGGTAATGCTCCATATACATAAAGTATATCTTATCTTTATGCTTGATTCTCTTTCACAGCCAATAAAACAAAACCGCATTGCCAGACAACAATAAAATCTGGAAATCATGTCGACTGGTTTTTATGATCGCTTTACCGGTCTCCGGTAGTGCACGACAGAGTGGTGTCACTCCATATTCCTAATTATTGGCTGATCTTTATGGTTCTTCCTCTTTTACAACCAATAAAGCGAAATCAAGATATCAGACAACGACGGTAACCTAAAAACGGCATAAAACCGTGTCCACTGCTCTCTATCGTCTCGTTACCGGTCCCAAAGGAAATTCTATGGAGAGGTAATATTCCATACACGTAAATCATCCGTTAATTTTTCTGTCGCCTCTTATTTCACAAAAGGATAGAATAAAATCAAGATGTCGGAGAATAAAAATTCAAAAACCGCGTCCACTGCTCTCTATAATCTCGTTACCGGTCCCTAATTCAAAATTTCCTTTCTTCCTCGAACTTCTCCCGAAAAAATCCACTAAATTCGACGCCAGGATCCCGATCAAACTCTTAAATAGGGATTATAAAGTGATTAATCGACGCCCAAGGACTCGGGTGTTGTCGAAGGAACCGAGGCGAGAGGTGTAAAGTCGTAAAGAATGGGACCGATTTGGAGGACAAAGCGATCCTAGCCGGTTGCATCCGACGAAATTTATGAACTGATTCGTATGCAGGTTTGGCGGCGGGGTGTGGTTCGTTTTGGTCGCGTTTGCGGTATTCGGAGGCCTAATCGAAGTCGTTTCGTTTAGGCTCTCGAAAATCTCGTCCACCCACCGCGTCGGCGTCCGATCAAAGGGGAAACCGAAATGGGAGAAAGGGTGGGGTTCGAGCAAGGTACGGTGGGGTCTTGCTTTTCGGGAAGGCTGCGCTCCTGTGATCCGTGCCCCGACCCATAAATCCTACACCATAAACCGTGCAACGGGGTGAGAGCCGTGAACCGGAAGCACGTGCTCGACGAACCTCCCTTGTGTCACCATTTCACGCCAACGTGCGCAACAAATCCTTTACTCCTGCGGCTGCGAGCTTTTCTCAAGGACTCGAGCATCCTAAAATTTTCGAGTCTTCGGAAATTGGTGTTTCTCACTTTGTGAAAGTTGTGATTCCTATTTTTTTAACAGCAAGAATTATTTTTTTTTTCATCAAGTGAAAATTGATTTTATTTTTGTCTTCGACCTTATGCGACTATGTACGCTTTATTCGTAACCACACGTTTCAAGCGAACATACGATACAACTGTTTCCAACAGCTCATTGTAATTGATTTTTGTTGGATCGTTACAGGAAAAGACTAGACAGCGATTTTCGCGGTACAGTTAATCACCG
The DNA here is from genome assembly GCA_913789895.3 of Seladonia tumulorum. Classification (NCBI taxonomy): domain Eukaryota; kingdom Metazoa; phylum Arthropoda; class Insecta; order Hymenoptera; family Halictidae; genus Seladonia; species Seladonia tumulorum. Next base: position 22,045,371 of record OU565271.1, read on the forward strand.
GTACGCAAAATGGGGTCACCGTAGAAGGAGAACGATTCGAATGGTAAAATGTATTCTCGCCGAGCTGACAATTCCATTCAGTTCCCGGTTTCCTTGGTGCTTTGTATGCTTTTTGCGCGTACAGCGCGAGCAACTCGCTCTTGAAACACCTTTAGAGAGCAGGTTTTCAGAGCTGACACCTCGACTGCTGAGAGGTTTCCTTCCGGGAGGGGAAAAAATCGTGTCCGACGCGACGTTCTGGTTTCGTCCAACAATTCCCCACAATCAAACGATGATTCGGTACAGTGTGGATAATAATCGTCCTGTGTATTTTAGTCCGACGGCAACTATGACCGCTACAATAACCACGAGCGAACATCATCTTCGTAAAATGAAAAATCCTCTAACAAAATATTACCACAGAGATCCACTGACCCAATTCTAAATTTAAAAAATTGTTAACATCGCCATTGTGGCTCTTATTTTCAATCTCACTTCAAAATCAACCGTGATAGACTGCGGATCTTTGAAAAATAGAATAAAATAAAAATTGTCCAAGTAAGTTATATGAAATAATAATGCAGCTTCGTCATTTTCTCGATTACTTCGGGAAGAAAGAAAATCGCAAGTAAACATTGTCAACTCGGTATTTCAATTAAATTTTCGTTGAATGCTTCGTCGCGTCTGATCGAAGAAATCCAACTTTTCAGAAGTGTGATGTTCCTTCGGATATTTGAACGAGAGAGTAGCGTCACGGGCTCTAACGATCGTGATTTTCATATCGCCGTGTCACGGGGGCCGTCTCGCTCAAGAAAATTATCCCCGAAACAGGTTGACGCAGGTTAGTGTTATCCGAAAATATCCGGAAGGGTGTCGATTCTGAAACTAAGCCGCTTACCAGGGATATCCGTTCCAACCCCGCGCGCGAGACTACACAGAAAGTTGCAGTGTCTGTTGCGTGGGTGGTCCCCGTTCCCCGACTTCACCGAAAACAAAATAAATAACTGCTCCCATTTGACTTCAACCATCGCCACAATATGTTTCTACGTCTCCCCCGATATAATTTCAACGTGCATCTTTATTATTCTCTCCAACCCCTATCGCATCAAACAATTTCGTTCTATGTACTTCTTTGACACAAAAAATAATTTCCTTCGCTATCAACCCTAATTGTACGTGCTCGAGCGAAGAAAATTACCGAAATATTCCCCGAAAGCGTCCTTCGAACTTTACGTTTCACAATAATTGTGAAACAGGGGATCCGAAATAGGTCGTTTAAGCGTTTAAATTAAACTTGGCATAAAAATGTAGGTTTATTTATTGTCAAGTTCTTATGGAAACGCGAAGGTCCAGAGAAGGAAAGATACGAACTGGATCGCTTAAAAGCGAAGCGAATCACAAGGCCAAAACAAACTTCACTTTTCGAAGAGCAGAGCCAAGTTTTTATGGAAACGGAAAGGCCCGGAGAAGGAAAGATACGAAATGGACCGCTTAAGAGGAAAGTAGTGAATCACAAGGCCAAAACAAACTTGTCCGCGTTTCGTATCGAGGTCCAAACAGAATCGGTCGTTAATTTCGTGTATAAAAGCACTGGTATCGCGAAGGTTCCCGACCTTTCGATCTCTGCCTCCGTTTTTATGGACCGAACCACTATTTCCCACTGTTCCCTCCATTTTTTTTTACGAGGCACCACTTAAAAGCTTGAAACGTATGCGCACGAGAAGCAAAACGCGATCGGCGTTAAATTCTCGCCGCTCAAAATGGTTCTCTTTGTTCTCAAAAATAAATGACTGTTCGTTCCTAAGCGAAAGACTGGTTGCTCCATGATTTACATATTTATTTGGAATAAAAATCCACTGTATTCGGAATCTACAGATCCGACAAGCCTCTTGTACTTCGGCATTCGGAATCTTTGCGTTTAGATTCGGATAAAAAGTTTGAGGAAGACTTTTCGGTGGCTTCCTTTTCGAAAGAGGACTTTGGAGGCTTCGAGGAGGCTTATGGCATTCCGGTTGTCGAGTGTACGGCAAATAGGCGAACGGCCTATTGTAAACAGGATGGAACCGCGCAGGTTTCATTGTCGACCACAACATTTTCGCTGTGCGAAAGTTCACGCTAAATTATTGTTCGGTGGCTCGTCGAGTTTGTCACGGGCGAAAACCAGTCGCGACTCGGTGCGTTATTGCTGGATCGTGACTGCCTTTTGTGACGGGACTGAAAAAAAAAGATGGCCGACGTTCGAAGGCTAATTGGCTCCGTTTAACACCACGCTGCTAACTGGCCAAGCTGCTGCTAACTCTATTGCTTCCTTAATCGACGAATCCATGCGGTCGATGTTCCAGCGGACTAACTTGAAATTCGAATTTCATTGCTATTAGTATTGTGGGACTGTTTGCAACGGCGCTGAACGGGACCTTTGACATTTCACTTTCTAGCTCCTCTCTGTGGTCCATTTTACTTTTTAATGGTTTGGGTTTATTTTTAGCTCGGGTAACACAATTTTTCCAAAAAATTAACTTTTGTACAGATAACTTACCCAAAGCGAACGCCGAACAAAAAGCAGATTGGAGAGGGGTCAGAGCGAGCTTACAAAAGGTTAAGGGCCTACTCTTCCGAAGCAACATCTAAGATCGAAGGTGTCGGCTTCCTCGCGTGCAACAATCGCTGTGCAATCGCCGACTGCATCCCCCCTTCATGCTCGTAATTCCTTACACCATTTTCGGCCGCTTATGTATATTACACACCGGGGCGCGCCTTGTTCGAGACTCGGCCACCCTAATTTAATGCCGGTATTTAGTCTACGAGCCGGAGCACGCGCCAGAAAAGAAATTCTCCGACCTTATCCGTGGGCCGAAATTTAAAGGCGATTGCCGAAACGACCCTGATATCGATGCTTCGACAGTGTATTTCGGCGTCTTATACACCGTCGGTTTTACTTCGATAAATTTATAGACCTGCCTAATAAATTCCTTAGGACTTCGATCGACGGGATCGTGTGCACATAACACGCTCGGCTCTGGAAAGATCAATTTCTTTTATGGCCTTTCGAAAAAATTTTATTAGACTGGAAATCGGCCTTCGACATCGGTATCGAAGACAAAAGTACATTATTTTCATATTCTAGGTTAGAGATTTCAATTTTCCTTGCTCAAATTTCTGGTTACACTAACTCGAAACTGCTTCGACTGCGGGGGGTTGAAATTCGCGATGTTTAAAAAATAAATAAAAGAAAATATAGTTCAAGATGGAACACAGGAACCCCAATACTTTCTAGGCTAATTTTCACCTTCTTCGTTCAAATTGCCAGTCGCATTAGCTGAAAATGGCTTCGACCGGCCGAAGGATTAACATTCCCTAGACTTATGCCGCAAATAGATGGAAAAAGGAGTACCGTGGCCCATCAAAGGGCGGAAAGGGTTGAAGAACGATGGCGAAGGATCGACTGACAAGCGCCGCCCGTCACAGCAAAGGCTCGTCAATCCGTTTTGCTCGAGCGCGTCGCACGTTCTTCCCGAGAAAACCGATCGATCGATCGATCGACGATCGGCGCGTATTTTCGCGGCGCCGTGGCGATCTCGGCTCGCGCCGATGGCTCCAACGAGGAGACATTCCGTTCGCGATATATAAATATTCCAGGGACGCGTTTCCCTTCCCTTCTCGCGAGGCTCGGCACGTTCCCAAAACGTATCGCTATGCGCATCACGGGATTTTCTATCGTCGCACGCCGATCGCGAGAACCGCCGAACATGGCGAACGCACACCACCGACGGCCGAACATGGTGAATCCGTGGAGGTGCCGCGCATCCGTGGAGACACGCCGACATCGCGGACCTCGAAACGACCGGATCATCGAGATCATCAGTTTTAAGGCCTTTTGCGGCGGCCACCTCTTACGTAAGAACGATTTGACGAAAGACTGCAACAACCCAACTGGACTTCGTGCACCCTCGGGGATATCTCTGCTCGCACTTTAAATGGGAAACCAACCGGTAGCCGTGAAGATTCACGCTGGACTCTGCCTGTACTTATCTTCTTGTTATGTTCTTGCTTTTTTTTTAAGGGTTTCAAGATGGTGTGTTCGTTTTCTATGCGCGTCACAGTCTACATAGCGAACAAACGGAGTAAAACTCGGACCGGGGGATGGTTTTCATGAGTTTACAAACGGCAATGTTTGATCTAGCTAACTGGCAATTCATCCTATAAAACAGTACGACCCACCTACGCAACGGCACTTTCACCTCCTCGGCAAAGGGTCTTTCACCCTAATTGGAAATTTCAACGGTTCGATCCTCCCCGCTCGCTCGCAACAATGAGCTGCTCCGTCCCTAAAACGTATCAAGGATCGCGATCTAAATTTCTAAGCATCGCAGGGACAAGGAGAAGGCGCTCCTCCCGTTAATGCGCGCCTTTACCTTGATACGTGAAGAAATAGAGAGAGAGAAAGAGACCCCAAGTTCGGATGGCTAAAAAGGGACGCACGCTCTCCCGCCGATGGCACCAGCGTGAATAACAAAAGCCCGGTGGAACGTGCGTCGGTTCCGAAACAGAACGAAGGGATCGGTGAACACGGTGAATAAAGTGAATAAAGTGAATAAAGTGAATAAAGTGAATAAAGTGAACAAAGTGAACAGGGAAGTGCGCCGCGCGCGCGTGATAGTGGAATATTCATTCGAAGCCCACGATCGTCAACGCGATGAATTCACCGGCGAATCAAACGAGGGGAAGAAGATAGTCGCCCGGGTACCGGGTTTCTTCGACTCTAAGGGAGCCCACAAAGGCCGTTCTCTTCTAGGGCCCATTCAGTCCCTTCGTTACTTCTGTGTTTCCTCTTTTTTCGAACACGGTCGTAAATCAATGAAACGTTCTTCGTTTCCCGAACCGGTGACGCAACGCTTCTTTTCATTCTTTGACTCGGCCCATGGCGCACGCGGTCTGCTTTGTAATTGTTGGCAATTGGGATTAGGGACCATTTCATTTAACCCCTTGCCGTTTAATATTGCGTTAGGCTCGTTACGAATGTTTTGTACCGAATTTACTGCATATGGATTTTAAACAGGAATAGTATTTTGTCGCTTTGTTAGGATTGATATTGTCAATGTTAAGCGGTCTCGATCTCTTTTATGCAGAATTCGAAGACCGGAAAACGAAGTAAATCTGATCAATCAGGTATTTGTAAAAATTTAGGAAGAGTCAGATCAAAATTGAGAATGTTTGTAAAAATGTAGAAAGAATAGAAGAAAAATTGGGAATATAGAAGATTGTAAAAATGTGGGAAGAATGGAAAATTAGAGTTAAGACCGTACCATGCACGTTATTTCCTCGTTAACGCTAATCGATTGTGCTCCATTTACTGCAAATTGATTTTTCAACGCAACGTTCTAACAGAGGTGCGGCCCGCATCCAAGGCAAAGCAATATTGTATAGAGGAGCCGGAGATTGACTTTGCCGAGATTAAGTAACATTATTTATTCAACGACGACATTCGAAACTATAGGAAAAATTAGTATCAGGGTCGGATATTCTCCTTATCGATTCCCCTATCACCGTTTGCATAACGTTAGTTCTGCTCAACGTCGCACATTTCACCTTCGGATATAACAAAAATTCGCGTTTTTTTTAAGAATTTTAATCTTTGTCCTCGAACACCCATACAAATAGAAACTTCTCGTTTAATGGAGTGCGCGTTATGGCTGTGTGAACCGTCCTGCGGAGTATCGTTTATTTACGCTCGATACCCCGAACGGGAATCGGACGAAATGCTTTTTTTTTTATCAAATCTTCGTTCGGTTTACTCAAGCGAGGTTTATCGTCGAGTTTATCGCAGGTATGGTACCCCACGGCTACGCACAGGTACGCATTCGAGCTATCGTAGCTTCTGATAGCGTTATCGGCCTAGCACAAGAACGTTGGCGTGGCCCTCGCAGGATGCACTTTTCTCCAAGAGTTCAAGTTCAAGTGGTAACGATCGGTTTCAGGACGATTTTACAGGGAAAATTCGACCTTGGGCCTTCTCGACCCTTATTTTTTCCTTATTGCATTTCTCAAATTTTTCTTCCATCAACCTTTCGGTCGATATCCACTCCAAATTTTTTTTTCTAACTGCACCTCTCTGTACAATTCCATGAGAAATATAACTTTGAATCCCCATAATTTTTCAACCCCCATTTTGTCGGTGTCTCGCATTTTCTTGAGCCACGATTAAACTAATTGCTCTATTAGGACAAGTTATTTCGAAAACATTTTCTTTTTCATCAACTTCGCCATCCAGCAAGCACTTATTAAAATAATTGTCCCTTTAGTTTAGGGCAAGAGTTAAGAATTAAATTAGCAGGTTTTAATATGGATTTACCAGGTAAATACACGTTTTCAACCCCCTGTCTTCTCCACCCGATAATCATACAATTTTCTGGATACTTGCACAGTCTGAGATTATGCAACATACTTATACATAATGTACAACACAGTATTCAATAATATGGTAGTATAAAACAAGCTGATATCCCTAACGATTAAAATAAATCGCCGAGACATATTAATGAAGATATAGATTCAATAATCGTAGTACAGTCTAATTCAAAATTAACAACTGTATCAAAGGTGTCGAAAGACACATTTTAAAATTTGAAATAAAAATTTATTCAGGCTTCAAAGAAGAAAACACCGCGGTGGAAATGGTGTTAAGTGAATTCCGCAGCACCGATATTTCGCCGGTAACGGAAAAAATTGCTATAAATTCGCCGCAACGTGTACCAGGAATTTTTACTCTCGTGGTGACCGCATGTTCGGAACTGTTCCTCTTCCTCGTGGTTTTTGCGGGCCGAAAACTTCATTTTTACGGGCTCCCGGGCGCCTCTTGGGTCGCTCTTCAGGGAACGGGGCACCCCGGTGACTCGGAGAGGCCAGTTTCCTTCAGTTTCAGAACATCTGCTCGACGAGAGTACCACCGGCATTTTTTTTTTCACATTTTCGAATCTGGCCAGCCCGACGGAAGGGAACAGAGCACGGCCTTATGCCGTCGCGGGAAAAAATAAGAATCACTTCGTTACCGACGAAAATTTATACTTCTCGGCCTCATTAGCGACAAGAGCGTAATATGGGACACAGAAGCGCTGCCGAGCTTTTTTGTCTACTCGCATACTCGACGCTGCTTCTCGCGAGAAATTCATTAATCCGGGACGAGCGAGAGACCGAGAAAGAGAGAGAGAGAGAGAGAGAGAGAGAGAGAGACTGGTTTTTTCCGATCGAAAATTAGTCTCGTCAAAAAAACGTGTAAATTGAAGTAGTTACATTATGTCGGGGTTTGTGGGAGAAGTTGCAAGAGCATCCGGACGCGAGGACGAACAAATCGCGCATTAATTGATAATAATAAACCTACTCTCGCCGGGGAATTAGCATAAAAGTAATAGCGGTGGGCAGTGATGAAGCATAACGAAGTGACGGTGGATCGAGAAGAAGAAGAAAAGAAAAAATGAAAAAAAGGGGAACGTGCTCGTTGCGCGAAGTGTAATATGCAGGGGTGCAAAAAGATCAAAGAGGATAGTAGAACGTCGTCGCCAAACCAGTTGAAAGAACACCAAGTATGCTCGACGAGTTGCAACATAGTTGATTGTTTTGCGCGTTTAAACAAACACTGCGCGACTTTACGACTTCATCGCGCGCCGACTTTCGTTTGCTTCTCGGCAAACGGGAAACATTAGGCGTTAACTTTGTGTACACGCCGCATAGTTTATGTAAATTCGCCAATGAAGTTGGCGAAAAATTGCTGGCAATGGCCACTTGGAAAGCCGCTTAGCGTATTTCACTTCGAGATTATTTTCAACCACTTTGCAAGCAAAAGCAAACCAAGCCCTGTATGCACGTTGAAATATCGGTCGAATCGATTACAGAAAAAAATTCTCAAAATTCTCTGAAATTCGCAAAGATTGTCGAATCGTGCAGCGTTCACGCGAGAACGCTTTCGGAATTGGTGTTTTTAATCGGTCCGTCGACTCCTCGGAATATGGCTCCTATATTCGCAGCCTGGTCGCGTTTTATCGAGTGTCGCGCTTTTTGCATCCGGTTCGAATCCGATAAGAAACCGATCCATGGATCGAGAGGCGCGAGAAAAACGCGGGAGTGCCGTTTTACTCGATTCGAGTTGCGCGCACTTTTCCCGACCAGCCTAACTGTAATCCTGAACGGTCCGATTCAAGCACACCATGGTGCACCGTACCCCCATTCGCGGAAGAGATAACAAATGCAGCGACGTAACCGTGGAAATCCAATTTGCGAGCGAGCATTATCTTGTCCCTGGTCCAACCTGTTACAGAAGACGAGTCAACTACTCGCGCTCGCATAACTAGCCGCGCCACGTTTCCCCGGTGATTTCAATGCCCGGTGGGTGAGCGCTCGCATAATTCCTGCCGCGATCTACTATACGAGATGCTAGACTGTTTTCCAGTGTTCGCGGCACGAATTATTTGTTGGTTGCGGAGGAAAAATGGTGCAAGCAATTTTTGTCGTTCGAGGTTGAGGATCGTTCGATAAATTCGTACGGTTGCAAATACTAGTGTTCGATATTACGATATAAATGTTGTATCGTAAAAGATTAATGGTTCTACCGAATCGTTCGCATAGATATTTTCAAGACGTCGATGAAAACTGAAAAAACCACTAACAAATGTCGTCCGCGAATAAATGGACACCGAAAACAATTTTTCTCCATTCTCCCAAGCATGCAGAAAATTGTTGCACGCGACAAACATATTCCACCCAACCAATGAAACCAATATTTCCGTCAGAGTCCAGAATTAATATCTGATCGCAACGACAAAGATGATGTTCCTATCGATCCAACGCCGCCTGATTTCAATAAAAAAATTGCCACTCACCGGTCCCGGCGATTAGCGTTATCCCTCGAACTCATTCTCAAACTCGTTCGCTACGAACAGTTCGCACTATCAGCATTTTCCACGGTTCAAAGTTCACTCGGGACACGACGGTCGGTTCTCGGCGGGACAACGTATCGGAGAACAATGATCGTTTGCACACCGGAACGATTAGCGTGTGGCGGGAGCACGTGCGGGCCGGATGATACACTGAGAAACAGCACTCGGACTCTCGATGGACTCGCGACACAAGCCGAACCCGGAGAGCGACGACGTTTCTTCGCCGACGGCGCGTTTTCGTCTGACAGCCCGAGGCCCGCCGCGTGTCGGCGGCGGTACGCGCGCACGCGCAACCGCCTCCTGCATCCCCGCGTCTCGCGTGCCGATTGGCCGAGGCCGACTGGACTGGGTGCTGCACGCGACTCGGTTCACGTGTACCCCGCTGCACAGAGAATACATACATACGGTGCGCGTCCACGAGCTACCGTGCATCTGCATAGGCTTGCAGCCGGGAGCGGGGGTGGCGGTTTTTATTTTCGAGCACGGTTATTGTCTGTCCGAGCGGCGGATGGTGTCGGAGATGAGAGAAAGAGACAGCCGCAGCGATCACGATCGCCGGAGAGAGAAAGGTACGTGGAAAGATGTACGAGCGGCGAGAAAAAGCTTTCGGGAGATGGACCAGAGAGATAGCAAACGTAGTTGAGAGAACCCTTCACGATTTATTTAACCATTGCAATGATTTTAGAACTTGTTTGTTACTCGTAATTCCTATGGAGAAACAATTTTTATTGTGGAGGAAAAAGTGAGGGCTGAAAAAGCGGACTAAAAAAGGTAAAAGAAATTGGAAATTCAGTGAGCGGAGAAGGGTGACAAGAAGCGAAGAGGTCTGGAGAGAGTGGAGTACGGGGTAAAAGGATCTGCAAATATAGTGACTGGAGAGAGTCGCGCGAAGCAGAGAGTGTACCCTCCTTGGTATTCTCTCGTCGAGATGGCCCGATTTGCAATGCCCGCCACCTACAAGTTCCCCGGCGTATCAATGTTTGTGTAACGCGATTACACGCGTCGAACGACCAGTTTTATTGTCAGCTTGCGAAAGTCGCGAAGTGTCAATTCTTGGGCGCCGTTCAACAGCGTTGGCGTTCTTCCTGACCTAGCTGAACAATGCAGCGAATCGGTGAACGACCATTCCCGCGCGTCCGAACCACGCAATTATCGGTCTGCAAAGAATCCTTTCTTTTCCATCGATCTCGAGAACCGTGTATGGCAATTTCCTTTGTATCGTTTCGTTGCGCATCATTCTCCTCGTTTCAAATTTCAAGATATTCGAATTCGGGATATTCGACGCGCGTGTTGCGTGATTTTAAAAATAATAATATTATAATTATAATTTCAATAATCGTGAGACAACAAATTTGAAACCTCGCTCGACCGTGCGCTAAAAGATTTATGACCAACTTAAACTTCCCGTGTCCAACATCCGTCGCCAACCACACAAAACTGAACTGAACTGAAAATAGTCATCGAAACGGGACGGGGAATCGTGACGAGTCAACGGCAACAACGGTAGATCTATTATAATAGAAGCAGAGATTTGTCCGGGAAAAGAGCTCGCACCGTTGACAACATCGTAAGGGTTGACAGCGGACGTGGCCGGACCGTTGAATAGGACATCGTAGATAAGTTTAACGGTCTTGATGTTTCTCGGCCGTTGATCGTTCGGTTAGAAAACCGAACAGCATCACCGAACGAACGGGTTCCCGGAACGCGGCTCCGAATGAATTACAAAAACGACGACGCACGTGCGCCGTTTCCGGCGTTGCAGCAAATCACGACGTACTTCCGCTGGGTGCATTCGGCTGTTGGGGAACACAGCAAGGGAAAGACGAGCTACCGACGACGACGATATATGCCCGACACGAAACGCGCGTCGACGCACTTTTTTCTGAATTACGTGAACGCATTCACAATGGCCCGAAGAGATCACCGAGCGATAACGGCCGAAGCGCTCTTCTCTTCGGAAATGCTTCGCGAGAATCGATCAGATAAACGGCGCTATTAACTGCCGCAGAGTTCCCTGGAACTGCGTCGAGACTCGCGAAGTAACCTTTGCCTTTGCCATCTCGGCGACGAGAATTCTTTCCGCGTTTTACAAGCTCCATCGGGAACTCTGAGCGTTTAATTTTTGCGTGATCGTTTACTCGGTCGCTGTAAACGTCCCGGCTCGGCCAGGTGCAATGATTCTCGCAGCGGTTTGCATACACGAGCGATTAACAGGGAACAAGCGTCTCTAAAACCGCGCCGAGTATCATTCGAGCCATACCCTTTGAAATTAATTCAAATTGCCCTGGCGCGAAACGAGCGTAGGACCCACCGAGCGTTAACTACCTAATCGATTAGGCGGTCGACGTTCCCCGAGATACTTTCGGTATCGGTTGCGGCCGAGTTACAAGAGAGTTTCGAGGCGAGCAATTCGAGATAGAAGGTCCGGCGAGCGAAGGACGCGAAAGCGACACGCCACCAGCATCTGCTGTGCATTATTCCGAGGAGAGAAGGAGAGCGGAGAGAAAGATTCGTTAGAGGAGTTCCAGAGCCACGGGACACCGTGAACGATTTTCCCGGCGATGCCAGGGACCCTTTGATAGACTCTCCCGGAGCCGGTCGTTCTCGGAATTACGAATTACGTGCACGGATGCACGGTGAAATAATAAACGCTTTGTGGAAAAATCGAAAGCGGACCGTGTGGCCAGCGGATTTTATTACCGCTACCGCGACCCGTGGGAGTCGTCAAAGCTTTAATGACCGCGGGACGCATCAACTCGACGCGAGCCTCGTAGAAATTTCGATTTTTCGCCGTCGATCGAATGGCTCGAGTCGATTCGACTCGTTTACGATTTTATTTCTATATATAGAAAAACTTGCTTGGTTTTCTTTTTTAACGCTAAACGTACCGAGCTATAAACGTAACAGATACGTGTTCGGTTTCTTTGAAAAATTACAAGGTTTATTTAGACTTTGCGCGGTTCTTGCAATGCGTGCTCTACCAAAGATACGAATCGTTGTCGTATGAAAAATTGTCGGATAAAAAATCTAGAACCGGTCGTTTGACCGGTGGTGGTACGTTTAGTGTTAAACGTATGTTGGTTTTTAATAGAATATCATCGGCAATCTCTCTCTGTCAGAGGGGACTTAACAAGGGGACTTCGCATTTATTGAAATCATGAAAATCTGAGACGGGATAAGAGAACGAAGAAGAGACTGAATTAACGAAAGACCGAGATGAACGAGTCAAAGAGCAAGAGTTTAAAAAAGCGAAGAAGAGTAGAGAATAAGAAGGCGAGAAAGAGAAACGTTATCCAAGGCGACCCCAGCGGAACGAACCAGGGGGTTTCGTTTCGAGCATAGATAATGCTCGCAGCTAGTGAAAGCACGAGCGTGTCCGGCCATTGTGGCAGGATTTTTGCTTTCCGGGTGGCGTCGGTCCTTCGAGGAGCGGAACGCTCCGGTTGATTAGCATAGAACGCCCACCGTTCTCCTCTCGGCGAACAGTTTATCGCGCGGCGATGTGGCGATGCGGTCGAACCCTCGACCCGTGAAGTCACGGCTCGATCGAACGTTCTTTTCGATAGCTGATCCACTCGATTGCCAGGACACGGGCTCCGAGGAATTTCCTGGCGCTCGACTCCGTCTCTCTGTTTCACAAATCTCGATTAACGCTAAACTTACTGGAATCTGTCCTCGCTAAATAAAGATGACAAGTGTGCCATAAATACTTTTACCGTAAAACCACTTTCACTGTAAAACTGTATTATCGTAGAAGCATCTTTGTATGCTGTTTCAGTTTTTGGGTCTCTCTTCGAGTTTCCAGATTGTTCCAGATTTGCAACTTTTAACTCTCCCATTCTATCACACATGCCTCTCGCCCTTTCACTTTCTCATTTCACCATTCTTCTCCGACATTCTCGGTCTCTCGTTCTCTCTCCCTTTTTCCGTTCGCGTGCACGAGTACAAGTACGATCGTATAATAAAATTAGATAAACGGTGACATTGGCATCCTCTCGCCGTTCAGAAAAATGTCTTACCAAGTTCCATCATGCACGAATCATAAAATAGCCGTAAAGCCGTCATTTGCATAAGCATTCACCGTCGTTACAAAAGCAGAAGATGGTTATGCCCGTCGAGCGCGAGCGAACAAAAGACAGTTTAGCCGGTATTATTAATCTCTGGAATCGTAGACACGTTTTCGACGGGTCATCCTCGGCGCACGCTTTCGATTCCTCCCAGTCATCACCTTCAGGGACACCCTGTGCATCATCGACGAAAAATCATGCTACGGCCGGGACCACTTAGGCGCGAGCTACTTATTGTCCGTCATTATCGGCGGAACAAAAGCCTGTTACGAGCGTCGTCGTGGATCGTTCGCGAAATCGCGCGCGCCGCATTAAATCACGGTTAATGCACGGTCAACGGAGCCAAGAGAATGAGAGAGAGAATGGCAACGTTTGACAGCGTTAAAAAGATCGCCACGACAAATGATCCAACCGGCTATCTCTCGCGGCGAGAGACTACCAACAACGCTTGTAAACGGCTTGTCGGCCGCTGACAACAGTATTTGTCTCTGCAGCCTCGATCGAAAAGATTTATCCTCGCAGAACGGACGATGACTGCATAGGGCGAGCGAATGAACAGCTACCAGCGGATGAACATAATTCGCGTCAAACGGAAAAATTACTTTTACGATGCCCTCTGCTTGTTAGAAACTTACAGTAATAATTTATAACTTATAGGAACTCATTGAAATCTACATCGCTTTTAAGCGATATCTCGTTGAAAATCGAAGAACCATTGGCACGATCAAATAGAAAATAATTTCATATTTCACGTTCCATGGTACGAAATATAAATAAATTGTTAAATTGGTAAATCCACCGAAACAGCATAAGGTAAAGGCACCAGTAAGTTGACCATTAAGCGCACTTATAAGTGCACTTTTGATGAAAGCGAACCTCGGATGCCATACCGTCTGTTGTTTAAATTTCAAAACAATAAGAACATTTCAAACCTTATTTTCCGTTTTTCTATAAAATGGTCAACTACTGGTACATGGTGCCTTTAGCTTAATTCTAATTTACAACATTAAATCTAAAAATCTTTATTACTTCCATTTGTATTTTACAACTAGAAGAAAAAAAAATTAAACAGATCAAAAGTAAAATACAGAATAATCAAATTGAAAGAATACGACGACACGGGACACCATGGGTCACGAATCTTGGATCAAAAGAGAGAAAGAGCAGAGTTTAATTGCTTAATGAGCACGATCGCGTTCAAAGCAGCTGGCGTGTGTCAAATAATATTTAACGATGCGTGGGTGTGACCGGTGGCAGGAGGAAATGGAAGAAATTGAAGAAAATAGGATAGAATTGATACGAATAGACGAAGACAGATGCAAGTGATTCGAAGTAGATCATCGAGCCGGACGAAGTCAGACGGATAGAACGTATGAAAATGTATTGCAGAAAAAATAGCCCGTAGCGGATGAAAATGGATCATCACGGGCGACAATGAACCAAGAAGGATGGAAGCAGATCGTGCAGTGTAACGCAGGAGGTTAAAATAGATCGAGATAGATCGTAATAGACGACGCAAATGGAATTGAAGTCGACGAAAATAGACGAGAATCGCCGAAGATAGATCCGAGTGGATGGGAAATGGACCGTAACGAACGGAGACAGCGAATCAATGAAATGATCGTTTGGAAGAAAAATCGTTGGATTATTCGCTATCTCCCTTCGATCGACAGGTGACCGGATTTAGAGTGATTTCGGTCCATTTTGTCGCAGATGCATTCCAATCCAAGGAAAACGAAAGTTCGCGTCGCTGAATCGCTTCGAAATTACACACGATTCGCGTGTGTCGACGACAATAGACTTTTCCGAAAATAAAGAGGATTCCGAGGGATAGAGAATAGGGGTTTCATAGAAAATTTCGCCGATTCGGGATATCGTGCGACAAAGTATGCGCCGGGAGGCTGACTCCGCGTGCTGCAGCCATTCTGATCCGGCGACAATGAACCGTAAAACCAGGCTTTTACATCAGAATGAGCCCACATGGGACACGAGCACCGAGTCCTCGACGTAACGCCGCCCCGCCGGCACAATGACCGATTCACGGTCGCGGGATCATGCGACAATACGCGCTTGTTTGCCGGCACAATGAACAAACGGCAATTCGATGGCCCGCCGCAGACAGCTGCACGTGAGAAAATATTTGGGAGAACCTGCGGAGCATCCACCGAGCGAATCTCGATCCACCATCGATCGAATTCGCGGAAATGTTCCGCATACGGGCGATCGATAATTCGCAATCGACTCTGAGATCACTCGAATCGAGATTCGGGTTCCCTGTGATTCTCAAGCTGCATGTTATCGTAGATATAAATGTAGGTGAAATCCGTGAACACGATGGAAGAAGTTAAAATTGTTGCCAAGCTAGTTTCAACTTGCCAAAATTATTAAAAGAAACCGTCCATTTTTACCGAAGCCATGTTTCGTGCAATCGATTTAGAACATTTTTATTCAGCATAAATAAACCCCACTGACTGTTTTCAAAGTACAATGAAGTCTTGATCCGAGCTCGATCCTCGGGTCCGTGACATACATCGTGCAGGTTTACTATTCGAAGAGTTACATAAATTTTTCTAGTTATCGATTGGATAAAAATAAATATTGAATATATCAGAGAATCAAGTTTTTAGGCGAACTATATAGCTCCGTTTGCCTCGGATCGAGACTTTATTACGAAAAGAGGTACATGCAGCGTCTATATCTTTTAATTAATACAATTTTTATTTTCCATAAAAATCCGCAGTCTAATGTACAATTTGTACAATTTGTACAATTTGTACAATTTGTTCCCCAAAAACAGAAGTTACTCAACATTTACGCTTGCTCGGAGAATTCCAAAGTGGCGAAACAATTTCCCTAGATCAGAATTCAAACGTTCGTTCACCGACAAAGGAAGGTTATGCACAAAATGAAGCACAAGGGAGGAACGAGTGTCGGGCCGCGGAACCATGTCCGTGGGAACATAATAGTGTTCCCGGTCTCGAAAAACAGGTATTTAAACGAGATCGTGGAAAAGGCGTTCAATTAATTAAGCGGCAATCAGCGGACATCGGTCTTCGTGTCATTCTCGTTTCGAGATAGCTCGATTAAGTGTCGTGTTAAACGCTCGATTAAATTCGCGTGTCTGGCCGCCGCCGGGGCTCCGATAAATGTTCACTTTCGTTTCCTCCTCGCGCGGGAAAGAAGGGATTTCGTTCACAGGGAAGTTTCGCCGGTTCCTTTCTCGCTGCATACGAGTACTATGCGAACCGCGGCGTCTGCTCGGTCGCGTCACCTCTCGTCCCGAAGGCTTATTTATCTGCATCGCGATCGACCGCGTCAGCCGGGACCACCGCGATGAAAACTGGTTTCTCTCCGAATGAGTAAAGACGACACGCGAGGACGTACCGGTTCCATGTGTCCTCGTTAAAGATACCGGGGCACCGGAGGCGGGCTCGATCGCGAAAAACGATAGATCGCGATCCCGGTCGCTCGTCTCCGTTGCTCGCCTTAACGGTTCCCGCGGACGAACGACTTTCCGTTTCGACGGAAAACGCGCCCGAGATCCTTCGGAACGGTTTACCGACCCGACCGACACAGACACCTTTTTAACGCTAAACCTACCAAGCGTTCACGCTCGAACTACCGAGTAATAAATACAGCCGATGAATATTACTTTGTAACAATGACAAGACTACATCTATTCGAACCTAACACCATCTTTATTCTAACATGTGCTTCAATGAAAAAGGTCCGGGGAATCGGAACGCTATATTTTCGGATGCGCCACGCGCGCACGTAATTGAGCTAATCGCGCCTTCGCCTTGACACACGAGTTGCGTCGCCCCGACGAAAATATCCGGCGTCTGCCGTGGAATTGGCCCGTTCCGTCCAGATCAGAGTAGTTACGAGTTCGAACACTTTTCTCGGTGGCTCGGACCGAAATCGAAACACGGACACGTGCGAAACACAGACTATAAATTACGAAACAACGAATCTACGCTTGTGGGCATTAGGGTGGACCTTAGTTGCTCTTGTGCAAAATTTTTTTTTTTAATTCATTTGATGCGACCCTTGCAATCTGTTCTACTCGGTAAAAAACTAATTCCCTCCAAATTTCAAGTCGATCGGACAAAGGGAAGACGTGTCGCAACGAGTTTGTTTATGCAAAAAATTTTTATTTTGCGAAAAATGAAAAAGTACACATTTTTTCAATCCCACTGGTCATTAAACACTATTTTAATGTAATGTTCTTATTATATCAAAGCAAAAATTACATTGTTTAATGAATTTGTTTAAGCAAAATTTTTAATATTTATTTTTTAAATATAAAATTTGATCTCACATTAATATAAGGAAAAGTAGAAAAAGACAGTTAAATACTTATAATTAAATATTTTATTTATAGGCCTAATTATAATAAGAGTATAAATAATTTTTAAAAATCTGTACTTAATGTTGTTTTATCAATTTTTGGGTATTTTTCCCTATAATCGGTTACAATTTGTAATATGAATTGTTTTTCTTCTTCGTTTTTGCATAACGTTAAATTATAATCTTTCATTAATTTTACTTCTCTTTCTGCAACGTCATTCACAACTTCTAATTTTGTTATAATACCTATCGCTTCGGTATAATTATTATTAGTTTCCCACAGTGCTGGATCAATTAAAAGAAAATCTGAATTTATATTGAACCGTTTGAAAAAATTATTTGATTCAGATGATACGAAATGTTGTATTTCCAAATTCGCAAGATTTTTAATTTCTATAGTCGTTGTCATGTATCTCTTATAATTATTATTATTGTTTACATTTTGTAGTGCTTGCACCATCGATCTTTTTGTTTCTACTGAAACTTTTTTATCAAAAAACGATAGCGCCGCATTCTCCGGTGACAAGTACCATAAATGGTTCACAATTTTTTTTAATGCCACATCGCTTATTTCTTCGTTAACATTTTTGTAATGAATTATATTTTTGATGAATTCTAGATCTACACGTGGCGCCATAGCAGCCATTGGGGTCAAAATCCACGGCTCAATATAAATGTTAATTAGAAATACACATGTATCTCTAATGCTACTATACTCTTCCTGGTTGAGAGGAAATTCGTTTCGAAAAATAAATATTTTTAAAGTGTATATTATTTTAGCCATCCACCTCGCATGGTGAAATGCGCCAGGCATTTTGAATGAAATGCCACCCAAAGGAATCCCCCCAAGAAAAATTATTGCTAATTCTAAAAGTTCTTTGTAGTCATCTCTTGGGTGACTCATGTTTGTGTAATTTTTAAAAATTTCGATTTTTTTTTGTATATCATTAATATGTTTCAGAACGTAATCGTCGTGCGTTCCCGAGCGTAGACAATACAACGACGCGACCGTTTGGCGCGCTCATAGCTCTACTCCGTAATGTAATAAACCAAAATATTGACAATATTGTTGAAACTTTCAAGTAAAATTTCTTATTATACAACCAAAAGATGATATTTTTATGTTATAACAGTAACTCTTATCATTAAAACATAAAATTTAAGTTGCATGTAAAATTAAAGGGAAATTACTGAAATTTTCAAACTTCAAACCGATTGCGACACCCTTTCCTGTTGTCCAATTGAGTTCTTCTTTTGCAGAACTTATTTTTTTTGGATCTGGAACAGATCTAGGGGGTCGCATAAAAAAAATCAGATGGTCGAAAAATAAGGTCCACCCTAGTGGGCATCCAATTCGAGTGGCAAAGGGTTTTCGAGACGAATAATTTCAACAGTTTTGGTAGACGTTCGAAAAGGTGGAAATGCGCAGCGCTTGTGGATCGCAGAGAGCGGCCCTGACCCAAATGTTCGTGTTAATATTTACAAGATCTACGCACCCCGATCGATGCGATCGAAAACAAGCTTCTTCGTTCCCGCAGGTTCTCGCTAGCGAACGCACCGGAAGGATTTCGGATAAGAACCGTTTACCTTGAGACGGTTTCTCCGTGTTCGACCACTCGGAACGTTAAGCAGGGAAATTGGGGCTTAATAAAGAACTTTAATGTAACCAGGTGAACGGGGGAAACGCGTGTACCCTTCGCTCGGCGGCTAATTGCCGTCCGGCCGGAACGTCTGCGAATGCTCGCATTAATACGAGCACGGGCAGAGATGTTCGCCGATGATTGTGAAAGTGGTTCGAGCCATTAAACTCTTTTAATTTCGGAAATTTTGTGTGCTCACCGTCGCTTTTAAAGAGCGGCTTTGCACGGCCGTAATAACCAGTCTTTTCATTCAATTTTTACCAACGGTTCGATTAAGTTGTTTTCGCGGCAGATATTTCGATAGAACCGACCGGTAGGAATGCAAATTTTGTTCTTGTTCTTGTTCGACACAACCCACCGAACGCAAAACGTATAAAAGTGGAGCGCCTTACGATAGCGAAGAGATCGAATTTAATTCAACTTTGCACAGTCTACGTGAATTCAGTCGTTTCAGAGTTTTCACAATTTCTGTTCTTCTTATGTCTTCTCTGTATCCGGTAAAAATATTCCAGGTGAGAGAGAAGGTTGTAAAAATCAACCCTTAAAGTGTTCCCCACGATTCTGACCGACTGGAATTCTTTAAAAAAAATTTTTTTTTTTTAAATAAAGGTTTAACGTCGCATCAACTGCATGGTTATTAGCGACGAACAGGGGTATCGTTATAGTACAACTTGCTGGATTCTCGATTCCTTAATAAATTCCAATAGATCTTGTATTTTATCTTCGTCAAGATTCTCTTTCAGTGTTCTTCCTATTTTGTATCTTTCTCGTAACGTATTATATTTGGGGCAAGTTAATATCAGGTGGTTAATCGATGTCGGTATGTTGCATGTTTCACAAATTGGTACTGGACCTTTTGTCATCGGGAACGAGTGTGTTCCCTTAGCGTGGCCTATTCTAATTCTCGATAGGGTAACTTGATCCCTCCTTTTCAGGACACGCCTTACTTTACGCCTTATTTTAAAATTTTGGTATATCGCTGTGAGAGACTGTAGGGCCAATAGCTCGGAATAGAATGATGCGGCCGTTGGTCAGGTGCGGAGAGATATCATCTCGCAGAGAGTGGTTCGGCGTTCAATCAGACGAGCCTTACTGCAATCTCTCGGAGAGCAGCTCGTGTACAGATAAGGCGAGCGGCGCTCCGGATCTTATCAATGGAAGCTGTACACGAGAAACGTTACGCGTACCGTCGATAACACCGCGTTCCACCTCCAAAAAAGAAACATCGCGAAACAGGAGGAACGAGAGTGTGTGTGTGCGAGAGAGAAAGAGAGAGAGAGAGAGAGAAAGAGGGGGGGGGAGACGGAGACGAAGCAAAACAACGCGTTCGAGACGGAGACGATCGTCGATCGCCATCGACCTCCGCTTATCGCAATTATTCAGGTACAATTATCGTCACGTTTCTCGCTGACACTGGCGTTTAACTCGGAACGCAATCGCCGCTCGATTGCTTCATTACATGCTGGCTGATTTTTCGATATCCGATAATGAAACGATCTTAGTCGCCTGCCGGTGCCGTCTCCCCTTCTGGATCAAGATGGCTGACCTTTTTTGCCGCTAGTTGATCTCTTTATTTCAGATTCTTGGAAATTACTCTGCTCGGTTAAACGCAGCTGTTTTTGCATTTGCTACAGGACGACGACGTTATTATGTATTTCCATCTGGATTTTCTTACATCGTCCGGTGTGTGTACAAGAGCGAAGTCGGGCAGTCTCGAGAAAATTAGACTGAAATATGTGAATTTTTGTGAAGTTCATGCGAGAGCACGTGGAATGGAACGAAAGGAGACAACGTTCTCTCCGCTGATCGAAATGGACTGCGATTCTCGATAAGAGACCAGAGATCAACAATAATTTATGTCTTAAAAATTATAGCTGATGGAAAAAAATATATGACCACAGACTCTTGGAGGGTGATTCAAGGATGATTCGGTAGCCACGTGTCGAGCAAATCATCGAACCACGAGCACCACAGCAGCATTCCCGTGTCCCACGAATGTGTTCCATGGGATCGATCAATTAGGTCACCGGTCGGTGGCTCGATCGAGCGGGAATCGACAATAAATCGGCGCGGATACCTCCCAGAAGGCACCGGCCAGCAAGACTTCTCTATTTCTAGCAGCGCGACAGATAAGATCTCGTGTTTAACCGCGGACAGTGTTTCATTAAAAAAGCTGAGCTGCGACGATGAAATCGAAGGGCAAAAAGAAAACCGGAACCAGCAAGAAAAGCGTGTGCGGTAGCCGGTGGGATGTTATCCGATGCCGATCGAGATTAAGGTGGCGGGATCTACGACGCGGAGCAGCGGCCCGGCTACCGTCCTCGGCTTTAATGATGATTAACGCGGTACGCCGGTTGTTTCATCGTTTCGGAGAACAATCCGTGGTTAACGAGGAATGCGTGGCTCGGCTGGCAAAAGCGTGCCACGTCGTGCGAATTATCACAGTATTTTCTTTTTTTAAGACTAAAACTCGCAATTTAACCCTTAGCACTCGAATGGTGCCTGTAACGCACCGCTAAAAATTGCTGTATCGTTATTAAAAATATTTTTGACATCGTTAAATTTGTTTGTAGTCGATAAATTACTAAACATTTCGGTATTGTACGAGTTTTTCGTACGTATAACATGAAAAAATATATATGGAAGGCTAATATTCTAGGTCGGAAGAAATGTTTCATTTTGGAATTAAAATAGCTTCGAGTGCAAAGGGTTAAATTATCAGAGACTGGTTTAAACTAAAATCGGTGAATCTTGTTATCGAAATTTTTCTAAACGATCGCGCAAGCTCGAGACGCCACGCCAGTATCCAGGACGATACGAAAGGGTAAATGAATTTAAAAAAGAGAAGCCCGGAACAGACGAGGGTTAATATGTAATTAAATTAATGGTCGTATCAGTGCGGCCGAGACGAGGCTGGTCGGCGGTTCCAGCTGCTTAGCGGAGTCTAAAAAAGGGCGGAACATGTGCGCGCGTCTTTCATAGCTCTCGATTAATCTCGTATCAGCGTCGGTGTACGAGGCAGCCGAAGCGGCGAGCATCGTCGGGAAAGAAAATTTATCGGTCGAGGAAAACAGCACGGTGGAATCCTCGGCGGAACGCGGATCCTGTTAACAAACGCTCGCGCAGGTAGTCGTACAGAGGCGTGAACCTGCGATACAAATTGCCGATCCGCCGATATTCGAGTTCCCCGAGGGACACCGGACCCTCGGAAAAACGAAATCGCTCGTATATCTCGGAGGTGGTTCGGAATCTCGCGCGCTAAATCCCGCTAATAACCGAGGAATGTTGTTCGCGGGGACGCCGGCGAGCGCTTCTCCAACTATGGATCCTCGGCACGAGATGAAAAATCATCGAGGCAGATTACCCGGAGCGGCCCTGCGCCGGCAGAGAGAACGAGAAATCGGACCGATTAAGGCGAGAATCCCATTTAGCAGCCTGAAAAGATCGATCTTTCATCTTTTTTTTTTCGTTTTCGTTGCCGTAATCGATAGCGGCATACACCCGGATCGTATTCGCGAAGTGGCCGACTGAAATTTTAAGTGGTTGCGAGGATATAAATCACCAGGCGGCTTGTTAAACGGTGGAAAGCAAGATTCCTCCTCACAGCTGTACGGAAAGGGAAGATTTTTCTCTGGAGAAAGTACCGGATCGATCGACTCGGAATTTTAACTGTACGTTCAACGAGTAGTCTATAGTTCTTTGTTTCTGATTTAATCGCCATTGTTCCGGGAACTTTTGACGGAGAACATCGAACAGTTTTGCTCAGGAGAAAGTACCACCGGAATGTTAACGTTGACCGTCGAGAAACACGATTTATCTTGAGGTTTTAAAACTTTTGCGATCATCCAATAAATCCTGTCCACAAAGGGTTAATAGTTCCTCGGCGCAGGATCGCATCAGACAGGTTTTAAACCGAATTAAGCGCAATCGCGGCCGATTAAGCGGGGAGCTAATCACTGCGGATTAGCGCGAGTCGAAGGGGGTCTGGCCGCCGATAGCCAGCCACCCCGAAGAAAAATGAATCGACCGATACACGACGACAAGATAACGTATTCCCCTTTCGTCGGGCAGATATATCTGTCGATCATAATTCACGGTGGCCCCGGAGGAAACTCGCGGAGAGGGCAACGAGAGAGAGAGAGAGAGAGAGAGAGAGAGAGAGAGAGAGAGAGAGAGAGAGAGAAAGAGGAGAAGCCACGGTCGAGGTGCCTGGAGTTTGCGCGGGCAAAACGGACTCTCGCAATCTTTTCTAATTATCTCGTTCCAGTGCGTATTGCGAGCCGTAATCGGATATGCTAATGGGGAACAGGGAAACGTAACGATGTTACCTATCTTTTTATGTCGCCGTTGCGCACCCTCGAGGAACACCCTTCTCTCGAACCGTTGTTGCTCGTCCCTTCTCCCTTCGCACTTCTTCCTCGCGTCCATCTCTGCCCGTTGGGAGCCAGCCACTCGCGACCGCGGCCGTGATCGGAAGAACAACTCTTCGCCGCCAAGTAATAACCGTATCCGTAAATAATAACCGTCCTGCGCGCACGGCGAGCCGTAATTAACCTTCGATATGAAATATTGCCGCGTCACGGACGCCTTCGTTTTTCCGTTAATTAGCCCGGTTTCGATGGACGTCCTCCTCTTCAACGTCACCGACATTTTCGGCCTTGCTTGCTCCACCTGGAAAAATTCGGCTCACCCGAGATCCGTTATCGATAACGAGGGCGGCCACTGTCTCGCTAACGACGCTGACTAACAGCTCCGAACGTTCCGACGATCCTCCTCAAAACCATTTTTCCACGTGGAAATAGGTTGCGAGCCTTGAGAATCTTACTCCTCTCTTGGGAGTCTCGCTCCACTGGGATCTGGTTAACGATCTCGACGGCCGGCCGCGGCCGAGTTGTCAGCTCGATGGATCATCTCTGACGATGCGCGGCATGTTTTCTCCGATTCTGGGACACTCTCAGAATTTCATGAAACGATTTCGCTGTCTTCGAAGCGTGTAGGGTGCTAAGACTACGAAATTGGAATTTCCATGGTTTCAAAAACATTGGAAAATAACTGTCAACTTGCAGAATTTTCAATGGCGATAACTTATCGACCTGTAGCAATATCATAATGCTAATCTGACAGGTTTAACGACGTCTCGAGTGTCAGATTTACTTGCGCCTCAAGACCCATCGAGTCATTTTTGATCGAATCTGGATCGTCCAAGGATTAAGGTCGATTGTTTCGTCCGATAACGAAGATACGAGCAGTTCGAAGTTCATCGTTCGAGTCAAACTGTAAATCTGGATCAAAGTCTATCCGATGGATAAACTTCCGTGTATAAATAAATGATTTACCGTGGATAAGTCTTCTCGATCCACATTGTCCTACATAATCTTTATTTTTCGGAAGCTTGAACCTGTTTATGTTCTTAAACGCAAACGAAGATAGAGATCTCCCGCCGACTCGATGGATATCGACGACTCTCGAGGAAGCAAATTTTTATTTTGCATAAAGATCCACGGTTCAATTTTTCGTAATTAGTCCCGGACTCTATAATTTTCTCCAACTCGAAGGTAAAGATCCGATCTCGTCTATTTATCTTCTCTGGTTCCGATTTGCCGCAACCGACAAAAAAAAAAATTTCTATTTTGCATACAGATCGACAGGCTACTTATATTACTAATTACCTGGAATTTCTTTATTTTCTCGAACACGAAGATAGGGATCTCGTAATGTATTTATATTCTCCGGCTCTGACTTGAAAATTTTTATTTTCCATAAATATCGACAGAGTTCCATTATCTACCTGTTGGCTCGAATTTCTTTATTTTCTCAAACTCCGAACGAAGACGGGTATGCTTGTATTCTCCGACTCTGATTTATGACAATCGATCAGGCGAACGTCCGTTTAGCATACACGACCTGGTAATCGTTAGCTCGAATTTCTTAACTTTTTCGAACGCGAACGAAGATACAGATCTTGCCGGGTGTATGCGCTCGTTCGTCGCAGCGTTTGCTTCCGAGAATCCCTTCGGCACGACCGATCCAGATCCTTTTGTCTTCCGCGCATGATCCAGCCACGCATCGTCGCGCAGTAATTGGCGGAATGAGCGCAACGAGGTCGAGTGATTGGCGAGTCTCTCTCTCCGCGAGGTTCCTTCGAGCCTTCAGCTTCGATTCTGCTTCGCTTCTGCTTCTTCTGCTTCTGCTCGTCCGATGCTCGGTAATTGCCTTACGATTCCGTTGTTCGTTCCGCGAATTGACCCTCGGGGGCACCGTCGTCGTCCAGGGTCACCGCGATTCCGAAGTGCCGTCGACCAACTAGATTGCAGGTATCTTCGTGTTTTGAATAAACATACCTCGCACGCTCGCTACCACCCGTCACACGCGTCCGACGATCATGATTTTTGCGATTCTACCTTTGGACACTCGAATGTAAAGGTTAAAGAAAACTGGAGTCGAGAGAGAGAGAGAGAAAATAAGAGAGTGCTTCCAGCCTCAATAATTTTAATTATTTAACAGCCGCATCTCTGTGCACCCATCCTTCATTTTGTATAAATGAATTTGCATAAATAGATATGGAATATATTTTTCATTTGTTTGTTGCGTCGGTAACGTGAACATTCCGAACATTCCGCATTTGCGTGAGCGGTGCATAAAGTCCACCTGCCGATACCACCTAACGCAATTATAAATTTTACGGTGGTTTTATGGACACCCATAGCGGGATGCCCCTCTGTGCGTCGTGACGGGGCGGGGGTATAAAAATTTTTAATGGAATTTAACCCGGTCTTTGCACGTCCTACCTTTCTGCCTAATAAAGTCTAGTAACAGCGGAAATCATTTTCAGTTTGTTTTTTTCCGTTCATAAATTTATGCCTAAGAATTAGCATAGAAATCCACGTGATCTAATTACGTGTCCATTATAATTAGGTAGTCTGCGGATTTTATGCGTTTCAAGCGTCGCATCGTCGAACAAAAAAACACGTAGATTATCTGGCGACTTTTTAAGTATGTACAGTAAAACACCAAATATTTTTTACACTAATCAAAAATTCCGTAAATGTTAGTTGGTATCCTTGCACACTTAATTCGTCGAAAGTACAATAACTATCGCACAAACTGAGCACTCTAAAATATAATCTGCACACAAAATAAAAATTCTTTAAAATTCTCTTGGACACTCTCGTTCGGCGTGCTTCACGATGAACTATACGTCGAGCGACAGCATGGTGCAGAAAAACTCGAGGGTAGGAGCGATCGAGCAGTCGTCGAGGCATCTCTTATTTGCGGTGAGCCGCAGTTGCGGTCGGCAGTATTATGCAATCAGACTATTAGCAGCTGGCATTATCGGTCCCCGCAAAATAGCTTGGTAAGGCGTTGCTCGTGGTCGCCAACTATAAATATCGATGATCTATCGGTCCCGGGGCCTGTACACGGCCGATCGGTTCTGCGCACAGTTTTCTCTGTCATTTCCGGCGGTGTGTATCGATCCGATCGAAATCGTCGATCGCGGAACGGGGTGTTGTTGGTACCACGGGCAAAGTCGACGCCGTGGACTCGCCTAATCGCGGCCGATACCGGAATCGTGTGCACGCTCGGACGAACGCGAGCCCGTACGAACATTGTTATCCGGGATCTGTTTGAGGGATCATGCGCTGTCGTGATCTACGGGTAGCGATGGGAATACGATCGATGCTCGATAGACCGTGCACGGCGCGCATGCTAGCACGAGGCAGGGAACGTGCGAACAAACGGAAAACTTCCGAGTACATGGGCCCTGGGTGATGTCGACTCGACATCCCGTACAACCGTGTCCGGACGTTTCTCAAGATACGATGCGAGCATAAAGTGTTTCTGATAACGCGACTGAAACGACCTGTATGCGCAGTAGTGCTGGCTACTTGCTCCTGTCGCTTGCCAGTGTGCGAGATAACGGGAATGTTTCATTGATTTGCCGGGAGATTTCTTCCGGAGGAATGGCTTCGGAATTTGTGAAACGTATGCTCGCTCGAATTGTCTTTTATTCGAATTTCGATCGCGGACCCATTCCTATAGTTGTGAGAGTACAAGACAACGTTACGTTTTCTTCTCGCTCGAATAACTCGACACTCTCAACCTTTTAGTCAAAAACATGTACCAGATAATCAGCCTGTAGGAATCCTTTTCCATATAAATAGTCTCGACAAGGTGAATAAATGGAACAGCCTGTAGAGTTGAATCCGGGTACACACACACAGAGAGAGAGAGAGAGAGAGAGAGAGAGAGAGAGAGAGAGAGAGAGAGGAAGAGAGAGAAGCATCGATCTTCGAAACTGAGGATAAATTCCTCGGGGGACATCGGAGTCGGTCGGTCCCATCGCTGGATCTTCCTGTGGATCCCGGCGTGGATCACGGGTTTCCGTATTCCGGTCGGTGAGTCGGGTAGGCGATCGGGTCACGATCGTGTAACCGATTTCGTGTACACGGGTCGCTTGTGAAAATACGGCCAGCCACCGAGCAACGAGAGGAAGTACTTAGCCCGGCGCTGCTGCGTGTTGATTTAATCGTCGGTTTCGTTTTTTTTTCCTTGTCCGTGGCGAAAAATAATCCGAGAGTATCCCTCTCGCGGGCCAACAGCCGTATTTCTCTCGGCGACACGTGTTAACCGCATTGTAAACAGAGAACAAGACCCGCGATAATAAACTTCGCGAGAATTCGCTGCTTTTGGTGGAAACGATTGATTCGCGGAACCGTGTTTTTCTCCATTTAGTAGCGCTCCTGTTTCCGCGAATCGTGTTTCCGACACGAAAGAATTACTATCATAGCAGAATTCAGGGGATATAGTTGCCCTCTCTCGTGGGAAAAAATTGTTGGTTGCCACAATCGAAATTTTATTCGATACACACTTCTACTTTCAGATGATTATTTCGATCGTTTGTCACAATGCGAATCGATAAATTGTCGTACCAACTTAAAACGCCTTTTAAATATTTAATATCGTCCTTCTTAATTGAAAGTTCAGGCGCGATAGAGTTGAAACGTTAATCTGCAGATGTTCACCTAAACGCTGTCCCGCGGACTAATTAATGGAGCCGGGGAGTTAAGACATTCCATAATGGCATTAAGGGGTGTTGAATTGCAAACTCGACCAGGAGAACGTCCCGAAGTGGTTTCAAACTGTCCAGCGTGCTGACTTTCCAAGAATTATGTATAACGTAAATGCGAGCAGCAGCCTGAAGACTTATAATAATTGCAAATTGAAAGCCATAGAACAGGAACTGCGTAAACGGTTAGGCGCAACCCCTCGGCGGTAAGTATAATTAATAGTAGAATAAACGCGGGTATTTTATCGTGGTAGGTTCTCACGTCATTTTCATTACAAAGAAGGTATTTACCAAGGTAAACTCTTATCCACTCGGATCCTAATTAGAATATGAAAATCTCGATGATGAAACGGTTTCGTCCTCGTGTCAGTGCTCGAGGTCTTACCTCGATTTGTCTTTCGAACGTGTGTACGAATTCAGTCTTTGGTCAATATATCTGCTGACCACCTACTTTCAATTTATCTTCGAAAAATTTCTTGTACATTCTCGATCGAGAAATCGCGAAATTACAGATTTTCACTTTTGAGAATAATTATTTTGACGCACTGGAGGATCTTGGTTTAAATAGACATAAAATACTAGTAGGTCGGCCGGAGAAATGTTATGCGATATTTTGGGGTGCGGGACAGCGTGGGATAGCATAGCACAGCGATGTTCGTGTAGCCGTGAAAAATTCGATTAGCTCAGCCCCAGCTCGCACGAATGTCGCTACATTTCGTCGACAGGTGGGCCTCTTCACGGCTTTCAGCGTTTCAGCGCGTGCCGCGAGAAGAATACTACTCTCAACCCTCGTAGGGTCGTTTCGTCGGCCCGACGAAACAAACAGACACGTTTTCGGAACACCGGTATCTTGAAAGGATCGTCGGATTTGTTTGGACAAGAATTATCGTCGGCGAACCTCCTCCTCCGTTCGGGGTACATATATTGCCCGGATAATTCTCCTTGTGTTCCCGTTGCTCCGAACCCAAATCATTCTCTCTCGAAACATTCGTACCTTCGTTTTTTTTCTAGTAATAATTTAACGCTTTCATTGCCAAATCAGAACCCTAAAAAATTCCATGAAACCAAAGTAAGTTATTTAACGAAATAAAAATTGAAAATAATTATATGTGTGACATCGAGTAGTCCTGGAACTTTCTTGCATTTTACAGGTCCCAATCAAATTTGGTACCCACATCTGGGTGACATGGCGGTCAACGTGTTAAAAAATAGCGTATCCTCAGAAATCTAATCGACGAAGGACTGCGCAAACCCCTGATACAACGTACAACTTCTCAAGACCATTTACGAACGAATGCACGGCCATCTGCAAGCTCGATTAACAATGAACGAACAGAAGAAGTATAATCGAGCGCGAGGATGAAGCAGCGCGTCATCGAAAGCTGTGAACGGCATCAAAACAGTGGACGCAGCAACGACGATGTTACATTGTGTCTGAAAACCGGGGGAACTAGATAGAAATGACAGAGATGATTCCAGGTTGGTCGTCATGTGTACGATTCGAGTCATCGTGACTAATGACGAACACAAAGAGAGTCCCGGGCACGGCAGGAGGCGAATGATCCAGCGAAATTGGCGCGCGCTCGAGAGCCCCGTATCTTCTTAGGGGGGAAGAGCGCAAAACGCCGTGGTTGCGCTGCGCACCGGTTGTGTGCGCTACACTTGTGTGCGCGGTGTGGTTTCCGGGCGCACGTGCACGCGCGCGCACTCATGCGAGCCACGGACACGCACCGGCACCGGCACGAACCCTTGCCGCGGTTTAATTTATCAGCCGGAATCTGAATTCGCTAATTGCCGCGCTGCCTGCGCACCAGAGGCGTGCGTGCGAGACAAAGCGGATCGAGACACAAGTTGCCAGAGGGCCTAGATGCTGCGGAAGCAAGCGCGAGCAGCGCGACCGAGGAACAGAAATGCTGCCCTAACTTAACACTTTGAGTGCCAAACCAGAACCCTCGAAACTGCAGCTCGTTGCAACGTTGACCGATTTTGATGAAATTCTCAGAATACGTATAATCGATATAGATCCACAGATCGTTCTTCCTAAATTTTCAATGTAAGTCCACATAAAAAAAAAGTTGCAAAATACAACTTTTAGTTTTTTCTCTGCAATTTCGACCAATTGCAATTTTTGTAAAAAAATTTTTTCACGTTACGTAACGATCCAATTGTTCTAACTTCTCAAAAAAATTCAAGTAGTATAGTCCAATATTGACAAAGTTATGCGATTTTTAAGAGTGTACGAATATTGGTTGGAGTCACTGTACTTGAATAGCCGGTAAATCTAGTGTTAAAATACATTTCAATGGTGAATAAGTTTCCCACAAAATATAAATCTAATTCGGAACCACTGAAAATGGCGAGTCCCGCAGGATAAACTGGCCCGATTTCACGGAGTGTTTAAGAACGCCGCGGGCAGTTGAAAAGAGAGGAGCCGATGTAGCAAACAGAAGATGCGCGAAAAAAGTGTCTCGCGTTCGTTCAACTGGACGTTTTCACGCGACGAGTTTATTAATCGTCGGCCGGCGGGGCCGCGGGGCAGCGGGGCCGCGGGGAAAAGCGAGGCCCGTTTGTCAGGGTATTAAAACGTTCCGCGAACATAGTGGTTGAATCAGAAGTCATCTGTCTTCGGTTATGTCCAGGCTTATGCGTCCGCGCTTATGCGCCGCGCATACGTGATCGCACCGAGAGAGGCCTCGTGCACGCACGATGCATTGCGTCGCGATGCAACTCGCTCTCCTCTCGGCTCGGGACACTTCAATAAATTAACGATGTCTGTTTAGCCGCAATAACTTTACGGGGGAAAACACTTCGAGACACCGATAAATTTTTCCATGCGTCGCCCGAGCGCGAACGTTGCAAATTGTCAGACAGGTGGAGAATTGCAACTCTGCGTTGATAACCGAACAAGCAACCCGGCGCAAAAGTGATAAATCGATGGCAGCCGACGATCGTTAATGAATCGCTTCGATTAGGGCTTGTGCGTGTGCGTATGCGCGTAAGCGTGGAAAGATCTAGCGCAGTGTTTGATCCGCGTGGAATTCACTTTGTTCGGATTTGCGGAACACGCGGTTTCAGGTGTCCGAGCGTGTAATATTTATTGCATCGATGCACAGGCAATTTCCTCGGGGATTTTGCTGGAAGTGTAACACGTGTTTGCAAACGTTATTTTACGACAAGTTTGCTCGACGATCGTTCGCCATTTTGTCGGTGCTCGTGTCGTGCTGTAGATTCAAGATATTAAGATATTCGTGTAAGCGATACCATTCGAAAGACGCCATATCGAGGACAAGCACGAGAAGCTTCGACCAATACGAATTTATTTATTACCCCTCGTAATTTCGACCGAGTATTTTCTCTTGTAAGTTTACACTTTTGAAGACAAAAATATTAAGAATCTAAAGTTTTGCATTAGAGTAAAATCTTTATCCATAAATGCATGAATGCGATGAAAGTTTAGAACCTCTTACCGATTTTTTAAAATTATTGCCAAGCATAAATGTATAAGGCTTAACGATGTAAAAAGTTTTATGTTTTACCGATCAGGTATAACCAATGCATAAAGCAAAAATAAATATTAAAGCAATAAATAAAGTTGCGCTCCAGGGTATAGCGAATCTTGTGTTTCGCTGACCCAAGATCTCGATCAAGCACAACAAATGCACGAAGATCCGCTAATCGCAAGTTATTGCCAAGTGGTCCCCTGTTAAAACCGATAGTAAATAATCCATCACTGGAACGATCCGGTACGGCCAAGCGAATGGACAAGGTTCACGGATGATTTTCATCGTCGAGACGTAATGCCGATGATAATCTACCGACGAGAGAACGAAGGATAAAACACGGGGAGACTAAAGAATGTAGATCCTTATCTAGATCACGGTGAACTCGCATTTCGCGCGTGTTGTCGACACGATGATGCGGTCTAATACGTATGATGTAATATAATATACCTGAAAGAAATTTCTGTTGATCAACGGTTGCGAAGGGACATAAACAGGAATACGCTATTAAGCAGAAAATAATTCGACAAAGTCTCGGGAAGACTATATCAACGTGCTGATCATGGTAATGGCTCACACGGAACGAATTTAACAGTTTTTAGAACTACGAAATTGCACAAAGATTCATGAAAGAATGTATTTATGTTAGTTTCCCTAAGATCCGGAATCTTTTCAGAATTTCTTGCAAGATCAAAACAACCGATCCGCAAATGATTAATATTGGCCCGTCGGTACAATCGCACGCTGATTCGAGTAGTGTTCCCGATAAGAACATCGATGATTCGTGCGAGAAAACTGCGTCGAATTTCGGTCTAGATTCGCGATAAGGCGGCCGCGTATTCGTTGCCGATCCCGCGGGAAGATTGGCTATCCTTTATTAAAATCTGCCCTGCTCCCGACTGTTCGGTTTCCGCTGTTAACTTCGTCGATAAGGTCAACCGTGACGCAAATTCCCGACTGCACCCGCTTTCGACGGTTTTATCGAACCGTTGCCAAAATTTCTAACGACATTAGCACACGAACGGTAACCCACCACTCCGCTCTGTAATCAGGCTCCGATGAAATTTGCAGCGCCACCGTCTGCTCTCGCTACATTTTATTTCGCGTTTCTCATTTTATAAATTAACTGTAGACAGTTTCCGCGAGATAAAGTCGAGGCCCGGTAATTAGACTGCGCAGCTTTACGCGGTTGCGGCACGCGCTGTCATGTGGAAAAATATATCTGGCTTCAGGAAAGTTAGTTGTGTTTCCAGTTTATGCTTGCTGTTTAGAGTTACGCTCATTAGAACTCCTCTGTCGGCCAGAGTTTCTTATCAGAGAACGAAAAATTGCATTCATCGTGAAATACTGCATCTGCGTGTATTTCTTTTCAATATGTGTAAATTCTTTGAGTATTTCCAATTGAATCCACTGATTTTTATCACAAATAAAATCCGCAGTCTTGATCCGCAGATTTCGATACGGTATACCTACCCTAACGATAGTCGTAGGAGGTTAACGTACACTTAATTATAGATACGAGTGTCGATTTCATTAGATGTTTATCGATATTTATCTATTATGTAGCGAAACGTATACAAAGTGTCCGGACATTTCCTACTAGTAGCACAAATGCCACTTAGCTCGCGTGTCTGTGCGTGGTTGACCAGATCTACTTGTGTTTAGCTATCAAACGTTCCAATCGCTACAATACACTACAATTTCCTTCACTTTTCTACTCTGCTAATTAATCTCGCACACTTTTACGACCGCAGTGTCCGACACGTAACTCCACTATCTAACTTATTTATTTATCTAACTTAAAAAGCGTCCTTTTTTAATATTCATAATGCTCTAAAAATCCGTACAATTGGGTCCTTTGCCTTAGACGTTTCATTTTAGGTCATAGAGATTCAAGGAGAACAGCAAGGTTCATTTCCCCCATAAATCACAGAGGTTTTATGTGAACCGCAAGTTGGGAAGTACATCGATGCGAGTATTAAATAGAAACAGTATACTAACCGCACGCACTGTACCAGTTTCAGGCACCTTGAAGCTGCAGACACCGAGCGCACCTGCTCTCTGCCGACGATACCACACAAAAGATCATTGTTCACGGAGGCTGCATCGAGCATTGAACGAAGTAAGTACTTGTGCAGAAATCAAGCGGGGAGCGTGATACGCTCGTACTCCTCTTAAATTCGCCACGAATTTTAAATACTATAAAACCAGTATTTTCAACTAAGAAAAAATGACAACGGTCAGTTGAACCTTCTAGATTAATATAAAAAAGATTCATATCTCGGTCCGGCAAATACTTTTCGAGATAAAAATTCATAACCACGTGTTCTCGCAGTGTCGCACGACACGTTGGATTTCCATCCGCAAAGAATTCGGACGGGCGAAAATTGGAGGATTTAACGGTCCGTACTTTGCAAACAAACTGAGAATTAGCAATCCGATGAACGAAACCCTTCCTGAAATCGCGCACACTGTGTCATATTTCATTCCCAGCAAGATCCCCGACGCGAACTGCATAATATTAGCGCGGAGCTTGAAATATTGACCTGGAGAGGTTTACTAGGCCGATGAACGCGCTTCGTTGTTCGAACGCGTCATAGTAGCCAGTGGCTGCTCGAAGAGGGGTTTAATTAGAGTCGTATTAATTATAGAGCGGGCTTGGTGTAGCCGTGCGTTCCTAAATCATCCGTCGCGACGCTTTTTGTGTCCGACGGTGCCGGTGTAAAAGCGACGCGCACGAATGCAAATCGCCGCGACGCTAATGCCGCTTAACCTCGTGGTAATTGTCAGCATGGATAGCCAAAGAGAGAGAGAGAGAGAGAGAGAGAGAGAGAGAGAGAGAAGAGAGAGGATAATTTATCGCTGCGCGAGATGCGAACGGAACGGAGCCGGTGCGGATCTAGAGGGTGAACGAACGTAATCAATTAAAAGTGGATGCTGCAAGAAGCCCTTTTTCTTGCTCTCAACGATACCGACGTTGTCGACGGTCCGCGGAAATGCCTCTCAATTTTTAGTATTTTTTTTAAGCGCGCTAAAAATCGTTTTGAAATGTCACAGAAAAAATCCTCATATGTTAATCAATTATTTGTCGTATCACGAACGTTGTGACGCGTCCCGGAATTCGCGCGTTTCATTTTGACGAGATATTGAGTTATCGAGCTACTCTGACACTGATCTTGATCGTTCGAGAGCGAAACAAAATCTGCCGCCCGATCGCGGGCCATCGAGGGCTTTGCCTCCCATTTTCCCCACTCCGCAGAGTGACTTCGTCCACGTGTACGCATTACAAAGAAGCCGATTTTGTTTGTCGCGGCCGCTAAAACGTTTCGGCCGCGCGTAATGGAAATCGATCCCAACTGTCGCGGCCGATCAAACGTCTCGGCCGCGCTACAATGTAAATACACGCGCGAGCATTCGGCAACCGACTCCGGCAACTTCTAACGGCAAATGCTTAACCTAATAAACACTCTTAAATCTACGACATATTTTACCTCGGGTGCATTTTATTGGACAAATTGTGGTTTGCTCGTAATTTTATATTTTAGGTAAACAAGTATATCTACTGTAACTTCTGACTAATACCGTATCTCTATCGACTTCTGAATAATATACACAAAATTTGTATCAAGAATTGTATCGGAAGAATCGAAACACTAATCGCTCTGCATGTTTCGCGAATGTAATCCCCTAGAGCCTGACGACTTCCAGCGAACTCGGCTAACGCGAGAACGATCTGTTTAGATGCGCGTTAATCGCCTTTCGCTTCGTTATCCGTGTTTTTGTGATCATTCAACGAAAAAGGGAACGACACGACTACGTAATCAGCGGCCGATAACGAAGACGTCGATTGGCCCCCGATTAATTTCCATCGAGTTATCGGAGGATTTAATGATAACGATCGCGCCTGCGGCAGCGTTATTATGACTTTGTAACCGCCCGTGATCCCGGTCATCTTTCGCGCAGTATCGCCGGACCGGAGACAGATTGATCATGGTGATACCTCCGCTAATTATTCCCTGAAAAACAGGATCCTGATGGCCAGAGGAAACCGGTGTCCTAATTGATTTTGCACCAACGAAAAGAAACGTTTTAATCGTTCGCGTTATTAACTCGATGCCATTAAGCGCGGCGCGACTCGCTTCCGGAAGGAAATGGAAAACCGGTCCCGTCAACCGCGTTATAATCAACGTTAACGACCTAATGAACTTATATCCCCGGCGCTCGGATCGATTTCTGCCTTGAATCTGTCTCCGACGCGTGCTTCGAATAGGCGAACCGATTGCGGCTATTTACGATAGCATGATTCACATTAGACTCTTACAATTTTCTCATATTTTGATTTTTAAATTTTTAATGAGAAAGACACGGATACTCGAAGAAAGATCATTTTATCCACAGTATGTCACGGTACGTTGATCACCCTTGGAAAGGGTTGTTTCGTTTAATGGTCCAGTGACGTTTGGGCCACCCTATATAAACACTTGGACTTTTCACACGAATAGCATCGTGATAATTAATTTCTTCGATTGCGAACAAAAGTGGAGGGTATCCTAGCATCGAAACAATTTTTTCTAGGTCACGTGCCGAAAGGTACATCGATCGCCAAGATAAATCAGTATGATCGGACAGTGTCGGTGACCGGTGACCACCGGCACACGCCGGTCGACCCGCTGACAACGGGCCCCGGTAAAAAAGAAGGGGTCAACACCTCGATCATCCACTCCATTCGTCAAGGTAGCAGCTCGTTAGGTATCAATTAAGCCAGGTTTTTAGCCGGTCGAGGGCTTTTTAATGAACCGCGTCCCCGCGAGATTTGTGGTGTCGAAAATAAACACCGGGACCCGTGAAATTTATTAATAACCGACGGACACGCGCGCTTATTTATGTGTTTACGAGAGGAGCACGCGCGCAAGGGGTTCCGGGAACAAAATATTCGCCCGAACGAAGAAAGAAGCCGCGTTCCCATTGACACTCTGACATCGTCATGCGACTTTGAAGTCGCCCCTGCTCGTTATTTTGCAGTTTTTATTTCTCAAATTCTTAACCGCTCCTACCTTCGCAAGTTTACCGTTTCGTTGGATTCTCTCGGCCGAGGAATTTGTTTATTACGATCCGCAATCTTTCAACACGATGTAAGATCTTTACCTTACACCGGTAGTTGACCATTTTATAGAAAAACATAAAAAAATAAGGTTTTTATAAGCGCACTTATAAGTGCACTTTTGACGTAAGTGAACCTCGGATGCCATGCCGTCTGTTGTTTAAATTTCAAAACAATAAGAACATTTCAAACCTTATTTTTTATGTTTTTCTATAAAATGGTCAACTACTGTTACATGGTGTTCAACTACTGGTGCCTTTACCTTACACGCTATATTTTTGTACGAAATTTCTGTACGTTCTTTGCTTTTACTTCAAGATGGAAGAGGCGGATTCTGGAAAGGTTGCTCCTGGCCATCGCAAGAATACAATAGTAATCCTTTTCTTTCTAGACCACTTTGCGAGACCGTTGAATAGTGAAACTATTTTCTGAAACAATTTTCTCAAATATTGTCGAAGGAACGTCACATTACTCGGATCCGGGACTCCCAAAAAATTCCGAAGAAATCCGTAAATCAGAAACAAACGGTGTACGGCGGTTCTCGTGAAAGACTCGTAGAACGACGTCTCGCGTCGAGGCGCGAACGATCGCGACGACGCACAGTGGCAAGCATTGTCCCTCGAGATTTCCCTCAGGCTGTTTTAATCCTGCTCTCGAGGCGTTATTTCACGAACGGGGGCCTAGTTAGGGCTGAAGAGGGACGAAATTCAGAAAGACCGAGGGGGGAGTACGAGGACGAGAAGGAGGAGGAGGTGGAGGGTGAAGGGTGGAGGGTGGAGGAGAGGTCGACGGCTAAGTAAGCTCGTAAGAAACGAGCCACGATTTATTTGACAGATCGCGGCGAGCCGCAAGCGCTAGAGTGGTTTATTTTATAAGGCCAGATTGCCGGCCTCGCTTCGTCGGAATAGAATAATGGACGTTTCTATCCCTCCTTTGACCGGTCCCGTCGCGTCCTCCCTCTCCCTCCGTACCCTCTCGTACTTTCTGGCCTTCGTCTCGAAAGTCGAGTGCGGTTAAGGACCACTTTTCGTCGGGCGCGATGCACCGGAGGACCGAGCAGCAGGTCTCTTCTTCGACAAGGTGCCGCTCCCCGTGGGAAGAAGATGCCCCGAAAAGACAATCGATACATTCACAGGAAGCTTGAACTTCGGAGGAGATTATGATCTCAAAAAGTCCCTTTGAAGATCGAGTTAGCGATCGAGTAGATGATATTTTGTAGTTGTTTTTTCATCTCAAAAAATGACCTTACCCTTTTCGAGGGAATACATTTCTGGAACAGCCTGTATAATATGTAACCATTGAGAAAAATAGTTGAGCATTCATCGAAGCCTCTACATCGCCATTCAAGTATTACTTCTGCAAACCTTAACGATTCACAATAACAATAATACCCCACTTAGGGTCGCGTTGCAATTATCACTTGGAATCCCGAGTTTTACCCGTCCTAATTACCGAAACAAACAAAGAGAACCCTCTTTATGGTTTTTGCGATACCGGTTTATTTTAATATCTTAATCGTCCGTTGCCGATTCATCTTCGTGACGTACCTGCGGCTGCTACGGCTTCCGGCGTCCGGAATCGGATTAATTCGCAACGGCGGAACGTCGTTAAGGAAAATGGTTTTTCGCCGTTGGAAACGCGGCTGAAATTACAGGCCGCGTAATCCCATCGGGCGAAAGAAGGCAACGCAAAAACCGGCCACTTCATTACACCGGTGATTTATGTTTTAGCGAGGAGGATTCCTCCTCTCCAGATATGGCTTGTGCATCTTTAATCTCTAACAGACGACAACACGCATAGGCGGCCGAGCCGAGGAACCGGCGTTGCCACCGGAAGTAGTGAAACCTACGGGATCCACGCGATCACGAGGACCTAGGTTACACGTCGAGAAAAACGCTCGCTTAATTCATCTCGCGTGTATATTATCATTTGCTCGGCCCGGCCCGTCCCGTCCCGTCCCGTCCTGGCCCGGCTCGGCCCGACCCTGCCCGTGTACCCGCTCTGTGTTTTGCTCGCGTAAACACCGGAAGCGGCGCGTCCATGACGCCGCCATTATTCCGATGCAATCGCGGAATCATTGGGACATCGAACAAATTCAAGGTTCCTCCCGTTTTCCAAAAATTATTTTTCCCCATTTTCGGTCCACGTTTACGGCGATTGGTCGAGGAATGACAAATCCAGATATTAGGACGCCCCACAAGTGTTCGTGCTATTCACTCTTGTATCATTTAAATTCTAAAAATCAAATATGTAATCACCCTTTATAAAATTTCTTCGGTTTTTCATTAACCAGTTAACTGTGGAGCTCAATTTCAGAAATCCCCCACGGCGCGGAATTAAAATCATGCAATGCGGAATATACACGAAAAAAAAAATAAATAAATAAAAAAAAAGGTTCAAAGGGGGGCAGGGCAAGGGTTCAAAAATTACATTTTTATTCGATAAGAAATTAACAATTCATTAACGTTAACGGCACCGCAACAGAGTTTTGGATTGACGCGTATACACGCCAAACACGCTTAACTGGTTAAAATACTCTTCGATGGTGAATAATATAAACATATCCACGGCACGAACTTATGGGACGACCTAATATTTTAGAATTATTGAGATTGTAATATTTTCAATCTCTATGGATTCTTTCCAGCGGCAAAAGTTGAAACTATTAGCGAAACAAAATGGACGAAGCTAAACGATTGTGGAAATTTGGCCGGTGTTATCGACGTGTATATCGGACGACATTCCGGGGCAACGATTGAGACCTTTTAAGCCGTCGGTTTGCACGGAAACCGTGGCGAAATTACCCTAATTCTCGTCGTTTAGCGACGAGCAACAGTGGCCAGACGCGATTCGGCGGAGAAAGAGGGAGGCTGGACAGAGGGCAAAGAGACGAGAGAAAGAGGAAGGGCCGAGGACAGAGGGAGGAAGGAGGGAAGGATAATTTATTCCGGCTTTATTTAATCTCTTCCCTCGCGTCTCGTCGACGCGACTTTGCTAAGCTCCTTTAATCCAGATTCTAGATCGAGAAACCGAGAGCGGTCTTCTCTCGTGGTTGCACGCTCTCGCCGTTCACAATTTGTTTGTTCTAATCCTCCCACCGTCGTGAATTCGATTATTTTTTTCGGTTCTCTCTCTCTCTCTCTCTCTCACTCTCTCTCCCTCTCGAAACTATCCTCGTTATGCGGCGTAATTTTGGATCAGCTGCCGTTGCTGGTTTCTCACCGAAACTGGGCCGATCCTGCTCGATAAAATGCAACCAATAAAGGCCGGCCTGTGACCATTTTTATGAGACTGTTTGCGAGACTCTTTCTCCCTCTCTCTATCTCTGTCTCTTTCGGAGAATATATGACGGGGAGAGAGAGCGCGAGAGAGAATTTACAGACGTCTCCTTCGGCGTCTGTTTCGGAGCCGAAACGAAACAAACCGGGAATCGGGGAACAGTCGATACAGTGTCCGGTTACGAAAGGAGAATCTACCGACGTCGCTTAATTAATGCAAATCAGTCGCCTCCGTGTAAACACTCTTGAAATTTCAAATTTAGTCGACATTTCTCGAACCGCATTGTCTTGCCAGTTGTGTTTCGGGCATCGATTATCTTAAAATCTCCGGCTCGGTGTATTTAAAGATTGAATACAATTAGGACAGTCGATAACCGATTGTTAATTAGGTCGGTGCTCTTTGCACAACCGTGACGCGTGCGCATTTATAAAATTCGAGAAAATGTTTCCATACAGAATGATCCGTTTTTATTCTATTTTTGCATGTTTTTATTATTATTCAATTTTACCTGTCGCTCGGTGGCTAATATTTAAAAACGAATGAGACGGTTCGTGGCTCGCATCGAAACATTGTAGAAGCAACAGGTGACTACATCGATAAATAATTCGAGAGAAAATAAAAATGTTGGGAGAAAAATTGCGTGAACGAACGATTTACTGTCCGGGACGGTCGGTTGTACATTTGTTTTCGTATCGAGCGTTGACAGCGTCGACCGGTTGCTACCGATGTACGGCACGTTACAATTTAATATGCCCGATACCCCAACACTCGTGATGGAAACATGCGTCTTAATCGATCGGCCGACACCGTCGAGATTCACGATTAAATCACGTCGGTCAGTCTATTTTCTGCCGGCCGAATGACGCACGAATTTTCGTCCCTCGTTTGCACGACGTTTCGAGTGAGAAATTGACCGTCCCAGCGACCGGAAGCGCGCACTATGTACACCGGAAATATCCTTTCTTCTTTTTCTTCCTGCTCTGTGCATCGGTCGGTCTCATTTTAATCCTATGATCCAGCTTTCGATCGTTTTCCGATCGATTCCAACGAAACAACGTTCTTAAATCACCGTCTATTTTCGAATTGGTCGATGCGCCATCGGAGATCAAAGTACCGAAACAGATTCGTCACGATCTCGACACGTGACTCGCACTTATTCGAGTTCTTTGAATTCTTCTTCGGCGTTATCTTATTTCGATTAATTGCTTTCTAATACGATTCTAATGGTCTAGCTCGCGAGAAATCGGTGTCACCGATTTTTCCATCAACGGTGCACGAGTTTTTCAGATGCACGAACAGTCTTCCCTGGATTAGTATATTTTGACTGGAGATACGGATCGTTGTTCCGTAATCTCGAATCAGGTTTGGCCGAGAAAAAAAGTAATTTGCAGACGGTGAATCATCGATACACGGAAATTAATAAATTGTGATGATCAAAGTTTGACGATAAGCGTCGAATGACATAATAAATGGGGCAAAATATTTTGGTCCCACGGTAGTAGATACAAATAACAAATAATCTAAAAATATATCAGCCTCTTATCGTTATTGCTAAGCAAATTCCAAAAACAAAGAAAGCAATATCCTGTTGTCAAACATCGAACAATCGAGTCTCGGAGTTTTTCTGAGAATTATTAGCCCGTTAGAGGTCTATTCTGGGTCTCCGAATACCCTAAAGTCCTTGATCTGGATCGCTCCAGACAAAAACAAGCAACATTCTCCGTTTCAATTGCAATCACCTTCCCACATCCTCGACCTCGTAGGCGACCAGCTTTAACTTTTTTTTTTTTATTATACCAGCTTTAACTTGCTAGCAACCTCTCTACAATAAATAAACAATTCTGCCGCTACGATTTTCAGCTGTACAGCTTCAAAAATTTGACAGGCCACGACCCAAAAATATCATCAAATTTTTACAAAGGTAATTCTCATTCGAACAATGTTCACCTTACCTACATCCAAACAACGTACCTGGCTACTTCAATCTTGTACCTCTGTCGTTGAAAACTGACCTACACTAATTTCCAACATTTTTTAAAGGAGCAATCTTTCATTCGTTCAAATAATCTTCGATCCACACAATTTTCAAATAGACTGTTTCAATTTCGATTCACCACCCTGAAAAACCAAGCTACAAACACCCCCCGAAACGTTTAAAGAAAAAGTCTTATCAAATTTAATTCTCTTGCAACGCATTTCCACGTTAAACAGAAGAGTCGTTATCGTACAAACAGATCTGTCATCGATCCAAACAACATACCCGCTGTCTCAAAATCCCCACCCCTGCATCCCCAAAAACCAACAGATCCAGCCATCCAGTCAAAATATTCCCGGCGTTCCCGGAAATCTATATCCACCGACTACTTACGATCTATCCGACAACCGACCGGAAGACTATCGTCCCGCCGACGCAACGGTCAACAAACCTCGCCGGTTTCGCAAGTCGGAGTTGTTCCGCGAACGAGTGGGCTCGAGGGAAATCGCAAACAACAAACTCACCAGTCGCGGTCTCCTTTCCGAGAAAAGCTCTGCGCTCCCAGTCGGTCGAGGATCTGCGTTCCTCCCCGGGCGTCTGGCGTCTCTGGCTTTTCTCAATCCTTGGTCGAAACGAACGTGGGGGAACCTCTGCACCAGAGGTATCCGGATAGATCGACGATGATCGGCGGACGGTGTGCACGCAACAAAAAACGATATAAAACAACGAGAGAACTACTCTCTCTCTCTCTCTCTCTCTCTCGGATCTGGTAGGATCGCGTGGCGACTGTCAGGAAATTCACTCTCGAAGGAAGAAGCTGATTCACCAGCCGCGCATTCCCGCTGTTATTTCAGGCGAACGGCCGGTTGGCATAAATCCTCCGGTGTTGTCTCGCGGGCATCGTCCGTGAACCGCAATCGAAAGAAACGTGCCGACAAGGGGAAAGGGGGGCGAACCACCTGAAAAGTCACCGAACAGTCCACGTGTCTCTCGGACCGCACACTGCCAAACAACCCCCGCGTGCGCAGCTCACTGACACTCACTGATCGATCATCCGTTCCCCGATAGCGACACTGTGTAACCCGTACGTTCAACCGTTAAGGGAGGTTCGGGAACTGTTTCCAATCTCGGCGGCTGACACCGGGACCAGCAACCCTCCGGAGATGCACCCTGAAGACGCACTCGATGACCACTGTCCGACTGTTGCTGCCGTCGTCGCGGCGACACTGACACAAACTACGCGCTCGAGAGGATGCGCTCGAGGAAAGCTCGGGGCGAAGTGCCAGAAGAGTCGTCGCTTGAAATAACCGCTCCGTCCACGGATCTCCCTCCAACCCCCGTAGCTGCTCTCTCGTAGCCATCTCTCCCTTCTCTCTCTCTCTCTCTCTCTCTCTCGCTCTCTTTCTCTCTTTCGTGCTCTTCCACCAGAGAGCCTAGTCGTCTACTCGTTGCACCGGCGAAACTTGACCCCCACCCTCTCTCTTTCTCTCTGCTCTCCTATATGTTCTCGGCTTTCCTCTCCCTCTCACTCTTTCTCGCTCGCTCTCTTTGTTCTCGCTTTTTCTCTTTTTCTTTCTGTCCCTGTTCCCCGTGCTCTTCTTTCGCCGTCTCTACGCCGAGCTGTGTACGCGCGCACGTGCGGACTTTTCGCGCCACAGCGTTCTAGGGAAGACCGGCACGGAATTTACTGCGCCGCTAATGGGAAATGGAAACGCCGAGGATCGGGAAACAGCAAGGATGCGGCTGTTCGGGACTTGAATGGGAACAGGAAACGGGTGATAGCGACAATAAGCTTTATTGCGGATTGTAAAACCGGGTGAAGACGTTGAGGACCGCGGAGGTTGCTGCTACAGGTTTCTTACGGTAAGGTGGGCTCGACTGTTTGCATATTTTCTGCGGCACTGCTGCGCGATGCTGCAACGAAATAGATTATTTGAATATTTTCTGCGA
Source organism: Seladonia tumulorum (assembly GCA_913789895.3). Lineage (NCBI taxonomy): Eukaryota > Metazoa > Arthropoda > Insecta > Hymenoptera > Halictidae > Seladonia > Seladonia tumulorum. The sequence continues at coordinate 22,089,206 of OU565271.1, forward strand.
GGCTGCTGTGGTCTACTTAAGAACATGCGGACAATTTGAATATTTTCTGCGAGGTTCCCGTGCGATGCTAACAAGAAATCGGCAATTTCAATATTTTCTGCGAGATTGACATACTAAAATTGAAATAGACTGTTTGGATAGTTTCTGCGAGGTTCCCGTGCGATCCTACAAAGACATGGACGATTTGAATATTTTCTGCGAGGCTCCGCGATCTACTTAAGAACATATATACAATTTGAATATTAACTAAATATTCTTCTTCAAAATTAATTAAACACAAATTCACGATTCAATATTTTCTGCGAGATTTTTGTGCACTGTTAAAGGAAGAAATAATTAGCTTTGCGTGCAACGAGGCGGTACAGATAAACGAGACTCCACCGTAACTGGAAGAATGGGAACAATGTTTGCACTCTAATTCGGTAATCAGAGTCTGTGCCCACTGTCCAACCACTCTAAGAATCGCGGAAGGGCCTAAGCAAGGACAACAGGGCCCCAGGCGTGCGAATGGCGCGCAGAAATCCGTCGTTCATAGAGCGCTCGCGTGTCATCGCGATCAAACCAGTCAACGTTTCTTCCTATAAATAACCGGGAGCGAGAGACAGTGGCACGGGGCGGAAAAAAGAAGGTAAAAGGCCGAGGACGAAGACGACGACTCGAAGAAGAACAAGAAGAATAACGAAGTACCTAAGCGAAGGGGAACGGTGTAGATCGTAAAGACCCGCGGCAGTCTGTCCGTTTCATTCCGCGGTAGTCCGGCTTTCCATGGTGTTCCCATACGGTTATCTACCCGGGGGGGTAGTTCTCCGTGAATCAATCCTATCTTCAACATTGTCCTCAGGGTGAAACGCCGTTGGGAGCCGAAGGAAAATAGGGGTTGACGAAGATAGATCGAGGTATCCGAGCCTCTGTTGGTTTCCCTGTCGAAAAGTCATACCGCGGATCATTACCGTTATTAGACGGAGTCGGTAACCGTGATCCACCAGGCGGATCGCGAACAACTGCTGCTGCTGCCTTCGGCGCGATCACGCCGATAGACGACGCCAACAAGATTGAACGGTTACCATATCCCGAAGGTCTTCTTCTCTGATCGGAGAACCCTGCAATCGGGATTCCAACATAATTCGCGCAGACTCTCTCGATAAATAAAAGTGGCAGCTTCCTCTGTCAAGACAGGAATTTATCTGGGACACGTTCGACGCTTTTTTACACTCTTTCAGAGTTCTACTTGGGGAACAAGGTCTCGAAATAGGTCATTTCGGGTTCATTTTAGTGCGAGTTCAAGTTCGGCTTCTTTTCGGTATGAAAATAGAATAATACACATTTTACATTGTGACTGAATTCAGAAATATTTTTCGACGAGATTACCCATGGTTCTTCCGTGATCCAGGAAGGACAGAGGAAGAGGGAGGAGATTTTTGGCACCTCCCTCTTTCAAGCGGCGTTCCTGTACACAGCTGGAAGTCGTAAGCTCGCGGTCAAACAATGCTCGCACCGCGAAGATACGTGTCGAGTGACATTTCGACTCCAAGGGACGCCCTTTTGGCCACTTTTTTCGACTCGGATTTCAACCGACTTATGCCTCCTAGCGTTTCCGGCCCGAATCTTTCTCTTTCTTTCCGTGAAACCGCCAAAAAGTGACCCGTAAGTCGTTAAGCTGAAAGAATGCACGTTTCTCTTAACCATTGCTGTCCAATCACCGTTCCCTTCTTGAAAACCGCACAAACAATTATTAACGATATATCCTTCCGAACGAATAACACTTTCAGACTAATTGTAACCAACCACACGAAGGAAATTGTTAAAAATTCAAGGACAAACAAATAAGAACCGAAAAGAATATATACAAATAAATCAGTTCATCGATTAAGAAATGGTACTATGAAAATCCCGCCGCTCAGCTTTAGTTTCCGAGATATTCGCAAAAAAGTTTCAACATCTCAAAAAGTGATTGGAGTAGGTGTGTGTAGGACTGTGTAAAATAGTATTTCAAATAGTTACTTATTAGTAATAATAATAATAGTAACTTATAGTTACTAACTGAAGATCGTTTAAGAAAATTACACTAATTCTTGGAAAATGTCACAACGCAACTACCCCCTCGATAAAACCACGAATCTACGAGAAAACAACCACGAAAACAAACCAAAACGCGCGATCAAATTCCAAGACGGTTACGCCGCCGCTCGCTGGGCCAAAGAAATGGTACCGAAGTAACGTTTCCATTAACAATAAAATTCCCAGCGGCCGAAGCGGTTCTTCGGCCGCAAATCATCGAATTATAAACGAAAGAATGGAGCATCACAAAGACACAGTTTGACTCGGGGGCCAAGACGAAAAAAACGTGGAATAAATCAAAGGCCCAGGGGGAAGGAGAGAGTTGACTTGACGCCACTCAACTTCCCCGTGGACACGAATCGCGTTAATGGCTCGCCTACGATGAATTATGGCTCGAAACGATGTCGTGGCGTTTGGAAATTAACGTCGCTATCGGGGGACCATTAGAAAATCTTTTCTTGTCTGCCTCGCGGCCGTAAAAGTGAATTCCGAGAGCGTCGCGTCGTAACCCGGGAGCCTGACCGTCGAAAATGGCCATTTCCACGGAATTATGAGACATTTTTACACAGAATAATACGACAGAATAATAGTTTTAACAGGTCCGTTTGTTCCGAATATCTCTTTATAGATTTCCCGTTTTCAAATATTTTGTGAATGAACAATCTCGCATGGACGCTCACCAAGAATGCAAGAATGCGTTCGAGCGTTGCGCAACGAAAGATGCACCGGCGTGCAACGACCTTCAGGCGCCATTACTATTTCGGAAACAATCGTTGTGGACGAAAGTCACTGTACATTCTCGGCTCGTCATTTATCGGAGCGTCACCCGCCATGAATTCGAGGGTTTATGGAATGTGCAGCGGAGGATGCACCCGCTCGCTAACTGTCGCATCGTAGCGTTCCTATTAATACCACTGTCTAATTCGTTCCTCCTGCCGTTGAACGGCAGGGGAAACGGATTTAAGGTGTTCTCGATCAACGACGAACGGAGACCGGCTTTATATCAGCTGTTCGGTCGCTGGACGTGTACTAATTAGTCGGATACACCGGTGCTGGTGATAATCTTCTTTTCTCTGCGACGCGTGCGCCTCTGGTTAGGGGAAACACCATTTTTTCTTGTTCCTTGCGACTCAAAAGGCCCACCCACGAGACTCATTCAGATCATTTTTCTACGTTTAGGTTGTTGCATACGAAATCACCGATTTTTAGATGCAAACGTTATGCAGAGTTTTGAAATATTATTACAGATTAATTTACAGTTCTAAGCTACCAAGCTGACGTTTAGAGTAATATCTTAGATTTTTTTGCCCCTTCAACACTTTGATCGGCAAACAAGAAAACTCCAAAATTCCATGAAATTAAAGTAAGTTATTTGATAAAATAGAAATTGAAAAAAATTAAATGTACGATATTGTGTAGTTCTCCAACTTTCTTGCATTTCATAGATCCTAATCAAATTTGGTACAATGAATATATTCGGGTAAAAATTCATTTTAAAGCCTGAACAAATAATTCCGTCACCTATATATGGGTGACATGGCAGTCAACGTGTTAAACAAAGTTTGTTTCAATGTCAATCGATACGATGCCGTGTGTATGTTTTCTTTTTTTGCGCTAGTCCGGAGACTTTTATTTTCGGGTGCGTGCAGCTGTATTTACGCTTGGCTTTCAATTATCGATCCCGGCAATGGCGGTTCGCGCCACGGAACGAAAACGGAGTCGCAATAAAATCGAAGGCTGACGCGATAGTCGATCGCTGGATCGCGAGCGCCCCGTGTAAATTTAGAACATTGTTTTCCGCCCGCTGAGTGAATTCCGCCGTGAGTAACATCGCCTAAATTCGGCCATACCTAATCCCCGAGCGACTGGATCCTCGAAGATCCTCAACGATAAATCGCGTTCCCGACGTTCATTTCCGATAAATTTCACGAGAACGTCCTCTTCCAGTCGCGATTGTTTCGACAACCGCTGAAACATTATCGACGATTTCTGGAGAGAAACAAAATCAAAAAGTTGGAATTCTTTCGACCTCCAAAACGCACCGTGACGACGATGCAACTTACGTAACGATTTACGTAACACCTGGCAGCCTGTTTCGTACCGATTCTAGACGATTTTACTTTTATATGCGAAGTATCAGATTCACTAGCGAATAATTCATTTTCAATTATCCAGTTCCTAACATTGAAACTCGGATTTTTGGCATTTTCTCGTCAACACAGGATTCGACACAGGATTATATGAAGAAAAAGTTTAAAATTTCTGGGTTCCCAAGGTGAAGTTTAATCGCTACAGGTGCTAAACATAATATTTATTTGTTTGTCCGTATTGTATTCTACGTAATAGTTAAAGCTTGAAGGTTAAATGAAAAATTTGTTGGTCTTTAATGACGGTAAATTTGATGGAGAAAGGGTTAGCATTTGTTGACAAGTATCTCGGAAATTATGGTTGAAGCGGCGCCGTATAGAGACGTCTCTCGGGCCAGCTGTTTTCGCGGGATTGATCGGCGCGTGTGGTTCCGGCGTGTAAATGGAGAATGACAATGATTATACTGTCGGCTGCGACTTAATGAGCCGCGAAATCATGGCTCATTGCTGGCCACCGGTTCGGTGACACAAAGTGAAACTGCTGTGGGACGGTATTCGGTAACAATCGGGGGGAGGAGGAGGGGGAGTGGGAACGTATGGGATGTGTATCTCTAGAGACGCTGCTCGGAATTGGAATTTGGAATCGGATCAAGAATATCGCCAACTCCTTTATTTTAATTTCTATGGTGGAGTTGGGAGATTGTGATGTATGCAGAGTGCTATGCGAAAATAGAATCGCATACTAGCCTTCCCCTTTGCTCATCGGGTCCGTAAACTATTCCAAACAATATTAGTGTGCAACCTCAAAAGATTTCGTAAGAATTGCATAGAAGATGGATGCCAGAGATACATAAACTGTGAAGAAAATAATCTGCTCTGATTTCGAACAATATAATCGCGAGTAACAGGCCAATCGAAATAGCTCGTTCGCTCTTCGGAGCCGCTTGTTAAGCGGATAATCACCGTCGAGCGTGTTCAGTCGGCCACAGTGGTCGACTAAAAAGTATATTAGCACTAAATAACCGGGGAACAAGTGTACCGTCGCGTTATTCCAATTACAGGTTGATAAGTGGATCGGTCTGGGATGACTAACCACTGGAAAGCTCTGCAGCGAAGAAAAATTCTCGCGGCGAACAGATACGCGGCCGAGTTAATTTCAAATTAATATCGATCCCGATCGGGCCCGATTCTTAATGAACTCTACATAGGGAGGATGCCTCGCGGAAAAATTACTATCGCCTAGTGAAATCGTGCGTATCGCGGCGGTCGATCGACAACGGCAATTAAACCGCGAAACCAGTTTGCCACGGTGCCTTCTGAAAATTATGGACGCCCTCGATTCCCCATGAAAAGTAATGCACTGTTTACTCGGAGGGTGTCGAACGGTTTGCGCGAGGCGCTGATAAATGGAGAATTAATTTCGACTTAATTGAACGGACGCGCGGAAATTCGATCATCGAGTCCTCGTACCTGACAGCGACCAATCGAGAGATCGTCGAATCTATAAAAAAAGAAAAAAAAAATATAAACTGTTCCGCTCGCTAACTTGGCGCTCGACATCCTGAAAAATCTTGCCGGATCGACGCCATTTTATGTTCTTAAACCGATAACACTATTTTCATTACAAAGAACATTTTAACGAGACTCCTTATCTTAATGTGAAATAAAATTGAATTTCTTCGGAATTCTGTAATTTTGAAAATTGCAACGGTTAAGGGCATGGAGGCTGACAGTTCGGTTTTTCATGGTGATTGATGTCTATCCCAGAAAATGGCTATACTAATAAAAATTCGTATTTTTCCTGGAAGAAATTCTCATTAACTTTTTATGGCGATAATACCAAAGTATAATTTTCTAGTATCTTTTTAAGTGTCTAAAATTGAAGAAAAAATCTATGTTGCTCCAATTTGCCTGGACCGAACGTCAGCTGTAAGTGCATCAAACGATTTGTTTGGTGGTTAATTCGTGAGATTGCTGTATTAAATTCATCGAGAGGAGATCGTAAGAATTGGAAACGCGGCGGAACTCGGTTGTTTATAGGTATAAAATTAGTATCGACTTCGAGACCGGTACGAACAGTGAAACACTTCTAGAACGACAGACCACCTCCTTGGAAACTTCCGTCTTATTCTTCAACAAACATTCGATCGCTGCATTCCTAGGCTGCGAGCACTATTATATCTAATGTCTACATCCTGTGTTAGCGATCGTTGTAACAATCGTTTCTAATATTAGTCAGCCGTCGATTATAGTTCCATCGATGAAAATTACTTTGAAATCCTTCCGTCTCATCCTCGACTTTCATGATGTCCAAATAAACTGCTCCTTGTACAAATAAACGTTCTAACACTGTTACACGAATTAAAATACTGTGCAAGCAAAGATTGCGATTATGATTCATTTCCGAACGATTAGTAAAAGGGGCTCTAAATTTTCGTTGATAAAAATTACTCCTTGGATAAATAAATGTTCCTATATTGTTAGAGTGCATTGTGCTCTATTTTCGCTGGTTTAACACTTTTACCGCCAAACTAGAAACCTGAAAAATTCCATAAAATCGAAGTGTTATTTAATGAAATAAAAATTGAAAAAAATTAAATGTGTGATATCGAGTAGTCCTCCAACTTTCTTGAATTTTACAGATCCTAATCAAATTTGGTACAACGAATATATTAACGTAAAAATTAATTTCAAAACTTGGACAAATAATTCCGTCGCCCACATATGGGTGACATGGCAGTCAACGTGTTAAAAATGCCCTGCCGCAAGAGCAAGAATTCTGAGAGTACAGGGAGTTTTAAATCGTTGAGGTAAATAAAATTTCTTGAAACCGTCCCGGTCCCTTGAAAAAATAAAAATCGGAGGAAGCAGCGGGGAAGAACGAGCACCGTGTTCCCAGGAGCGTGAGACAATTCATGGTCGCAGCTCGATGACAGCCGAGCAGCCACCAAGTGTCCCACTGAAAGATTTTTCTTCCTCTCGGCCAGAAGATCATCGTTCTTCCTCGAATCATTTTTCTGAACTTCCAGCAACCTACCGAACGTCTCTCACGAAATAGAAATCCGAAAACAAACGAAACGCGCGAGCCAATCGCTACGATATTGGCTCGAACAATTTATGTCGTCTTCCTTTTTTATTAACCCTCGTACATCCCTTGCATAAAAATTCACCTAGTCTTTCGTGGTTCGATATGGAAAAATGTTTTATTTCAGTCTTTTAAGGTGTGAATTATGACCAAATACATATCAACGTTTTGTGGGGTACAAAATAACGTTAATAAATACATTATTATTGCAGGCTGAATTAGCGCATTTCTGTTATATGGAGAGAAGATTATAGCGGTATTATAATATTCGGAATTCCGAGAATACAAAGGAAATTTTCTTTGTTCGAGGGGAAGAGGAAATTCGTAAGACCTCGGCAACCTTATCGAAAGGTTGTTAACGTTATTTAACGTTACCGCTCACAGAGTGGGGACGCGACGTGGCTACTTGGCACTCGTATTTCCAGCACTGGTCTTTTTCCACCCGCGGTTTCAAGTGGCCCAGCATCCGCTGTTAATTGCATCCTGCGATCGTTTCAGAGAACGCGCTGCAAAACGAATTCCTGCGAACTTCTGCATCGCGGGGCCCGACTATTATTGGGTCACCCCATAACTCATATTTCCGAGGAGATGCAGAAATATTGCACGAACCACAGAATTGTTTTACGAACGGGAAAAGGAAACGGTGAGGAAACACAGTTTGTCTTTCTTATTGGCAAATCAATGTTTTAATGTTAACATTGGCGCTAGAAAAAAATGCCGCCTAGGCAACGCAAACACGACAGCGTATCGAGCGCGATCGCTGTGCATACATAGGCGCAGTAGCCCCGTTTATTATTAACTCTATCGAATCGAGATACTAATCCCTTTGAGGGGCACAGTGTTGGCCCAGAGCAATAACAGACGAAACAGCGGTTCCAGGTATCGAGCCCGTGAAAAAGCACGGTTCGACGCTTCCCCGACCGGGGACCATGAACGCGCTGTCATAATATGTATGTATAGCGAGTCGCAGAAACTCGGGAGAGCTCCGAGAATTCCAAGAATCCGCCGTTTCGACGGGGAAACGCGGAGAAGAATTTAAAGAATATTAGAAGAATTTAAGACGACACTATTTTGGACACGCACGTTGAAATTAATAAGAAATATTTTTATTTTCCATCAAGTTCGGCAGTCCAATTATGATCGCTTTCTCTTTGCAAAGTACCAACAGGGAAAATTACGAACAGTAACAGAAACAGATGAAAACGCCCACAAAATGTCGTCGAAAAGTTGCTCGAACCAAGAGGAACCTTTTCACTCAACGATCTCACGCATCATCGACTCCGGATACGGACGAATCTACCAATATTCTCTTGGTAGGACCCTGAACTGCAGTCCCGAGGGGGCTCGCCTAATTAAAATACTAGTCACCAAGTGAGGAAGAAAAAAAAAATAAGTCAAGGCAATTGAGGGGAGGAAATTGAAGATTTGATTTCAGGGGAAAATGCGCGAGCTCTGGTTCGATCGCAAGGCGTCGTACCGTGAAATCGCTTCCTGTTCGTCAAGGTCTGGACCGAGCCGACCATGTGCCCGCTCGCAAATGTTCATGGCTTTTCCCATGGGGCTCGTATGCGATCCACCTGACGGTGGACGGTCGCTGGCACGGGGACAGGTCATTAACGATGGAAGGAAGCAACGAGAGTGACCGGAAACCACGCACGGAGATGTGACTTCGCGCGGCTTGCGGCTTCTGTCGGCGTTCGTCGGTCAACAACCGAACGTATCGCGTTTCTGACGGGATTAGGAGATCGTCCATTTTGTTCGAAATCCCAGGCACAGAAAGAACAATATTTTTCATATCCACACGGTCCCAGAAAAATTAGAATCTTCACAGTGGAACGTGAAAACTTGGATGTCCTTTAAGACATTTTATTAATAGAATTATACATAATTAATATAATTCACTGCGACGGCAGTGCATACTTCGCTAACACGCTCCGATTGTTTTAATGTGAAATTGTCAACAATTGTTCTAATATTTCAACTACCCATCAAGGTAAAGGCACCAGTAGTTGACCACCATGTGTACCAGTAGTTGACCATTTTATAGAAAAACATAAAAAATAAGGTTTTTATAAGCGCACTTGTAAGTGCGAACCTCGGATACCATGCCGTCTGTTGTTTAAATTTCAAAACAATAAGAACACTTCAAACCTTATTTTTTTTGTTTTTCTATAAAATGGTCAACTACTGGTACATGGTGGTCAACTACTGGTGCCTTTACCTTATATGAAATTGAATTAAATAATACAATATAATAATTAGGCTGCGGACCTTCGGGAAAAATTTTGAGCATCAACTGTAAAAAATAGTTCCTTCTTTACTAATGTCGGTAAGCTGACAATAGCATCTCTAGATTTTTTTAATCTTTTCACTAATCTGATATTTGTATCTATAAATGCATAAGGTCCTCGGTCTAATGTATCCGAAAAATAAAAATGTTTTGAAACGAGTACTGATTTTTTTCTCTTTTTTTGTGGTAGCGTGGGAAGAAGCAGCTGCACGAAATTTCGAATGCAGCCCAGATCACTGCAGGGGGAGTCAAAGTTTGGGTCTTATTGCGATGCAGCAGCCATGTTCGTGGATACACATCGCTTCCGGTTTGGAGCCTCCCCTTCAGCCAACTCGTCGAACTCTCCTCGATCAGGGGATAGCTGGTGGATGTCCTTGGGACTTCGTGAGGATACTCCTGAGAAGATGAAGCGTTTTCCAAGTATGGGGGAACCACAGGTATAATATACACCTTTCACGACATCATGAATCTGTCCTTTTTTCTCTCCAGAGACTCCATCTTATTCCATTCCGAAAAAAGGAATTAAACGACGCCGCTTTTGAACTTGCTATAATCTATTCGCATCGGCAGACTTTTATCGTACATTTTCAGCGCGGAATATTCAATTTTATTAAAATAGTTTAATGAATTCCAATTTAATTAACTCGAAGATCGGCCGCGAGATTCTTTAGCCAGATTTGATGAATTAGCGAAGATATCTCTTCGGAAATTATAATTATTTTAAGGAGATTCCGACTATCTACCGGAAAAGTGTGTTAGGGAATGCGAGTACTTATTGCCGCAGTTTGATGATTACGGATAATGTTACTGATAAATTGGGTGGCTGTAAAAATTATTTCATGGCGCACAAGCGGCTTCTACGTATGAATTAATTTAATGTGGAGCGATTTTTTTATTTAATGGCTTCTATCGTGTACCGTGAAATTCTTAATTGCGTCGGAATTGCTCGTTTATAAGTAATAATGAATAATTCTCTGTTTGATTTTTAGTAAAACATCGCACGAAACTGAATGTGGTAACGTTATTTACAAGTTACAAATTAGAACGTTACGTACTAATTAGACATTCGATAAGTTTGCAGCTAAAATATTGTAAAAAATACAAGTTTCAAATGTTTTAGTTTCCAAGTGTTCTAGAGATAATTGGACCAAGTATTGCCTAATGAAACATCGTTAATATATCTTAACACGTTGAGAACGGTGCACGAAAGTCTCTAAATTCAAAATTTTTATGGTATCGACCGTTGGATATCGTGGGCGTATCGAGTTCTTCCGCGCGGAAACGAACCGGAAGAGGATTTTTCCCATGAAGGTCACAGCAGGACCGTCCATCGCATCGTCGCGTCGGAGGAGTGTCGATCCTGCACCGGGCCGGAAAAGGTCCTCCGTTCCCGAAAAAATGCCCGAAACGTCGGGGAAAAAACTGTGGGACCGAAGCACCGTGAAGTTTTCCATTGGACGAGTGTCACCTTGTTTTCCTCGTTAGCAAGAGGGCCATTAGCTTCCCTTTCCAGCTTGCTGGGAACCTGATCTCTCGTTTCTATGCTGCCCTAAAACGAAAAATCATTAAATCTAAAAACAGCCAATGTAATAAAATAGTAAAGGGATGAGGCAATTTAAAATATCAGTACCGTAGCTAAAGCGTTCAGAACAGTTTCGTACTATTCGTATTATTAACATTATAGGTCATTTAAAAAATAAATAAGTCGGAAACGGTGCAATAATGTTTTGTTGCAAAGGTAACATTCATTTCCAAGAATTACGAATAGAAAACACGGTTCACATTTCGAGTTTTCGAAGGGATACAGACAGTGAAAATATTATTCCGCGGCAGCAGTATTGTCATCGCAGACGTTACAACGCTTGTCGAATAATTTATAGAAATCGGAAACGATCGTCAAAACGCTAAGGAAGGGACGCGTATGAAAGTGTAAAGCTGTCGCAGCGTGGTGATCGTCAGCCGGTTGTCATCGCCCGGATACGTTTCGTCCACCCCCACCTCGTTTTTCTCAAGATCTGTGGATCCTGAAGGATCCAGAAGCACGGCCAGTGTCCAATTTCAGGTTTCACGCCGGCTTTCCGACCGTAACGACCCTCGGTTTTCCGCTTGAATCGCGTAGGAACAATCCAAACATCTACATTTGTTTGTTTAGTTAACCAACAAGTCCCACTGCGCCAAGTCAACGCGTCGGACCAATTCTTAAGAAAAAAAAAAAACAAAAATAGAATTCTTATAGAATAGTACACTGCCTTGTAAAAGGTATCCTCTTTTTTTTTTCTAAGAAGGGAAACTATTTATTCCTCGAGAATGGAAAAAGTACTTTCCGAACGTGACAGTGGATAATATTTCCGTTCAGAATTTCTTTTAAGTACCCTGCACGATATTAAAACGATCCCGGGGCGTTTCATGGCGGAAGCGAGTCGCGTGATATTCGCTCGACAATTCCGTTTCTGCGTGAGATTGAGCAATCACCGATTGTTCCTCGGAGGGTCGATTATCCGCGTAAACGAGGATGGTTAATCGACATCTTCCTCGATTCGAAACGCGGCCGGCGTTGTTCGATCCCTTTGATTGAGTTCTCCAAACGAAGGAGACACGGTTGTCTCTCTCGAGGGCGAACAAGAAAATGGCGGAAGTGCCCGGGGAAGATTGCTGTACGACGTGATTGTTGTTATTACGATTATTTTCCCGGGTAATTTTCCTGTTCGTGACGCGCGCACGTCCCTCGGCTCGCTTTGTTCGACCTAAAACCTTGCCCCCCTCTCGCAATTAAACCGCAATTAAACGATGGTTCTCGCCGGGCACCGGTTTGTATGTGTAATCGGCCTATTTGTTTCGATGGACGCGCGTGGAAACGCCGGGAAACGGATTTCTTACGCACGCTCACCTTCCCCGTGTTTTCACCACTATAAAAGTTAACTTACCGATTAGTAATTAGATTGTAAATTTTACACGTTCGCCGCCGCCATTTGTTTCGCTAGCGGTCTCGTAATTATATATTTTATTAACCGCAACCCGGCCCTCCTTTATGAAATATTTAACAATACCTGCCGAACAATGCCGCTCTAAACGTCATGTTATGCATCATGGCCGGACCGATGCATAAAAATGCATCGCACTAAAAAGCTCCAACTCGATCGATCGCAATTAGCGGATTTAATGCCTTTATCGAAAAAACGTGCAATTCGAAGCCGTAAACGGGTTAACCCCTTGCGCTACAATTTATTTTACGATTGCAATGATTAGAACTTGTTCGATGCCTATAATATAGTAGAAAAAATAGAAAATTTATATTTATCGTATAACAACGTGGTCTGCAATAGCTAAATATTGACTACGATAAAATAGAATTTCATTTCAATTTAAAGGGTATTAATAATATACATACTTGTGGACAATTCTGTTCAAAGTCTTCATCACGAGTCTGACTCGATATTATAGTGCAAGGGGTTAGAAGAATTTAATCGCGTGTAACAAAAGGAGCAATCCACAAAAATTCGCAATCCAACTAGGTAAGAAAGATATCTAAAAGTAGGTAAGAAAGATAGTATAGTAGGTAAGAAAGATATCTAAAAGTTAAAACAAAGTTTTAATAGCGACAAATGCTCGCGCATGTATATGGATGAGCGCTATCGAAGTCGGGCAAGCATTTTCGTTCGTGCTGGCCAGTTTCCTGCGGTACACCGTGTGGAATCCATTAAAGGGGGACGAGCAGTTTGTAAAACTTGTGTTAATTTACGAATTTCGCATATTATCACGCGCCCGAGTATAAATACTGTGATCCGGCGACTGATTTATCGGTGCCGGTGCTCCTTAATTAGTTTTTAAGCTACATATCCTCGCGATTAAGTTTCGCGTGCGTATACATTGCTCACTTTCGTTGCGGAGGCCAAGCAAAATGGTTAATCAGCACGGTCCGATCAGGAGACTGGCACGTTGGGGAGGAAACTTGTAATATTTGTAAAACATGCGAACGGAAGCCCGTGGCTGCAACTCATTCCCAGATCAGGGAACGATCGTGCTCCGTTCAGGGTCTTTCGATAGAGAGATTGCAAGTGGGGGCTGCGAATGAGCAACCCTTTTCCAGCCATTCAGCCTTAATGATTACTTATTAGCCGATTAAGGATATTTATGCTTCCCCGGCACCTTCAAGTCGGTCCTTCCCATCTGAAACTGGGGTTCTCCTAGTTTTATCTCGATTTCTGCTTCACTCCGAATTCTTTCTATTATTCTATTCTGACCATTTCAGTCTGTTTCTTTTTCTGCTTTGGCTATCGTATCTTGATATTTTCCCACTTCGTTTTGTCAATTTTTACACTTGTCATTCTGTTCAGTTCAGTTCAGTTCAGTTCAGTTCAGTTCAGTTGCTCTCGCTCTCTTTGAGTTCATTCTAATTCAATTTCAATTGTTGCAGATTTCCCATTTTGAAATTACTTTCGTGCCATGGAAATATAAAATTAATTGACGGAGAAACTTTTTACTTGGCACGAAGATCCGGAGGCTATTCGCGAGTATAAAAATGCAACGAGAAAAGAAACGATACAAACGAGTGGCTTCCTCCATCGTCAAACCTTTCATCTCCAAACTTCATCAAAAGCAATTTTTTTTATTGCTCCCGGCTGTTATGCTCGTCAGTGATGTACATCCAGTGTCGCAGACATTGAGCAGTGCTACCTATTTTGGATGCTTGCCTGGTGGGTGGTTCCGAGGGGAACGCGGACAGGTGAGCGAGCACCGGTAATTATCGCGTCATGCTCGAAGATGCCCACCTGCCCGACGAAACAGAAACCACGGCCGACGTATTCGTACCCAACTACCAACGAACAAACGAACGGAACGGAACGAAACGAAACGAAACGAAACGAAACGAAACGAAACGAAACGAAACGAAACGAACTGTTGCGACCGAGATCGCGTGCGCTCGCAATTAACCACGTGCAATTACGTCGTGCGCGTTTACCTCCCGTGAGCGTATCACGGTGACCTCCCGCGCGAGTGTCAGGTTCATTGTTAATTAGCGTTAACCATCGACGATTGCCACGGGATCGGAACAGAAAACCTTCGTCGAACGAATTAGCGAACAATGCGCCCCGCCGCGTGCACGACATTCCGGTTTTTCATTTCCGGGCATTAACTATTCTATCCTTTTTCCTTTTACGTCCTCTAGCCATCCGGCAATTTATCAAAGATAATTCAACAATTTTTACCTTGCCACCGTCGTGTCAAATGAACTTTATATATATATGTAGGATCATACGGACCATGGAAGGACAAAGAACCGTTGGTATTTTAAAACGTGAATATATTTAAACAATAAAAAGACAAAAGACAAAACAAGGTATACAAAGAGATATTACAAAATACTACTCGGCGCGCGCTTCTCTATGTCTCGACGAGAACTGCCCGATGCCGAACGTTTCTCGAACTCGTCAGCTCGTCTACAATGTTTATTATAGAAACGCTATCGCATCGCTCGGGCCTCGGGCCTCGGGCCGCCTGGGTCCGCGTGAGTCCTTTATTCCCGCCGACAAACATTACACGATGCCGCCGAACGCGCGCGGAACGAAGGCACACGGAAAACGGCACAGCCGCGCACGAAAGTTTATCTTTTACGCGCGGCAATATGATTCGGATCGTTCTTTGAAACGCACCGAACTTACATATATATTTCAATTTAACGATATTACTTAGTCTGCAGAGACGTTTGAAAAAGTTTTAGAACAAAGTGAACAGGGATTATGAAACTGGATGCTTCTAACTTCGAAACGAGTTCAACTTTCTTGTCGTGAAAAAATTGTCGCAGTTTAAATGCAGGAAATTTTTCGGGAATCGGTATCGTACCGTATGTTCCTTTAACACTTTGATTTGCCAAACTAGAAACTTCGAAAATTCCATAAAATCAAAGTAAGTTTTATAACGAAATAAAAATTGAGAAATATTATATGTATGATATTGTATGGTCCTCCAACTGTCTTTCATTTTACAGATCCTAATCAAATTTGATACAGTGAATATATTAACGTAGAGGTTTATTTTAAAACCTGGACAAATAATTCTGTCACCCACATATGGGTGACATGGCAGTCAACGTGTTAAAAGTAAATCTGTGAGCTGAAGGATCGGCAATAGCGGTCGTTTTAGGATTCGCGGCAAAAAGGTTAGGCGTTTTTCCAGGGATAGCGACGCGAGCATGAACAAAGAATGCGCGTCGTGTGAACTGGGTTAGAGGGTCTCGCCCACGGGTTTCGTCGTCCCGAGAAAGGATTCCTGCGATCTTCCTGATGGCAAAAACCAACTCGGCGACCCTCCGGTTTCGCGTCAGCTCTCCGCGTTCGAAGGACGAGCCTTTCATAAGTTTCCATTATTCGCGCGGAAGGCAGATGTTCCTTTTGAATGTTAAGCGAAACGAAAAAAAAAAAGAAGAAGCAGAAGGGAAGGAAAGAGAGCGAGAGAGAGAGAGAGAGAGAGAGAGCCTGTCTCTCCCCTGTAAACTGTAACGTCGCTCAGGAGAGAGTGCCAGCGCAAGGATCTCCCGAGCGCCGGTACCATTTGCAATTTAATTGCTCCGTCAGTCGGTAACGTATTACACGGTCTCCATACATAAGTTAGGTCGGCAATTAATCGATAGGAAACAGTGATTGCGGCGGAACGGACGCGAACGTCTCCCTATTGAATCTCATAATCGGGGAAGAGTTATTGCGGGAACGCGTGCGATCCGGCACCAAGGTAACCCGACCCGACAACCCCTTTTACGCACCTGATTGTTTAAAGGGCCGCTGCACTGTGGACACCTGCGAAACGCTCTGCGTTTTCTGGTAAAAATTCTTTGGTAGAAGGGAAATTCATGTCAAGGGCCCAGGAACTTCCAACTTCTTATTTTTTATGTTTTTCCATAAAATGGTCAACCACTGGTACACGGTGGTCAACTACTGGTGCCTTTACCTTAGTAGGATTCTTTTTAGAGGAATTCCTCGCCTTAAAACCTCGATTTTTGGCATTTTCTTGTCGAGATGTACAGGAAAAGTGAAAAATTCGTGGGTTGCCAAGGTGAAGTTTAACTCCGAACTGGTTCCAGAAGAAGGAGGAATTGTTTGGCGGCATTCGAGGGAATGCAAGCGGAGGTAAGAAGCCATTAGGCTTGTCTGTATCGGCTGGAATATCGAGTGGAATGTCTGTTCGGAACGATTCGAATAATTGATTCGGTCTGTCGAAGTTCTGTGTCGCAGAACGGTTACGTTTACAGAGGGCGATTACGCGATAAAGTCGACCGGTGAATTAAGGTGAGCACCTCATTGACAGCGTGCAGCGGGCAGCGGGCAGCGGGCAGCGGGCAGCAACAGCAACCGGGCCGCGCCATAACCAACACAATGATTACACGTCGCGTCGCCGGCGTGCCCGTAAATCAGAAGGAATTGCAACCTGTTGCCGGTGTGACGTTC
Source organism: Seladonia tumulorum (assembly GCA_913789895.3). NCBI lineage: Eukaryota > Metazoa > Arthropoda > Insecta > Hymenoptera > Halictidae > Seladonia > Seladonia tumulorum. The sequence continues at coordinate 22,106,165 of OU565271.1, forward strand.
CATCAGAGTGTTCTACACCTTATTTGTAAGGGCCGAGGGAGAGGCTTCCGACGATCAACGACGAGAGAAAACCTCCGTCGAGAATGCGGGAAAAACGCGAGCCCGACGAATCCCATTTCGAATCTCCAAAGAACTGAAATTACCGTCCCGGGCCCGACGAACAATCTATTAAGTCGCCGGCAGCCTGTTTTATGCTACTTCATTCTGACCGGGGGCATTACCCATTTTTATTTTAACTCGGTCTGCGACTCGGAGCATCGGAATTGCCATTTAACTACTCGATCACCAGGTTAAATTATATTAATTACCGTTGTATCCGGGACGGCAGAAAGACCGACTTGTCTGCAGGAAGTAGCTTCCAATCGATTTCGAGTCTCGTCAAAAAATTGAAAAAGAAATGCAAAATAAAAATTGCGTCGATCGCGAGGTTACATACAAATTAATTTCTGCTCTTAATCGTTTCGATAGGCGATATATTAAATTCTCGTAAATGCATACAATCGGGTACGCGCAATTTAAAACGGAACGATTAACAAAATGCAGGAATATTAATACATTACTTCCAACTGCATAGAATAATTAAAAAAAGTAATGTCCTTGTCTCGCAATTGGTTCAGCGAAAAATGTTTATTCCGCGTAATATACGGTATGCGAGCGAGGAGGCAGTGTCAATGGTTTCGTTAGAGTAAACAATTTTTAAGCGCCAGCAATTAAGAAAGTGTCAACACATTTAGCACGACACGGGCCCGACATACTTGCACGTCGATTAAATTTTCTCCGGAATTTCTATCAACATACAGGTATTACCGTCGCCGTCAGAAATTGTGTCAGTCATCGAGGAGAGTCGCGAAGGTGTTATAATCTTCCGGCAGGCTTTCAACCGGAAGTGTAGTAAGGTCCGAGACGTCTGGCCGTGTAACTCAATGAGCCTCGGTGGCTGTTCTACACGACGCGAACTTCGCTTATACGATAAATCGTAATTAGAGATCGGGAGCTCGAATTTTCATTCGAAGGATAATATCGGGCATTAGTAGACGCGCGCGAACGATCAGCGATAGATCGTTAATTAGAAAGCGGCGTTTCGACGCCGGGTGATTTAATGCCGGATCGTTGAAAAGTCCCAACACGCGAACGCGAAAGACAGTGGTCAACGGGCGTGTTTGATGTCAACGGGGCGATAACTCGCGGTGGTCTTGAACGGAAAATTGATTTCTAGGTTAACGAGACCCGCGCTTAGATGAATAAACATGAGAAGCTAATGAATTGACTTATCTACGGGAGGAATCGGAATACGTCGCGAAAGTGTCTCGAGCGCGGTTTCGATTTCAATCAACGATAAGATGGACAGATTGCGCCGACGACGACCTTCGTACAATGTCCGCTTCTCATGGAACTTTACGCCTCCCATCTTGAAATTCATCGTGGACGATCGAATAGATTTTTCTTGTTGTATTCTGGCAAAATGACTATTTCGGAATATGATTTTTAGAGCAGCAGCTTCTCTTCGGACGATATTTTTTTTTCACTAGGTTCGGAAATTAATTTTTATCGGAGTTCGAGCAAACTAAATTTTATTACGACGCAAGAGACGCAAGAAGAATTCCAATGTTCGTGCATATGGAAAAAATAAGACTTAAAATTAATCAAATTTCGAGGTGTATGAAATTTTAAAGAATCGTACAGATCGTACAGTCATCAAATATTAATGACAACGTGAAATCGTCCAACTTGAAATTTCTCTCGGTATTCCTTTGTACGGACATCGTCCCAATCAGAGACGCCCAAAAATGGCGTCGGAGCAATTTCGCGTGTACAGTGATTCGGGGTTAGATAAATTCGCTTTCGCCTCGACGAACCATCGATATATCAAGGCCGTCGAACATTCGACTCGGTATAACGAGTGGAAAATGGCGGAGGCCGGCCAGGAAGAATTCCTGCGGGTAAACGCTTCATCATGCCCTCAACCAGCGCGGTGAATCAGCTTGAAAAACGATCGAACCGAGGAAACAGATGTCTACCGAAGCAATTCAGGAATTCTTGATTTTCAAATCTTCCTGCAAAAACATCGATGAAACTAAGAAGCGTCGACCGGGTGTCGCGTTCGAGGGAACGATTAAAATTCATGGGGATCGAAATCGAAGCTGTCGTATCGTTTTTATGGGACAGAATAAATCGGCGTGCCGTTCAGGAGTCCTCGCTCGAGGATGCGCGCCATATTGGAGATTCGTTCAAAGGTTTTCGGTGTCGAAGGGGCTGCGCCTTAAAGGATCGTGACAGGTCGTTACGCGACATAAATCTTGACACACCTACGCGAAATCCCTGACGAAGGGCCACTGGCAAAAGGGAGGAGGAACACGGAAATAGAGCCGCGATAATTATTGCGAGCAATGCCGGCCCACGTAAGTCGTTCTTTCGCTTCGTTCTCCGTTATTTTTGCGAGACTCCTCCAGCCTCCCTCACAAATCATTCCTGTATTTTTCAACACGGAACTTTACGCTTCAAACAATTGTTCGATTAATCCTCTCTCTCTCGACACAGCAAACTTTTATCATATAGACAAAGTCCAGAATATACTGCAAATCGAATTGGCAAAAATGTTACCAAAATGGAAACCTGCAGTCCAATGATTATCAATTGTCTCGAATAAATTGCCAAAAACATGCACGAGATCATCTTTATCTAAAATATTGCTTCCACCAGACCATAGACTAATTTTCTTTCAGGATCACATTTATTTAAAAAAAGAAAGGAACCGACCATAGCGATCGCTCATTAAAAGAAAGATGGTCGCGCATCCGGCTGATTTGAAATTCCGCGCGACCGCCTGTCTCACCCGTTGACACGTTGATTTTCGTGTGGCCCTATCCGACCCCTTCCACGAACCGATCGATCCTGATTTCTAATTCGACGGGGGTTGGACCGTTCCGTCGACGTGACGATCCTGCCGATCCCGTCGACGATAGATCCGCAGAGAGGAGAGAGAGAGAGAGAGAGAGAGAGAGAGAGGGGGGGAGAGGGAGAGGGAGAGGGAGAGAGATCTCTCCTCCGTATCCTCCCCCGAGTTTCGCGAACCGTCCAGCAAGCGAGAATGCCCAAGGACGAATTATATTTAGCCTCCGCCGGGACACGCGTCCAAGGATGCGTTTTATATTGACGCTCCGTGTTTGATTTACTGCGTGGGATCGAACGCCAACGATCCAGCCGACCACCGCCGATCCCACGGAATCGATCCGACAAAGAGATTTTCCGTTCGCCATCGGATCGACACCGAATGCAACTTGTTTGCAACGCGTTACAAGAAATTACTGGGTCGCGATCGCTCAATTTTTTTTTTTTTTTGCATTACATGCGCATACGATGGTCACCTAAAAAGGATCTTTACGGCTTCATTTGCACCGATGAATATGTTAACGATCTCGGTAAAAAGTACCTTCATAGTAAACGCACGAACCAACGATCCCGTAAATAAGTTTCACTTATTGTAATATACGAATTCATAATAATGGTACAATATATTTACCGAAATCAGATTGTAAAGTATATTTACAGTCTTCTTAGCTGTGGAATAATTATGATTGAAGCAATAGTCTCCGGAGGCAATATTTATTATATCTCTCTATCCGTATAATCTTTATTTTACTACATTCGTATAATAAGTGTATAACGAGATTTACGCACCGAAGAAATCGTTAAGAACTGAAATGTATCGCGAACAGTGTCCTGCAAGAAAACAAGCGATCAATTTGAATATCAATTTTCCGAAATTTTTTACGAAATTTCGCCATAAACACGTAGTTACACGGACTCGTAACGAGTTTAGGTATGATCCTGGTCGCGCGATATCGTAAAACGATATACGTATTTATTGCTCGACCGACGGTTAGGTTCGCGTATAATAAAATCAGGCGATGCTAGACATCGGCCCGGTGATTTCAACGCGTGGCGCGACCGAAGCGAAATGATTCTTACCGCGTGTACCGTGCTCCATCTATCCGCGAACGGCACGAATTAATTCGCTCCGGTGCCTGCACGGTATAATGAAATCCAATTTATAACTCCAGCCATTATGGGAACCGTAATCCCTTTTTTAACGGTCACGATCATTTTCCAGCGTGTTATCGATGTTAATTGTGTTTAGCTGCGATATTTTTCCAAGCGATACCGATCTCGGAAGATCCTTTATCGCTTACAGGGACGAGACGCGAATAACTTATGGCTTATGGCGGGGCAGATTTTATTTGAAACGACTGCAACTTTACGCAGAATAAAAATTAAATAAGAGTTCCTTTCCTCCGGTTATAGTTTTATTAACTTGTAAATAACGTTTGGAGCTCAAAAATTCCATGAAATCAAAGTAAGTTATTTGATAAAACAGAAATTTTGAAAAAAATTAAATGTACGATATTGCGTGGTTCTCCAACTATCTTGCATTTTACAAATTCTAATCAAATTTGGTACAATGAATATATTCAGGTAAAAATTCATTTTAAAACCTGAACAAATAATTCCGTCACCCATATATGGGTGACATGGCAATCAACGTGTTAATCGATCTACCGTTTCGAATTACACCTACTCGGTATTATCAAAAATGTATCAAATCCGCCACGTCTGGATAACAATGTGATATAGTTAGGATGTTTTCAATGATCGCCTCGGTACAGGAAGGCGGCGATTGAGATGCGCGATGCGTTCTCGCCAGTCGACGGATACAAACGTCCATCTTTGTTTTCGATTGCCGAAACGAATGCCGCTAATTAATTATTCCTCGCGTACACGGGGACTCCTCTCCTGCGCGTGAGCGGTTGGGCCCGACTGCAGATTTCGAAATCTTAATTGCGGGGCCCGACGTTTGCCAAATTCGCCTCTTCGAAAATCATGCGCCGAAAATATTAGACTTATTTATTTACCTACATTTATTTATTTATCCACTTTTATATATTCGTACAATCGGCTCGTGTTCCATTCATTTACAAGATTATTTCTTCGCGTTCAGATTTTCTCATATTCTTACCCTGGTAACGTAACAAAAATATTTGCCGCTGGTTGCCCGATCGAATCGAATCGATGAAAACATGAAAACGAGATATCTCGTGACCCGTACGCAATGTGTTAAAGAGTGGACGAACACTGACGCGCCCAGATCGCATCTAAATTGTATTTTGCGGGAACGTTAGGGTTGACAGAGGCTAGGAAAATATAGTTCGCGGTAACTTCTCTAGGTAACGCGTAGCCTAAGTCCTCCGCTGCTCAGCGGAGCTTGGTTCGCGGCACGAGGGGTTGGTATTTGCATAAAACCCGTGAAGAACGGCGCGGCGCCGAGCGGTGCGCGTCGATTCCACGGTGTACAATTATGGTGAATTTATTAGGGAAGCGGCTGGTGGTTTTGCTGGTGTGCTGGGTTTTGCCGGGCGATGGGTTGCTGGGCTGCCGGGCTGCCGGGCTGCCGGGCGTGCGCTTAATGGCCGTTTTCTAAATATAGGACGCGCGCCGACAACGGGGACAGATCCGCTCGTGGCAGGAAGAGGTGTACGACGAACGTGTTCGTAGGATGGCTTCCTGCAATTCACCGCCCGGAATCAGATATTCGTATGACTGGACATGTGTCTGCCCTTCCATCCTGATCACCACCGTGCTCTATCTGCCTTCCTTCGATCCCTCCCACCCCCGTTAACCCCCCTCCTCCACGGTGTATCTCACCCGTGTTCGCCATCCTCGTCGTTTGTCATCGAGCTGTGCGGGAACCGATCGATCGATCGATCGGTTAATTAAGGGATTTACTTTCGCCACGAGCCACTCGATGGAAGCTACTATCTGCTGGACGTGCGCTGGGTCGTGATTCGATCGATTGGCTACGGTGAACCGACATTGCTTTCATCCTTGGGAACAGGAGAGGGTTGTTTCAAGCCGATTTTGAAACCCTCCTGCTATTCATCGCTGCGAATAGAGAGATTTTTGGTGATCGAAGAGGCTCGACGTTTTTCCAGGTGATCGATTACCGACAATTTTCCTATTTTTGTCTCGAAATAAATCTTACGCATTAAATTTTCGGAAACATTATCTAAATTCGAGAAATTTTAATCGATCCTGCTACGAAAATTACCGTTTTAATATTAAGCTCGCGCTGTGGCATTTCAGCACCCCGTTTTTCCCCTTTTTATAACATTTAGCACGTTTACTGCCATGTCACCCATATGTGACCGGTAGAGAAGAAATTGCACCGAGGACGCGGCTTTACCCGTCCTCGCGGCATAACCAATTAACGCCTCAATTAACCGGACAGGCTTCGACGGGATTCGCCGTGCCGACTGGACGTAGCCGTGATTCTAATGCAACGGAGACGATAATGTTTCTGTGGTTTATCTCGCGGGTGATTCCAGGCAAAAGGAGCCGAGTTCGCTCGGTTCTCTGGTAGATAAGTGATTCGGAATTAGTAATGAAATTAACCGAGGATAGCTCGGTTTTATCTACCGAAGAAAAACGTTTGAGCGAATAAGCTCGTCGAATCCTGGACACGTTGAACCTCCGGCATGAGTAGAGGCGAAGATGTTTCAGTTTTTGTTGCACTGCCGATTGAGAGAGTTAACATAATGAACTTGGATTATCGAGTCGCGCGGTATTATAATTAGGGATCGGATTGAGCCGAAGTTTTCTTAAGTAGTAGGACCGATCTGATAAGGATGTTCGCACTGAATTCTGTGCATCCACCCAAGTGGTCTCGGATTGAGCAGAGGCGGTTAGATTAGTATTATCTGGGAAATCGAGGTGCCAATTATGCCTGTTACGCGAACAAGAATAGAAATTCTATAAAAATTAGAGCATTCGACTGATAAAACTCGGAGCCTCGAATCGTATCTTGAACTTCATCGTTGCCCGAGGACACTTACTATACGGGATAAACGTAAGCGCGCGGCCAAGTAAATACTCGAGCAAGTTAAGTTATGCGTCCGCTCGCGGACCTTCATGCCCACAATTTACATTTTTCGATACAGAAAGACGTAGACAAATGCTTCTGATTACATTCCGATGTATATCCTTCGGATAATAGTCGGAAATTAAATGTTCTAGCGGTCATACACGGCGTTAATCTTCCCGCAAGAAGAGCATACATCATTCCAGAACATTAAATCTTCATTATTCCACCCTATTTGTTTCTCATGAAATTATAAGCCAAAGAAATTGATGTGCGTTGTTAATGCAATAAAACTAACACAGCATGAGCACTTGAAAAATTACAAAGACATTTGTGATAGCAGTCGAACCTACAGTCAGTCGAGAAAGTCTGTACTTAGGGAAAATCATTTTATTGCCTGTCGAGTCGATTAGCTCAGGCTAGGAAGATCGTGATCGTGTTTTCATATTTGATTGCTGAACGAACACCCGATACGGTAAAGCCTCGATGTAAGCCTAATCCTCGGGTCCGTGACATGGATCGTATAGGGCTACTAGTTTATGATAAAAATGTATAGACCAAATACGAGAAGAAGTATACGAAACGACGAAATATATAAAATTCTGTACTAATGACCAAAAAGCAAAATTACTTTTGCGCTTTGTCCGAGCAAAAGCAGACTTTTGCAACAGACTGTGAACAAGCAAATAAAGCAATCTCGCCGTTTCGGTTGCCGTGTAATCCTCCCAGCCCTCAAAATAAATAAACGCTGGCTCGATTCCGATCAACGATCCGAAGCCACTCGATCACGATCGCGATCGCCGATTCGTACTCGCAACCGACGTTCGGCGTTTATCGTTCTGGAATATTTATTCTTGGTCGAAATTACGCCCGGCGCGTAATCACGGGTTTCCCCAATGGGAACGTATCAATCCGTTCGATCGTCGATGTTTGCTAGAAATCGGCCTAACCGAATCGACAGACCGGTAATTCGTCGACGAGCGTAAATTCTCCCGGCACCGCGCGAACCAAAAGACAATCATTCTGTTCACGGTTAAAATCATTCGAGGCTAGGGGGCGGGGGGGGGGGGAGGAGGAGGGTCGATGATCTACTGCCACTGTGCTACCGATTTGCATTTAATCGCCGGTATTGCGCCGGTACACGACGCTATTACCGATCCCGCGCGAACCACGCCGGACACTATTAATTACGTCACCGGTGATGCGGCAGACGTGGATTAATTACAGCCGCCGGCTATATGCACAACGCTAATCCCAGCCGTGTAATTAGTAACACTTCGACCGTAATACACCGTCGTTCGCAGACCTATCATTCCCCGGACGATAAAGAATGCGATTTTACTCGCGACGCGTACCGCGATCCTGATCTCTCACCGGTAATCGGTGATCTATATTCAGCACCGATCGCCACGCTTTCCCAGCGGATTGTTTTTCTTCTCTTTCTTCTTCTCGATTTTTTTCAGATTTTTTTGGGACGTTACGTAAGACGGATTTTACAGCACATTTCTCTTCGTGTTCTGCCGAACGAACCGTAGGAGGACGTGTGAAATATATCTCGGTAATCGTCGTACACTTTTGCAAAAAACTTGTCATTTTTGTTAGATTGTCTGCGAGTCGTGAGAAAATGATTTCTTTTATTTCACTTTTATACGACTTCTGATTTTTATCAAGCTGGACGAACATCCCCTCTTCGTTCGTAACTATTTCTAAACGAAACTGTTTCCCTCTAAATTATTTTATTTAAAGATTTACATACGTAGAAGATTTTTCATCGAGCGTATCCATATATCGGTTTTACGCTGAAACAGATCCGCAATCGAATCATACGAACGGAAGGAAGTTCCAAAAACGAGCAAAACGATTTTCTGCTGGGAAATCAAAGGGTTTTCGATCTCGGTGCATTCGTCGAGCCATTAATTCCGAAGGGACTTTGCAATTAACTGGAAGTATCGTTTGTGAAATCGTCGTGCATCTCGAGGACACGCAGTTTCCTTTACGATTCGGAGGATCGCAATAAACGACGATTACTTCACCATGCAATGCCTGTTCGGAATGAGAATCGGTTGTCGATGCTTCGTGTGCGGCAGCGAAATTCTACGATGGATTCGCGGTGTATCATCGGCAACTATGTACGCGATAACGGGGAAACGAAGAACCGTAGATTCTATCTACCATCATTTTACACGAAAAAGAGAATCGTGTCGATTCTGTAGAACCCTCGAGATTTAATAACCGCGTACCGTGGGCGGTAGTTGCATTCCAGATAATATGATAACGAAGGGTAATCGAATAAGCGCAAACGTAGCAACAAGCGTAGCTTTTAATTCGTCGTTTGCAGCAGCAAAGGACAGAAAAACATACGGAAATTAATAGCGATTCAAATACTCTACACAATTAATATATCCAGAGTTCTATATTCTATTTTGGGAAACATCTCTTTTAATTTCCTGCCAGTTGGTAAAATAAATGAAATAGCCCTAAATAAATTGTTTCAAATTTCCCATGGATTATTTCATTTTTATGTCTCGAAAAATTAGCCATCGCTTAAATTAAATTGTTTGCATCGATTGCAGGAAATAGAAACCAAGTAGATTGTTGTTTCTTCCTTTCATAATTTTAATAGATGAGAAATAATATATCGAGATTTTTAAATTAAAAAGATTTTTTTTAATTTTGAAGGAATTGATCGAAATCTCTCGTTTCCAAACGGAAACTGTCTTCAATGAATATTAATTGACCGTCGGTCCGGCCAATTAGATTCGCGTTAAAGAATCGTTTGCACCGGATTTCGCCGATAATTAGCTAATATCACGTACCATCTTCCGCCGATCGTTTTCGATTGCATCAATCTCCATGAATTAGCGAGAAAATAGCTACCGAGGCACGGCGAAGGTATCAGAAAACGCTGGTGTACGCTAATTCCTCTAACGCGTAACAATTAGCTCATCCATTATACGTGTCCGAGTCCGAACCAATTTGTCCAAACTGTCTGAGTTAGTTCCGCCCGCGTTGCCAGTTTGGCGCGCTAATTTGTCTAAGGCTAGGAATTAGTTCCGCCAGTTTTGCAAATTTAGAACGATAATTTGTCCGGGCAGTGCAATTATCCTCTTGGTGACCGTAAACCAACGATTTCCATGAACCCTCGCCGCGCCGCTCCGATAACTTACAAGTGGAAATTTGGAAATGCGAGAGCACCTTCGATTCGAACAATTAGTTCCATCGAGCAACTTCTTAATTCGTTAACTCCTTAATTCTGCAATAATTAACGAAATCGTTCTTCGAAATTGTAATCAGTCTATTCGTGTCCAAAAGATTCGACAATTTTCATCAATTTTTATTTCAAGAAATCGACGAAGAAGACATTGATTGCATCGAGGAAAATGATACAGATCAATTTCAGTAGTAACTAGGAGCACGAGTACGCCGATGCTCTTAGATCCAAGAAAATGTTTCTTCTAAAGTGGATAACTGTGATCTTGTATAGTACTAGTTTCAGAATTACGTCGATAGCTCATAAGTTCGCGTAAAGACGGTGCAGGCGCATAAAACATTCCACGGATGTCTCCAATTACCGTCCTAGAAATAATCGAATCGATTTTCGATTTATTGTTATAGCGGGAGAAACAGACGATCACGGTCTGCAAACCTAACTGCGTCCCATGGCAAGCAGTGTAATCCCGGATTACAGTCGTAATTAAGTCGACTCGGGGTTGCTATTACGAACTTGTACAACTCGCGGTCACCTTATTTCTAAGTTATAACCGCCGGTATTATAATTCATATGATTTGCGAACGTTCCAATAATTGGAATATTTCTCTATTGGCAGCGCAATTATCGTGCGACGTGGAAGCAATTAGCGTCTGGTTAAATTACGCTTCTACTCCGTTGACGACACGTTAAAAATTGTTTTAACAAATCTGCTGCCACGTGGTCGCGGGGGGGGGGGGGGAATCAATTCCGCCGATTACGTTGATTATTCATAAAGAACAGTTGATTGCACAAAGAACACAAATAGTTGCAATTTTATCAAGAATTCGAGGCGCTGTGGAGTTACATGAAAAAATAAGTTTCATACGATCAATGCTGGAGTTAACTGGCTATCGAGTTACTAACAATTGTTAGTCGCAGAAATGAGATCGCAGAAGCATCTTGCAGAGGCATCTTCGATAGCGAGCATTCCGTAAAAAGATAATTCAAGCTTCGGGATCATAGTGTTTTCGGGATCTTAGAGATAGGTACGAAAGAAAAATTGATGGTTTCTCAGGAATTGGGTTACAAACACGAATTACGAGTTTCCACGAGAAATGTCGGGGAATTGAAAAGAAATTGTCGGTTCGGGCAGCGTCGAGACAGAGAAATCGTAGAGACTGGTAGTTGCCGGGGAAACAGCGTAAAAACGGCACCGAAATTAGTAGTTTCGTTGAGGAAGGGTGGAAAAAATTGTAACGATCCAATTTCCTCTAGCAACAGGATACTGCTGCGCTAATAATGACAGGATCGCGCGAGACGTCAGCTCGTGCCCCCACAGGAAACCATTTCCTATGGGACGTCCTATGGGACGAACCTCCGCTGTCCCTCGCATGGCCGACGATTATGGGGAAATTCCGCGCGTGCCTTTAATCTATGCAATTCGCGCGCGGTTCCTGTTCCAGACGCTCGAATTCGCATTCGTTTGCATATGAAAGTTGAATAAGTTCCGTCTAATATTTTTTTTCTAAACAGGCAACATCTTTACCATATCCTTGACGATCGTATATTTTATCTCCTGTAACGGAAAATGACGTAGTCACATATACATACTAGTCTACGTTATTACCTAATTTTAACGTTATCGACTTATTTAATTTTGTACTACCGTCGAAGATTTTTGTTACGAATTATTATCGACAAAATTTGAGTCTGCGATCGCAGTGTTTAGAACTGTGTGTCGATTCCGTCGAGTATACGGGGCACATGTGGAAGCGTACGCGCGGGCAAGATGGTGGAAATTGCTGTTCGCCTCGTAAATCGATGCAACGTGTAATTTACACCGCGAAACGACGCTCCTTGCGGTCATAAAGGGCCATTATGGTGTTGCGCGAGCCGGTAGATATTAAAGCTGGATACTCGGGGCTGTATCGCGTTGCCGATGTCCAGACTTGCTCTTTGTTCCCTTCTTTTTTAACGCGTATTCTCACTTTACTGGCCAAATTCTGATTAGCGGACGTTATTAAGATATATTTTTTAATGGATATCCCACACAAACATTTCAGAGTACCTCTTTTCGTTGACGAAACACGTTGATAAGAGATCCTTCTCCAAGTTATCCTGTTCCCAACTCTCTTAGAACTCGAATTTTATAAACGTACCATCAAAACGTACCCTCTCAAAACCATTCAACTTCATCTAAAACATTGTTTGCTATGCGTAATAATAATGACGTAAATCTAGATGGCAAAATGTGGCGTCCCACCCTGTATAAGGATGAAAACTTGATGCACGTAAAACCATTTTTTGACGGTAATGTAGTCACTCTACCTTATCGCGAATCTACGAAGACCGGGCTCCTAAGGAGGATACTTCTCGCAGCCTACGGTAATGCAATCTTCGAACACCAGCCAGGGCCGGGTATCTTCGTTTTTCCCCCGCGTCGTCTGTCGGTAATCCAGCCTGAAGTCTCGACCGGCCATCGCGCCGTTGACTGAAAAGGCAGCGGATAATTTCGCAACACGAAATGTATCATGCAGATCGGTGCGCAATTCGAGTCGCGTACTTCGGAACGCTCGATCGAGGGAACAGGGGGATGTAATCGTCGAGACGTTGCACGATCTCTCTCCTTCGTCTCTCCTCGATCAACATTTCACGGTCGTTCCACGGAAGATAGTGACAAGGGGGAGCGATTTATGCGAGCCGTCAGCCATCGACCGTCAATCGTCTCTCTTCGCTACAACGGTACGCCGCCACCGCCGCGCCGCCGCGCCGGGATTAATTATTTTTTCGGCGTGCCATTATTGGCCGACGCGCGATCTACCCCTTTTTACCTACTCCCTCTCCCGGATCGGTAATCACTCGCAAAAATAAAAGAAATCGCTACCTTTGATAATCCGCCGTCTCTAAACTGCAATCACACGGCTCATTTGCGATCGAGCTTCGTTACATTGCTGTCGTGCAAATTGCTAAACGGGTAACAGCCGAGCACTCACACTGCCGATTATGGTTTCGCGTTTATTTCTGCTGCCGAGAGACTATTTTCTCGACTATTTCGACGCGTTTCGGTAGGGTTTTTTTTTTTACTTTTCTGACTGATCGTTTTATTAAATTTTTTAGGATTTTAAGCGCCAAGATTTTGTCCGAGGTCGACCTGCTCGTCAATCTTTGTTTATTTACTTGCGAAGGTCACGGTCATTTTGTGATATTTTTAGCCTCGTTGTTTGCTCAATTTAACAAGTTTTTCGACAGCATGTTTTTCTTTCCCGACCATGATCGTGTATCGTTATAATAATTTTTATTGGTACTCAATCTAGACCCGAGGGTTTCTTTCGCAAACAACGTTTTTTCTCGTCCGATCGAACAGTTCGATCACAAAATTTCCCTTAGACAAACCACTTCCCCTGATTACAACCAATCGAATTCGAAAAAAGCAAACTCGAAAAAACTCGAAATGATCCGGCCGCCGGCCGGTCTGATCAAGGGACCCCGCACTGTAGATTTATCAGAAAGCTTCTGCGGTCGCCACAAAAACGAAACCGTCGACTATGGCAACGAAAAACTCTGCAACCCTGATACAGAATTACCAATCGACGATCCTGCGCTGACGCGATATAATACCTTCGACTTCCTTTCGCAAGAATCCTCCGGTTCCTAGGAGAAAAAAGCCGAGCCATAACCGCGTTCATGTCGGTCGGCCATCTTGCCGAAACGGGAAAGAAACTAATCCAAAGCCGCGGTCACGTTATCCTAACGATAACACTATTCGTTTTGCTATTGATAAACCCTCGCGTTTCCCCGTTGACTGGCGTCGTTATCTCCGATGATTCTCGAATATCATCCCATTCGCTGTTGTTGGGATCTCGTTTTTTTCTCTCTCCCTCTCTTCTATCTTCTTCTTCTACTTCTTCTTGGGCTGTTGCTTCTGGGTTCGACGGTCTTATCGTTGGCTGACAGGCGACCCTAACCGCCGGCTAAATAATCCACCCACGGCTTTTGAATAAATTTCACGCGTACGCTGCCGCCGCGCATCGATATTTATGAAAATTGGCAGCCGCTCGGACGTTAACTTCTGCTGGCAGCGGAGGAAACGAGGCCCGCGAATGCGATTTTCGTTTTGTTCCTTCGTCTCCACGGACTTGTTACCTCCGGGCGATTTATACCGTACCAGAGGAAGTATAAAATGTATCATAGAAGCGGTGGTTCGACTAATTAGTCGCGGATCTCTGCGAGAATCTCGCAACCCTCCTTGCTCGAAGGTGCGTTCACTGAAAAACCATAACGGTCCTTTCTAGAACATTTTTATTTTACAGGATTCTTTCATTTTATCTCCCGTAAATTGAACCTCGCACAATTTTTTTAAACTTTTGCAATTCAGTGTTCGAGAAAGTTTAGCAATGACAAAATTGTTTTAAACAACGCTGGGATAAAACGTCAAAGTCATTCCGTGTCTTCTTTATTTGTTATTATATACCAGACAGTAAATCTCCAACTGGTATAATCTTAATATATAACTTTTTTACTACAGCAGAACATGGAATAAAAGAAAAACTATTGAATATACACCGTGTACCGAATGAATTGCAATCTACACCCAGAATTAAAAAAAAAAAATCGTGGACGTAAAAATCAAATTATTTACATAAACAACGCCGACCCAACCCACGCGGAAGAAGCGCAATAATTCGTCGACGCGTACAAGAATTTCTTTACAAGCTTGACTAGCGCATATAAAGACGCCGAAGTTATTTATCGACCAATAAAAATGATTTTTTGCGGCCCGATGCATTAAGTGTGCCAAACTAGGATCCGGCCAGGTGGAAAAGCGAGTTGAAAGGCGAAAGAGCCGCTATAAATCGTAACAGTTTCAGTTTTTTCTCCGATCGAATAAATAGCATCGATTTTACGGAATGTTTCATGGCCGCGTTGGTCGTTCGGCAGTCTCGGACGTGTTAAAACTCGCTGCGAAGATAATTAAAGAGAACGGGCCGAGGGTTAATTAGTCGGTACAGAACGGAAGAGAGAGAGAGAGAGAGAGAGAGAGAGAGAGAGAGAGATACGGCCGTATTCTCTCCGGCGACTGTACACCATCTCGGTTGCCGATGCCGAGATGCTGATGCTGATGCTGATGCTGATGCTGGTTGCTGGTTGCTGTTGGCTGGCACCTTCGCAAAAGATCCGGACATGTTTTTGCGGCATCCTGCGATTCCCGATACCGACACTCGGCTCCCACTTTCCGTTTTCCACCCCATTAAACGTTCCGCGGACCACGATCAGGTGAAAAACCCCAGCGATTTTTCACCTCGGACAAGTATAGGCCATTACGCCTCCAATTACGATCGCGTTACACGTTGCTAGAAATAATTAGGGGATCGGATTCCCGAGCGACTTTATATACCGGGAAACCTGTGTTCGACGATTCTTACTGAAAATCACGTCGGAGAAATTAGCGGGCACGTTCTGACGCGTTAACGGTCCGGTCTTCGTAGATTCGCGATAAGGTAGACTGCCTACATTACCGTCAAAAAATGGTTTCTCGTATAAGAATACTTTGTCGCTGGTAAAGGACTCGTTCGAAAGAGGAAGGTTCGATCTAGTGCTAATGCAGATATTTGGTAATACGAGCGTTGGAAGTAGGCCAAAAATTGACGATGCGCATGCCGTGGAATCCAAGCGTTTTTATGCAATTGGATGAGTTTTCTGGATGAAATCGAGAGCAGCGCGCACTAGAAAATATCTCCAGCTACAAATTCAGCTATATTTTGTCTTGATTCTCTGCGAAATAAAGTCAAAAAGACAGGACATTAGGTGTACGAAACAAAAGTTCCTTGACATCGTTCAAATTGAAGAGTAAAAATTTGGTGGATAAGTCGGCAAGCTGTACGTGCCCAACAGAGAAACAACAAACGCATAAAACACGCATTGTCGCTTAATATAATGCGAGGATAAATGTTGGGATAAACGTTGGTATAAATGTTACCTTAGCTCCAACCGAAGTGACACCGGTTCCACCGACTGACAAGCATTCCCCCCGCACATTAAGTCGGTACATCAAGGAGTAAGGTGTAATTTGCGAGAATGTATCGGTTGAAATTAGTCCCGGCAGTCTGAGCCAGCCTGTACGTACGCATCAGTGAGCGCAGAAAGAGGAAGGATCGCAGAAAGAGAGAGGAAAAAAGTGAGCAACGAAGGAAGTTCTCGTTTTCTATATTCTTCCTAGCGACTGTACCCACCTTCTAGCACCCTTCCATAGGGTCCAGGCGCGTTTTTACCTCTCTTGCTCTCCCCCCCCCTCTCTCTCTCTCTCTCTCTCTATCTCCTTTTATTTTTCTCGTTGTTCTCCCTCCACGGTGGCACTCACCGGCCCTGACTCCTGCCGGCTCGCCGTTACGCTGTTAAACGAGCGAATCGCCAGTAGCTATCGGCGCGAGCGCATCTGGAAAGAATAAAGTACACGTTACGAAGGGTAAGCAAGCAGTCGTGCAGCAATGCAAGCCGGCTAACGTAGACTGCATAAGTAATAGAGAGACCGCCGGGCCTTGGTTTGGTTTCTGGCTGCGAGGCGAGAGATCGACTTTTTTCCCAAGGAAATTCTCATCGGGGCAACAACACCCCCGCGGTTTTCTTCCGACTTTCTGACGAGATTTTCAACCTTTCCCACCGTCCCACTGTCGTTCCCGTGCGAGTCAATGTCAAGGACTGCAGAATTATCGAGAATCCTCTGTGCAAAGCGATATGCACTTGTTCTGTACAGGAAGATGCATTTTCGCACTTATTTTGTGAATTGTACCAGCCGTCGCGTCGGTTCGATTAGCTTGTATAATGCGCCTGTGTAAAGCCTGTATAACGATGGTTCCAGGCCATAGCTATCAATGTCACGCTCCACCGACCGTCAATGAACGTCTGGATCATCGAGGATCTCGTTTGCAACGCATCGACACGCATAAATGTGTCCGTGGATGCGTGAAAACCTGAAAACGCGCGTGAAACGCTTCCTTCCGTTCACGCAAATAGAAGGGAGAGAGAGAGAGAGAGAGAGAAGTTTGCCATTGAAAAACAAAATGTCGAATCGAAAGAAACGGAGCCAGACGTCGTCGGGACGAGTAAAGGAAAGTTCCATCGCGATTTATCTTTGAGCCACCGCGCGGTTTCCGATCTCGCAACGTTTGAACACGATTCTTGAATTAGTGCGGCCCCTAGCTTTGCAGATAAACCCGGGAAACGGCCGTCCGACGGACAGGAAGCCGTCGCTCTTTTGTTTCGTCGGATCGTCCCGTTCTTTTTTCCTTTTCGTCGATTTTTTGACCGGTCGCTGCAATTAATCGCGATCCACTGGAAGCAAACGTCGAGGTAACGAGCATCTTGGTCTATGGAAATCTGATTAATGGATAGGAGATGCGCGAGGGCTGACCGATGGCCTTGCTACAGCTTGATTCAAGAATTAAGGGTGTAATTAATCAAATTTTTCGTCGACACCTACCAGATCGATACGGTCGCCAAAGTCTAATCCGTCACTTTTGGGAATTTATCTCGTGCAAACTAAACGACAAAGAGTTGCGAACCTTTTTGCAATGTAATCGGGCATGTCTCATTGTTATACACAAATTTTGGTTTGCGTGCCGTATTCACCGGTGCTTTGTTTTTTAATTTTCTCTCGTAAATACCGCTGAACGCAGGAGGTAACAAAAATTCGTCTATAATACCGAATCATGTCCGTGTATATCGCAGAAAGTTTTTTGGCTGTATCTCATCTGGTTCTCCTATAATAAATTCCCAAATGTCGTGTACTTTTTAAGGAGCACTGTACTCTCTTCGCTGTTAACAAGAGCCATCATCTGAAATCTCTGGTTCCTATGCAAATGTGCAACTGGTTCGCAGATATCTGATAAATACGGAATGTTTATGGGGTTTGTACTAGCGGTACAGTGTGTTTCATAATTTAGGAACACCGTGTACTTCAACTTAAATAGAACGCGTCAACCTCGAAAGCGATCTATTCTTTGGAAGACTAACGTTGTTTCTAACAACGAAATAATGCTTTTCGAAGAGAATAGGTTCGGTTGTTCGAGTAGGAGAACCATGGCCGCCGTCCGCCATTAATTTCGGAAGAGAATCTGACCCAATAAAGTCGCGGTCGGTCGATTTCCGATGTTCGAAGCCGCATATCGAGATACCCGAGCGAATTTATGGCGAAGGATAACGGAACAGGGTTTAACCGCTTCGATCGCGATAAATCTTGATCTTTATGGTGATCCAATGCGCGCGCCACGTGCTCTATGGTTATATCCGCCCACTTTCGCCCCCATCGACATCCGCCCTCTCGCGATGCACGCTATTTATTTTTCCATCTTGGCCCCCACGTCGCGCGACTTTCCTTTTCGCTTCTCTCCTTATCCCTTTCCTTTCTTTTCTCTGTTCTCCTTGTCTCTTTCTGTCCCATTTCTCCTTGATCCTCCCTCGCATATTCCGCACTCGCCTTGCCGGAAGATCGCGGAACGCTTTCGTTTATTTTGCCCGTGCGATTCTGTGTCACTCGCTCGGGGAAGTCCCTGGATCCCCGAACCGGAAGAACAATGTACACAATGAAGATCAGCACTTGCAATTTTGTTTCTCGGAATGCACTGTGTCCGGTATGCGTTTTCCTGTTTCCCCGGTCGCTCTGGAAATTGTCGAGTACCGTGCGTCTCAAGATTTGCTTTAAAATGAGCAGTGTATTTTCGAAAGTATCTAATCTATACATCTAACATAAATCTAATGACTTTTCTTTTTTGTACAGTTACGATACGATCAATTATTTAGAAAGAATAACACATTTTGGAAACAGACGATGACATTTCGTGAATAATACTCTTAAAATTATCAATTTGTGGGTAGTAAAAGCTCATAGAATGGTGATGCTTAATCAAAACAATAGTGTGCTAGTATCGATAAATTCTGCAGAGGAAAACAAACTGTCGGAAAAGTGGTTAACAATTTGATGCCTCTCGGATTAGAGAGACTTTTATTTTGTTCGAAGACTAATAAAATCTTCGGTAATACAGAAATAGCACAAGAATTTCGCAACAATTCAAGAATAGTACGAGAATTCCTCGAGAATATACATACGAATAGCTCAAGGATTCCTCGATACCGAGAAAATCGTAGGAAAAGATTCCTCGATCGAGGTAAAAATTATAAAAAAATTTTGCGAGTAACACAAAAAGTCCTTGGGAGTATAAAAATAGTTGAACAGTTTCTCGATAATGTAAGAATAGTAGATAAATTCAGCCAGATAAAAATAGCTGGCTGAATAATTATAAAATGTTAGAAATAATGTCATAAGAATATTCAGACTGCTAAAAGAATTCTTCAATGGTGCAAAAGTAATGGTAGAAATCCTCAATTATATGAAAAATAGCATTAAAATAGTGCAGAAATAGTACAAAAAGAGTAGAAAAATTCTTGTGAAAAATAATTAAAAAATTCTTCTTTCCCCGCAACTACCTCTCGATTCCACGAATTTCAACATAAATGAACACATCCCCTTCGTCACAGCTAAAAAGCTGAAGCATCAAGAAAAAAAAAATTGACAGAAATACCGTTCAGCCATCAGTGACCAATCAGCGTCGCCATAACTCTAAACGACAATCTCCGCGGATCCGTCTCGCCATAAAAACGTGTTATATTTAATCCGGAAACGCTACCGGACCACAAACTTTTACGACTCGTCCCGGTCGTTCGATTGAACGGTTTACGAGTGTTCTTGGCCAGGGTAGCTCGTGCATACGAGAGAACCACCGTCGGAAAGAAAGAAAGAGAGAGAGAGAGAGAGAGGGGGGGGGGAGAGAGGGGGAGAGAGTGGGAGGAGAACGAAAAGAGAAGGGAAACAGTACCTGCACACCTTAAGCGGATTCACCTCTACTTTTTTCCCCTGTTCTTCCTGTTTGATTTAATTTTCTTCGGCGGCGGGGACTAGTCGAGGAAAGGGATCGGTTCGTTATCGCGAAACACCGGCGTTGAAAGCGAAATAATGCATCGTGGGCCCAGCTAACCGGTTTTACACGCGTGTCAACGATAGTCAAAGCCCCGCCTTAATCATTCGAATGTGTCCCCTTGTCGGACGGTGAGGGACGCTCTTATTTTTCGGCGAACGGCCGGCCGATATCGCGCAAGAAGAGGAAGCGCAACCTGTGCAAATTGCTGCAAATCTGTTCCTCTTTTTTAGGTACATGTCTTTATATTTTGACCGAATAATTTTTTAGAATTTTGTCTCTTCCAACACACCGCCATGCGTTTCTTCCCTCTATAATTAATTCTGCTAGACTTCGGCTTATTAGCAATTCGATAAAAGAGTCTCTTAAGCGTGTAACGATACGGTGTAATCGGATCTGTTCTCTTTTATGGAATATCGAGCAATCGATCTTAAGCGAACGTTTTAGTTAATCAATCATCTCGATTGTTAAAAGATGCACCAGTTGATATTGCACACCTGGAATATTCCGAAGAACTATGATACTTGGAAACTGACGATGCCGGTCATTTTAAGTAACATTCTTCCCACAAAGGTAAACAGGTGTACATTAATACATACATATATACACTGTGCACATGTTTTTCCTAAATATATTTACGTGGATTATATGTATATTACGATATATCAAAATTAAATATTGGTCTTTTCCCGATTTATTTTTCAGAAAGACGTGTTAATCTTCCTACGAGAAACATTTGAAAATTACCAAACTTTTTCGAGCAAACAGATTGAACGAAGTGATCGAACAGCCGGGTCGGACTAGACCCGGTCGCAGCCAGCAGGGACGTCGCGTCGGTCCTCCGCGTCGCAGAATTTTTATTATTTACTCGATGGAAGTTTGCGCTAGACATACCGGAAATGGTGGCAACGAGCGAAATCGAAATTCGCATACGTTTTCGTTCGGATTGTCGATGGAAGATCGTTTCGGATCGATTCCGCGAAAGATCGGAAATTACACGGCGGCGCGTCGATTTACATATACGCGGGCGCAAACAGTGCGACCCCGGCTGGAGTCACGGATTAGCATAATACGACGGCCGATCGATTATTTCAATAAATGCAATCGGAACCGGCATTTAGCCGGGGTACCTCGATCGCCGGTAATGACGGCGATCACCACCGGAGATAGGGAATAATGGGGACCGTTTTGAATTTCCGACGTTTACCCTCTTTACATATTCATCGACGCCCTGGTTCATTAGCGTTTTTTCTCGGTTTTCGCCTCTTGCACCTCCTTTTTCGGCGCCCGTTTCACGGACCCGGTGACGCGTGCTCCACTGTACAGGCTGTTCCTCGACAGGTGCCACCTGTTCTACCATCACCGAACCTGCGAAAAACATAATTTCGCAATTACATCATCGACCTTGTTTCCAATGTTCAAACTTTCAAATTTTTCTTCAACTCTTCTGACAATATACTGCGATATACGCTAAACTAGAATATAACAGAGCATACAAAAATACAACGCATATACTAGAAAATACAAAAATATACTAGAATATACAAGAAAATACTAGAACTAGTGAAATAGTTTGAAACTAGATAGCGAAATAGCAGGGAGTTATCGAATGAAAACAATCGAAACCAAAAGCTCTTTCTCCCAGGGAAGCAACGTCTGCTCTAAGAGTCGAAGCTGGTGCACCTCGGCGGTGGCTGGGCTAATGCACGGCTTTATTAATACTATTTATACCCGGGTACTTAACGTCAAACTCGCGGCGCATCAGCGCCAGGATAAATGCACCGTGCGCCGAGTACGAGACGCATTACGCCCCGAGAAAGGTCCGAAGGAAAAACGCGGTTTCTAGGAGCGCATAAACTCGTTCCCTCCTTTCCTGCTCTGCGCACTATCTCTCTCTCTCCCTCCCCCCATTAGGTCTCTCCCCCTTCAGCATGGTGCCCCTGTAATTCAACATTTATTTCTCCGACGCGGCGCCGAGGATAGTTAAATCATCGCGGGACGCGCGCATCGATCACTCGCCGAGGGCTTGTTACCGTCTCACCGTGAAACTGTTTGTATCTGTCTATCTCGGTTATAAAGAATCTTATCCGCAACGGGCATCTACCTTCCTATAATGTCGCGGCTACTACAAGTAGCATCCACCCGTGACTTAAATACCTCTGCGTCCCCGCTAAAACACCTGGAGCCACCCGTGGGATGCCTGCTGGGCCTTTGTGGGCCCCCCTTGATTTCGATCTCGTTTCTATGCCCCCATCGGGCAGCTTTATCGTCTCGGGATACGTGTCCGGCGAGAGAACATCCCCGGAAATTAGTTCGGCAGCGAGTTTAATTGGTTTAGCTGCGTTTCACGGTGTCCTGGAGCTTGGACAAATTTTAGGGTCTACCCGGTAGCGTCCGAGATTCGAGAAAAAATTCTACAGCCACGAAAAAGTGTCCAGGATTTTGGAGAAAATTTTGAAATTCACGAAACGGTATTTAGGGTCGAAGAAAAAATCGCAACGTCCATGGAATAGTATCCGTGACCTAGGAAAAAATGATAGGATTTTATGCGTGTCGCTTCGATGCCCAATAATTACGGTCCATTCCATTTAATTGTATTTTCGCAAGGTCCTCTCGTTAAGTAAGAACGCGACGCGACGTTATCCTAGCAGCTCTCAGGAGTCTAGTCTTAAGTGGACACGTAACATTACACTGCTGTAGGCTCTAACTATGCGCGAGTTACATCCTGAGGAGTCTCTGCCGAAGGGGTCGCGTAACATAAGCTATCTCGAGGCTGGTTCTCGAGTTTAATTCCACCGGTCAGATCCGGTAACGTGCGATAGGTGTTCCGATCGAAGTAAACAGATAGCACTGTTCGTACACACGATTTATCGGATGTATAAACTAACGCGCGGTCCCTTTCTCGTGGTAGGACGATTCGAGTTGATTCGAACAATTCCTAAATCCTGGTTTTCTATACTAAAATGTTTGTTTTAACATTTTCGGTCGCGAGAAATCGGCCGCACCTGCACCTACGCCGCGGAGGATCGTCGTCGATCGTGACGAGCCTCGAACGATTCTCGATTCGTCTCACACGTCGATCCCGTCGTTGAATCGACGATCGGTTAACAGTATTTTCGCTCGCGAAAAGGCGCACGGTTACGGTGTCTATGGCGGCGTCGATCCTAGATGCGTCGACGTGCAGCGAATTCGATTCGGTAGACGAATTTCGCGGTGGAAGTTAACAATCTGTGAAGTTCGCCGAAGAGACCGAGCAAACGGAATTGTTCCGGACGAGTTTTAACGAACGCTTTCGTTCTACTCCTAATGCGATTCAAAATGGCGGCGAAACTTAGTCGAGGCGCTCGTTATTGGACGCGCTTATTAAAATTGTAGATGACGTATCTTCGCGAGAGCTTTTATTTCTTTTTTTTTTTGTTCATCTTCTTCTTCCTTTCTTTCTCCGAAGACTAATTTTCTAATGCCGAGAAAATACAACGAACCGCTCATTCCCCTTAATGGGTGTTTCACTTCGTTAAAACGAGATTACCATGTCCGCGGAAGACCAAAACGGAAACGATGAAACGAACGATCCACCATTTTTCCACGTCCGGCTAATGGTTAGACGGTTCTTATCGCGGTCGGCTCGGCGAAATTAA
Organism: Seladonia tumulorum; assembly: GCA_913789895.3. Taxonomy (NCBI): domain Eukaryota; kingdom Metazoa; phylum Arthropoda; class Insecta; order Hymenoptera; family Halictidae; genus Seladonia; species Seladonia tumulorum. The sequence continues at coordinate 22,129,874 of OU565271.1, forward strand.
TGTCGAAACCTTGATGTAGCGATTAAGAATTTAATTGGATCCCTGGCAATTGTTTGACGGGGTTATTTCGGACCTCGTGATTTTTCGATAAATCTGTGGCCACCATTTTCAATACAGACAGAGATGGTTCTCCAATGTTTTCTAGCTTCAAAAGTAGTCGCTTCGCTTTAACATGGGAGTAAAACAAGCGTCAGAAAAATATTTTCGAAATATCATCGTTTGATCACGAACGTTTGATCACGAACACACTATGCGCTCCAACAAAACAAAAAAGAGTCGATAAACATCGAAGATACTCGAAGACGCGCGATCGATTACATTTCATACCCCGTGATCAAGAGTCAGCAATCGATACACCCCCTCGATCGGCTCGCGTAGTCGATCCGAGCAAGGTATGGATCGTCGATCGAAGATCCTCGACCTCGGTCTCGATCTCGGAGCTTCCTGGAAGACGGGTCTCGCGGATAGTCGGTTATGCCGGCGAGTAAACTAATCGCGTACCCCGCCGTCAATTAACTAATTCCATTACCGTCCATCAAACTGATATTTATGAAGATTAATCGATCGCAGCCGCTGTGTACCGTTATAGGAGCGGTGCGCGCGAGCGCAGAAGATCGGGCCGCTGCCGGGGATTTAAGGCAGCGTCCACAACGCACCGTGTCCCGATCGCCGTGAAAGGATCGCTCGTAACGCGAATTACGCCTCCCTTATACACGTAATACGTGCAGCTGCTTCCGGATGCGATCGGTCTCGTTGCCGGAAGTGCTGCCCGTACATTTTTACTAGCGGGATGGATGCACACGTGCGCCAACCCGCGATTTATGCGCGTCTCGTTGCAATCGCGAACCACCAGCGCCCGTGATCGCGTTCGACAACGATCGATCGAACAATTCTTCCCATAAGTAATCAATTATTTTGATAATCAATTAATTTGATCGTTGACAACAAAGATGTCCTCTTTTTCAATAGTTCGATGCATATACCGTTAGCCATCGGCCACCGATGCACACGGTAGTTTGTCTTCTTTCGCGTCACGATGCAGCTCACCGTTCTCAACTCGATTCTATCGCATTAGTCTGTGACACAGATCGCGCTGACAAAGTCGCACTACCGTCCCACGCTACCGTATCAATATCAAACCGAGTATCTAGAGTCCTAATAGCCCACAATCTGTTTTCATAATGCGCTCGACAAAGTACTCGATCTATTTATGTCCCCCGTGACCTCTTGAATCGTTCTCGCAAGCCGATCTCTTACGAACTCGCCTCTCGTTTCCGTCATTTCTCTCCCGATACCGGAGATCGGATGCGTCAATCTTCCTATTCCCAGAAGACAATCCAGCACTATCATTTTTCTGGTCAGTCGCAGTCATTTCCAAAATCTTTCGATCCAAAATTATTTCGTGATTCAATTGTTTCTCGAGGTACTCGTCTCCAGAAATTTTCACAATGGGGATAATTAACTTGGAAAAACGGCAGGGCGGTAAAGATATTGGAAAACTTTACCAATTAATCTTCAATTCCTCTCGCCTGGTGACTTTTGACTCTGTACATTTACGAAAACATGAGTGAAAATCACAGTATAGTTTGTCTCGAAGGGAAAGAGTTAACGACTAAACGAAGAAGAAGATGAAGATTAGCTGTGAAGCGATCGAGTTTTCTGGGTTCTGTCGCGAGAAATAGTTTGAGCAGTTGGTGGGCGGGGGGGGGGGGCGGCAAAAGTTGTTTACCTTTTTTAGTTTTGGGGGCAATGTTAGCGGCTGAAAATGAT